>CM052652.1:95794037-95827757 GCA_028533165.1 Leontopithecus rosalia | reverse complement strand
CCGAGGCAGGTGGATCATGAGGTCACGAGATCGAGACCATCCTGGTCAACATGGTGAAATCCCGTCTCTACCAAAACAATACAAAAATTAGCTGGGCAGAGGTGCACGCCTGTAGTCCCAGCTACTCAGGAGGCTGAGGCAGGAGAATTGCTTGAACCCAGGAGGCCGAGATCGTGCCATTGCACTCCAGTCTGGGTAACAACAGTGAAACTCCGTCTCAAAAAAAAAGACAGGGTCTTGCTCTGTTGCCCAGGCTGGAGTACAGTTAAGTGGTCAGAGCTCACTGTGCCTTGAACTCCTGGACTCAAGGAGTCCTCCAGCCTCAGCCTTCGAAGTGGCTGGGACTACAGGGATGCGCCACCATGCCTGGCTAGTTTAAAAAGTTGTTTTGTAGAGATGAGGTCTTGCTATGTTGCACAGGCTGGTCTTGAACTCCTGGCCTCAAGCAACACTCCTGCCTTGGTCTCCCACAGGGCTGGGATTACAGGCCTGAGCCACTGCACCTGGCCTTCTGTGTTTCTTACGTCAGGGCACTCACTGCTGACTTCGGAACCTGCTGCAGATGTTCACAGTTTTTTGTGTTTGAGATAGAACTTGGTTCTTGTTGCCCAGGCTGGAGTGCCATGGCAGGATCTCGGCTTACTGCAACCTCCACCTCCTGGGTTTACACGATTCTCCTGCCTCAGTCTCCCAAGTAGCTAGGGTTACAGGCACCCACCGCCACCCCACCTGGTGAATTTTTTATATTTTTAGTAGAAATGGGGTTTCACCATGTTGGCCAGGCTGGTCTCAAACTCCTGACCTCAGGTGATCCACCCGCCTCGGCCTCCCAAAGTGTTGGGATTACAGGCGTGAACCCTGCAATGGGCCAGATGTTCATGTTTTATCTCTGAGTGTGTGAATGGGACCTTATTGGGAAAAGGGTATTTGCAGATGGACTACAGATCTTGAGATGAAGACATCATCCTGTATTACCCAGGTGGGCCCCAAATCCGAGTCTCCTCCTAAGAGGGAAGCAGAGGGAGATTTGAGAGATGTAAGACGAGGAGGTGATTTGATTACAGAAGCAGCGACGCCAGTAATGCCCAGGAACCCGAGTTCTCCACCGGAAGCCGCGAGGAATCTCCCCAGGAGGCCCCTGGGGAGCTGGACTTTGGACTGCGGCCTCCGGAATTGTGAGAGAATGAGTGTCTGCTGTTCTCAGCACCCCTCGTGGTCCTATGTCATGGCAGCTGCAGGACCCTCTCGAGTGTGCCTGGGCCGTGCCTTCCAGTGGGTCAGGCGTTGAGTCCAGCCCTGGGGGCCGCCCGCCAGGGTGGCTTTAGCCCCCTTTCCAGCCTCGGCGCTGGGGCGGCTCAGATGCCCCGCGAGGACGCGACGCTACTGCCCCCTGGTGGCCGGGCTGCCCGGACGCCCTCTCCTCGCAGACCCAGTACTTGGGAACCAGCTTTATTTTTGATTTTTTTTTTTTTGTCAGGGTATAAAAAAGTGAGCACAAAACAAGGAAGATGAGACAGGCGTGCGTGGGGCAGGGCAAGACAGAGGAGGAGGGAGGGGAACAGAACTGGAGAGGCCCACTGGGCGAAGGCTGATGGTGGGCGGAATCCTCTCTCAGGCTGCCACATGGGACAGGGATGAGGGTTTCCCCGAGGTGGGGGCTCACGGGATGGGAGCGGTCAGGCCAGTTGTCCAAATTCCACCTGGGACCCGCAGTGACCAGCCTCAAGTCTGGAGGCTGACTGGGGGGCTCAGCCTCATCTGTCCCTGAGATTTTCAGAAGCCCCGAGGGGATTGGGAGAGGGCAGGGGTACAAGAGGGCGGGGGCAGCGGGCTGCCCTCACTGTCCTGCTAGGCAGCACCAGCCCCAAACCACCCAGGGAGGGGCTGCTCGGGCCTCTGGGCGGGTCTAGGGGTAGTGGCCCTGGGAAGGCCTCCCCCCTGAATCCAGGCCTTCTTGGGAAAGTGGGAATGGGAGGGCCCACACGCAAGGCCCTAGTTCCTTGAAGGTGGGAGTGGGGAAGATGCGTGAAAGCAAGAGTTTCCCAAAGACAGGGCAGGGAGCACTGCTGAGCCTGGGCCCCGGGTGGGGAGCCACCCAGACAGGGCTGGGCCCTCATTGTGCCACATTTTGTCTCTGGCGCTTGGTCAGTCTGAGCCTTTCTCAGCCTCACTTCCCATGAATAGGGGGGTGTGGTGAGGATGCATCAATAATGATGAAAGTGCTTGGCATGATCCCTTTGGGTGGGTGCTGATGGCCACTACTCTAGATGACGCCTGCTGGGCCCTGGCAGAGGCATGGGCACAAGCCACAGGGAGCCCAGGCAGCTCATGGCACCTGTGTGGGCCCACCTGGAGGTGCTGGGGAATGGCTGAGAACTGGGCTAGGGGGTGGACAGACAAGTGGCTCAGCAGGCAGTGGGGGACAGACATCACATGGGGAAGGGAACATAAATAAACAGACTCCCTGGGAGTCTGGGGGGACATCCAAACCGGCTCTGGCTCCAGGCAGCTGCCTCACGTGCTGCCAGCAGCACTGGGGGAGGGCTTGGGCTCAGGTCCCAGGAGGTGGGGCAACACTCAAGCAGCCCTCTGCCCACCCAGCCCCAGGGCACAGCCTGGAATGTCCAACCAGAGGCGCCTGGAGCTGGTGATCCTGGTGTTGTCTGTCCATTGGGCCAGCCTGGCCACCGGGGCATCCTGCAGGGTCCAGGAGGGGCTACGGGGCCAGCTCTGCCTCCTCCCTAGTCCTGGACTCCGGTCACAGTGCTGGGGTCTGGGGTTCAAGCCTCAGCAGCAGCTAGGACATTTTTCCGAAGGAAGCTGTGGGGTGGAAGAGGGTGAGGAAGGGGTGGGGTCTTTGGTGTCATCTGCATTATGGCCCTTACTGGGGTCCGCAGCCACCCTCCTGAGGTCATCCCACCCGGCACTCAGAGGGGCTTCTCCATCAGCCCCCAGGCCTCTCTGGCACCTCACACTGACCTTGGCTGAGCAGCTGCAGGCTCCGCCCCTCCTCACGCACCTGCAGGCGGAGCACCTGCTGCAGCACCTCCTGCCTCTGGGCCTCCTGGGCTAGCCCCATCCGCTGCAGCTTCTCCGCATTCAGCCGCAGCAGTGCCCGGCCTGGGGAGAGGAAAGAGGGGCTGAGCAGAGGCCAACAGAGGCATCAAGAGCTAGGGCAAGGCTGGAGCAGTGGCTCACGCCTGTAATCCCAGCACTGTGGGAGGCCGAGGTGGGCAGATCACTTGAGGTCAGGAGTTCAAGACCAGCCTGGACAACATGGTGAAACCCCATTTCTACTAAAAATACAAAAATTAGCTGGGCTTAGTGGCATGCACATGGTGAAACCCCATTTCTACTAAAAATACAAAAATTAGCTGGGCTTACTGGCATGCACATGGTGAAACCCCATTTCTACTAAAAATACAAAAATTAGCTGGGCTTAGTGGCATGGAGTCCCAACTAATTAGCTGAGACAGGAGAATCACTTGAACCCAGGAGGCAGAGGTTGCAGTGAGCCGAGATCCTGCCACTGCACTCCAGCCTGGTGACAGAGTGAGACTCTGTCTCAGAAATAAGCAAACAAACAAACAGAGCCAAGGCAGAGGCAGGGACTAAGAGAGAAAGAGGGAGAGAGAGGGAGGCAGGGCACAGAGAGACTCGGAGAAAGAGGGGAGGCAGGGCACAGAGGGGGAGAGAGAGAAGAGGCAGGGCACAGAGAGATTCAGAGGGAGAGAGAGGGGAGGCAGGGCACAGAGGGACTCAGGAGGAGAGAGAGGGGAGGCAGGGGCACAGAGGGACTCAGGAGGAGAGAGAGGGGAGGCAGGGCACAGAGGGACTCAGGAGGAGAGAGAGGGGAGGCAGGGCACAGAGGGACTCAGAGGGAGAGAGAGGGGAGGCAGGGCACAGAGAGACTCGGAGAGAGAGGGGAGGCAGGGCACAGAGAGACTCAGAGGGAGAGAGAGGGGAGGCAGGGGCACAGAGGGACTCAGGAGGAGAGAGAGGGGAGGCAGGGCACAGAGGGACTCAGGGGGAGAGAGAGGGGAGGCAGGGCACAGAGGGACTCGGGGAGAGAGAGGCGAGGCAGGGCACAGAGGGACTCAGGAGGAGAGAGAGGGGAGGCAGGGCACAGAGGGACTCGGGGAGAGAGAGGGGAGGCAGGGCACAGAGGGACTCAGGAGGAGAGAGAGGGGAGGCAGGGCACAGAGGGACTTGGGGAGAGAGAGGGGAGGCAGGGCACACAGAGACTCAGAGGGGGAAAGAGATTCAGAGAAACGGATAAAGAGACTTGGAGAGAGGAAGAGGGAAAGGGTGAAGCAAAAGGCAGAGATGGAGCAGAGGAAATGCAGATGGAGACAGCACAGAGAGATGGGGAGAGAGACAGAAAGAAAGGCAGAGAGGGCGGGGCACAGTGGCTCACGTCTCTAATCCCAGCATTTTGGGAGGCCAAGGTGGGTGGATCACAAGGTCAGAAGATCAAGACTATCCTGGCCAATATGGTGAAACCCCGTCTCTACTAAAATAACAAAAATTAGCTGGGCATGGTGGCACCTGCCTGTAGTCTCAGCTACTTGGAAGGCTGAGGCAGGAGAATCGCTTGAACCCAGGAGCTGGAGGTTGCAGTGAGCTGAGATCGAGCCACTGCACTCCAGCCTGGGTGACACAGCAAGACTCTATCTCAAAAAAAAAAAAATGCAGAGAGGTATGAAGAAAAGATTCTGCAAAGATGAAGACCAGAGGGGAGGATGACTCAGAGGAAGATCTAGACAGACAAAAACAATAGTAAGAGAAAGGCCGGGAGTGTGGGGAGGAGGCGCTCGGAGGCATTCAGCCCCTCCCACAGCACCCTCAGCCCCGCTGTACCGGTGATGGCGTGCTGTGTGAAGGCTTCCACGTAGACGAGGTAGTTGTGGGGACAGTGCTTCTTGAGCCACTTGCACACGTCCTGCTGGCTCCACAGGACCACGGGCCGGGTCAGGCCGCCCAGTGAGGGGCTCGTGTGGTACAGCCCATAGTGGTCAGAATACAGCCGGCCCTGCAGGGGAAGGGCGTGGCAGGCAGAGTGAGAGCGGTGGAGAGGGAGGGCAGGGGCGGAGGTGGGTGGAGTGGGTGGGTACCTCGGGGGTCTCTGTGCCCGGCTGCTGCAGGAGCTTGATTGGCCTGCTGCTGGCCGCCCTCTGGCTGCGGGAGTCATGCCACGTGAGGCTGGTGCCAGGTTTCCGAGGCAAGTGGCAGGGGATGCTCTCAGCTGACACCGTGTGTTCCAGGAGCGTCCGGCAGAAGTTGAAGTGGGCAGTGGCTGTGTGTGGGGGTGCCTGGTCAGGGCAGTCAAGGGCAGGGGCAGAGGCTTCCTCTACTTGAGAGCTAGCTCCCTGCCCCATCTCCCCTACACCAGTTTGGAAATCCCTTCCCCAGTGAGGGGTTCCCAAGCCTCCAAAGGCAGAAGGAAGTGTGCAGGCCCTGTTTTGAGGACCTTACCCAGCACAAAAGGTGAAGAACTGGAAACACCTTTCCTCTTGCAAGTCCACAGCCCTCACCCTGGGGAAGCAGGATGGATGCTGCTTAGATCGGAGGATGTGCCACTAGGGAAGGGAATCTAAGACATATGGCCAGGCAAGAGGGGCTATCCTGGAACAGACCTGACCTCACCCTTGCCTTGGGCTGGCGCACAAGCCTCGCACACATCACACCAGACCAGAAGTGCACACATGACCTGCTTTGAGGAAGGTCCCAAATCTGGGGATATTGTCTGTGGTGGGGAAACCTGGCTGAGGATGCTGCCTGCCCATCACCATTGAAGGGACCCAGTTCACACAGCCCTATTTGGTGTTGGGGCCCAACTCACTAAGGCTCATTGACAGCCTGAACTCTTGGCCAACACACAAGCAGGGTTCCCTCCCCAAACACATGCTGGGCTCTCTGGCTGTGCCACCGCCCACAGGGCCTGCTGAAAACCCAGCCCAGTTCTCAGCCATTCCCCAGAACCTCCAGGTTGGCCCTCAAAGGTGCCATAAGCTGCCTGGGCTCCCTGTGGCTTGTGCCCATACCCCTGCCAGGACCCAGCAGGCTGACCCATCATCTAGAGTAGTGGCAGGCCCAGGACAACACCGGCCGTGCGAATGGTGGGTTCACTGGCTATGGGTGGTGAACATAGGTATGTGGGGTACAGCCATTGCTTGGGGACCCATGGGGATGCCCTGTGCTCCCTCTTCCTGCAGTAACTACATTAAAGCGTCTCATCTGAGCTTTGTCATCATCTCTGGGTGCACTACTGACCTGAGTCTGGGGGAGGCAGAAATTTTGATCCAGGTCTTGTTACATGGGGCACCCCACAACATTGTGAATGAATGAATGAATGAAGGCTCTGTCTGGTGTCTGCAAGTGAACAGAGCCTGTGGAGAGGCAGAAGGTGGACACAGGCCTGCCCCTGTCTTTACAGCACCCAGGCCCTCAGCAGGGCAGGTGAGGTTCCCCCACTGGGGCCTTCCCCTCATGTACCCTCCCTGCCCTACACTCAGCCACCCACTCCACACCCAGGGCAGGGTGTGGGGATGTGTTTAGGAGGTCTGAATATCGGGGGAAACCCACATCCAACTCCCTGGTCCTCCCACCTCTGTAAGACTTCTGAGACAACATCTTCCACCCCAATAATTGCAACTTTCCGGAACCGGACCCTGGGTGACCCCAAATTTGAAGTCTAGGGTTAGCAGAGGGTGTGGCCAGTGGGCCACCGCACCTCGTAGCCTCTAGTGCTGTGGGAAAAGACTTATTCTAAGCCAGCTCCTTCCAGCGGACATGTGCTGTGGTCTCCGGGCTTTGCGGGGCCTCCAGCGGTCGCGGCAGCCCCGGGAACCCGTCCGACTCCTCCGCCTGCGCTGCACCTGCCCCTGGCAAGCGGACTCCGCCCATTTCCTGCCCGCATTCCGGGAGGGAGTCCAGTCTGTCCCGCGGCGGCCCGTGGCTCCCTCCCGCCCTAACGCCAAGATTCCAGGAGAGGTGGCGGGGGCACCCAGGCCGGCTGTGACCTCCGTCCCCTCTCGGCCCCACGGCGAAGGCTGGGAGGGTTTTCTCCGCGCGAAGTAAGAGGTGACCAAGCGCAGTGCCGGCGTGGACACAGGCGCCCCGGCTTGTCACCCGCTCACCCCAAGCCAAGGGCGCGCTGACCGGGCCTGAGGCCGGCTGCCCCCCAAAACAGGACAAAGGCCACGGGGACCCCGCTGGGCCGAGACGTCCTCCGAATACCCACGGTCGCCGCCGCTGCAAGCCCGCCGGGTCCCTTCCCTCCCCCCGTGCCTCTGGGTCCCCGAGAGCCCCGCCCGCGAAATCCCCGCGCCCCGGTCCAGCCCTGCTCACCGTCCACATCCCGGCGCTCCCCGAAGTCCGCGCGCACGGCCCCGGCGCGGCCTCGCGGGGGGCTCAGCTTGGACCTCAGCTCGGTGAACATGGGGCCCGCGGGAGCCCGGCCCGCGCACACGCCCCTTGCCGAGTGCAGGGCGGCCGGTGTGGCCGGCGGGGAACGCGCGCTGCCGCCCCGCCCCACCCCAGCTGGCCCCGCTCGCAAGCCGGTCCCCGCGGTCCGCGAGTCTGCGCGGCGAGGCACCTGCCGCCGAGCCCTGTGTGCCGGGCGCGCTCCGGGAGCTCCGAGGTGTGTCGGCGGCGCGCGGGCCTGCGTGCGCCCAGGCTATCCGCCAGGGCGAGGGGCGTCCGTGCGCCTCCGGGCGCGGCTCCGCGGAGGAGAGGCCCCGTGCACCTGCTGGGGTCCTCTGAGTTCCGACCCCTCCGTGTGTAGGGATGGGCTGACGGGCATCTTTGCGGGGCCTTCTACCCACAGCCAGGAGAAGGGGCAGATCAGCCCCTCCCACCTACTGCCCTCGGCCTCCTGCCTCTTTACTCTCCCTCGAATGGGCACCCGCTTCCCCGGGGAAACCAGCTTGACTCTTGCTTACCGCCCACCCCCCTGTGAACATTAGGGTTACTTTCCCTTCCCTCTGCAGCCCCAGAACCTGGCTCAGTGCCTGGGGGGCGGTGCAGTCCTCTGTAACTGAAAGGGGCTTGGCTGGAGATGGGGCAGACAGGAACTCCAAGGAGGCTGTAGCAGGCCTGAGCGAGGTGTTTGCTCCAGGACTCCAGTGAGAAGTGCTGGGCTGAGCTGTGGTTGGCTCGCTCTGCCCAGGAGCCTAGGTGCTCTTCCTGGGTGTATGCAGGGGATCTGGAGGATGTCTTACAGCAGAAGGAGCAGAAATGAGTGCACAGAGTAGAGTCATACATGTGCACCCAAAACACGAGCACACGTGACCTCAATGTGCACACACCCTACTAATTCACACACACACAATTCACCCACATACTTGACAGCCATGTTCATGTACTGACGTGTTCCCGACAGGTCCGCTGCGGTTATTTCGTCAGTTAGCTCTCCGGGAGCTGAGAACGTGGCCCTCATCAGAATGTCCAAGGCATATTGGGGGCCGTGGGTGGGGTCTCTAATCCCTCTGGAGGCACAGATGCCTGAATGGGGGCCCAAAAATATGAATGCTAAAAGTACAATGTTGTGGGGGTGCCCCTACGTAAAAGCATAGGGTAGGAGCGTGCGCACAGGACGCCCACAGGCAGGTGTGCCCACAGACAGGTGTGCCCATAACCAGTACGCACAAGCTCTACACAACTGCACGGGGTGCGCTCCACTCGAAAGTGATCAGTGCCCGCCAAGGGCGAGGGCGGGAAGCTGGGCTGGTTCAGAGGGAGGGGGCCGTGGGCCCTACTGGCAGACAGGTCTCCTTGGGAATGCATCAGAGCACTGGGGAAGCAGCGATGCCCCAGGCTCAGCTTTTGGGGCCGCCCCTGGAGCCCGTTAGGATCCCAGTGCAAGTTCGGCCTCGCTCCTCCCGCCCCGCCACGAGGAGGCGCTCCCGCGCACGCGCCTGCCATGTCCCCGCCCCCTAGCCGCGGCCGGAAGTCGTCAAGGAGCGCGTCGGGGCTTCCGCCCGGGGAGTCAAAAGTGGGCGGGCTTTGTGCGGACAGAGCGCTCTGCTTCCGGGGCGCGGGTGACGCGCCAACCGCGACCTCCTCCTACCGAGCGCCTCGGACGTCGGAGCTCGGAGTGTCTGCGTCTTTCCCTCTTCCGCGGCTTCATTCCTTTCATTCCTAGCCTTGGTCGTCGTAGCCGCCATGAACAAGAAGAAGAAGCCGTTCCTGGGGATGCCCGCGCCGCTCGGCTACGTGCCGGGGCTGGGCCGGGGGTGAGGCCTGGGGCGGCCCGCGAGGGGCGGGGACGCGGCTGGCGGAGCGCAGTGCGCGTGTTTGGGGGCGGGGGTCTTTGGCCGCGCGGTCTGAAAGACACTCAGGGGATCGGCTTAATCCCTGCAGGAAGCCGCGGGCTTTGGGTCAGGACAGACGTGTGTGTGCAGCCTGCCTGCTGCGTGGGTGTGACGCACTGGCTGTCAGCCCCAGTGTAAGATGATGCTGTGTGCAGCCTGCAGTGAGGAGTAGTGGAAACGCGGCCGCCTTCCCAGGTCAGGCTGACACACCCCCCGCCCCGCCTTAAGCGTGCCTGGGTCCTCCATGCCTGCAACACCGATGGCCACCATACGTTGTCGGATAAGTGAGCAGTCATTGCTATCCTATTTGATCATTCATTTGATGAGGAAAACTACTGGGTTTTCCTTGGTGGTGATATACTAGAATCTGTGGGGCACACACAAGACTCGGATATTGACTGCGCCTTCAGAGGACCCGAAGCTTATGGAGGGTTTGGTGTTAGCATAAATCAGTATGTAAGGAGGATCAGATTTAGAACCCAGTGCTTAATGGAGCGTGTCGTTGGGGCCAAGTTTAGTAGGAGAGCTGGACTTAGGGCTGCCGAAATGTGGTAGCGATAGAAGAGGAACTGCCATTCTGTGTGTGTGGAGAGTTAGAAAAAAGTGAGGCCGCCGGGCATGGTGGCTTACGCCTGTAATCCCAGCACTTTGGGAGGCCGAGGTGGGTGGATCACGAGGTCCAGAGGTCGAGACCATACTGGTCAACATGGTGAAACCCTGTCTCTACTAAAAATACAAAAAATTAGGTGGGCATGGTGGCGCGTGCCTGTAATCCCAGCTACTCAGGAGGCTGAGGCAGGAGAATTGCCTGAACCCAGGAGGCGGAGGTTGCGGTGAGCCGAGATCGCACCATTCCACTCCAGCCTGGGTAACGAGCGAAACTCTGTCTCAAAAAAAAAAAAAAAAAGAAAAGAAAAGAAAAAAGTGAGGCCAGGAGGAAGCCCGGGGAACAGGGGAGTCCAGTGTGAATGGGATGTGTAGCCAGTAGAATGGAGCTTAGGAGGTTGGAGTGGCCTTGAGCGCCAGGCTAGAGCTCCTAGAGACGTTAGAAAGATTGTGACCCTTCAGAAGTTTTCAGTCAGAGCTGTGTTTTGGGAAGAATCATCTGGCAGAAGATGGGTTGAAGGAAGGCTAGAGGCAGGGAGGGCTAATTTGGTTTCCAGCTGTGGTGGGAGTCATAGTCTGGGGAGGAGAGATTTTGGAGGTGGATTCATTAGTACTTGGTGGCAGACAGGTTGGAGAGAGTGGGAGAGGGAGGCAAATATTGTGTCATGGACCCATGGCATCTGGGTCAGCACGCTGAAACACCCCTGAGCAGCTGTAAGGTGGGCCCAGAAGAGGAGCTCAGTTTGGGCCAAGTTGGGTTTAAGGGCCTGGTTGGTTGTGGAGGGGGAGATGATCGAAGCCTTCAGGTGGAGGAATTGCTTGGTAATGTCATCGGGGTGGGTTGAAACCTTCGGGTAAGTAGAGATCGGTGGTATTTGAGACTGCAGTTCATTGTCACCAGGATCTTTGGAGGTTTCCCAGAGGTGTTAGAAATAGAGGTGATATTAAGTGATGACCAGGGGTGGAGAAGAGCCCGGGAACAGGCGCATTCAGATACTGGGTGTCTTGGGGATCTCCTGCAGTGCCACCGGCTTCACCACACGGTCAGACATTGGGCCCGCCCGTGATGCAAATGATCCTGTGGATGATCGTCATGCGCCCCCAGGAAAGAGAACCGTTGGGGACCAGATGAAGAAAAACCAGGCTGCTGATGATGATGATGAGGACCTAAATGACACCAATTACGACGAGGTGAGATATGTTGGGCTTCTGTGGCTCCTCCAGCCAGTCTCTGGGAGCCGCTGACCAGCTCCCTAACCAGTGGAGTGGCTCATGCATTTAAAATTTCAGCTATTCATGGGACATCTTTAGCAGAGAGTGAGAGGGAGCAGGAAAAATACGGAGGAATGTGTACTTATCTCTTCAGAGAGATGTTCTTGCAGATGTCAGGACCACTGCCTTGGTATTTTGTATTGGTCAGTCTTTTATAATAAAAATTGACAGTGGAATTCGTGACAGTATTTGCTTTTAGTTAGTGGTTGCCCTCTAAAAAGACATCTAAAGAAAAACCTCAGCTGACTGAATACCGATTAACTGTCTTCTAACAGATCACATTTTTCTTCTGAGGAAAATTTTAAAAAATAATTTTAGTTTTGAAATAATTTTAAATTTGCAGGAACTTGCAAAAGTAGTGCCAAAAAAAAGTTGAAAAAAGTTGTCCAGGAATGATGGCTCACGTCTGTAATCCCAGCACTTTGGGAAGCCGAGGTGGGCATATTACAGGGTCAGGAGATCGTGGCTATCCTGGCCAACATGGTGAAACCCTGTTTCTACTAAAAATACAAAAATTAGTTGGGCATGATGGCACGTGCCTGTAAGCCCAGCTACTTGGGAGGCTGAGGCAGGAGAATTGCTTGAACAAGGAAGTCAGAGGTTGCAGTGAGCAGAGATCACACCATTGCACTCCATCCTGGCCACAGAGTGAGACTCCCTCTTTTTTTTTTTTGAGATGGAGTTTCGCTCTTGTTACCCAGGCTGGAGTGCAATGGCGCGATCTCGGCTCACCGCAACCTCCGCCTCCTGGGTTCAGGCAATTCTCCTGCCTCAGCCTCCCGAGTAGCTGGGATTACAGGCACGCGCCACCGTGCCCAGCTAATTTTTTGTATCTTTAGTAGAGATGGGGTTTCACCATGTTGACCTGGATGGTCTCGATCTTTTGACCTTGTGATCCACCCGCCTCGGCCTCCCAAAGTGCTGGGATTACAGGCTTGAGCCACTGCGCCCGGCCGAGACTCCCTCTTAAAAGAAAAAAAGGTTTCTGTGTATCTTTCACCAAGCTTCTTCCCGTCTTACATGACCTTAGCACAGTTATTGAAACCAAGGGGTTAATGCTGACACAGTACTATTAGCTAATCTCTCTGTCATATTTGAATTTCGTGTTTTTCTGTGAAAGTCTGTTTTCTGGCTTAGGGCTCAGTCCAGGATCTCTTACTGCATTTTGTCGTGTCTCCTTGGTCCCTTCCAGTTGGAGTGGCTCCTCTCTTTCATGCCCTTGATACCCGAAGAATAGTTACTAGTTACATTGTAGACCATCCCTCAAGTTGGCTTTGTTGGCTGAAGAAATAATTTAGCAAGTATTTCATAAGTAGAGATGGTCTCCATTTCTGCTGGTGGGGAGATATTGGAGGAAAAGCTCACCTCTCTACACATGTTTGGTTCTCAGTTTAATGGCTATGCCGGGAGCCTCTTTTCAAGTGGGCCCTATGAAAAAGATGATGAGGAAGCAGATGCTATTTATGCAGCCCTGGATAAAAGGATGGATGAAAGAAGAAAAGAAAGAAGGTAAAAGAAATTGTTGCCTTTTACAATATTTATCCAACTTTTAAAAAAAAGTTGGCTGGGTGTGGTGGCTCACACCTGTAATTCCAGCACTTTGGGAGTCTGAGATGGGTGGATCACCTAAGGTCTGGAGTTGGAGACCAGCCTGGCCAACATGACGAAACTCTGTTTCTAATAAAAATACAAAAATTAGCTGGACATGGTGACGCACGCCTATAATCCTAGCTACTCGGTAGGCTGAGGTGGGAGAATTGCTTGAACCCCAGCCTGAGTGACAGAGTGAGACTCCATCTCAAAAAAAAAAAAAAGTTTTGAGGCCAGTCGTAGTGGCTCACATGTGTAATCCTAGCACTTTGGGAGGCTGAGGTAGGATGATAGCTTGAGCCCAGGGGTTTGAGACCAGTGTAGGCAACATTAGTGAGACCTCATCTCTACAAATAATTTAAAAATTAGCCAGATGGTGCCTGTAGACCCAGCTGCTTGGGTGGCTGAGGTGAAAGGACCATTTAAGCCCAGGAGGTAAAGGCTGCAGTGAGCCATGATCATACCACTGCATTCCAGCCTGGTTGACATAGTGAGACCCTGTCTCCAAAAAAAAAAGAAAGTTTCATTTTGAATTGTTTTATACTTGGAGAAAAGTTGCAAAGTACATGTGTCTCTGCTCAGCTTTTAGGCCACTTAAGGGTCTTGTGCTGTGGTAGCAGTGTTTGGATAGGCACTGGGCTGCTGCAGAACGGCCTTGGCCTGGGGGCTGGAGTGGAGAGCTTTAAGAATTCTGGGGATTACTTTTACTATACATCGGGTTACCGTCTTTGAAATATATTATAATCAACTGACAGTTGATTATAATCTATTATGTGTTGAGTAATTTTCAAATGAATTAAAGATGTCAGCTGACAGACACAAGGTAATAAGATTGAACCATGAAGAAATCCCAAACCTGAACAGACCAGTAGTAAGTAATGAGATCAAAGCTGTAATACAAAGTGTCCTAGCAGAGAAAAATCCCAGGATCTAATTGCTTCATTGCTGAATTTTACCAAATATTTAAAGAAGAACTAGTATCAATTCTACTCAAACTAGTCCAAAAAATAGAGGGGAGAATACTTCCAAATTTATTCTATAAAACTAGTATTACCCTGATACCAAAACCGGACAAAGATACGTTGAAAAAAAAAAAAACGATAGGTCAGTATTCCTGATGAACGTTAATGCAGAAATCCTCAACAAAATACCAGCAAACCGTATTTGACAACACATTAGAAAGATCGTTCGTTGGCCGGGCGCAATGGCTCTCACCTGTAATCCCAGCACTTTGGGAGGCTGAGGCGGGAGGATTGCTTGATACTAGGAATTTGAGATCAGCCTAGGCAAGAAGGTAGTACCCTGTCTCTACAAAAAAAATACAAAAATTAGCCAGGCTTTGTAGCATACACCTATAGTCCTAGCTACTTAGGAGGCTGAGGTAGGAGGATTGCTTGAGCCCAGGAGTCAGAAGTTGCAGTGAGCTGAGACTGTACCACCACACTTCAACCTGGACATCAGAGAGATCCTGCCCACCCCCGCAAAAAAAAGGAACATACCTCAACACAATAAAAGCCACATACAGCCGGATGCCATGGCTCACACGCCTGTAGTCCCAGCACTTTGGGAAGCCGAGGCAGGTAGATCATTTGAGGTCAGGAGTTCGATACCAGCCTGTCTCTACTAAAAATCCAAAACTTAGCTGGATGTGGCAATACAGGTCTATAATTTCAGCTACTTGGGAGGCGGAGGTTGCAGTGAGCCAAGATCACACCACTACGTGCCAGCCTGGGCAACAGAGTAAGACTGTGTCACAAAAAAAGAAAAAAAAAGCCACATGTGATAGGCCCATAGAGCATCATACTGAATGGGGAAAAACTGAAACACATTTCTCTAAGATCTGGAACACACAAGGATGTCCACTTTCACCACTGTTATTCAACATGGTAGTGAAAGTCCTATCTAGCACAGTCAGGTGAGAGATAAATAAAGAGCATCCAGATTGGAAAATAAGAAGTTAAATTGTTCTTGTTTGCAGATGATATGATCTTATATTTGGAAAACCCTAAAGACTCCACCAGAAGACTATTGGAGCTGACAGATTCATTAAAGTTGCAGGCTATGTCGTTAGGCATGGTGGCTCATGCTTGTAATCCCAGCATTCTGGGAGGCTGAGGGTGAGTGGATCACCTGAGGTCAGGAGTTTGAGACCAGCCTGGCCTACATAGAGAGCCCTGTCACTATCAAAAACAGAAAAAACTGGGCTGGGTATGGTGGCTTATGCTTGTAATCCCAGCATTTTGCAAGGCCGAGTCAGGCGGATCACCTGAGGTCGGGAGTTCAGGAGATCAGCCTGACCAACATGGAGAAACCCTGTCTCTACTTAAACTACAAAAATTAGCTGGGTGTGGTGGTGCGTGCCTGTAATTCCAGCTACTTGGGAGGCTGAGACGAGAATCGCTTGAAGCTGGAAGGCGGAGGTTGCAGTGAGCCGAGATTGTGCCACTGCACTCTAGCCTTGGTGACAGAGTGAGGCTCCATCTCAAAAAAAAGAAAAAAAAAAAAGAAAAAAGTTGTAGGATGCAGAATCCACATCCAAAAGTCAGTAGCCTTTCTGTCATCAACAAACGACAATCTTAAAAAAATTAAGAAAGGCCAGGCACAGTGGCTAACACCTGTAATCCCAGCACTTTGGGAGGCCAAGGCGGGCAGATCACGCGGTCAAGAGATCAAGACCATCCTGGCCAACGTGGTGAAACCCCGTCTCTACTAAAAAATATAAAAATTGGGTGTAGCGGCACAAGCCTGTAATCCCAGCTATACTCGGGAGGCTGAGGCAGGAGAATCACTTAAACCTGGGAGACAGAGGTTGCAATGAGCCAAGATCGTGCCACTGCACTCCAGCCTGGTGACAGAGTGAGACTCTGTCTCAAAAAAAAAAAAAAAGAAATTATATTTACAATGACTACAAATAAAATACTTAGGAATAAACTTAACCAAAGAAGTAAAAGATCCCTACAGTGAAAACTATAAAACATTGATGCAAGAAATTGAAAAGGACACAAAAATGGAAATACACTCCATGTTCATGGATTGGAAGAATCAGTGTTTAAAATATCCATGCTACCAGGCTGGGCTCAGTGGCTCACGCCTGTGATCCCAGTACTTTGGGAGGCCGAGGCAGGTGGATCACTGGAATTCAGGAGTTCGAGACCAGCCTGGCCAACATGGTGAAACCCAATCTCTGCTAAAAAACAAAAATTAGCTGGGCATGGTGGCTCATGCCTGTAATCCCAACTACTTGGGAGGCTGAGGCAGGAGAATCACTTGAACCCAGGAGGTTGAGGTTGCAGTGAGCTGAGATTATACCACTGCACTTCAGCCTGGGTGACAGAGTGAGACTCCGTCATAAAATAAAAATATAATAAAACCATACTGCCCAAAGCAATTTACAGATTCAGTGCAATCCCTATCAAAACAGGAACATTATTCACAGAAATTGAAAAAAATAGCCAGGTGCAGTGGCTCACGCCTGTAACCCCAGCACTTTGAGAGGCCGAGGTAGGTAGATCACTTGAGGTCAGCAGTTCGAGACCAGCCTGGCCAACATGGTGAAACCCCATCTCTACTAAAAATCCAAAAATTAGCTGTGCATGGTGGTGGGTGCCTGTAATCCCAGCTATTGGCAGGGTGAGTCAGGAGAATCACTTGAACCCGGGAGGCGGAGGTTGCAGTGAGCCGAGATGGCCCCATTGCACTCCAGCCTGGGCAACAGAGTGAGACTCTGTCTCAAAAAAAAAAAGAAAAAAAAAAGGAAAAAATGAAAAATAATCCTAAAATGTATATGGAGCCACAGAAGACCCAGAATAACTAAAGCTATCCTGAGCACAAGGAGCAAGACTGGAAGAATCACACTTCAAATTATACTACAGGGCTATAGTAACAAACAGCATGGTACTGACAGAAAGACAGACACGTAGACCAGTGGAACAGAATAAAGGACCCAGAAATAAATACATATGTCTACAGTGAACTCATTCTTGACAAAGGTACCAGGAATATTTATCGGGGAAAAGACAATCTCCACAACAAAATGGTGCTGGAAAAACTGGATGTCCATATGCAGAAGAATGAAACTAGACCCCTATCTCTCACCACATACAAAAATCAAATCAAAATGGATTAAAGACTTTAAGACCTCAAACTATGAAACTAGTAGAAGAAAACTGCTGGGTGAGGTGGCTCACACCTATAATCTCAGCACTTTGAGAGGCCAAGATGGGCGGATCACGAGGTCAAGAGATTGAGACCATCCTGGCCAACATGGTGAAACCCTGTCTCTACTAAAAAATACAAAAATTAGCTGGGCATGGTGGCGCATGCCTGTAATCCCAGCTACTGAGGAGGCTGAGGCAGGAGAATCACTTGAACTTGGGAGGCAGAGGGTGCAGTGAGCCCAGGTCGAGCCATTGCATTCCGGCCTGACGACAGAGCGAGACTCCGTCTCAAAAAGAAAAGAAAAAAGAAAACATTGGAGAAGTTTTTTAGGACATTGGACTAGGCAAAAATTTCTTGAGTAATCCCCCACAATCACAGGCAACCAAAGCAAAAATGGACGGATGGAAGCTGCGTGTGGCGGCTCACGCCTATGAGCTGAGATCACACTGCTGCACTCCAGCCTGCACAACAGAAAGAGACTGTCTCAAAAAGGAAAAAGAAAAAGTTCTCGTTATAGAATGTTAGGAAAATGAGAGTAAGTGTGGGTAAAAGCATAATATTTATTCACTGGCCTAGAAAGTAACAGTTACCGTTTGGTCCATTTCCTTTTTCGGTTGCTTTTTATGTATGTAATGATAACTTCCCATGATGTATGTAGAATGTTTTATTTTTTGAAGGCCGTTTTAAAATATCAAAATATAGTTCTAGAATTTTATTTTTATTTTTTTGAGTCTCCCAGACTCAAGTGATTCTCCTGCCTCAGGCTTCTGAGTAGCTGGGATTATAGGTGCATGCCACCACGTCTGGCTAATTTTTGCGTTTTTCGTGGAGACAGGGTTTTACCATGTTGGCCAGGTTGGTCTTGAACTCCTGACCCCAAGTGATCCGCCTGCCCCAGTCTCCCAAAGTGTTGGGATTACAGGTGTGAGCCCCCACACCCAGTCTTGCCACATACTTTAAACAGCCAGATCTTGCGTGATGTAAACTTGCTGTCTTCAGGACAGCACTAGGCCATCAGGGACCTGCCCTTGTGACCTAATGACCTCCCACCAGGCCCCACCTCAAACATTGAGAATTACAATTCAGCATGAGATTTTTTTTTTTTTGAGACGGAGTTTCGCTCTTGTTACCCAGGCTGGAGTGCAATGGCGCGATCTTGGCTCACCGCAACCTCCACCTCCTGGGTTCAGGCAGTTCTCCTGCCTCAGCCTCCCGAGTAGCTGGGATTACAGGCACGCGCCACCATGCCCAGCTAATTTTTTATATTTTTAGTAGAGACGGGGTTTCACCATGTTGACCAGGATGGTCTTGATCTCTTGACCTCATGATCCACCTGCCTCGGCCTCCCAAAGTGCTGGGATTACAGGCTTGAGCCACTGTGCCCGGCCTTCAGCATGAGATTTGATGGAGACACAGATGCAAACCATATCATTTAGCCTTCCAAAGTGCTGGGATTACAGACATCAGCCAGTGTGCCTAGCCTGGAAATTTTTTTAGAAGCTCGTTATTAAATCATTGTGCATGAATTTTTTTTTGAGACGGAGTTTCGCTCTTGTTACCCAGGCTGGAGTGCAATGGTGCGATCTCGGCTCACCGCACCCTCTGCCTCCTGGGTTCAGGCAATTCTCCTGCCTCAGCCTCCTGAGTAGCTGGGATTACAGGCACGCGCCACCATGACCAGCTAATTTTTTGTATTTTTAGTAGAGACGGGGTTTCACCATGTTGACCTGGATGGTCTCGATCTCTTGACCTCGTGATCCACCCGCCTCGGCCTCCCAAAGTGCTGGGATTACAGGCGTGAGCCACCGCGCCCGGCCTGTGCATGAATTTATACCTGTAGTAGTTAAGTGTAAATGGCATTGCATTTTAATTTTTTTTTTTTTTAATCTTTCTCTGTCACCCAGCCTGGAGTACGGTGGCATGATATAGGTCACTGCAGCCTTGAATTCCTGGCTCAAGTGATTCTCCTGCTTCAGCCTCTCAGGTAGCTCAGATTACAGATACATGCCATCATGCCCAACTATTTTTTTTTTTGGTAGGGGTGGGGGGGGGTCTCACTATGTTGCCCAGGCTGGTCTTGAACTCCTGACCTCAAGTGATCCACCTGCCTCCCCTGACCTTGGCTTCCCAAAGTGCTGAGATTACAGGCATGAGTCACTACACTCAGCCCTACATTTTAAAGATTTGATTGGAACCTCTAGGACTAATGTATTTAAAAAAAAAGCAGGCTGGGTACAGTGGCTTATGTGTTTAATCCTAGCACTTTAGGGGGCCAAGGCATGAGGATCACTTGAGTCCAGGAGTTCGAGACCAGCCTGGGCAACAGAGTGAAACTCCGTTAGCCAGTAGCTGGATGTGGTGGCACATGCCTGTACTTCCAGCTACAGTCCCAAGCCTGAGGCAGGAAGATCGCTTGAGCCCAGAATTTGAGGCTATGATTATACCATGACATAGTGAGCTGTGATTATACCATGACACTCCAGCCTGGGCAACGGAGCAAGAACCTGTCACAAAACAAAAAATAGCAGGTGACATGGACACATGTACAGAGTCATTAAGTGGGATATTTTTTCTTTTTTTTGAGTCAGAGTCTCGCTCTGTCAAGCTGGAGTGCAATGGTGCGATCTTTGCTCACTGCAACCTCCGCCTCCTGGGTTCAAGTGATTCTCCTGCCCAGCCTCCCAAGTAACTGGGATTTCAGGTGCACGTCACCATGCCTGGCTACTTTTTTGTATTTTTAGTAGAGATGGGGTTTCACCATGTTGGCCAGGCTCGTCTTGAATTCCTGACCTCAGGCGATCTGCCCACCTTGGCCTGCCAAAGTGCTGGGATTATAGGTGTGAGCCACTGCGCCTGGCCAATTAAGTGTTTTTAAGAAGTAGTTTACATAGCCAGCTGCAGTGGCTCTTAGAAGAGAAGGAAGCGAGAATGGATGAGTTCAATAGAAGGTTTGGTGGTAACTAGGATAGTTACTGCTTTTCCTTTTAGGTGTTTTTTTTTGAGATGGGATCTCACTGTGTCACCCAGGCTGGATTGACTTACTGCAACCTCTGCCTCCTGGATTCAAATTACTTTCCTGCCTTAGCCTCCCAAGTAGCTGGGGATTTCAGGCACCTGCCACCATGCCCAGCTAATTTTTATTTTTTTGATACACAGTTTCACTTTTGTCACCCAGGCTGGAGTGCAATGTCATGATTTCAGCTCAGCTCACTGCAACCTCTGCCTCCCAGGTTCAAGTGATTCTCCTACCTCAGCCTCCCGAGTAGCTGGGATTACAGGCGAGCACCACCACGGCTGGGTAGTTTTTGTGTTTTTAGTAGAGACGGGGTTTTACCACACTGGCCAGGCTTGAACTCCTGACCTCAGGTGATCTGCCTGCCTTGGCCTCCCAAAACACTGCGATTGCAGGTGTAAGCCACTGTACCCGGCAGTGCCCAGCTAATTTTTGTATTTTTAATAGAGATGAGGTTTCATCAGGTTGGCCAGGCTGGTCTTGAGTTGCTGACCTGAAGTGATCTGCCCTGATGTGCTGGGATTACAAGCATGAGCCACCACACCTGGCCTTCTTAAGTGTTTATAGGATGGTCCTACCTTTGGGATTTTGTTAATTTTCAAGCAGTAAATATACTCACATTCAAATATTTAGATCAAAGTAAGATCTTTTTTGTTTTCATTTTAGTGAATTTCTGCATGTTTTCATTTGGTGGGTAATTGAGTTATTAAACTTACAAATGTATTCATATTTATTTATTTGTTTAGAGGCATAATCTTGCTCTGTCACCCAGGCTGGAGTGCAGTGGTGCGATCTTGGCTCACTGCAACTGCTGCCTCCTGGGTTCAAATGATTCTTGTACCTCAGCCTCCCAAGTAGCTGTGATTACAGGTGTGTGCTACCATGCCCAGCTAAGAATGTATTCACAATTACCTTGAAATGTATTTGATTTAGCTGCTAAGAGTATGGAATTGTTCTATTTGGTGATTTAATTGAAATGTTTAATAAAGCAGCTTCACACATCTTCAGACGTGCAGTGTTTCTGATGTGTGCACATTTTATTTACTAGGGAGCAAAGAGAGAAAGAAGAAATAGAGAAGTATCGTATGGAACGCCCCAAAATCCAGCAGCAATTCTCAGATCTCAAAGTAAGAATGAAATGGTGTGCAGTTGCTAATGCACTTCACCTAAGACTCCTTTTGTGTGGAATTGATGAGACTACTAACACGCTGTTTTTTAAATTCAGAGGGTAGTTGCTTAGAAGAAGAAAGTCCTTGCTTCAGTATGTTTGATTATACGTATATGTGTATTAAAACCCTTTCCGTCCCCTACCATAAAAGGTGGGACAAATGAACTTATTTTCTTTGTAATTTTGACTCCACTTATACCTAAGATTTTCTTTCTTTCTTTTTTTTCTTGAGACAGACTCTCGCTCTGTTGCCCAGGCTGGAGTGCGATGGCATGGTCTTGATTCACTGCAACTTTCACTTCCCAGTTTCAAGCAATTCTCATGCTTCAGCCTCCCTAGTAGCTGGGATTATAGGTGCCCGCCACCACACCCGGCTAATTTTTATATTTTTAGTAGAGACGGGGTTTCGCCATGTTGGCCAGGCTGGTCTCAAACTTCTGACCTCTAATGGTCTGCCCACCTCGGCCTCCCAAAGTGCTGGGGTTACAGGCATGAGCCACCACATCCAGCCCTGTTTATATGTGAGATGTTCTAAACTGTGTCCCCTGGGCTTTGATTTGAGAGAATAATTTACATTTTAGTGAAGTTGAATAGATCCAATAAATTGATTTTTCTTTCTTCTTTTTTGAGATAGAGTCTCACTCTGTTGCCTGGGGCTGGAGTCTCGGCATACTGCAACCTCCACCTCTTGGGTTCAAGTGATTCTCCTGCCTCAGCCTCCCAAGTAGCTGGGGTTACAGGCACCTGCAACCATACCTGGCTAATTTTTTGTATTTTTAGTAGAGACGGGATTTCACTGTGTTGGCCAGGCTGCTCTTGAACTCCTAACCTTGTGATCTGCCTGCCTCGGCCTCCCAAAGTACTGGGATTACAGGTATGAGCTACCACGCCTGGCCTAAATTGATTTTTCTAAGTGAAGTAGAAAACCATTTTGGGGCCTGGGTGCAGCAGCTCACACCTGTAATCTTAGCAAAGAGGAGGCCGAGGTAGGAGGATCACTTGAGCCCAGGAGTTTGAGAGCAGCCTTGGCAACACAGGGAGAACCTGGCCTTACAAAAAATAAAAAATTAGCCAGGAATGGTGGCCCACACTTGTGGTCCCAGCAACTTGTGAGCTGGGAAGCTGAAGTGAGGTGATCCCTTGAGCCCGGGAGGTTAAGGCTACAGTGATTCTGTGATTGTGCCATTGAACTCTAGCCTGTGCAACAGAATGAGTCCCATCTCAAAACAAAACTTAAAAACAATTGCTGCATCAAAATCCTTTCTTTTTTTTGAGACGGAATTTTGCCCTTGTTGCCCAGGCTGGAGTGCAATGGTGCCATCTTGGCTCACTAAAACCTCTGCTTCCTGGGTTCAAGCGATTCTCCTGCCTCAGCCTCCCAAGTAGCTGGAATTACAGGCATGCACCACCACGCCTGGCCAATTTTGTGTTTTTAGTAGAGATGGGGTTTATCCATGTTGGTCAGGCTGGTCTTAAACTCCCAGCCTCGGGTGATCCATCCATCTCAGCCTCCCAGAATGCTGGGATTGCAGGTGGGATCCACTGTGCCCGGCCCAAAATCCTTTCTAAAGCATGATGGTATGGGGGCTAGAAGTGAGGGAGAGCATGGTCCTACCTGGGCACATGAAATTCTGCCAGAGAATTAATGTTTTTTGGGACTGGATATTTCCAGAGGAAGTTGGCGGAAGTCACAGAAGAAGAGTGGCTGAGCATCCCTGAGGTGGGCGATGCCAGAAACAAACGTCAGCGGAACCCGCGCTATGAGAAGCTAACCCCTGTTCCCGACAGTTTCTTCGCCAAACATTTACAGACCGGAGAGAACCACACCTCAGTGGACCCCCGACAAACCGTGAGCATCCAAAAAAAGGGGCACACTTGGCTCGTTTGGTCTTGCTGGATCAGTGGCAGGATGGCGGACAGTGTTGGATTCAGTGCTTCTGCAGGTCATGGCTGTGCTCTGGCCGAATCTGTCTGCACAGCTGTGCATGTATCAGGACACCAGGGAAGTATTTGAGAGAATAGAGTTCTTTAGCATGAAATGCAAACCATCATGTTACTCTTCCCGATATTGTCTTCCCTTCCAGCAATTTGGAGGTCTTAACACACCCTATCCAGGTGGACTAAACACACCATACCCAGGTGGAATGACACCAGGATTGATGACACCTGGCACAGGTGAGCTGGACATGAGGAAGATTGGCCAAGCGAGGAACACTCTGATGGACATGAGGCTGAGCCAGGTGAGTTCGTCTGCAGCATTTTCCTGTAGACAGGTTTAAATATTTTTGTTGTTGTTGTTGTTCTTCGTTTCTTCTTTCTGCTTTAAGTGGCTTGATTTTGCCGGAATAATTCTGAAGTTCTTTTTAATTTTTAAAATTCTGAGACAGAGTCTTGCTCTGTCACCCAGAGGTTGGAGTGCAGTGGCACAATCTTGGCTCACGAAGCCTCCACCTCCTGGGTGGAGAATCAAGTGATTCTCCTAACTTAGCCTCCTGAGTAGCTGGGATTACAGGTATATACTACCACACCTGGCTATATTTTTGTATTTTCAGTAGAGATGGGGTTTCAGCATTTCGTCTAGGCTGGCCTTGAACTCCTGACCTCGTGATCCACCTGCCTCAGCCTCCCAACATGCTGGGATTACAGGTGTGAGCCACTGCGCCTGGCTACGCCTGCCCTTTTTAAAAAAATGTGTAAAATATTTTTTTTTGAGACAGAGTCTCTTTCTGTAGCCCAGGATGGAGTGCAGTGGTACAATCTCGGCTCACTGCAACCTCCCGGGTCCCGGTTCAAGCAATTCTCCTGCCTCAGCCTCCTGAGTAGCTGGGATTACAGGTGCATGCCGCCATGTCCAGCTAAATTTTTTTGGTATTTTTAATAGGGACGGGGTTTCACCATGTTGGCCAGGCTGGTCTTGATTTCCCAACCTTGTGATCCACCCATCTCAGCCTCCCAAAGAACTGGGATTACAGGTGTGAGCCACCTTGCCTGGTCTGATAATAATTTTTTTTTAAGTGTGTTTTCTTTTTTTTTTTTTTTTAGATGGAGTTTCGTTCTGGTTACCCAGGTTGGAATGCAATGGCGCGATCTCAGCTCACTGCAACCTCTGCCTCCTGGGTTCAGGCAATTCTCCTGCCTCAGCCTCCCGAGTAGCTGGGATTACAGGCATGCGCCACCATGCCCAGCTAATTTTTTGTATTTTTAGTAGAGACGGGGTTTCACCATGCTGACCAGGATGGTCTCAATCTCTTGACCTTGTGATCCACCCGCCTTGGCCTCCCAAAAGTGCTGGGATTACAGGCCTGAGCCAAAAAGTGTGTTTTCTTCCTGCACCTCAGTAAAATGTCTTATGGCCCAGCATGGAACGTGTACTTTGATCTGGAGATTGGGTGTTCTAGACACCAGTGAAGCAGAGACCTCTTTCTGGCATGTACATCAGAAATCGTGAAGGAACATGGTTCCTTCACCACGTGGCCTGGCCAACACGGTGAAACCCCCGTCTCTACTAAAAATACAGAAATTAGCCGGATGTGGTGGTGGGTGCCTATTACGGGTACAGGAGAATCGCTTGACCCCACCCAGGCAGTGGAGCTTGCAGTGAGCTGAGATTGCACCAGTGCACTCCAGCCTGGGCAACAGAGTGAGAATCTGTCTCAAAAAAAAAAAGTGACGCAATCAAAGCTCACTACAACCTTGACCTTCCTGGGCTAAGGTGATCCTCCCACCTCAACCTACAGATTAGCTGAGATTATAGGCCTGTGCCACCACACCCAGCTAATTTTTGTATTTTTTGTTGAGATGGGGTCTCACTATGTTGCCTAAGCTGGGCTCAAGCTCCTGGGCACAATCAATCTGCCTTCGTTGGCCTCCCAAAGTGATGGGATTACAGGCATGAACTATCATACTGAACCTGAAATTTGTTTACATAGAAATTGTAAAACTTTTTGGGCCAGCCCCTTATGCCTGTAATCCTAGCACTTTGAGAGGCCAAGGCAGGAAGATTGCTTGAGCCCAGGAGTTCAAGACCGGCCTGGGAAACATGGTGATGGTGAGACTCCATCTTTACAAAATCTAAAAAAAACATCTTGGGCTTGATGGTGCGTGCCTGTAGTCCCAGCTATTAGGGAGGCTGAGGTGGGAAGATGGCTTGAGCCAGGGAGTTTGAGGCTGCAGTGGGTTATGATCACGCCACTGCACACCAGCCTGGGTTATCGAGTGAGACTATCTCAAAATAAATAAAACTTTGTCATGGTAATTTTTTTGTGGGAAAATATATGTAACAAAGGATTTACCATTTTAATCATTCTTAACTATACGTACCTTCACTGACATAATTATGTTCATCTTGTTATACAGCCTCATCACCATCTCCAGAACTGTTCATCTTCCCAAATTGAAATTCTGTACCTGTTAACACTGTCTCCCCATGCCCTTTCTCCCCAGCCCCTGGCATCCATCATTCTTTCTGTTTCTATGAATTTTACAACTCTCTGCACCTTGTGTGAGTGGAATTGCGTGGTGTTTACCTTCTTATTGTGACGGGCTTATTTCACTTAGCTCATGCCCTTAAGGTTCATCCATGTTGCAGCATGTGCCGGCATGTTCTCTTTTTGTTTTTGAGATGAAGTCTTGCTCTTTCACCCAGGCTGGAGTGCAGTGGCGTGATCTTGGCTCACTGCATCCTTTGCCTCCTGGATTCAAGCGATTCTCCTGCCTCAGCTTCCTGAGTATCTGGGATTATAGGCACACATCACCATGTCCGGCTAATTTTTGTATTTTTAGTAGAGACAGGGTTTCACCATGTTGGCCAGGCTTGTCTGGAACTCCTGACCTCATGATCTACCTGCCTCGGCCTCCTAAAGTGCTGAGATTACAGGTGTGAACCACCACAGCCGGCCAAAAATTTTGCTTTTTTATAGAGATAGAGTCTTGGGACGGGACCCTGAGGCAGGAGGATTCCTTGAGCCCAAGAGCTGGAGGCTCCCGTGAGCTATGATCGCCACTGCACTCCTGCTTGGGTGACAGAGATCCCGTCTCAAAGAAATAAAATAAAAATACAGTTCTTTTTTCCATGCAGAAGAAATTGGTTATTATCACAAGGTGTTGTCTGAGTGAAATTAAAGTTGTTTTCTTTCTTCTCCTACTACTCACTGCCAGTCAGGATTATGGGAGGGGCTTCAGGGACCTTCTGGGAATTTTGTTTCGTGCCTGGTCATGTCCAACTCCTGGCCTGTTTCACAGGTGTCCGACTCCGTGAGTGGACAGACCGTTGTTGACCCCAAAGGCTACCTGACAGATTTAAATTCCATGATCCCTACACATGGAGGGGACATCAAGTGAGTGCTTTGTGGAATAGCTGGGCCGGGATGGAGGTGCTAGCGGCCTAGGGTGTTTTGGATTTTATGTGGAAAATCTGCCGTCAAAACGTGACTTGGTTCTAAAAAATACACAGTGGAGTAGTTTGGTTTTTCCATTTGAAAATGTCTGTATCCATTCATCGTGTACACTAAATGTTTTACGTGTGATAGTGCGAGTCTGTGCCTGTGCTGAGTGGGAAAGCAGCCAGCACGTCCCATCTAGACCTTCGGGTCTCAGCATTTGTCTGCGGGGTGGCTGAATGGGCTTGGAATAGGGTGCACTGAGTTTTGAGTTGGTTTGTGTAACTCAGGACATCAGGATTGAGAGTTCTCACATTGTGACTGTGAAGTGGGTGCCTTTGTTCCGGGTCTGGGTGCACCCTGGCAGCATGGCCTGATGCTGTGTGCACTCCCACTCTTGTAGTGATATCAAGAAGGCGCGACTGCTCCTCAAGTCTGTTCGGGAGACGAACCCTCATCACCCGCCAGCCTGGATAGCGTCAGCACGCCTGGAGGAAGTCACTGGGAAGCTGCAAGTAGCTCGGAACCTTATAATGAAGGGGACGGAGATGTGTCCCAAGGTGAGACATGATGTGAGGCGTTACCTGGGAGGCTACATAATGGTAGGACCCCTACGGGAGTAAACTCATTAGAGTAAATCTCTTTGTCTTTTGGTATCGAAACTACAGAGAGTGGAACAGGCAGGGGAGGATGTGAAACATGGCTGCGTGTTTTTCCTGCTTGTTTTCACATGTACTGAAGGCTGATCCACCATCGGTTTAATGGCAGGCTAAGCTTCCTTATAAAGAGCTCAGCTGATCAGCTCTTAATCCACCTAATGGCCGCCAGGTGCCGTGGCTCACACCTGTAATCTCAGGTCTTTGGGAGGCCGAGGCAGGTGAATCATCTGAGGTCAGGAGTTCAAGACCAGCCTGGCCAGCATGGCAAAACCCCGTCTCTACTAAAAATACAAAATTAGCTGGGCGTGGTGACGGGCAGCTACTCGGGAGATGGAGGTTGCAGTGAGCCAAGATTGTGCCACTGCATTCCAGTCTGGGGGAAAGAGTGAGACTCCATCTCAAAAACGAACTACCTGAGCAGACGCACAGTCTCTGCTTTGTCTGTGAAGTTACTTTGCAGGGCATCGTATTCTTTTCACAAAGTGGTGTTTTATGTTCTTTACTCAGACATATGGTAACACATTCTCAAGTGTTGTCATAGGGGCGAGTCCTGGGGCAGATGTGTTTGAGGCTGAGTTGATTGGCTATTATAAAATCTGGGGCCCAAGGATCTGCTCTAGAGGTGCCTGCTGCCTGTTGTGGCTTCCAGCCTGCACTGAGCCTTACTGTTCTTGTCTCTTACCTCACAGAGTGAAGATGTCTGGTTAGAAGCAGCCAGGTTGCAGCCTGGGGACACAGCCAAGGCCGTGGTGGCCCAGGCTGTCCGTCATCTCCCACAGTCTGTCAGGATTTACATCAGAGCAGCAGAGCTGGAAACAGACATTCGTGCAAAGAAGCGGGTTCTTCGTAAAGGTGAGCCTCCCTCAGAGGTGCCTTCCACAAGCGGGTGTTCCTGGAGGCTCTGGTCCCTTCCTGGTGGGTTCCCTTCCACCAGCAGGGGCTCCTGGGGGCCCTGGTCTCTGAAGGAGGGCTGCTTTCTCCATCCCTCCTTTCAGCAGCTTTCCTGCTCCTGGCTCAGGCTTTTGGTGAGTGGATCAGGAACCAGGGACATTTTTCAGGCCTTTCCTCAGGTTGAGTTGTCTCTGCTCTTGGACCCTCCATGGGGGAGGTATACTGTGGTAGGCCAGTTCCCATCTTGGAAGGAATGCTTGGGTTGAGCCCTCACTCCTGCCTTTTTCCGGCATGTGATCTTGGATGTGCTGGGTGGTCACTCTGTGGTCCAGGCTTCCCTCATCTACGGGGTGAGAACAGTAGTAGCTCAAAGGCTGTGTCCTGGGGCTCTGGAGGGCCAGTGAGATGGTCTATGTGAAAAGCATGCTGAGCCAGCACCTGGCACCTGGCAGACCCTTTGTGGGTGTTATTCATTCTCTCTCCTGAGGGGCACCAGAGCCACACGTTGACTGAACTCCTGCCCGCTGCTGACAAGGCAGTGCCTCCCAGCTCCTGTGAGGCAGTGTGTGCCGTCAGCTCAGGTCAGATAATGACAGGTGGTGTGCCCACCAGGGAATCTGATTCCATCCAGGGATTCCTGCCAGGACAGCACTTTTGTGGTAGTTTGTTTATTTTTCTTGCTGTGGATTCATTAAAGGAGCACCATTTCTCTTGTCACCAGAGCTGTGTAGTAGATGCTGCTCTTGAACTGGGTTCAGAACAAGTGCGTCGGGGCTGTTCTGAAGGAAATCTGTGTGGTGGCTTCTACCTGAATTTTTTTTTTTCTGAAACAGAGTCTCACTCTGTTGCCCAGCTGGAATGCAGTGGCACTATCTATCTTGGCTCACTGTGACCTCTGCCTCCCAGGTTAAAGCGATTCTCCTGCCTCAGTCTCCCGAGTAGCTGGGATTACAGGCGTGCACCACCACGCCCAGCGAATTTTTATATTTTTAGTAGATACAGGGTTTCCTCATGTTGGCCAGGCTGATCTCAAACTCCTGACCCAGGTGATCCTCCCACATCGGCCTCCCAAAGTGCTGGGATTTTAGGCATGAGCCACCGCGCCTGGGCTCTGTGTGTGTGTGTGTGTGTGTGTGTGTGTGAGAGAGAGAGAGAGAGAGAGAGAGAGAGAGAGAGAGAGAGATGGAGTCTCACTTTATTGCCCAGGCTGGAGTACAATGGCACAATTTTGGCTCATTGCAACTTCCACCTCCTGGGTTCAAGTGATCCTTTTGCCTCAGCCTTACGAGTAGCTGGGACTACAGGTGCATGCCACCATGCCTGGCTAATTTTTGTATTTTTAGTAGAGACAGGGTTTCACCATGTTGACCAGGATGGTCTTGAACGCTTGACCTCAAGTGATCCGTCCACATCGGCCTCCCAAAGTGCTGGGATTATCAGTATGAACCACTGCACGCAGCATAAATTTTTTTTTTGAGATAGTGTCTCGCTTTGTCACCCAGGCTGGAGTGCAGTGGCGCAATCTTGGCTCACTGTAACCTCCACTTCCCAGGTTCGGGCGATCCTGCTTGCTTAGCCTCCCGAGTAGCTGGGACTGTAGGTGCCACCGCTGTGCCCAGCTGTTTCTAATTTTTGGTAGAGATGGGGTCTTGCTATGTTGTTCAGGCTGGTCTCAAACTCCTAGCCTCAAGTGAGCCTCCTGCCTTGATTTTCCAGAGGGCTGGGATTACAGGCATGAGCCATTGCATCCAGTCTGTTCTTCCTGAATTTATAGCCTTGGAAAAATAAGGTGTATTTTGTGGAATCAAGGATAGTTTTCAGTGAGAGCTTTCCAGCTCTCATTTTTTCAAATGTGTTTTAAGTGAAATATCATATAGTGATGGGTCACATTGAGGCTTCTGTGCCATTAGAGCTGTGCAGGTGAGGGTCTCTTTGCTAGAAAGTCCCTTATTAAATACAGTTTATTCACTTCCGTTCACGTTTGTTGGAGGCCAGGTGAAATCGGCTTGCCAGTGGCCCGAGTCCATCTGTGCCCCCCCACCCCGCTGCTTCCCCGCCTTGTGCTCTCATCTATGAACATGCTTTCTTCTGTCGGGGCTGGGGCAGCCCAGCTACTCAGTGAGTGTGCAGAGACAGCCTCTTATAATGGGGCCAGGGACAGAGAGTGAGCACCTGCCTTGGTTTGTAGAGATCATTTTATCTTTTTTCAGCTGGGAAGAAATCGTTTTTTGATGAAAAGCACATTAAAGTCTGGGTAATTAGTATTGTTTATTTAGGAAAGCCCTATTGAATTCTTCCTGCCACAGTTTGATGAATGATCATGAATGTCTTTGTGGCCACTCCCTGCTCACCACCAGATTGTCTGGGTTCATTTCCAGTTGACTTTGGATTTGGAGGGGAGTATGCTGTTGGAGGTGGGTGCTGTCAGGGAGTGTTGAGGGACTGTTTCCACGGCCATCCTCAGGGAACAGCCTCCTGGCTCTGCTCTCTCGGGCAGAAAAGCTGTTCTAAGGTGGAATGAATCCTGGATCTCCAGGACAGCCTTTGCCACTGCCCCTAATACTGGTCCTGGCCTGCCCCTTCCCAAGAGTGTTTATAAAACCAGCGCTCTTTTTCTGGGGTGAAGCCCAGCACTGCTTCATTTGTTGTTAGTGAACACTTTAAAGTGGCTTGGAAGGTCAGGTTTTTGAAAATAAGATGACAGCTCCCTCCACTGATGACTTAGGACACCTGCCAGCCAGGGAGCTGGACAGGGTATGGTCTCTGTGAGCTCTGGGTCACTGTTAGGCTGAGCTCACACCTTAGTCCTTTGATGGGAGAACAGGCGTTTTGGGTGCTGGTCTTGAGTGCTGAGGAAGCTGGGTAATCTTGGCCATGGTGCTTGACCTCTGAGCTTCCTTCCATGTCTTCATCTGTAAAAAGGAAGAGGGCTTTCAGGATTGGGGAGGGTGCAGCATGTGAGCTTACTGGCTGGGGTGGGGTGTCCCATCTGTAGAGTGCCCTGGGGAGGCCCGGCTGGCAGCTCCCCACAATAACGCAGCTCACAGGACATGTGAAGTGCCTTGTGACTCTGCTAGTTAATGCAGATGTGTGAAAGTGGAGTTAACTTTACACTAAAGCGATAGGCTCTGGCCTGTGAAGCGTGGCATCCTTCAGCGGCCATCACTGTCCCTCTGGGGGTACAGGAACGGTACAGTCAGGTCAAGGGTCTTTCCTGCAGTTACTTGTTCCCCAGAGAGCATGTTGGCCTCTGCACGGTCGCATCTTCACAGCTTCATCTAGCATTCAGAATATGCTTTTCCTGTTCTAGGCCAACTTCAGGGGCGTGTGGTTCCTTTACACACATTGGCTGGCTGTGGTGCTGCCTCCGCTTCTGCTCATAAAGTGACACTCCTTGGAGGCCATTTTAACTTGGTGTACCATGTGCCTTCTGAAAGCTCCAGGGGAGGGTGGCCTTGTTTGCTTTAGTGCCATGCCTTTGGGCTGCTGATGAGATGCCACTGGAGATAATGTCAGCTCTCTCCAGAAACTTGAAGACACAGAATCCTGGGGGTCATAAGTTAATGACTCCAAAAATTTAGTCCCACATGAATATTCTATTCTTTAGAAACATGAAGTTCATCTCCACCAATGTACAGAGTAATAAGAAGTAGTTCATATTTAGACAAATAGAGCTCCCCTCTCCCATGCAGGAGGTGAGAGCACACGGGAAAACCAGCTGCGTGGTTCCGTGTCTCCTCCTCGTCCCTGGTCGCCTGGTTGGAGATTAGGAGGGAGCAGCTGTGACGTTTGTGTCTTCTTCCTGTCCCTTGTCGCTTTGTTGAGGTTAGGGCTTTCTTTACTTACTGCAGTGCCCTCTGCTATCACCCTACTCGGTCAAGGTTCTTGACCTGGATGAGTAACCCAAATCATTTTTTTTAAGACAGAGTCATCCTATTGTCCAGTCTGGAGAGCAGTGGTGCAGTCAGCTCACTAAGCCTTCTGGGCTCTAGTGATTCTCCCGCTTCTGGCTCTTGAGTAGCTAGCACCACAGGCACATACCACCATGCCCAGATAATTTTTATTTTGAGACAGGATCTACTTCTCTTGCCTAGGCTGGAATGCAGTGGCATGATCATAGGTCACTGTAGCCTCAACCTCCCCCAGACTCAAACTATCCTCCTGTCTCAGCCTCCTGAGTAGCTGGGTCTCCAGGGACATACCATCATGCCTGGCTAATTTTTTAGTTTTTCATAGAGATAAGGTCTCCCTATGTTGCCCAGGCTGGTTTTGAACTCCTGGGCTCAAGTGATCCTCCTACCTCAGTCTCCCAAAGTGCTGGGATTCTAGATGTGGGTCACCGTGCCCAGCGAGGACCCAAATCTTTATCCGCAAAGGGTCTGACTTGCTGGTAGTTCTGCTTTTTTGGCGGCTGTAGTTCCCATTAACTTTTACTCATAGAAGCAGAAATACTAAACTGTACTCAGGACCAGGCTCTAGATAGCCTCCCCCAGAAGGTGGCAGCAATTCAGTCTGGCTTTGGGGGTCAGGATTAGCCTCTGCAGCCAGGGCTGGTACACAGGGAGGCCAGAGGGAGCTGTGGCCTGCAACCTGGTTGGCACATACTCCCTTTGGACTAGTTCTCTTGACAGTAGGGTCCAAAGAGGCAGAGATGGGACCTCTGGCAGCAGAGCCATTCAGACATCATTGCCTATTCCTAGATCCATGTGTTCTGGCTGTGAGGTCCAGCCGGGATTGGTGTCTATTCATAGCATTTGTGACATCCTCCTGGGCTGCTAGGCCATGGCTCTGAGTGGTGGGCGCGTGGTAAGACCATCTTCTGCCTGCATCAGTGAATTCATGTAGCTTCGTCTTCTGGCCATCTTTCAGTTGGTCAAGCAGACTACCAGGTAATAAGGCCAGGGCTGTCAGTGCCAGTGTGCTCTGTGGAACCACAGTGGGCTTTTGTCTCCTCAGTCCCTTGATCTTAAGGAACTCCCCAGAGGCTGTAAGTGTGGGCTGAGGGAGGAAGGCAGTTGAGCAGCCATCAGTGTGGGAGGTGTCTGCCATAACTCAGGCAGCTTACCTGTGCTGCACCTGCCTTCCTTCCCCCCATCTTCTGGGTGCCATTCCCACCCTATGAGGCCACTGCTGTATCTGTGCAACCTTGTGGCTTGGTCTGTCAGTAACATCCCAAGTGGGCAGCAGGTTGCTCAGTCATTTTATGTCCCTTAGCTGAGTGTTCATTCCCCGACAGGGCCTCACAGCCAGCCAGGGGCTGTTTCTCAGCAGGAGAGCAGGTACCTGCAGGAGAGGTTAGCTAGCTCGCTTGCCCCCTCCCCTCCCTGCTCCTTTTCCCTCCTGTCCTCCCTTCCCCTCCCCTCCCCTCCCTTCCCTTCCCTTCCCCTCCCCTCCCCTCCCTTCCCTTTCCCTCCCCTCCCTTCCCCTTCCCTCCCCTCCCTTCCTTTCCCCTCCCCTTCCTTCCCCTCCCCTCCCCTCTCCTCTCCTCCCTTCCCCTCCCCTCCCCTCCTCTCCCTTCTCCTCCCCTCCTCTCCCTTGCCCTCCCTTCTCCTTTTCTCTCTCTCTCTCTCTCTCTCTCTCTCTCTCTCTTTTTTTTTTTTGAGACTGGGTCTCCCTCTGTCACCTAGGCTGGAGCTGGAGTTCAGTGGTGCAGTTTTGGCTCACTGCAACC
>CM052652.1:95721166-95778514 GCA_028533165.1 Leontopithecus rosalia | reverse complement strand
CAAGTAGCTGGGATTACAGGCACGCGCCACCATGCCCAGCTAATTTTTTGTATCTTTAGTAGAGACGGGGTCTCACCATTTTGACCAGGATGGTCTCGATCTCATGACCTCGTGATCCACCCGCCTCGGCCTCCCAAAGTGCTGGGATTACAGGCTTGAGCCACCGCGCCCGGCCAATTTTTGTATTTTTAATAGAGACAGGTTTTCACCATGTTGATCAGGCTGGTCTCGACCTCCTGACCTAAGGGGATCTGCCTGCCTTGGCCTCCCAAGGTGCTGAGATTACAGGCATGAGCCATTGTACCTGGCAACTATACCTAATTTTAAAAAAAGAAACCAGTATGTGTGAACTGCAGTTACAGTGTGTGTGTGTGTGTGCTTGTGTGCGCGCATGCGCATATGCCTCGGCCACAGCCGTGTGTATGTGTGCATGGTGTGCATGTGTGCATATGCCTTGGCCACAGCTCTGTGTGTGTTGTGCATGTCTCGGCCACAGCCCTGTGTGTGTGTGTGTGCGCGCGCACATATGCCTCGGCCACAGCCCTGTGTGTGTGTGTGTGTGTGTGTGTGTGTGTGCATGTATGCATGTGCCTCGGCCATAGCCCTGTGTGTGTGTGCATGTGTGCATGTGCCTCCGCCACAGCCCTGTGTGTGTGTGTGTGTGTATGCATGTGTCTCGGCCACAGCCCTTTGTGTGTGTGTGCACATGTGTGCATGTCTCAGCCACAGCCTTTGTGTGCATGTGTGCATATGCCTCGGCCACAGCTGTGTGTGTGCGTGCGTGTTTGTACACACCTCCATCACCTGCAGCTTGTGCACCTCTTGCACGCCAAGAGACCAGCAGGCAGCCCCGTGTGTTCCTTTTTCAGTGTTCTCGTCCTCATCATCTGGTTTGTTTCTTTCACGTACACTGGAGTAAGCATAGCTGTTTTTCAAAGTGCTTGTAATTGGAGTAAGAACTGCAGTGTTTTCTGTGCCCAGAGTGTGGTTTTCTGGTCCTGGATTGTGCAGTGGCATGATCTTGGCTCACTGCAACCTCTGCCTCCCAGATACAAGTAAATCTCCTGCCTTAGAATCCCGAACAGCTGGGATTACAGGTACTTCCACCACACTCGGCTAAGTTTTGTATTTTTAGCACAGATAGGGTTTTACCATGTTGGCCAGGCTGGTCTCAAACGCCCTTCTTCAGATTATCTGCCCTCCTTGGCCTCCCATTGTGCTGGGATTATATGCGTGAGCCACTGTGTCCGGTCTGGATTGTGGTTCTGATGAGATAAAACTCTGTTGTACATCTTCTAGCAGATACCATCATTGAGAATTGTATGAAGCGGGGAAGGGCATCATGCCACTTAGTACTGGGCTGCCCATTCTCACATCTGTTTCTCTGCTCTAGTGTGTGGCCCACAATGCCCTGGAGTGTGCACGCGCCATATACGCCTACGCCCTGCAAGTGTTCCCCAGCAAGAAGAGTGTGTGGCTGCGTGCCGCGTACTTTGAGAAGAACCATGGCACTCGGTATGTGGTGGGGCCTGCCTGCCCCAGTGTGCTAATGAAACCTCTACCTCCATTTGTGTAGCCCTGAATTTAACCCTCTCATCTCTGTATATCCAGTATTGTGCCCATTGGAGGCCTGGCCCTCTGGTGGTGATGAAGGTTTTAATGGCACTTGGGACTTGTGCAACTGCATCCATTTTTATAGCCCCTTCTGGGATAGGACTGTTAGTGTTTTATAGTGGAGAAACCAAGGAATCCAGGAGGCCCATCCTGCTGAGTGTCCTGTAGCCTGAGGAGTGGCCAGGGTGTAGGCTTGAGGCTTGAGCCTGCGTGGCTCATGCCTGAGCACTGGTTGCAGCAGTGGGAGGGGCAGCATCTGGGCTCAGGCAGGCGTGTTTTCTTTCCATTTAAGCTGTGCTGGCTTTGGGTTTTGACTGTTTTTGTGCTTAGAGGAGGTCCTTGACAATTCTCTTTAACTGTACTCTTTAATTGAAAAAATCTTTCAGGTCTGCTCTGTTGGCTGCAAATGCTGATTAAATTAGGCGTTGCAGTTTATTGTTTTAAATGGGTAGCTCTCAAGGGCACTGGGCTTGCATCCCCACGTACCCTCCATCCATCCTCTCCCAGGTCCTTGGTGATGCTCCCTGTGCTGGGTGAGGACAGGCCCTGCTGGTTTCACTGGGGCTACAGCTGAGAAAGTTGAGCCCTTTGCCTCTTTCCTTTTCTGGTGTTATTTAATCTCAGTGTCTTCAGGGTGTCTTTCCGTGTGTCCTCCTGGAGCCCTGGCCCTCTCACACACCCACCAGCTGGTCTGGTGTTTCTGAGTGGAGATGTTTTGAAAGGCTCTCATGGTACCCCTCTGTAGAAGGGTACCTGGAGCAGTCTAAGCGAAGAACAGGGCAGTGCCGGGTGTGGGCTGAGGTCTCAGCCTGGATGAACTGCTGCCCTCTCCCCCTGGGCACAGTGGGCAGTACCCTCCTGTTGCCCTGCCTTCTTCCTCAGCGCAGGCTCATGGGGATGAGGGGAGGCAGCAGTGCTAGGGAGCTCATCCTCGGGAAGCACAGTTGCTTGGCCGGCCCTTCTCCAGACAATGTGATTGTGTGTGCTTACTTTGTTTTGCTATGGTGCTCACTGAGGCCCAAAGGGGTCGTTGGTGCAAGATGATGTGACTGTGGGTGGTGGGCCGCATGCGAGTCCAGGGGTGTCAGGCCTCATATCCAGGGCTGGTGGTTTTGCTCGATAATGACCTAAAATCACTTTCTTTCTATGAGATCGTTCTTTCGGATGCTGGCAGAGTCCACCTGGGATCATAATCTTTATCGGTGGGTCCGGGTGTGCTTGTGCTCTGTGGCTCAAGATGAAAAGCCTCCCCTGTCACAGACGGAACTTACTGCTACCTCCAGGACATAACGGCTGTAAAAGGGGCTCTTGTGAAGTTCCTCTCTCCGGCTCTGCTATTTAAACAATGCACTGCTTTGTAGAACCCTTTTCAGTAGTTTATTTTAGAACCTTTATTGAGAGGAAAGATTTCCCCACACTCTCCCCATCATAAAATCTGGTCAATCATTTATAGCATCGAACTTTGGAGCAGTAACTGTCCTTCTGGCGCCCACGCCATGGCTGAGTGTGATGTGTGTTCTGGTTTATGGCCCTGACTCTGGTGCCCGTGGCCTCTGTCTTGCAGGGAGTCCCTGGAAGCACTCCTGCAGAGGGCTGTGGCCCACTGCCCCAAAGCGGAGGTGTTGTGGCTCATGGGCGCCAAGTCCAAGTGGCTGGCAGGGGATGTGCCCGCAGCAAGGAGCATCCTGGCTCTGGCCTTCCAGGTGGGTGAGGGTTGCCTGAGCATTGAGGGGCTTGTCCACACAGGAGCTGACCTAGGTGCCAGCTGGGGCCTGAAAGAATACTCCATGCAACGTGGCATGTGCTGTGGTTGGGATTCCCTGGAGTCCCCGCCAGGAGCCGGGCCATGAAGGGGCCTGAGAGAAGCAGGAAGGCAGCCCACCTGGCAGGTACTGACCTGTTGGTCTCCCCACCCAGTGTGACCACGGGCTCAGTGTTTCAGAACATAGAGCCACGGGGTCACACAGGGGCTGAGGGCACCCTAATGTGAGTGGACGCATGCAGACAGCCTCACTGAGCCAGGCCTGAGAGTGCCTGCTTGCCATGAGGTGTGTGGGTTCTTTTTAAGTACCTTGTTTCTATCGTCACATATGATACCTTAATACTTTATGATGATATGGTGTTCGTCAGATGGTTTTAATACACAATGGAATGCTACAAATGTCAGTTTGTTACTGTGGCTCAGGCTAACATCATAAAGTTGTGCCCTTCCCTGAGCCAACACCAAATTGAACCATTTGCTTTCGGCTGCCTCTCTGAGATGGCATCACTTTGTGAGTAACTGCAGCCTCCGCTCCGTCTGCCTGCTCTCTGCCGCCTGTCAGGTGGCTTTCCTTGCCCGTCATTTTGGGGCTGCTTTTCAGGTCTGTGACGTGTTCATCTTGCATGGTCAGTGGGCGGCTATGCTGATTAGAGTTAGTCTGAGCACCAGCCCCGGGGAGGCTTTGAGGGCAGAGCCTGGGTGTCCACTGGACTCTGGGCTGTGTAAGCCTCCTTGGGCTGTGGGTGCCTTCTCCATGTCAGCGGCACACTGGGGGTTCTCTGTCCTGCCCACATGGACTCACAAGGACAGGACAGCTGGCTTCCTTTCACCAAGCTCAGGGGAAGGAGGGAGGTTGGGTGTGGTGGGTCTACCAGTATAAGATGTGAGTGACCCATTTGGGGGCTTTGAGAGGGTATGGGTGGATCCTGGATAAGATAGCCCTGCACCCACCCCCCTTACTGCTCGATGAGTGCTTTATTGGCCTCCCTACTGTACCAGAGTGAACATGGGCCTGTGTGTTCCAGGTGAGTCTGGATTCTTGGGCTGGAGTCTGCTCTGTCATCTCCTCCCTAGGAAGGGCTTGGAACAGACTAATCCTGCAGCAGAGCCAGGCCTGGCTGGGTCCCTCCTGCCTGCCTGCTTTTGATTAATGTGATTGAGCGCTGGTCCCTGTGTTCTGACCCCTCTTGACGTTGCTGTACTTGCCCTCCAGGCTAACCCCAACAGTGAGGAGATCTGGCTGGCGGCTGTGAAGCTGGAGTCTGAGAATGATGAGTACGAGCGGGCACGGAGGCTGCTGGCCAAGGCGCGGAGCAGCGCCCCCACTGCCCGGGTGCGCAGGGGCAGGCAGGGCTGGGCTGGGCTGGGCTGGGCGTCGGGTGCGTTGTGCACTTGGGTGGTGGTGGGAGTCACATGACAGCAGCCAAACTAGGCCTCAGCACATGCTCATTTTTGTGATGTGAATTTAAAACATGCATTTATCCCCACCATTTGTGTACACAAATGGGCTATGAAATCTTACAAAAGTACACACAGTACTGCAGGTAGCGGTGTTGAAGAGTGGAGGATGAGCGTAACGTTAAGCATGTGCCTTGGAGCCGATATCCTGCGTGACCGTGCATGTCTGCCCCACAGGTGTTCATGAAGTCTGTGAAGCTGGAGTGGGTGCAGGACAACATCAAGGCCGCGCAGGATCTGTGTGAGGAGGCCCTGAGGCACTACGAGGACTTCCCCAAGTTGTGGATGATGAAGGGGCAGATCGAGGAGCAGAAGGAGCTGATGGAGAAGGCACGGGAAGCTTACAACCAGGGGGTACGTCTCTGCCTGCACCCGGGGCTGCCGCTGACCCAGCGCTCACAGAACTGAGCCCCCCGGTGCAGGGTCACGGCCCTTCACCTCCAAGGAGAAGTGGAGGGCTGGGGAATTACAGCTGATGGAGCTTCGGACTCAGGACCCAAACCCTGGTCCCTTCACTGTCCTGTGCTTTTCCTTGTACAAAGCTGCACACCTGCCCTCAGCAGTGCAGAGTGTGGCACGCCTGAAGTGTATATACACCTGTGTGCACAGGTACATAGCATCACTGCACACCTTTGAACCCACAAATGCAGAGAGCATGGGGGTGTTTTTCCATGGACACAGTCTGCCCTGAGGCACTTGCTCAGCCACTGCAGATGAGAAGCTGGGCGTGGCTATGTCCCAGTTCTTCATAGGCACCACCTGAGCTGCTCTCTTACTTGTTGGCTGCAGTTGAAGAAGTGTCCCCACTCCACAGCCCTGTGGCTGCTCCTCTCTCGGCTGGAGGAGAAGATTGGGCAGCTTACTCGAGCACGGGCCATTCTGGAAAAGTCTCGTCTGAAGAACCCAAAGAACCCTGGACTGTGGTGAGTCCTGGTGGGTCTAGGCAGCCTGGGCGCTTGGCACAGCTCACCCATCAGGTGGCCATCCTTACCCAGCTGCGTGTGTGGAGTCATTTATTCGGCATTTCCAGGCTCAGGAGCTTGGGGGGCTGTAGGTGCTAGCCATGAAAAATCATGGTCCCTGCCTTGGGAGAGTCCGGCCTAGGTACTGTGACAAGCCTCTAGATGGTTTGATGTAGTTTAATTTGTGCTCTGATGGAGGGGCCTGGGGGAGAGAGGGGTTAATGATGGCTGGGGCGAAGGAGGCATGGATCCCAGAATGCTGACTCCATAGAGGAGGTGGCTGGAGGGCCCTGGAAGTGGGCAGGAGTCTGCCAGGTGCAGGCTCTGTTCATGGAGGTGCAGCGTCCAATTCAGGGTGACAGGGCTGGAGCACTGCAGGGGCACTGCTGCAGACGGGCAGCTCCTGGGTGCCTCGGATGGTCCTGGCTCTTTCAGGCTGGTCTTGATTGTTCTGGATGCCCTCACTTGCATCTGGACAGTGTCAGGATCTGAGGTCTTGCCTTGGGGCGCTTGCTGGTAGGGCTGGCAGGGATGTGGGCACCAGTGCCTTGCTTCTCTGGTGGATGAGCTCTGCTATGCAGGGAATGGAGTTTTTGCTGCTGTGTGACTGGGTCGAGACCCCTTTCAGACGGGACTTCCCAGAAGCTCCCAGAATGTGTGCTGTTGGTAGATGGCTGTGGGACCTCCCGGGGCCTGTCTTCCCAGGTTGGAGTCAGTGCGGCTGGAGTACCGTGCGGGGCTGAAGAACATTGCAAACACGCTCATGGCCAAGGCGCTGCAGGAGTGCCCTAACTCTGGTAAGTGGGTGCTTCCTGCTTCTCACATTCAGGAAGGCTGGTGCCTTCTGAGGGAGTGGGGTTTCGAGCTTCAGACAGACTGTATTATAATGTTTTGTTCGTGTGAATCATTTCAGTCAAAAGTTTCACCTGTACTTGGCCATTAAAACATTTTAAAGAGGCCGGGTGTGCTGACTCGTGCCTGTAATCCCAGCACTTTGGGAGGCTGAGGTGGGTGGATCACCTGAGGTCAGGAGTTCGAGACCAGCATGGCCAACATGATGAAACTCTGTCTCTACTAAAATACAAAAATGTGCTGGGCGTGGTGGTGGGTGCCTTAATCCTAGCTACTCCCGAGGCTGAGGCAGGAGAATTGCCTGAGCCCAGAAGGCAGAGGTTGCAGTGAGCTGAGATTGCACCACTGTACTCCAGCCTGGACAACAGAATGAGACCCCATCTCAAAAAAAATTTTAAAGAAATTATTTTATAATACTAAATGTATTAAATTTATTTAATAATTTTAAAATAAAATATTTTTAAATTTTATATCAAGTAATGCATGTTCAGTGTGACATTCGATGTAAGAAGGGCCCTCAGCAGCTGTGGGCCCGCTGCTGAGGAGCCGCGCTGTTAGTTCGTAAATTCAACTTGTGTTCTTGCACAAGACTAAAGTCATGCTGTCTTTAGTCATGTTGTCTTTAAAGTCACCCTTTCTTCAAGCTAAACAGTTAGTGAGAATTTTTTATTCTGGTTGAATCTTCAAGAATGTTAATTTTTAGTGTCATTCTGTAATTGTTTGGACATGTTAAATACGCTGCTCACCTGTTGACCGATTATTGGACATTTAGATTTTCTCCAGTTTTTAATCTGATATTGCTTTGAGGTGACTATCTTTCTGTATGAATCTTTAGAAACATTTCTGATGGTTTTGTTATGACACATTTTTTTTTTTTAATTTTTTGAGATGGAGTTTTGCTCTTGTCACCCGGGCTAGAGTGAGTGCAATGGCTTGATCTTGGTGCACTGCAGCCTCCGCCTCCCGGGTTCAAGTGATTCTCTTCCTGACTTATCCTCCTGAGTTGCTGGGATTACAGGTGTGTGCCACCACGCCCGGCTGATTTTTGTATTATTAGTAGAGATGGGTTTCACCACGTTGGTCAAGCTGGTCTCGAACTCCTGACTTCAGGTGATCCACCCTCCTTGACCTCCCAAAGTGCTGGGATTACAGGCGTGAGCCACAGTGCCTGGCCATTATAAATTCTTAAATGTGAAATTGTTGAGTCAGTAGAACCTTAAAGGGTGTCAACGTTTCCATCCCAGTCTCCCCCAGCAGGGGGTCCGTTCTGTGCCCTTGGGGCTGCTGTGGGTTTGGGTGGGCTGGAGCGCTCATCCTTCATAGTTCTCCTTGAACAAGTTCTGCCAGCAGCGTGTGGGGGGCCCCTGCCATGGTCTGAGGATGTCCTCAGGTAGAATCTCTGTGGATCGGGCACCGTTCTGGAACCAGAGGCAAGAGGCTGGCATGCCGATCTTTGTTTCTGAATTTTAGGTATCCTGTGGTCTGAGGCCATCTTCCTGGAGGCGAGGCCCCAGAGGAAGACCAAGAGCGTGGATGCCCTAAAGAAGTGTGAGCATGACCCTCACGTGCTCCTGGCTGTGGCCAAGTGAGTGGGGGGTCCTGCAGGATTGCTGACCCTCGGGGTCCTGAGGGGCTCTTTTTCCAGTGCCTGTCTGCCTCTCCCTGGTCATCATAAAGATGCCTAGCAGCAGGGTGAGCTTCCCCAATCCTCGGCTGCTGTCACTTCTGCTGTGGTCTGGGGCAGACGCCTTTCCTGGCAGAGACAAGCCTGAGGGTGCTGCTGCATCACCTGGCGTCTGCCCCAAAGCCTGGGGAGGAACAGCCAGTCTCTCTCTCTCTCTCTCCCTCTCCCTCTCCCTCTCTCTCTCCCTCTCCCTCTCCCTCTCCCTCTCCCTCTCCCTCCCCCTCCCCCTCCCCCTCCCCCTCTCTCCCCCACCCCCCCCCACATGGTGTGAAGGAGTGACCTCATATCGTGATTCACACTGGTGTGCTGGGTCGGAGACTCTCTGGGGATGCCACTCTTGAACCTTACAGGCAGCAGCATGTGCTGTGCTGCAGAGTGTGCAGACTCTATATGCACGTGGGAAAAGGCCTGCCAGGTGTGAGCACAGTGGGCAGCTCAGGACCATCCTGACCCACAGAGTCTCTGCTTCCTTCTAGAAAGAGGAGGACAGCCTGAGAAGGAGCTGGGCCTGAGTGTGGGCTGGGAGGCTGGGAAGTGACTGTGTGGGGGTGAAGGAGTTCTTGGAAGAACCCTGGGTTTCTGAGGCTCACCTGGCAGAGGTGGTGTGTCTGGCTCCAGCAGCTCATGTGCCTGACTTCCCCTCCACCTGCCCTGCCATGGGTCATGCAGAGACAGCAGCCTTCTCGTGCTGGCTATTAGTTCTCTCCTTCCCTTCTCCCCAGCGCTGGGTGGCAGTGGGGCTTGGTCTCCAGAGGTCTAAGTACTGCCACGCATTGCTGCCTGTGGGGCACCTTCTCTCCCCTGCCCATAGGCCCCTGACAAATGAGAAAGGCTTCCCACAGGGAGGCTTGTGTCTGCCTGGTGCTTCTGCCCTGTGCATCCACCTCCCAGAGGGACTTCTGGGTGACACTCTGATAGGGAAGCCATAAAACCCTATAAAAGGCTTTGCTAAAGTAAATAAGTCACTCCTTGCTCTTCCCAGCCAGTGTTCTGTGTATCTGCTATCTGGGTTTGTGTTCTTTAAATCACAGTTTATCTAACACCAGGCAATTAAGAATACCACAAGGCTTAAAAAACAATCAGGTTATCAGAGTGTGAAATTATTCCGTTTGGCAACTGAGACAAACCCACACAGCTGCCTGAAGTGGAGGGTTCCTCATGTTGCCTCTGGACTGCGATGCCTCTGGCTCCGGGGGAGGTGACCCTGAGGAGAAGGTGGCAGCAGCGCAGAGTCCCAGGCCTGCCAGTGTTCCCAGCAGCCAGCTCCCGCCGTCCTTTCTCTAGCAGTGGGTGGGGGTGCCATGTACATTCTCACCTGGCCTCTTAATAGTCCAGCGTGGACGTTTTTGGGCCTGGTTTTCAGGCGTTTGTGTGTCTGGCAGGCATGGCGGTGTGAGGGCTGTGGGCTGCAGGCCCAGGCCCTGGTGCTGCCTGGAGCCTGCGGTCTCAGTGCTCACTGGGGTTGCTGCTGGAGGCCCGGTGGGGCAGGATGATCCAGCAGGTATCTCAGGGAGGAGCTGAAACTGCATAATTTACCCTCATCAAAGTTGTAATTCAGTTATTTCTCAGGTTTAGTTTCATCTCCTTATGTTTGACCCTGATTTTAAGGATTTTGAAGATCTTTCTCTGTGTGAATTTTTTGTTTTAAGAAACAACTTGGGGCTGGGCGCGGTGGCTCATGCCTGTAATCCCAGCACTTTGGGAGGCCGAGGCTGGTGGATCACGAGGTCAAGAGATCGAGACATCCTGGCCAACATGGTGAAACCCCGTCTCTACTAAAAATACAAAAAATTAGCTGGGTATGGTGGTGCATGCCTGTAATCCCAGCTACTTGGGAGGCTGAGGCAGGAGAATCACTTGGACCCAGGAGGTGGAGGTTGAGGTGAGCCAAGTTTGCGCCATTGCACTCCAGCCTGGGCAACAAGAGCAAAACTCCGTCTCGAAAATAAAAAGAAACAACTTGGGCCAGGTGTGGTGGCTCACACCTGTAATCCCAGCACTTGGGGAGGCCGAGGCGGGCAGATCACGAGGTCAGAAATTCGAGACCAGCTTGACCAACATGGTGCAACCCCGTCTCTACTAAAAATATAGAAATGAGCTGGGCGTGATGGTGGCACCTACGGTCCCAGCTACTTGGGAGGCTGAGACAGGAGAATCGCTTGAACCCGAGAGGCAGAGGTTCCAGTGAGCCATGATCGCACCACTGCACTCCAGCCTGGTGACAGAGCGAGACTCCGTCTCAAAACAAAAAAAGAAAGAATTTGGTTAGACTGGTGAAGGATGGCCTCAAGTTAATCTGGGGTAATTTCCTGATCAGCCGAGGCCCTGCTCCTCAGGCCTTCCTCAGTGGGGTGCAGGGCCACCCTGTCAGGACTGAGGCTGATGGCCCTGGAGCCCTTCCCCTGCCCAGGGCACCCTCCTGCAGCCACTCACTCGGTTCCCACTCGTCTTCTGGAACAGGCTGTTTTGGAGTGAGCGGAAGATCACCAAGGCCAGGGAGTGGTTCCACCGCACTGTGAAGATCGACTCGGACCTGGGGGATGCCTGGGCCTTCTTCTACAAGTTTGAGCTGCAGCATGGCACTGAGGTGAGGCTTTCTGGGACTGTGGCGGGGAGTTCCGCCAGCCCTGGGGGCTCTAGGAGATGGCCAAGGCCAGTGTGACTCTGCCCGGGTTGGGAGGATAGACAGGGTGGGTGGGGCATGGAATCCTTGACACCTCCCCACGAGGCAGTCTCTGCCTCTACATCCGTTTTCTGGTTATAGCCTCACAGCCCCACACCCTGGAATTGAGGTGCCCAGTCCCTTGGAGTGGCCTGTCTGATGGCGCATTTTAATGAGTGATTTGTTGGCTGGGGCCTGTGCTCATCTTAGGAATGGGAATGGAGTTGGTGTTTCTCTTGGGGCTGAGCCTGGGTGTAGCTTTCTGGGAGAGCCTCGACAGCAACTCCCTCTGCTCCCACTTGCCCCCCCTGGAGCCAAGCATTGTCAGAGCTGTGCTGGAGGGCAGGCAGGCTGTCCTGGTCCTCCCTGGAAAGTGGTGCCAGCCCATGTGAAGCCTGACTCCTTGTTTGGAGAAGGCATACGTGAGCACTTGTGTGAGACACAGAATTGGGAGTCCATGCTCCTCAGGAGGGGCTCCTTTGAGGAACACACCTTGAAGAGCTTTGCCTTCTGGTGCAGGGCCTATGCCCCCTCACCCACCACTTGGGGTCAGTACTGCCAGAGCCAGGTCCGCCTGGGGGGCAGGTGGGGAGTGGCCTGGGAGGGCCCTTGCCTGAAGTACCCTGTGGTCCCACCAGGAGCAGCAGGAGGAGGTGAGGAAGCGCTGTGAGAGCGCAGAGCCTCGGCATGGGGAGCTGTGGTGCGCCGTGTCCAAGGACATCGCCAACTGGCAGAAGAAGATTGGGGAGGTCCTTAGGCTGGTGGCCGGCCGCATCAAGAACACCTTCTGATTGGCCGGTCTCCATGGACAGGGCTTGGGCTGCACGGGGGAGGGCGTGTGGAGGGCTCTGGACTGTGTCCTTCATTATCATCCTCCATTAAAAGTTTTTATGTCTTGTGTCAGAGCGGGCGGCCTGCTGGTTTTCTCTGGGGCTCTTCCCTGGCTCCTGCTTCTGCTGCCCCAGTTGGGCCTGTCCTGGCCTGTCCTATGCTGTCCTGGGGTGGTTGCGATTGCCCTTGCTTGGGCAGAAGCCTCTCGCAGACAGCCGGTGTCTCACAGAGGAGACACTGGAGGTGCCAGGGTTCCCCAAGACTGTGGAGAAGGTGGTGGGGTGAAAGCCATGTGTGTAGACAGCTGGAGACAATGGGGACCGAGCTGTGTGCAGGCCAAGGTGCTCACAGGAGCCTGGCAGCCGCCTGCAAGGGTTTTGATCAGGGGACAGCTGGGACTTCCCTGTGGTCTTGAGTGTGAACAGCAGAGGTCAGCTCACCCAGGGCCTCTCCACATTGCCTCCCAGGCCTCTCAGGCACATGTTCAGTGGCAGTGTCACCAATAAGAGGTGTTCTTACTTTTGGAGATGAGTTTATTTTTGCTAATTTATCATTAGCAGTTAAACCCCTAAAGCACTGGTAACTGAAAGTTGTAACCTGGGAGACATGGCTTCTTTTCAGCCTTAGCTGTGTGAGGATGAAGGACTTCCTCAGGCCTGGATCCTGTGTGCGCATTCAGTTGGGAGCCAGCTGGCTCTTTTGTGTAGGCCGGGGCTGGAGACATCTGGCTGGAGGTCATGGCTGGCCCAGAGGCTGTGGGTGTAGAGTCGCTCAGGCCTGCTGGGGAGGAGGAGGCTGCTGTCACATGGGCTGAGAAGGCTGCTGGAGAGCAGCTGTCCCTGGACATTCCCTGTGACAGGAGAGCCCCGGAGGGTCCCACCTTGCCCTGTGGTGCCAGTGACAGAGTCTGTGGTGGCCAGGCCCTGACCCACAGCTCTGACCTCCTGCACATGGGGCCTGTGCTCCACCTGGTGGTCTGCCTGCCCTGCTCCTGACGAGTGAGAATGGCTGGGGTGGGAGAGCTCTGTCTGCACATGGGGCGGTCCTGCTAGGCCAGAATGTGGGTGTGGGTCCCCCTTCTCTGTGGTTCTGGGGACCTCAAGGACATGGCCAGTCCAGGACAAGGGACCTGCCACCCCTGTGTGGGGTAAGGAACTGCTGGTTGGTCTCTTCTGGGCAGGCAGCCTGGGGTCCAGTTCAAATCATTGGAATCCGGAAGTCCTTCCTCGCCCCATCCTGAGGAGCAGCTGCTGGAGCTTCATGAGTGTTTTCATTGAAACTTGGGGAGGAGTTTCCTTTGATATCTTGTGGAGAGAGGGAGGAATGAGGGAGTCTTCAGAATTTACTCTGAGGATGAAGAGGGTCCTGCAGCTTTTTGGAATCTATAAGCCAGCCTGGCTCTACAGATGTGGAAACCAAGGCCTAGGGAGGAAGCCAAGAGGGAAGGCCTGGCTTCTTGGCACTTCTTACCTTGGAGCTGAGCATGGCCAATGCTGGGTGGGCACTGAGGGGTCACACAGAAAAGCATGTGTCCAGCCATGTTCAGGGGAGGCTTCCTGCAGGGCCCTTAGAGAGTTTAGGGCACCTGCGCCGTCCATGCGTGTCTCTTTCTGTGTGGTCAAACTATACCTCGAAGGCGTCACAATGGTGGGGATCCATTCTGAGAAACCCCTTGCTAGATTATGTCATCTTGCAAACATCAGAGTGCATTCACACAAGCCTGGCAGGCATGGCCTCCTGCACCCCAGGCTGCGTGCCTATGCGCCCTTGTGCCCAGCCTGGACTCCTGGACTGCAGGTCTGCACGGCCTCTCACTCTGGGCAGTTCTAACGTTAAACACACGAAGAGGCAGAGACGTGAACATACAGTGCTAGAACCCTAGGGGACGGTCCAGTGTGGTCTGCTTGACTGTATTGTGTGAATCATTGACTTTTCCTCCTGGGAAACTACCTTGACTTTTCTTCAACTGAATTTTTTCAGCCCAGAAAGGTGAGTTGCGCCTCAGAGGTTGTTCTGAGACGTCTCTTCACTGCTGCCCATCAGGCTGCAAACCAGAGTCTGCTGGCACGACAGGCAGCAGAACAATAGCCTCAGATGTGCCTCCTCAGCGAGGGGACCCCTCAGCCCAGTAGGAGTGAGATCGGGCTGGCAGTGGGGGCCCCAGAAGCCCATGTCTTGGGACCCGCTGGGGCAGGGCCCCCTGGATGTCAGGCTGCAGGTCTGGCAGCTGGGGAGGGGAAAAGGGGCTCCCACCAGCTCTGCTCCTCGGCCAGATCCTGGGGGAGGCAGCTCTCGCTGGTCACAGAGTTGTCCCGTCTCACCTGGCTCCCCTCCCCCACCAGCTGGGCCCTGCACTGCCTCAGCCCACGGGGCACCCACTCCTCCTTGACAGAACAGGGTCTCTGGGACTGATGAGTTAATCCAAGACCCACAGCAGTGCCCTGGATCCCCTAGGAGAGGTGGCTGCTCAGCTTCAGGGCCAGGTTAATTGAAGTGATAGGGAGTGGGGAGAGGGAAGGGGCAGGGCTGGGATTGCGTGGCCTCTCCTGCTCCCTCCCTCGGCTTGGAGGAGCCAACTTCAAAAGCCTCCGCTGGCCTGTGCCTCTGTAGTCCTCCAGGCAGCCTGTCGAGGGAAGCCGTTGGCTGGTGTTGGCCCCAGTGTGGCGGCACACACCCCGTCTGAGGACCCAGGATCATGTGCATGGCCTGCTGGCGGGAGTGAGGGAGGGCAAGATCCTGAAAGGTCCATGGTGAGCAGCTGTGGGCCTCCTCGAGGGAGGGGGTTCACTTGGGTGGAGGGGCTGTGGGTACACAGCCCAGGAGATACTGCTTGTTCTGCTGAGCCCTCACTGAGAAATCTCTGGTTGGCTCCGGTCACTGTGTCACTGTGGGTGGCAGTGGGTGTGTGGCCCTGGCCTCTGGTAGTGGGGAGGGGGCTCCTGGGTGCCCGGCCACCCTGTTATCCTAAGCTGAGCTGAGGCTTGAGTTGGGAAGTACTGCTAACAAGCTCGGTGGGACTCCCAGGCAGCCCGTCTCCTCACCTGGGTGAGGCACGGCAGGTGCTGCACATCTGTGGCTCCAGCTCAGTCGGCTCTGGTTCTCGCTATGAATCTCTGACCCACAGCAGGCAAAGAGGATGATGTGGCAATTCTGAACCTGCCAAGTTGGCCGTGGCATGTGTGGTTGGGGGGCCAGGTTTCAAGAAGGGGCCACAGCAAACCATCTGCTCTTCCAGCCATTGCTGCTTGGTGGTCTGAGCAGGAGCTGCCACCCCAGCCCCAGGCCCCCAGCTGTAGGTGAGGGTTGGGGTGCTGCTTGGCCAGGCTCCCCTGCCGGGGCTGGGAAGCCGAGTCGAGTCCTGTTATCTCGGTCGGGTTCGCATGATTAATTTTCCAGCCCTAGATCTGCTGTCTGACTCTAGCCTGTGGGCCCCCCGGGAAGGTTTGGGGGCTGGGAACCTGGGAACCATCAGCCATCTCCTTACTGTTTGGGCTTTTTTCCCTGTGGGAGCAGGCCTTCCACTTTGGGTCGGGGGAGGCCTATGGGACAGGCTGCCTGTCCTGAGGGATGGTGTGGGGCAGGCTGGTACAGGCAGAGGGGCTTCAGCATCTGTTGACTGGGGCTGGATGTGGTAGCCCCTTCCTCCTCTGTGGCTTCTTGGAGTCCCCCCAGCCTTCCCCTTCAATAGGGTGTGGCTTGGAGCTTTGAGCCCCTACTCCTGCCCCAGTTGGGTTGGGGGTACAAGGAGATCAGATTCTCACGTCTCTGAACTAACCCAGAGGGTGCCAGTGTGGGAGGTGTGGGGTTGAATAGGTTGAACGGGCATGACCACAAGTGAGATGGCAGCTGTACTGGGACAACTTTTACTGTAGCTCCAGGAGCCTGCAGACCAGCCCCACTTGAGCTGTGGGGGGCCAGCACTGCCCTGTGCAGTGTTGTGGGTGCCCCACCCCTTGCTGGCCCTACTCCCACAGGGACTACAGTGCCAGGCTCTCCTTCCTCTGGGCCTGTCCTGTCTCCTGCTGGGTTCTTCAGGTTAGTGACATGGCCTCCCAGCCTCCATCACTCACCCTGCACATCTTCGCAGGGAGCATAGAGCTGTGTGGTTTGCAGACCTAGCTGCTGTCTCTCCTGATTTATCCTGCCAGGCCTGTGCCTAGAGCCTTTCTTGATTGGTGACATGTCCATTTCGTGAGGCTTAGAGATCCCGTGGGGTGGGGCAGGGGGTGTGCCTTCTATGGCTGTGGAAGCAAAGTGCAGGTGGGCTGGCTGTATCCTGTGTGGGGAACCCCAACCTGCTGTCTCCTTCAGGTGTCCCCCAAGCCTGCACTCTGGGCGCTCCTGCTGGCGCTGCTGGGGACGCCGCCAAGCCGCGCCCAGTCTCCCGCCTGCAGCGTCCCCGACGTGCTCCGCCACTATCGCGCCATCATCTTCGAGGATCTACAGGCCGCCAAGAGGTGGGGCGGGGCGGGGGCCGAAAGGACCAGGCTAGGCTCCAGACACTTTAATTTCGTACAGAAAAACCTGACTCGACCCAGGGGCTCCGGACGGCGGCGACGACCTGGGGCCTCCTGCGGCACCCAGAAGGTACGGAGGAGGCGCCCCTACCCACGCTCGCCGGCCGGCTTCTCTCAGTCTCCCCCCACCCCGCCTTCCTCCCTTCCCTCCCCAGGAGCACAGTATCCTCCTGTCCATATCGTCCCTGGGTCGGACTCTGCGCAGGGCGGTGGCCGGGGGTCGCCGCGGGGCCCTGGAGAGAGCAGCTTGGACGGTGGCTGTGCGCACCGAGGCGGCGATGCGGCGCCACTGCAGGACGCTGCGCCAGGTGTGCGCACACCTCCCCCAACCCCACAGGGCCGTCATGCGTTCCAAGGCTTAGGCTGGGGTCGGGCTGGGCGTCTCCTCCCTTGCCGGACCGGGCTGGGCGCGGTGGCCGTGCGCATTCGCTGACGGCCCTGTCCCTGACAGCGGAGCCGGTGGCCGGAGATGCGCCGTGCCCGGCGTCGCGGCGGCCGGAGACAGCTCCTGCTGCGCGCCCTGGACACCGTCGCCACCTGCTGGGAGAAGCTCTTCGCGCTGCGTGCCGCGGCCTCCGGGGTCTCCTAGCGCTGCCCGCCCCGGCCCTGCCTCCAGCGAGCTCCCGGCGCGGAAGAAGCAGCGGGGCCACGGCAGATCCTGGAGACGTGCCTCGTTTTGTCGACCTGTTGGTGACTTCGGCCCTTCGCTCGAAGCAGCCCGCGTGCCCCGGAGGGCCCAGGGCTTGGGGAAAGTGTGCCCGGCCGCCGCTGGGTCTCGGAGGAGGCACGCTTCCCCGCGCCGAAGGCCTCAATAAACAGAGCTGGCGCCGCGGTTCCAGCACTCCCTTCGCATGCCTCTCTGGGCCTGGGACCCCCTGGGTCTGCGCCTCGAACGCGGGACCGGCACTTCCCATCACACCTGGACGGGGTAGAGCCGCCGCTCCCAGCCTCGGGCAGCAGAGGGCGGGCGCGGGACGCTGGGCGCGCTCCGGCTTGGTGCGCTGCTCGGGGCTGGGCGGAGGGCAGATCGGGGGACTCCTGGGACCCCTAAAACGTCACGTATCCGTCCTGCTCCGCTTTGGACCGGGGCAGGGGGTGGAAATTGAGGGGAGGGGAAAGCTGGACTTGGTGAATTCGGAGCAAAACAACCGGATAAAGGAAACGGGCCCGAAGGGAAGCAGGAGCTGCGGACCCTGGCTGTGAGCTTGGCTAGGCTATTTCCTGCTGCCGCAGGAGGGGTGGCCACGGCCTGGGCTCAGAGACTGCCCAGCCCCCTCTGCAGGACTGGCCAGGCTGGCCGGGAATCTGCTTTCTGGCCCCTGGAACCCTGCATTTGCTGGGGAACTGACCCCTCGTTCCCCCATCTGATGCACAGGTCTGAAAGAAGCAACCTCCTAAGCTGACCCTGACCCAGCCCCACACTCTGTGTTAATGCATTTAGGCTGTGGAACAGAGCTACTGTTCGTTTTACAGATGGGGAGACTGAAGCGCAGGGAGGTTGTGAGACCCGTCCCAGATCACACAGCCAGCAGTGTTAGAGCTGGTCTTAGACCCAAGCCCAGGGTCCTCTGCCTGGAGGCTGGGAGGCTAAGCTTCCTGGACTTAAGAGCCTTGGACTCTGAAGCACTTCTGACAGAGTCCCTGGCCAAGCACCCAGCAAGCGTTGCCAGGCCTAGTTCTGCCGTGCCTGCTCCGTGGGGGCCAGCATGGGCAAGTGTCGGAGGGATGACGAGGAGAGGCAGGGTGCAGGAGCCCCGGCTGGAGCTAGAACACTTTACGGTGGCGCTTGGACGTATCCCGAGGCAGTGGAAGGTCTTTGGTGAAGGAGGATGTTAGAGTGGGGATCTAGAAAGATCCCCGTGGCTTGTATGGAGGGCTGGTGAGGATGAAGGGGTGAGAACAGGTCCAGGCTGCCGAGGGTCCTGGCTGGAGTACCTGGGTGGGTTTCTGGGGAGCACTGCAGAGGGAGTGGGTCTGTTTGAGGTCCCTGAGGGAGCTGGGGCACCACGGACATGGCTGGGCTCAGCTGGGCATGCTGGGGTTTGGAACATAAGGTATAGACAACAGAGCATGTCTGGGAGGCAGCTGAGTTGGGGCCTGGAGAGAGAGTCCAGGAGTCTGGGCTGGGCTCAGGGACCGAATGGGGACCGGCCCTCCATAAAGGCTTCCACACACTTGTTTCTCCAAGGGCAGCTGGCTTCTTGCACTTGGACCTAGGCCAGCCCCTGGGCCATGGGGAGAGCACTCCTCTCCTGTCCTAGGACCCATGCGTGGCCTCCTGGGCCATTCCACGGCTCCTGCCCACCCACAGTGTTCCTGCTGTTCAGAGCAATCAGAGGCTGGGGATGTGGGTGGGCAACAGAAACAGCTTCCTCAACCCCAACTGAGAAAGGTTCAAACAAGCCACAGCCTCCTGGGGGCAGGAGGAGGAACAGATGCCTCAGGCTTCTGGGGACACATGTCCATGACTAGTCCTGGACCTCGACCACAAGGATGTGTGAGAAGCCCCTGCATCCTGGCCCCTGGCCCCTTCCCCTCATGCAGGATGGGACCAGGTGGGCTTTGGGCTTCTGGGACAGAGTTCACTTGTCCAGGGTGGGGACATCCCAACTAGACTAGGTCTGGGGGCATGTGGAGCTGCATGAAGTGGCTCAGAGCTACCGAGAGCCATAAAGACTAGGAGAGACACCGCAGGTGTCTACTAAGATCTGAGAGGCTCAGGTCCTCTTTGGGCTCAGCACTGGGACCCTGTGGATACTTCCCATGGCTCCTGTATAGCTCCATGAGGATAGGAGCACATCTCCACCTTGGTACACCAGCACCTGGCCCAGGTACCACATGAGCTGCTCAAGAGATGTTTGTTGGCTGGAATTGACCAGAACCAACCCACAGATGGAAAGAGATGCAGTGGTCCCATGGCCGATAGGGGCAGAGCCGTTAGCCACCGGGCCACTAAGGGCAGATCCCACGGACTGGCCCTGTATAGCCATAGACCCACTGGTGATGCCTTCTCTGCAGAGGCCCCAGGCAGGTAGCCTGGGCCTGGTTCTTTGTAAAATACTGCTCCTGAGTTGAGGCTGCACACAGTACTGTCCTGACCCACCCTCCTGGCTCCTCCAGGGAGGTGGGGGCTGTGCCAGGGTGACAGATGGGCCTGCAGGGCATGGCTTTGGTTGTGCAACTTCCCACAGCCCAGGAGCCAGGCCCCTCCCTGTGCAGCGCTGGGAGGAGGGGGCCTAGCAGACTTTGAAGGGGGCCCAGCTCCCCAGGCCTCCCCAGACTGGGAGCCTTTGAAAGAACATCTGGAACTCGGGCAGCTGGCTAACTAGTCTCTGGATTTGCAAAACCAAAAGTTAATCCTGACTTTGCTTCTTGGGTGTTCCCCAGCCCTGCCCCCAAGCTCTTCTCTCTCCTCACCCCACCTCCACCTCTGCAGGGGTGGGGCCTGCAGCCTCTCATGGTCTCCCGAAGCACCTTCCCCCACAACACCACGGCCTAGGAGTTTTGCTGAACTGGGCTGAGTTCAGCAGAGGGAGGTGGTGGGAAGGATGGCTGTTGCGTGTGTCCCTGCCATGCCAGGGCCCTGGGAGAGGACCAGACAGACCACCTCAGCATGGCTGGAGATGGCTGGGCAGCATGTGAGTGGTCCCGGGTGGAAGCAGCTGCACAGACCTGGGAGGTGCCTGGCCTTTGTGGGCCCTGAGCCCTGCAGGTGTGCAGGGAGCCCCCCCCTCCTCAGCTGTGGCTGACTCGGAAACAAGTCCCCCCAACTCCAGGAAACACATACTCACTGGTGGGGGTGCCAGGTGCTGGGCCCATTGTCTCTGCCAGTGCCTTCAGGACCTTAGGGGAGGCCCAGAGAGAGCCCCCATCCTGCCCCCTCCTCAGGAAAAGATCCAGCTTTGTAAACACAGAAACAACCATCGCTCCCTCTCCCCTCCCCACCTCCCCGTTAAAATCCCGGAAGAACCAGCAGGAGGTCGCATCTGCTGGGGGACGTGAGTCCTTGTTTTGGGGGAAATGAGGAGGTTGTCAGGCCTGTGGGGCGGGGCAGGGCAGAGCGGCGGTTGGGGAGGTGGGTACCCTGGGGCTGGACACGGTTCCCGGGTCCGCCTCGCCCGGTCGGGAGGTCCCGTCACGGGCCTCCTCGCAGCCTCCCCGCCCGGCCCGATTGTGACAGCTGCGGTCAGGGCTCCCCGCCAGGTGAGCAGGCCCCGTCCTTGGGCCGCCCCTGGCGCCCCCTGCCCGGCGTGAGGCCAGGGGTCCGGACTGCGGCCCGAGATAAGCGCCGCGCCCGCCGTCGCTTCCTGCACTTCCAGCGCCTCCGCCGCGCGCGGCTTCCTGTTTTCTCGAGCTGGCGGGCGGGGTCGTGGGAGACGGGGTGGGGGTCGTGGGGGATGGGACGGGTCTTGGGAGACGGGACAGCAGTGGGGGAGATGGGTCGTGGGGGATGGGGCGGGGTGGGGGAGGAAAGAAGGGTCATGGGAGACTGGACGGGGGTTGGGGGACAGGGCGGGGACCTGAGAGACGGGCAGGGGCAGGGTCGTGGAGGGGCAACTGGATAGGGGTCGTGGGAGACGGAGTGAGGTCGGGGAGGATGGGGTGGTGTCCGGAGGAACAGAAGTTGGAGAAGCGGAAGCAGGCCAGAGGAGTCTTAACAAAAAAGAACCTAGGCCGGGCGCGGTGGTTCAAGCCTGTAATCCCAGCACTTTGGGAGGCCTAGGCGGGTGGATCACGAGGTCAACAGATCGAGACCATCCTGGTCAACATGGTGAAACCCTGTCTCTACTAAAAATACAAAAAAATTAGCTGGGCATGTTGGTGCATGCCTGTAATCCCAGCTGCTCAGGAGGCTGAGGCAGGAGAATTGCCTGAACCCAGGAGGCGTAGGTTGCGGTGAGCCAAGAACGTGCCATTGCACTCCAGCCTGGGTAACAAGAGCGAAACTCTGTCTCAAAAACAAAAACAAAACAAACAAACAAAAAAAAAACAAAACAAAAAAGAACCTGGCAGGGCCTGGTGGCCCATGCCTGTAATCCCAGCACTTTGGGAGGCCAAGGCGGGCAGATCAGGAGTTAGGGACCAGCCTTACCAACATGGTGAAACCCTGTCTCTACTAAAAATTAAAAAATGAGCCCGATGTGGACCTGTGCACCTGTAGTCCCAGCTACTCTGGAGGCTGAGGCAGGGGAATTGCTTGAATCTGGGAGGTGGAGGTTGCAGTGAGCTGAGATCACACCACTGCACTCCAGCCTGAGCAACAGAGCAAAACTCTATCTCAAAACATAAAAGTAAAAATAATAATAATGAACCTGAGTTTCCCATGGTTCCCTTCTGCATGGCTGGAGCTGGCCCCTAGGGCTCCCTCCTGGGCCTGGGGCGGAAGTGGTGGGTGGGCTGGATGGAAGGTTGGTCCAGTCCCTGTAGAGCCTTAGTTTTTTGGGGGGGTCTGTTTGGGATTGGAGGTTTGCAGCTCTGGACCCCCCTTTCCGGGGCAGCTGGTTCTAGCATATGGGTTCAAGGTACTTAACCTATTGTTCATACTTTGTTATTAGAGATATGCATTTTTGTAATTTTAGTAAAAACACGATTATACAAAACATCATACACAAATGTTCATAGCAACATTATTTATGATAGCCGAAAAGTAAAAGCCATCAGTGTCCATCAGTTGCTGAATAGAATATGCTATATCCTTGCATGGATATACAAGGAGAGAATGTTAGCCACAAAAGGAATGCAGCACTGACAAAGGCCACAACATGGGCGAACCTCAAAAGTGTGCAGGGTGAGCCATGCCAGTCACGAAAGGCCACAAGTGTACAGTGTATTATCCCATGTATAAGAAATGTCCGGGCCACGTGCTGCAAGGCCACAGAGACCAAAAGCAGTTCAGTGTTTATCGGGGGCAGGGGGCAGGAAAGAATAGGGAGTAATGGGTTTCTCTTGAGGGTGGTGAAAAGCCCTAAAATTAAAGCCGGGCATGGTGGTGCACACCTGCCATTCCCGTGAGGCAGGGATCACTGCTGTGAATAGCCACTATATTGCAGCCTGGGCAAAATAGCAAGACCCTGTCTCTTAAAAAAAAAAAAAAATAGAGGCTAGGTGTGGTAGCTCATGTCTGTAAGTCCAGCGCTTTGGGAGGCCCAGGTGTTCAAGACTAGCCTGGGAAACATGGGAGTCTACAGCAAACCAGCAAGGAGCCTTGCTCCGAGATGGAGCATTTGACTGCAACAGCCAGAATCCTCTAAAATTAGGTAGTGGAGCCAGTTTACAGCCTTGTGAATATAGCAGAATCACTCCATTGCACACTTAAAAGTTTATGTAGGTTTTGTAGAATGTAAGTGGAGTGGTTGCGTTTCCCAGGGTGTGTGTCCTGCTGAGTGGTGGGGCTCAGGTCCCCACACACGTGCCCTCCTTGCTGTCCTAGCAGGACCTTGCTGGGGTCAAGTATGCTCTTCGTCTGGTGTGTGGCTGGGTGTCTGTGTCTGTTGCTCTTCCCAAGGGTGTGCAAAGTGATGACCATATCTGCTGGGGAGGGGGGTGCACCATACCTATCCTCAGCCCCCATTTTCTCTGACTCTGTGCCTGGGCAGCCTGCTGGGCAGAGTTCAACCCCTCACTCAGGTCACTCTAGGGACAAGCTGGGTCCTGGGCATGGAAGGTGGGAGGGGAGCTGTGGCCAGTGCCAGGCAGGGCTGCTAGAACTTCCCACCAGGAGCTAAGGCCTGACTCAGCAGGAGGAGGGGCGGAGACTTCCCTCAGACCCTCAGGGAAGAAGACAGATGGGGCCAGGAGGGGGAGGGGTGTGCAGCTGGTACCAGGGCTGGAGCACCCAGGCCCTGGGGCGGTGGTCCTGCCTAGGAGGATTGTTCAGCCCTTGGCCGGCAGAGGGGAGATTCCTGGGCCACGCCTGGAAGAGGCTCCTGTAAGGAGACCCTGCCCACCGCTGCCGAGGAGCTGCTATTGGAACCAGGTGACCTCAGTGGAAGCCCGTTTCATGTCCCCTTCTGATGCTTCTGGGCATTTCCAGCTCTGGGCTGGGATGTGCTTCAGCTTGGGTCCCCCACCGGCCCCCCACTCTGGCACTTGGGGCAGGGGCTTCTCATAAGTACCCACTTTGTCCCCTCCTCACACGGACCATGAGGCTGTGTGTTGCCACCCAAGGCAGCTTCCAAGCTCTCCACCCCATTGGCCTGGAGGTGGGTGCAGTGAGGGTGAGGAGTCCAGAATAGGGGATGCGTGCTGGCCATGAGGCTGCCACTGTGGTCTCCTCAGGCTGTCTGTCTGTCGGGCACTCTTCTGTTTGTGTATGTGGGTGTTGCTGGGGTGGGCGTGGCTGGGGAGACGCCCAGCCCGACACTGGAGGCTGGTGGGGCTGGTGCTGAGGCTGTTCACATGAATTCAGGCAGCAGGACAGGCTGGGTCTTCTGCTCTTGTTCCTGGTCCCGGGGGTGGGGTGGGGGAAGGCGGGTAATCTCATGCCTGGGTCAGCCACTTGTGGACTCTGGCTGCAGGGTCACCCTCTGGCTGAGGTCCCCATCTGTGCTGAGGCTGTTCCCATGGAAGGGGGTGTGCCTTGGGCCTGCTGACCCCAGGGTTCCTGGGGTGGGCCAGGGCAGGAGTCGGGGGCCATGAGAGCTGGGTGTGGCTTGCAGTCTTCCTTGGTGGTGAGCATTCATCTCCTGGTGGGAGCCCAGGAAGAGTCTGCATTGGTGCCTCAGAGATGCCCCCGAAAGACAGCTGTGGCTGGACCAGGCCACCCTGGTGTGTGTCCCTTTGGGTCACACCTTCTCTCCCTCCCTGCTGTGTGCTGGCAGGCATGGGCGGTGGCCTTGGTGTCCTGTGGGCTGTGCCGGTGCCTGTGCCTGCCTCTCTACCCCTGAGCCTTTCCTACCCTCTTCAGCAAGTCTGTCCCCTCTGCATACCTCTGTCCCTTTGTCTTTGAGTTCTGTGTGCTCTGCTGCCAATGGGTTGGGGAAGGGGTCCCCTACTGGGGGCCCATCTGAGGGATGTCACTCATGCTGTTTAATACAGAGGTGACATACTCTGCTCGAGGGGAGGGTTCCATCCCACCCCCCAACACACACTTGGGAAGCAGGCCCATCTGCATGTACACAAGCCCATGCCCACCCCGCCCAGGCTGGCTGCAAATCCACATGCCACACATGCCACCACCCGCATGAGGGCCACAGGGAGTCCCACTCACACACATGCAGAATCACACAGGCATGCAACACACTCTGAGGTGTGCACTCACTCTGCACCGGGAGGCTGAGCCATGAGTGACTTTCCACACAAGGGCTGTCAAGGCTCAGCTCCCCACTGACTCCCTACCTATGCAGACTGGGTGCTGGGGCAGGACAGGCCCTTCCCCCAGGAGGGAGACACATGCTCCTCCTCTTGGCTGATACCTGCCAGGCCCTAGGGAGTGTGTGTGTTCACTTCTGGGGGTGATTGCTCCAACCTTCCCTGAACATGTGGGCTCGAGGTCAGGAGGACCAAGAGGTCAGCATGGAAAGAGGGTGTCCAACCCTGGGGGCTAGTATGATACGGCTCCAGAGTTGGGCCTCTACTGCCTTGTTCATGGACCTGGTCTCTGGGCAGAACTGGAAGAACTGGACAGGTGCCTGGGGGAGCGCTGTGGGTGTCATGGAGCTGCCCTCCCTGGGGTGTGTGAGAACAGCTGATGGAGACCCCTGCAATCTGTCTGCATGTGGGCTGCCATCCTGCCAGTCTCCCTCAGGAAGGGTGCCATACTAGGCAGTCCTTGGCACGGAAGGTGTAAGGTGGAGGGAAGGGCCATGAGACCCTGACCTCCAATAGGCTTGAGTTAAAATGGGGGTGGAACCGGAACGGAGTGGAGGGCTGGGGGCAGAGTGGACCCCACACCTGCCACCCATGCTCTGTGGGATGTGTCCCAGAAGGAGGGAGGAGTGCTATAGGGTTCAAGCTGGGAGTCAGGCTCCCTGGGGGAGATTAGGAGGGAAGGGGCGTGCAGAGCTATTTGGGAAACTGCTTTTCCCTCCCTGCAAACACCACAGATGTCAGTGTGCAGAGGAAAGGCTGGAGACTTTATTGTGGCCTCTCCACCAGGGTCCCAGCCCCTGGCTCCTCCCGTGCAGCAAGCAAATATCCCTATTCCTCACGTTTCAAAAGCCTTTGCCACAGTGATGCTTCTCATCACTGAAACTTCTTGGAAGAAAAGTTTAAGAGTTTAAAAATTAAATATATTGTATTAGGTATATTTTTTAAAAGGGCAAAGTAAAAAATATTAATATAATCTGGTTTTAGAAAATACACTGCAAGAAAAAGAATAGGTGCTTCAAAAATGCAACCCTGGCTACAGGTCCTCTGCCTCCAGGAAAAGCCCCGGGACAGTGGGAACTCCAGGCACCCTCGCAGGGGCCCCTGAGGGCAGGGTACCTGGGGGTGGAACGGGCGCAAGGCCAAGCATCCCTGGCTCCTAGGGGGGCTGTGACACGGAGCCAAACATACACGCGTGGAGAGAGCAGGGCGGGCAGCGACGTGGGTCACTCGCGGGGGGTGCGGGAGGAGGTGCTGCAGGGACGCGCGCGGCCTAGCCCGAGATGCACGCGCTGTAGTAGACGGCGCTGCTGGCGTCCGACAGCGCGGAGATCAGGCTGCTCTCCTCAGGGCAGGACATGGCGCGCGGGCCCAGCTTGGCCAGCGCCACTTGGTAAGGGAGCCCGGGGGCGTCGGGCCGAGTCCGGCTGCAGTTGAGGTACTGGTCGAACTCGGTGAGGTCCACGTCGGCCCACAGGTCGGCCGCGGGCCCCAGCGGCTCGGCGCTCTCCAGCGGCGCGGCCTCGGGCGGCGGCGACAGTGGGCCGGGGAACGGGCCGGGCGCGCCCAGGGCGCCGTAGTATAGGCCGGCGAGCGGCGCCGCGGGGGGGGCGGTCCTGAGCGCCTCGGCCAGGGGGGCCCCGTAGCAGCCGCCCGGGTCCCGGGACAGCTCAGCGGGCGCGTAGGGCGCGCGGAAGGCTCGCAGCGCGCAGTCCTCGGGCGCCGCTGGCGGCGGGAAGAAGGCGGCCTCGCCGGGCTCCAGGCCGTCCAGGGGCGAGCGCTCGGGCGTGGGCAGCCCCAGGCCGTCGAACTCGGCGCCCAGCGCGGGCAGCTCGCGGAAGGCGCGAGCCGAGCCGGGCGCCGCGGGGAAAGGCTCCGGCGGCTGCGGCGCCGCCAATCCCGGGAGCAGGAGGCCGGGCTCCAGCCGCCGGGCCTTCCGCGCCTGCTTCTTGCGGCGCGGCCGGTACTTGTAGTTGGGGTGGTCGCGCAGGTGCTGCACGCGCAGCCGCTCGGCTTCCTCCACGAAGGGCCGTTTCTCCGCCGCGTTTAGCTCCTTCCACGCTTTGCCTGCGGGCCGAGAGCGCCAGTGAGTGCCCGGCCGTCCGGTGGGTGGGCCGAGCCCTCCGAGCACCTGGGACGCGCGGCCCCGGGTCCCGGGATAGCTGCCCCGCCCGGCCTGAACCCCGCGCCCGCTCCCCTGCCCGCCCGGCCGCCTTCCGCTTACCCAGCATCTTGCTGAGCACCGCGTTGTGCAGGTCGGGGTTCTGCTGAGCCAGCCGCTTGCGCTCATCCTTCGCCCACACCATGAAGGCGTTCATGGGCCGCCGGATGCGCGACTCGTCGGCCGCCTGGCGTTCCCCGCGTCCGGCCGGGCTGAGGCCATAGCGCCCCGGCTCGGGGCTGCGCGGTGGGGTGCGCGGCGGGCTGGGCGGCGAGGCGGGCGTGGCGGGGGCGGCGGCGAGGCCGCGCGGGTCAGCGGCGGCCCCGCGTCCCGGGGCCCATGCACAGTCGCGGCGGGCGGGCGGGTCGTCCTGTGCGCCGTAGCCGGGCGGCGATCTCTGCATTCCAGCTAGGCGCGGCCTGGGCGGAACGGAGCGCGGGAGCGCGGCGGGCACTGCGGAGCCGGGCGCAAGGGCTGAGGGCGGTGGGGACGGCGGTGGCCTTGACCGGGCGGGCGCCCAGATATAGCGGCTTGGGGCCAATCGGCGGCGGGGCGGGCGGGCCGGGGCGGGGCCGCCCCCTCCCCGGGGGCCCCCTTTCTTCTCCGGCCGGGAGGAATTCCGCCGAGGCCTCCCCCTCGCAGAGCCCCGCGCCCCCTCTCAGAAGGAGAGACCCCGGGGTGGGAAAGGGCTGCCATGTGGGCCGGTGCTGTCAGACTGTCAGAGCCCAGCTGCCACCCACCCACGGAGTTGGACCCCCGGGCAGTCACGGGGCAGGCGGCACTGTCTCGCTCTACGCCATTCCCCGCAACACCCCCTCATCTGCGCCATCCCCCGCACCCCCGTAGGAGGTTCCACTGCGGGGAGAGGACCCATTTTCACTCCCAAGTTCTTGGGCAGCTGCCTCCCAGCAGCCGGCAAATCTTCCTGGAGTGCAGCACCTTTGGAGAAGCCTCCTTGGGGAAGCCTCTGACTACCCAGGGGCGTTCATGCTCCTAACTTCGCACCCACGTGCAACTGTCAGCCCCAGGAACTCTGAATGCCCTCAAGGAACAAAGTGGTCTTCGTGTTTCTTTCCCCACTCTGAAACCAACTCTGGCACAAGGGAAAGCTGACATAGTCTGGGAGAGAGCAGATGGCCTGGAGGAGCCGGCAGAATGAAGGGAGAGCAGGGATGCAGAGGTCCTGGCCTCCTCCCTGCCCCCCCAGGGCCCTTGTGGAGGGGGTGGGACCCGCAGGGGCCACTGGCTCCCCTGCCCAGCCCAGGCCACCGCTGCAGCAAGAGGGTGTGAGGCTGGGCAGCTACAAGGAGCTGGGTCCTTCCTGCTGGCCCCTCCCTGGACCCTCTGACCTGGGGCAGGGGGTTCCAGAGGAGCAGCTAGCTTCCTGAATTTTCACTGTCCCCCTCCCACCCCATCAGGAGGCGATCTGGGCTCCAGAGCTGAGGGTCTCCCCTGGAGACTCTCTGCTCCCACTGCCAAGCATGGTTCTACTGGAGGAGGGTCCCTGTCCCCCGCAGCCCTGAAGGCAGGGTCGGAATCCCCCCTACATCTCCTTGAAGCCGAGAGGCTCCCCAGTCCCCCTCACTGTGCTGGGAGCCCCGTGGGTAGAGGCCACAGGTCTTGGTGACCCTGGGCCTGTGCGGCCAGAAGCTCTTGATGCTCTCTGTCCCTGCCGGCCTCGCTAGGCCTCATCCAGTCTGTGTAATGAACGAGTTGGGCTCTGTGTGAGCCTTGCAGTGCCTCTCAGGGGCTGTTCCTGAACTGTCTCCAGGGCTGCTCCTGCTCTGAGGAGAGGCCCGCACCCCCAGGGGGCACCCCAACCCGAGGTGTCATAGCCCCACATCACAGTCTGGCGTGGAGGCTCAGCAGCGACACCCATCATCCCAGTGTGTGGGGCTGGGTCTCCCAGTCTGGTCTCCAGATCTCCCCTTGCTCCAGTTTGCCCCACTGGCCCAGCACCTCATTCACAGACACTGAGCCAGTGCTGGCAAATGGGGGCCCTTTGGGGCACCAGGAGGTGCGGCCTCTGGCTTTTCTGGGGAGGCAGGCAGGGTTGTGGCCACAGGGGTGGGAGGGCTCAGTCCTCTGCCAGGTGATGCTGATTCCCCTTCCATCTCAGTGTGGGTGGGTGGACCCTTGGCCCAGTCTCAGTGTGGGTGGGCCTCCTGGGGCAGCAGGCAGGAGGGTGCAGGGGGATGGGGAGCTGTGTGAAGACCCCCAAAGGGCTACCACTTAATAGAGGCTCCCTCTACTCACAACCTTGGGGATGCAGTCTGGGGTCTCCAGGGCCTGGCTCAGCCTGGGCAGCGGCTGGTCACTGAGGCCTGGGAAAGAGGTCCTCTGCAGCAGTCTCCACACGTTGGGAGGGATCTGCAGTTCCCTGGGGGTTCTGCCTGGCCCTCTTCTGCCTCTGAGAGCCCAGAGTCATTGGAGCTGCTCTAAACATAGTGATAGGCAGTGTCCAGCATGACCTCATCGCCTCCTCATCCCCCGCAACACCCACCAGCAGCTGCCTCGCCTGGCGCCAGCCATGACCCTCCCTCTTGGCTGGGCTGTGGGACTCAGGTGTCCGGCTGTCATGTCCTGTGAGCCAGGGCTAGGTGGGGAGCCTCCTGGGGTGCTCCTTTCCCTCTCTGGGGTCCAGGCTACCCCCGCTCACCCCTACACTACATGGCAGGGAGGAGGACGGCAGCCCTGGCTCCCTGTCCAGATGGGACAGAGTGGGGTTAGGGACAGCAGTCAGGGTGGTGTGATCCTGGAGCTGCAGGGCTGCAGAGACTCCAGGGCTGTTCAGGGATGGTGTGGGTGTGTCCTGCTGTGCTGAGGGAGGGGCATCCGATGTGTGTCTGTGCGTCTGTGTGTGGCCTGTGTCTGTCTGTCTGCCTGGGTGTGGTGTGAGGGGGACTCTCGTGCTGGAGGCTGCCCAGGGCCTTGGGAGCCAGGCCAGCTGGACTATCCCAGGAGGAGATGAAGACTCATAGGTCTAGGACCAGGGGTCCTGCTCTGTGAAGTGTGGAGGGTCCCCAAGGCTTCTCCAAAGGAGGGCAGGCAGTTCAAGCATCTCAGGACATTCCTCTGCCTCTGGAACCCACCTCAGTGTATCCTGGACTGGGGGTGGCTACGGCCCACCCTTAGGAGGGAGCCTGTCTGTAGCCCCCAAGCCCCAGACAGAAAGGCAGAGTTTGGGGGCAAGCCTTCTCTACAAGGGTGGGGCTGGCCTGGGTACTGAGTGGACACTGTCCTCCCGCCCAGCACCTGCCCCTCTGCCTCAGCCTGGACAGGGCTTGCAGCCTCCAAGTGAGGCCTGCAAAGGATGCTGGGTAGTCCCCCTCCGTGGCTCTGGGTGGGGGCTTGGCTTGGCGTGGCTCCGGGTTGGGATGGTGGGACCTCCCAGGCACTGCCTGGGCACAGACCTCCCAGGCTCCCACCAGCCCAGACCCTGCGGAGCAGCGGGGCTGGGACCAATTACCACGTCCTGCAGGGCCTGAACCCTCTTGCTTCTCAAGGGTGGAGTGGGGGTTCCTGTTGAATATAGTTTCAGGTGGAGGGAGCTCCCTCCAGTTCAGATCCCACCTTCTGCGCACAGCTGAACACCTCCTCCTGCAGGGAGCCCCCGACCTCTCAGCCACTGTCCTCAAGAGGCCGTAGCATGTCCATCTCTTTCTGTCTGCAGCCTTGGTGGGCTTCCTTCGGGACCCATGAGACACGTCTGGCTCCTCAGGAGCTCTGTCTTCAGCAGGCCTCGTCCTTGGGTTTCGGCTCCAGGCCTACTGAGGCATGGCCAGGGCAGGGGGAATGTGAGGCTGGGGCCAGGGTCTATGAGGAGGCCGGCTCATGCCTCACAACCAGGTGGACAGTGTGTGCACGTCTCTCTTGGCCAGTGACAGCTCTAGTTCAGGTGGACACGGGGGCCTTTGCCCAGGGACAGAGGCTTCTCTGGTCTCTGCGCCTTCCAGCTCTCAGTCCTGCTGTGCACATGTCTCTGGCCTTCCCATGTGCTGCTGGCCTGAACTCTGGGAGAGGGCAGGTGGGGGCAGCAAGTGCCTGTGCTTTCCTGGGCATGAGCGGCACGCTCACCTGGCAGCACCTCTCAACCGTTAGATGTGGGGTCAGGGTTCGCCTGGCGATTTGCTACAGTCCAGTGGTTCCGAGAGTCACATGCAGAGCCGGTGTCTTCAGTGCAGGTTGGTGGAGGTCTGAGGGTGTGGGTGTGGGGTACGGTGTGAGTGGGGTGCTGCTGCTGTAGTCTAAGGGGTGATGTCCCAGTCACTCTGTGATGTCAGGGGGTCTCATCTATGCTGGGTGCTAGGGGCCAGCAGGACAGGGAGGGGTGGGGACTTCTCTGAGTCAAGGGCCACAGAGGAATTGTGGGGATGGGAGTGCTGTACGCATAGGGTGATGCTGGGCTTCGGGCTGCAGAGGCAGTGTGGACAGTCAAGGTCAGGTCACCTGCAGTGAGGGGGCTTCTGCAGGTGCTCCCAGGGCCCTGGTGATGTGGAAGCTGTTCTCAAATTCTGGGCTGTTGTGCTGTGATGGGCATGTGCCTAGGGTGTCATGTCCTGTGATGGGCTGTGCCCGCTTTTAGGGGCACTAGACAAGAGCCAGGGTGTCAGAGCAGCTGCTGGAGCTCTGAACGTTGTGTGGCCCTCTGGGGGTGTTCTGCCTGAGGATGGCTGCAGGGTTACAGTGTCCCTGGGCGTCTGTGCAGCCTTCCCAGTGCTGCTAGAGGGCTGGGGGAATCCATAGGAAGCGGGCTGGGGGCTGGGCTGCCCCAGGTTTCTGAGGCAACAGCAGGGCAGGGCCAGGAAACTGCAGCTCAGGAAGGAAGGCCGGCTTCGCAGCGAGGAGGGAGCAGGGGGCCAGCTTAGGCTGAGCAGGCGCCAGACTTTCTGTCGTGCACCCCAGCCCCACTGGCTGGCACTCCTGCCCTGTCCATGGGCCCCACCCTCGTCTCCCCCACTGGCTGGGCACTGCTGCCCTGTCCACGCGCCCCACCCTCGTCTCCGCCCCTATGCTTGTAGGGCTGCCTTTCTTCAGACCTGGGTGGCTTGGCGTGGGTCTGTGGGTAACCCCGCCCTGTGCTTATGTGAGCCCTCTCCTCTGTGGAAGCCTGAATACTCCTCTACAGTTCTGTAGCCCCCGTGGTGGCTGATGGGGTGACCTGCATGGTGGGGCATGTGTTAGTACACTCCGGTTCCCAGGGTCCTTGGAGGGCAGTGCCCACTCTTACTGCCCCATCCTGGGCTGGCCCAGCCTCCTCCTCTGCCAAGCTGGGAAATGGGGAGAGGGAGACACCCTCAGGGTCACCTGTCTCCCACCTCGGCAGGCACCGCAGGGCTGGAAGCCTGAAGCTGTGTGTTTCTTTCTGTTGCTTGTCCTGGCATTGGTGACCGCCAGCTGGGGCTGCCACACAGGCTGGAGGGGGCAGGCCTGTGTTCTGGGTGTTCATCCACCCCTTCTTGCTCAGGGATAGGCGACATCTATCCATCCATTTGTTACTGAGCACCTGCCGTGTAGCAGACCCTGTTTTAGGGGTTAGGAATTTGGCAGAGAACAAAATAGACAGATACCTGCCTATGGGAAGCTTCAATTTTGGTGAGAAGAGACAATCAACAAATCCACAGACAGCCCGGTGGCTCACGCCTGTAATCCCAGCACTTTGGGAGACTGAGGTGGGCGGATCACCTGAGGCCAGGAGTTCGAGACCAGCCTGGCCAACATGGTGAACCCTACCCCCGTCTCTACTATAAAAAATAAATACAAACATACAAAAATTAGCCAGGTGTGGTGGTGCATGTCTGTAATCCCAGCCAGTCGGGAGGCTGGGGCATGAGAATCGCTTGAACCTGGAAAGCGGAGGTCACAGTGAGCTGAGATTGCACCACTGCACTCCAGCCTGGGCGACAGAGTAAGACTCCATTTCCAAAAGCAAACAAAAACAAGAAACAAACATTAGGGGCAGGGTGGCCCATGCTTATAATCCCAGCTACTCAGGAGGCTGAGGCACACGAAGTGCTTGAGCCAGGGACGTGGCAGTTGCAGTGAGCCAAGATCCTGCCACTGCACTCCAGCCTGATGACAGAGGACTGTCTCAAAAAACAAAAACAAGGCAAAACAAAAACCCCAACCAAAACCAAATCCACAAACAAGCCAGAATTTGGGGTCAGGTACAGGGAGGAGGGGCTATCTCAGGACCACTCTTGGCTTGCCCTTGGGGTTCATGGGAGGAGTGTTTTAATAGAGGGAGGAGCATGAGTCAAGGCCCTGGGGCAGAGAAGTCTGCTGGTGCAGAGAGAAGGGGAGGAGGCTCAGAGTTGGGTCTGGGAGGGTCTGGCATTTTCTCTGAGTAACATGGGACCTTGGGAGGTTCTGAATGGAGTGTGAGCGGCCTCAGCTGAGCTACTGTGTAAAGATGGGGCCGTGTGGGGCAGGAGGGACAGGCTCACCATCAGCAGAGAAGGCAGGGGGCTCTGTTTCTGCAGGTGGGCCTGGCCAGGGTTGGCTCTCAGCCCCCACTCTGGCTGCTCCAGAAGTCTCCCTGGTCTCCCTCGAGGAGACCTGGGCCCCTGGGAGGTGCTGCCTCAGGGAACCCTGGTTTTGCTACCCTATGAGTCAGGCCTCCAGGCTTCACCCAGAGCCCCTACCCCATGGCTGCCTGGGGCCTCTGGGGAGGGGGAGGGTGGAGCGGCCGCCTAGCTGGCGGGCTGGCAGGGGAGGGAGGGCAGCATTTCTGGGAATTGTGTGGGGGAAGTGCATTGTTAGAGCAAGCCTGGAGCAGGCCGCTAGGGCTGCCACCGGCCTCTGGGGATGCCTCTTGCCTCCCCCAGCGTTGCTTCTGTGGGAGGGAGCTGGGACTAGGCCAGGGTTATGGGCTGGGCTGGGGACTTTCCGAGAGACGCTGCCCTGGGCAGGTGGCTCTTCCCATTCTGCAGACTGGGTGACTGAGGTTCAGAGAGCCGGCTGCGATGGCAAAGTCAGAGCAGTGGGCCCAGTCCCCACCCCGCCCTCCTCTGCTGGTGCATGGGGCAGGGGAATACTTGCTGGACCGACGGCCCATCGCCACCCTGGCACCTGAGGGAGGCCTGGGTGGGGTCCACTGGGATCACAGCTCTGTAGCCCCCATGGTGGGCTGATGGTTGGATGGGGCGTAGAGACAGCACCTGGGGGCTTGGGCCGTGGGAGAGCTGCCCATGGGTGGCAGGGGATTGGGGTTCCTGGGGCTGCAGGATCCCCCAGCCCCCACTCCATGGTTATAGGAAGCAAGCGGGGCTCCGTGTGAGTCTGGCAGCAGGAGCCTTCCCACCGCGGCCAGAGGGGAAGCATGGATGGCGGCCACTGGGGTCATGGCCGGCTTTGGGCGGGCAGGGGGCGGGGGAGGCAAATAGAAAAATAAATGGCCTGCGCTTCCGATGTTTCCTGGACTCAGGATGGGGGACGGGCGGACCTTTGGGCCAAAGGTCCTGTGGGGTAGACTGGGGGGGTTCTCCCCAGATGCCTGTTGGGGCCTGGGCTGCCCCCTCAGACCTCCAAGGTGGGACACAGCATCCCCTTAGGGCCCTCAGGACAGTGCCCTGTTCCCCACAGAGAATTCCTAAAGGACTATCCATATGTCTCTGTCCATAAATACATCAAGTATGGAGGACATCCTGGAGGAGGAGACAGAACCCTCCACTTGCTGAGGTACAGCCCCACGTGAGGCTGGCCACAGGTGACCACAGAGATCCAGCCTGGTGTTGTGTGGCCACTGGGTCTGTGAAGGGGAGTGAGGCACTCCTCACCCTGTGGCAGCTCCTAATCAGGAGGCCTCTCCCCTCCACCTGCACGTCACGTGGCTGTGGCTCCCAGTACGAAACAGGCCTGGTACCTGGAGTGGGTGAGTGGGTGTCCTTCCCCTCCATCTGCACTGCCTCCGCTGTGAGCACCCTTCAGGCTATGTGCATTTCCGACTCTGTTTTCAGGGTTTAACCCAAACCTGAACATCAGCCGTGGCCCTAATGTGGCATAGTGGAAGCCAGGCCTTGTCCTCTGGGCTGTGGGAAAGACAGACACTCTGGCCAGTCCACGGCGGCTCCCTGTGTGTACAAGGCTCCCGCCTGTGTGCCTGCCTGAGACAAACACAGAGGAAGGAAAGTTCCTCAGCTGCAGAGGTTGGAGGATGGGAGGAGGGTTTGGAGCAGCTCCTGTGGGGATGCCCCATAGGAGACTTGATGGTTCTAATGTGTCAGCTTCTGGGTGCAAATTCCTGAGAGCAGAAGAGGGTCTGGTGGCCCCGGGCAGCTTGCTCGGGGAAGCTCCGAGGAGGAGGCTGAGGTCGGGAAGGTCCAGGAGGGGTCTGCCAGGGGGGCCAGAATACTCTGAGCAAGGTCCCAGAAGTCCAGAGCTCCTGAGGGACCTGGGATCAGGGGAATTTCAGGGTGGGTCACCGCCACAGCCCTCACAAGCGAGGCCCCTCTCTGGGACTGGCCACCTTCTCACCTCGGCCGGTTCACTGTCCTGGGGGGCAGCTGTGGGTGTTGCTGGGAACCAACAGGACCTCCCCAAGGCTTCAGGGTGGGGTGGTGCTGCATGGCCATGGGTCCATGGCTCACTCCCGCCACCCAGAGGCCACTGCTCCTCACGGGCTCTGGGGCCAGTGGCCTGCCTCTGCCCTGGGGCAGAACCACCCCACCAGATGGCAGGCTCTCTGCTCACCTGGGGGTGGCTACTTGCACACAGGGCTGGACCATGCCAGGGTTCAGGGCTCCTGTCATGGGGTACACCTGACCTCTCCAGCGAACCTCCTTCCCTGCCTGTCCCGTCCACTCCTTTCTATCCATCACCTGCCCCTGCCGTGAGCCAGGCCACCACTGACCCCTTCCACAACCTGTCTGACCAGGCTCCCATGTTCCCTGATGCAGCCCTGTAGGCTGGGCCCCCTTCCTGAGGAATCCCCGACCTGCTAGCCATTGTCTTCAAGATGCCACAGCACCTTGGGCCTCTGACTGCAGACTCTGTGAGCCTCCACTGGGACCCACTGAGACATGTCAGGCTCCTCACAAGCTCTGTCTTGTGTGACCATACCCAGGGCCCCACCTGGCATCTCGTGGAGGAGGGAAAGGGCCCAGCATGGGGCCTCTACTGGCTCCGTTCCCAGAATCCTCGCTGAGGCTCCTCCACAGTGCACAAGGTGAAATTCATGGAATCGTAGAGGAGACCAGTTATACCAACATGCAGTATGGAAACGTTTTCTCAAAGTGTGATACTAAAACCCAAGTATTTCTTTACCAATTCGCCAAACAAGGCATGAGACACCGGCAGCCTCTGTGGCTCCAGCAGCAGCGAGCATGGGTGCGACGCCGTTCCCATCCGTCTGGGTCAGCTGTGGGCCCAGCTCACCAGATTTGGTTCATGGCCTGGTTCTTAACTGAATGATGCCTTTCTGCTAGAGGTCAGTATGAAGAGGATGATGGTTTCAAAACCAGTTTATTTTCTGTCATGGGTTTGGTCTCTACCCCCTGGATTGTTGAGACGCTTCCCACCGTTCCCTCCCGTCTTGTGTGGCCACCCTGACCAGCTCCCAGACCTACCATGTCTGTTCCATGCCGTCGTTTTCACACACCTGTCCTGCAGTGGCCTCTGTCCCTCCCCAAAGCTTGGGAAGGTTATTGGGGCTTCGATACACATCCCAGACTACATCCCTCTCCCTCCCAATTCTGGGACACTCTCTGCACCTCTGAGAAGCAGCTCCCAGCCCTTCTGAGCCTCTTCTCCTGGGCACCCCTAGTTTCTCATCCACCCTGGCTGGCCTGTGGCCTGTACTTCTGATCTGCACACAGGTATCACAGAGGACAACGACCCCAGGGTCCCAGCCCTTGGTGGGGGTGGGGAGTACAAGGGGCAGTGGTCTTTGTTCTCAACCAGCAACCTAGTTCATGCTTTGAGAGTCAGTGTGCTAGGGGATCTTTGTGGCTTAAAACGTTCAGATGAACCAGATATTTAAAAGTGTCCCTCGGCTGGGCGTGGTGGCTCACTCCTGTAATCCAAGCACTTTAGAGGCCAAGGTGGGCGGATCACCTGAGGTCGGGAGTTCAAGACCAGCCTGACCAACATGGTGAAACTCCGTCTTTAAAAAAAAAAAAGTGTCTCTCATGCAAAGTCCCTCCACTGGGTGGGCCAGCCTGGGGAGGGCCAAGGGTGGGTTCTCTAGTCTGGTTTTTGGGGGTGTCTGTGTGTATTCCCTCCCCAGAACCTTGTGCTTCTCCATCCTGAGGAGAAGTCAGGTGGGGAGCAGCCTCACTACTGGCTCCTCAATGGCGGCTTGCTCCAGGGGTCTGTGCTGATACCCCAGACTCCGCCCCACCAACACCTCAACCAGGACTGGGGGTGAGCATGGCTGCATAGACTCCTCTGACAGCTCCGTGATGCTTCTGGGATGTTGACCCCCTCTCCTTTCCGCTGCCACTCTTAGGAACTTGCAGCGATCTGGGGCAGTTCTCTTCCATGCTGTCTGGGCTGCACCTCTGTCCTCTACCCCTTACCAGCCTCTTAGAACCTCCAGCCCCGATGCTTGGAGGTCTCCCCAACCTCCAGCTCAGGCTGGCTCCCTTTGGGGAGCCCTTTGGTCTTCAAATGAACTCACCCTCGACCACTGCAGAAGCCTGTGTGTCTGGCTGGGCAGGCGCCATGGATGTGTCTAGCGTCCTCACAAATGATGGGAACCAGCTTTGAAACCCTAGCCGCCAGGACTTCTGAAGCCTCACTTTCTGGGGTTCCTGCTGGTCCTGCACAAGGGAGGCTCCAGTGAGGCTTTTACAGGACCCTGGCCAGCTCCCTGATCTGGATGTCAGCCACTGAGAGGGCAGTTGAAGGTTGGGTAGCTCCAGCCTCCACTGGTGCCCAAGATGGGGCTGGACCCTTCAAGCCTTCGTATATGCCCAAACCATGGGATTCTAGCCACGAGGACCTGCTTGGATGGTCTAGGCTGGAAGCGATAGGCCCAGCTCACACTGAGGGGTAGAATCAGTCGGTATGGAAACGAGGTATTTTTTTTTTTTTTTGAGACGGAGTCTTACTGTTTCTCCAGGCTGGAGTGCAGTGGCACAATCTCAGCTCACTGCAACCTCTGTCTCCCGGATTCAAGCGATTCCCCTGTCTCAGCCTCCTGAGTAGCTGAGACTACAGATTCGCCACCACGCCCGGCTAATTTTTTGTATTTTAGTAGAGACGAGGTTTCACCATGGCCAAGATGGTCTTGATATCAGCAAATCACCGGGCATCTGTGTTACTGAGGAGCTGGCAGGCATTGGTGGGCATGCTGGCCCTGCCCTCTCCTTGTCCTAACCCTCCCCAGGCCTGGCCCATCTCTCTGGCTGCCTGCAGTGTGGCCCTACCTGGGGACCTCCAACAGCAATGGCAGTGAACACTAATTGTCACGCTCCATCCCCTGCTCGGTTCTCAGACATGTGATGAGAAGCAGCTTACATCACCTTGACAGGAGCCCTGTGAGGCTCGTCATTCCAGTTTCACAGGTGGGGAGACTGAGGCACAGAGCAGTCAACGTGCAGAGCCCAGCATCTGCTCCCGGGTAGCCGACTGTGTAGGCAGGAGCCTTGCCCACGCACCCTCTGCAGAGGCCCCCGGCACCTCGCGAACCCCAGCACTGGCCTCTTCCAGACGCCACGTCCAGCTACTGCGCACTCACACCTGCAGGCCCCCCAAGCCTCCTGGAGAGGTGACCTCCCCGCAGAGGCCCAGTGACCCACACTCGGCCCTGGGACGCTGGGGACGGCCTTCCAGGTCAAGGCCGGAGTACGCGGGGCTCAGCGGGGCCCAAGAGCAGGTCTGAGGGCGGTAGGTCCTGAGCCACCCACCGAAGGACGCCGGGGGAGAGCAAGACCCGAGACAGGAGGAGAAAAAGGGGCGGACTCCGGACCTACTGGGCCACAGCCGCTCCGGGCTGCCTGAGATCCGGGAGGGACTTGTTGAGGGCGCTTTCCTCGCGGGGCATTGTGGGATCACGAGTCTCTGGCGGCAGCGCGTCAGGACTACACTTCCCAGGAGACTGTGCGCGCCACATGGCGCCTGGGGGTTGTGGTTCAGAACGCGGCGAGCGCGGGCGAGGGGAGCGGGGCGGGCGGGCGCGTGGACTACGCGTCCCAGGATGCCGCGCGCGGCCGCGGGGCGAGGGTTTGAACCGGGGTCTGCCGCCCGCGGCGGGCCTGCGTCGGCTGCCGCGGGTGCGGGAGGTGGCGACGGCCGGGGCCGGGGTCCCAGCCAGGCGGCGGAGGTGGGCGCGGCGGCCGCGGGGGGCGCTGCTCCTGAGGTGATGATGGTCAAGGAGGAGGAGATTGCGCGGATCGCCCGGAGGCTGGACAAGATGGTGACCAAGAAGAGCGCGGTGAGGGGCGCGGGCCGCCAGGACCCCGGGACCCCCGCCCCGCCGAGACCCCGTCGAGCCCGCCGACCCCCGTTAGGGCCGGAAGACGACCTGAGGGGCAGGACAAGACCCCTCCCCGGCAGAGACTCCCGGGACGCAGGGAAGACCCCCACCCGTGGCCGAGACCCCTACCCCGGGCCCGCCCTGCCGTTCACTCCCTCACTCCCGCACCCCCGGGAGAGGCCGCACTCGGGCCTGGACCTTGTCCCGGGAGCCACCTGCTCTGGACTCAGCCCCACCCCCCCGCCCGCAGTGACAGGCTCGCACCCTTCCCTGTCCCTTAACTGCAGACCCGAGCCTGGCCCCGCCCGCCTCTCGGAGCCCCCGGGGTGTTCTGGCCTCCCGGGCCCCCTTGCTTTCCTCCGTCCGGGCCTGGGCATCCTCACGGGCAGAGCCCCGCCCCCAGCTCAGCCCTCTCCCGTAGCGTTTGTCACCGGCAAGAGTCTGGAGTCTGAGGTCCCCTTTTCCTCTGGAGCTTCCGTGCCTCCCCTACCTCTTCCCGGCCCTCGTTGTCATCCTTCACAGGCCCTATCTGTCCCCACCCCGCAAGAACCAGGTTTCTCTAATAAATTCTCTCCCTTCTTTAGCCAGGATTTAGCCCGCAGCAACTTGGGTTGTGGGTAGTTATGTGGACACCCCCGGAAAAGAGCCGGTGTGCTTATATAAGACCCAGACGGTCGGGCAAGCCTCCCCCGGGAGTGTCTGACCAGCTCTGCTCACTGCGGCCTGGGCCTCTGTCGTCTTGCTGCCACAGCAGGACTTTGGAGGAGGCTGTGTGTGAGGCCTTTGAAAGGGCCAGGCCCGTGGGGGTCCAGTTCCAGTCATGACCTTGGCGCCCTGTGCACCTTCCCACAGAAGCATCTTTAGAGGATGGTGCCTGTCTCCTGGGGGGTGGGGAGGGGTCTGGCCGGCTCAATAAATGTGGCCTGTGCTTTCCCACCCAGAGTGTGAGCTCCTAGAACAGGGCCAGCCCAGGGCGGTGAAGGTGGCTGAGTCATGGGCTTTGGGTGATTAGTGCAGCTACCCCAGGGCTGTGTGACTGCAGTAGGTGTTTGGGGGGAGCATTTTGGGCTGAGTAGGGTTGAGTGTGGGATCCTGTTGACCAGGGTTTTGGGCTGGGATCTGCATTGGGAAGGGGTGGGCTCCCACTCATTTCTGCTGGGTGCGGCACTGCCATCATTGCATTCACACACACCCCTGGGAAACTGCTCAGCACAAAGTAGGAGTCTGTGAACCTTCTATAGCCGTTTCCAGAGATGATCTGAGAATGGAGTTATTTCCCCTCGTAAAGGAGACAAAACACAAAAGAGAAAAGCTGTAGGTGGGAGAAGCAGAGATGGGTCATAGAGCCAGGGGATGGTTGGGTGGGGCTCGAAGAACTGACTTTGGGAGTTCTGATGGAAGAACAGCTTGAGTACAAGCCCCAGGAGAGAATGAGGAGGGGGAAGAGGGCCAGCAGAGCCTCCTGGGGGGTCCCAGTGCCTGAGGTCCCCTGGGGGACTTGAGGGCCAGGCTTGGTGGTTTTTATGCCCCTTGTCCTGAGCCCACTGAGAGCCACATAAGCTGGTGCAGAGCTTTCAGCAAACAGTGCCCTTGGCTCTGGCGATCATCTCAAGCTTGGACTCTACAGCCCAAGGGGCAGGGCCTGCCTGGGAGGGTTGATGAAGGGCTGCAGCATGAGGAGAGATGCCTCCCAGATTGCTGGGGCTGTGGGGTGGGAGGGAAAGGCCCCTCCCGTGGCCTCTGGGTTGTGGGACATCTGATAGATCATCTTAGGGCAGAGAGAATGATACACGTATGGAAACACTGGCATGTGCTTTAGAGAAGATGGGAGTATTACAGGGCGCAGTTGCAGTTTTAAATAGGAGAGGCCTTGCTGAGAAAGTGTTGTTTAAATAAAGCCTGGGTGGGAGAGAGGCAGGGAGCTGTCTTGGGAGGCCACCCCAGGCAGTGCAGCTGCAGGTGCAGAGGCCTTGGTGGTGGCTCGGTACCCTTGGGGAGCATAGAGGAGCTGTGCCTGGTGTGGAAATGTGACCAGTTTTACGCCTGCTTCATCCATGTATGAGGACCCGGAGGAAACTCGGATCTTGGGTAGGGAGACAGGCAGAGAGAATGGTGCATTGCAGCTGTCCAGGCGAGGAGTGCTGACCAGCTTGGGGGCAACTCAGAAGCCTGGAGGATAGATTAGGAGGGGGGCTGTGGGCCTTGGAGGTGTTGGCTGTGGCTGTGGCTGTGCCTGAAGTGGAGGTACCCCGAGAATTTGGCCTCAGCTGGGGACACTTATGTTCCTGGGTTGGCCTCTCACAGCTGGTGGGGGGTGGAGTGGGTGCTTTGGGGAAGGCTGTCCTGCGAATCAGGGCATGAATGCACAGGGGAGTGAATGAACCTGGGGCTGCCCTTTCACCTGGGTGTGGCCCTGGCTGCTGGGGAGGGGCCATGGCCCTGAAGCCTCCCAGTTTGCTGGGGGAGCTGGCATTTTTGTTCTGGTTTGGGCCAGTGACCTGAGGTGGCTACAATGAAGTGGGTGAGGTCGTTGCCTCGGATGTAGGTCACAACCTGGAATTCTTGGGCTGCAGAACCCTCCCCTTCTTGACTGGGCAGTAAGGGCACCTCAGCTACCCAAGAACACGTGGGAAGAGCCCTGGATATCTCCAGGTGGAGGAATTTTGCTTTCTTTTTGACCCCAGGTTAAATCTCCAAATTATCACTGCCTTTTGTCCCCTCTAGTAGCCTGAAGGAGGCAATATTGACCATTGAGATCTAAGGTCCTTTATAAAGGTCCTCCTTCTCCTTCCAGGAGGGAGCCATGGACCTGCTGCGGGAGCTGAAGGCCATGCCTATCACACTGCACCTGCTCCAGGTAGGTCCCTGCCTGCCCCAGGTCCAGGACAGCTCCTGGGGATGGCCCAGGGGATAGTTCTGAGGACATCTGGCGGGGCTTCTCCACCCTCCCCACTAGGCCTTAGTCGGCACAAATGCCTGTTCCTGAGGAGAGCGTCTCTGCCTTTCTCTGGGCTCAGCGGGACAGGGAGGGGAGCCTGAGGATAAGCCATCTTGTCCTCTGTGGCTCAGGCTCCTGGGTTCCAAATGGGACAGTTGCCATTTGGAGAAGCATCTACCTCCCTGGTGGGTCCTGGGTTCCTGTCCTGTGGGAGCCACCAAGGGTCTGCCAGGAGGAGCTGACCCTTAGAGGGGCCCCTGCCGCCACCCGAACCGACCACTTGCCTTGCAGTCCACTCGAGTCGGGATGTCCGTCAACGCCCTTCGGAAGCAGAGCTCTGACGAGGAGGTCATTGCACTGGCCAAGTCCCTCATCAAGTCCTGGAAGAAGCTCCTGGGTGCGGCTCAGGCAGCGCCCACTGAGTGCTGGGGCAGGGGCCCTGGGAAGTGCTGCCTCTTGCTGGTCAGCACAGTGCAGGGTGCTGGCAGTACCCACCTTGAGCCAGGTCACCTGGGAGTGGGGCGGTGGCACACCTGGACCAGGAAGCACCCAGCTTGAGTCTGGTAGTGGATCAGTGAGTGCCTGGCAGCATTGGCTGGGTGGAGTGGCCTAGGAGGCAAGGGTGTGTGCTGGGGCTGGGTTCCAGGTAGAACAAGGAGAGAAGAGGGTTGAGGCCAGGACTTGAACTGACAGCACTGAGAGTAGCCAGGAGCCCTAGAGAGATTGCTGTGAGCTAGGGAGGTCAAGGTCATGGCCAGGAGGCTGGGAAATTCGGGGAGAGGGGAAGCGGGAGGGAGAAGGTGGGGCCACCTCAGCTACTCAGAGGGAACAGAGGGGCAGCCTACAGCCAGGGAAGGGCTAGGCTGGACTGAAGGCTGCCTCTCCCTGTAGACAGTGCGGTGACTGGGGTTGCAAAGATGCCCCTCTCTGGGTTGGAGGCAGCCTCTGCTAGCTCCACACCCTTGTGAAACAGCCTCTCACCAGCCCTGTGTGGCCCCTAGGCTGTGCGTGGCACAAGTGTATCCTGGTTCCCAGCCCTTGGGCCTGGCTTTGGGCTTTCAGGAACAGCCTTGTTGGGGACATGCTTGGTCTCCCTGGTCAGGATGGGCAGGAGGTTAAACCCTAGAGAGGGCTCATAGGTGGCTTTTGTGCATGAGTGCTTGTGTGGGAAAGGGTTCTGAGGAGGCAGCCTTGGGACTGCAGAGACTGATGGGTTGCCAGGAAGGGTGAGGACCTGTTCACAGAGGCTGGACAGCTCCCTGGTCCCTGGCTCCTTTGGCTGGGTGGGCAGCTGGGGCGGGGCAGTGTTGGTGGTCTGCGCCCCTCCTTCTGCCTTCCCCTCATCAGCCCATCCCCTATCTTTCCTGCAACTGCAGATGCTTCAGATGCCAAAGCCAGGGAACGGGGGAGGAGCACGCCTCTGCCCACATCTTCAAGGGATGCCTCAGAGGCCCAGGATCCCAGGTAGCACGCCTGGAAGGCAGGTGTACACACTCCTGCTTCTCAGCCTGTTTTCTCACCAGAGAAGGTGTGCTGATCTCCGTGTGCCTAGGCACTGCTTTGAGTCCGCACACAGGTTCGATTGGCCTCCTGGTGTGTCCCGCCTGCAATGACCACCTGAGACACGAACTGTGTCCACCTGGCTGTCAGCCAGCCACCCTGGTCTCTTCCTCCGCCAAGAGCTGCCGTATACCCTGAGTGGGCCTGTGGGAGCCCCCTGCCCTCTTTCCCTAAGACCCATTGCTGGGTCTGGTTCTTGCTGGACCACTCTGGCTTCTCCCTCAGGCTCACTCAATAAGGGCCCCCCCTTCCTGCAAAATTCTGCCCAGAACCAAAGGCGGGGTGCCCAGCCCCCACCCCTGCCTGCATGTGCATGCGTGGCCACTGCTGCCAGTGGGGGGTGATCAGGGTTCTGTGGCCTGTAGCTGGGAGCTGGGGGTGATTATGGTGACAGACTGTGGCCGAGAGATGGCTTTGCCCTTGACCACACTGGGTTGCGGTGGCTGGACGCTGGGTGTAGCTCTGCCACCAGGAGCTCATGGACACATCTTTGCAAGTTGATTTTCCTCCAGGAAGCTGCCTGCTTCTGCTGTTTGCGAGGGGATGAAGGGAGTGCTGGGTGGATGCAGCCTGGACACTGGGCAGCCCATGTTGTGGACAAGCCCTGTGGGGCTCCCTGATTCCATTCTGCATGTGCCAGTGGGGTCATCTGTGATAGCAGAGCCTGGCCTTGGGTGGCCCTGCCTGTCTTCTCCCCCAGGCAGCTATGGGTCTCTGCCTCTCCCTGACTAGGCAGCAGCTGCAGCTGCCCTTAGCAGAGGTGTTTGTGTTGTGTCCCAGGGGGTGGGCACCCCAGATGTGGCAGGAACTGCCAGGTTCATTCTGGTCTGCTGGTGATGCTGCCCAGACACTGACTGCTGGTTTTGGGGAATACACCCTAACCCACTGGGGACCTCTAGGCCCACTCCCTCCTGACAGCTGGGCATACCCCATGGACATTTGGGGTACACTCAAGATAGGCAGCGCTGCAGGCCAATGTTGGACTCTGGCAGACTGGAGCAAGCAGGGTTTGGAGGGGGATTATGCTGTGGCACCTGCTCCTTCTGGGACCAGTGTCTTGCTGGGGTGCCTGCAGCCTTGCCTCTAAGTCCAGCGGGCCTTCGATCTCTGCAGCCGAAAGAGGCCGGAGCTGCCCAGGACACCGTCCACTCCGAGGATCACCACGTTTCCCCCAGTGCCTGTCACCTGTGATGCTGTGCGCAACAAGTGCCGTGAGATGCTGACCGCTGCTCTGCAGACGGACCGTGAGTGCGGCAGGGCCTGGCTCCTGACACCCGCTTGGATTCATGGGGTGGCCCAGGCCCCTGCCTGCCCCAGGAGGCCTGCTTCTGGAGGGACCACCCTCTTCCCCCAGCCATTGCTGTGTCCTTGGCAGGGGCCTGGGGCCTGTGCCTGGATCATAGGCCTCTCCCAGGGACGCGGGTGTCCCCTCTGAGCTGCCAGGGTCTCGTGCAGGCAGAAGGGGTGGCAGGTGGAGGAACCAGTGGGGGCTGCTAGTCAGGGCTCCCTCTTGCAGATGACCATGTGGCCATTGGTGCGGACTGCAAGCGTCTGTCGGCTCAGATCGAGGAATATATCCTTTGTGCAGGGGCTGTGGGCCCAGGTTTCTGGCGGAGTCACGAGGCTGCCCGGCCTGGCGCCCTCTGGTGGTTGCTGGATGCCACTGCCCAGCTGTCCAGGGGTCCCCTCCTGGGTGGTCACCTGCCTGGGCGGTCAAGCTGTCTCAACCCAGGAGAGCCCCCTGGACCTCAGAGGATCTGAATTAGGGCCTGCTGGTGGGACCTCAGTTCCCTGGGACTATAGCCTGAAGCTGGGTCTCAGCCAGGAGTGGTCCTGGGGCAGGCTCGGTCCTGCAGCCCTTCACCTCTCCACCAGGTAGTGGCTGGGCAGAACTTCTCCAGCCCCCGCCCCAACATGGCCTCCCACGGGGCAAGTGGTAGGTGGCGGGCAGTGACGTTGTCCTCAGATGGGTCCTTAAGCACTTGCACGCATCTTCCGGGATGTTGGGAACACAGACATGAAGTATAAGAACCGTGTGCGGAGCCGTATCTCCAACCTGAAGGATGCTAAGAATCCTGACCTGCGGCGGAACGTGCTGTGTGGGGCCATCACGCCCCAGCAGATCGCTGTGATGACCTCAGAGGTGAGCCCCTGTTGGAGGTGCTGGAGGGCTGCTTGCTGGGAGCTGTGGCCTAAGCCACTGGCCCTGTGCTCCAGGAGATGGCCAGTGATGAGCTGAAGGAGATCCGTAAGGCCATGACCAAGGAGGCCATCCGAGAGCACCAGATGGCCCGCACTGGTGGCACACAGACGGACCTGTTCACCTGTGGCAAGTGCCGGAAGAAAAACTGCACCTACACGCAGGTAAGTGGCTGTGGTGCCTCCCCCACCCCTCAGGTGTCTTCAGGGCATCCAGCGCCCGTCCCTGGGGCCTATGCCTGCTCCTGCCTCTGCTGCAGTTTCCCGGAGCCTCTCAGTCCCTGACTGGGCTAAGGCGTGACAGTCACCTTCAGGAACCACTCCCCTCTACCCAGGACCTCTGGGTCCCAGGAGGCAGCGTCTTGGGTGGTTGGTCCCACTGGTTCTGGGTACTCAAGTTGGAGGGCCTAGCCTGGCCCAGCCTGAAGGTGTTGATGCTGGCGGGAGGGCTGTGCCACCTGCTGCCTTGTGTGGAGTTGGACACCGAGGTGCGCTGGGGAGACTGTGTGGACCCCATGAGAAGGCGGGGACCCTGTTCGGAGGCTAGTGTGTTGAGGTGGCTGCTGTGCCTGGCAGATGAGACTCCTGAGGGGTCTCGAGGACATCCTTTCCTTTCCCTAAAAGACTGCATGGGGTCTGGGTCTGCAGAGCTTGCCTCTCTCCTGTTTCCAATGGCCAGTCAGAACAGGCTCTGCCTTCTGGAAGGCAGCCATGGCCACTGGGGACACCTGCTAGTTCCCCCCACTATGGGGACCCTTAGCCAAGTCTGGGCCCTGCTGGTCCCCAGCCAGTTGAGCTGCTTCAGGCCCATACAAGGGCCTTTGCCCTGGTAGACACTGTCTCCCTCCCCTGGAGGCTCAGCTCTGGAAGGCTGGAGTCACCTGTAGGAGCTCAGCACCTGTGAGGCCAGCACTGCCCATGTTGACGGACACCCTTTGCAACAGAGCATGGAGGTGACCCTGAGCTCACCCAGATTTCCCCACAGGTGCAGACCCGCAGCTCTGACGAGCCCATGACTACCTTTGTTGTTTGCAACGAGTGTGGAAACCGCTGGAAGGTGGGTGAGCAGGCCCAGGCTGCCTTTGCAGCCCCATTCTCTGGTGGTGGGGTGTGTCAGCCTCTGTGGTGGTGTGAACTGGGGATGCAGCCTACTGGGAGTCTCTGGCACGGTGGGTGGAGACCCCAGCCTTGGGTGCACCTGTGCGGCCTCCTACTCTGGGGGCTCTCATGTGGCCACAGGACTGGAGACCTCACCCCTTTCTCACAGTTCTGCTAAGCCCTCATGAGGATGTGCTGCGTGCTGCCCCCTCACCCATGTCCTCCGTTGACACAGCTTCTCTGGAGACCCCAGAAGGCGGCATGTCCTGCACTCAACCTGCCTGCCTGGATTGCACCTTTCTGCCCTTTCCCCCTAGTTATTAAATGTTTCCTTTTGCCATTTTGTTCTCCTCAGCTGTAACTCCTGGTGGGCCCCCATGCTCAAAATATGACCCATTCCCGCTGCTGTGGACAAGGCCCCTCCCTGGGGTTGGGCAGTGCTTGGGTTTGTCCCTGGTGGTTCAGCCCCAGGAGAGGAGCTTGGCTGACCTTCGGAGATCACCTGGGCGGCTGTGTGTGAGGGCAGCGGGGAGGGGCCTAGTATGTGCCTGTCCTGTGCAGGGCGGCTCTGTGTGAGGGCAGCGGGGAGGGGGCCTCGTGTGTGCCTGTCCTGTGCAGGGCGGCTCTGTGTGAGGGCAGCGGGGAGGGGCCTCTTGTGTGTGCCTGTCCTGTGCAGGGCTGCTCTGTGTGAGGGCAGCGGGGAGGGGGCCTCATGTGTGCCTGTCCTGTGCAGGGCAGCTCTGTGTGAGGGCAGCGGGGAGGGGCCTCATGTGTGCCTGTCCTGTGCGGGGTGGCTCTGTATGAGGGCAGCACACCTTGTGTCTGTGCTGACAGCCTGTGGTCCTGTGTGGAGCAGTGTCCTCCCTGCTGCCTCAGGCATGGGCTGCTCAGGGCCCGGGTCTGCTCCTGGCACTTTAGGACACTTGTCCCCATGCTGCTGCCTCTGTTCTTGTGGGAGTTACGGTCTCAGGGCCCTTAGCCAATGTCAGCTTCAAATCACTTACCTTCCCAGAAATTAGAGGTGGGCCTGTGAGATGGTGAAGATGACACTGTGCCAGGCACCAAGCCACCCCTCCCCTGCATCTGGGGACCCCATCCAGCTGGGCCTGGGCAGCCCCTCCTGCTGCCTCTGAGATGCTGTGGGTCCTGCTGTTGTAGCCCCACTTCACCGCTAAGGAGGCTGAGGCCAAGGTCATGGAGCCCATGCCCTGGGCAGGGTGAAGCACAGCTACCCGCTAGGGCCCCTGTTCTGAGGAGGAGTCTGGTGGAGCCCAGGGTGTGGGAGGGGCAAGCACACAGGCTGTCTCCCCTCTGGGGGGCCACTGGAGCCCCCTGTCCTGGGACAAGGACACTGCTCCCCAGCCCTGAGTGTGGGACCACCCCTCATTCTCCAGTCTCTCCCCAAACTTGGGGAAAAAAATGAGGAGAGACTTTTGCTTTAAAAATATCTTCAATAATAAGACATCCTATTTTGGGGGGCTTAGGGATAGAGATAAATATGAACAATTTTTTTTTTGATAAAACAAATATCAAGGACATGTTTCCAGGTTTAAACTTCATGAACATATAAACCAGAAATTGGGTCCTGGCACCTTGAGTGCAGGATTCTGAGGTTCTACATCTGGCTCTGAGGTTCTGGGGTATAGACAACTCAAGTAGGAGGTCTCTTTATGTCACAAAACTACACAACATGGAGGTTCTGTATCCACCAAAGGCTAGTCTGGGGCCCATCAGCTGCCTGGGGAGGGGGCCCCAACGAGGCTCATGGGTCCAGCATGCCTCCTGGGGGGGACCCCTGCTCTCACCACGCAAGAGCCCCCAGCCAGGAGCACCACGCCAGCCAGCTGTGGGCGATGAGGGGGCTTCTGACCCGCCCTGCACCTGGAGTTCCTGCTCGGGACGGTGGGCAGAGCCAGAAGACACAGCACTCCCCACTGGGTCTAGGACAGCCTCCAGGGCTGCAGACTGCAGCTGGCCAGGCTGGGCCTGCAGGCGGGTGCCCTGACAGCAACCCCGAGTCTGCCAGGGGAGGTGGCGGGGTCTGTGCTGCCAGACAGCCTAGGCCTCAGAGGAGGATTGTGAGGATCCCTGCAGCAGCAGGGCGCGGTACGTGGGAGAGCTGAGGAATCGCGGGTAGGAGTCCCGGTGCATGAGCGTGTATATCTGCAGCTGCGCGTCGTCGAATGTGTGTGCGGACGGCTCCTGCATCTTCTTGTTGATGCCCTCCCGCACTCGGGAGTCCAGGCTCACCTGCAGGACAAGGCACTGGGGTCAGGGGCTTGGGAGGTGCTTTCCCCACCTAGTGCCTGGAGCAGGCTGCCCTGCCCGTTCTGGTGGCCGGCGCACCTCCCTGGGGGACAGGATGGACACGTAGTCCTCGTAGATGAGCCGCGCCTTCTCGTCTACCATATGCTGGTTGGCCTCGGCCTTCAGCTCCTCGCAGGCCAGCCAGAAGAGCATGTTCTCCTCGCTGTACTCCGTCCGCAGGAACGCCCGGAACACGCCGCGTCCCGCTGGGCTGTGCATCAGCTTGTCAAAGGACTGCGCCCAGCTCTGCACCTCCTCAGGACTTGGCGTGGCACTGTGAGCATTGGGGCTGTGTTAGGCCTGAGTCCCCTGGCCTGGGCCCCTCAGCGAGCACACACCAGCTGGGTGGACTCACCACACTTCACAGCTGGGGAGGGGCTGCAGCTTGCTCTCCCGGGAGGCCTGCCACGCACGACGCCGCTCTTCGTTCCTAGAGGCAGGGAGGAAGCAGCACTGCCCTGGCACACGGGGCCTGCCTGTCGGTCCCTCCCCAGTTCCCCAGGGAATATGCTGTCCAGGTTGCTGCTCCTGCCACAGTGCCCAGGCAACAGGCTCTGCCCCAGTGGCCGGGACTTTCTGGCCTTCCAGGAGGGACCCTTTGGCTCCTGATGCTCCTCCCCGTCCCTGGCCCACTGGGCAGGACCCTGCTCCTAGGCCTGATCTTGACCCCCATCCCTGTCCCTCCGATGGGGCCTCACACTGCAGGTCTGGCGTGCTGGCAGTGTCTTGTCGACTGACACACGTGAGGGTCCCAGACCTGCGTGTCCACACCGGTCAGGTCCTGGAGCCTGATCCCTGGCTCTCTCAAGGGAAGCTTCTTTCCTTCCTTGGCTGCTAGCATTGTCAATGCTGGACCAAAATCCACACTCGGCTGGTCTCTTTCCAGGGCACCTGGATGGCTGGCAGACGCCATGTACCCAGACGTCCTGACTCCTCTGGACAAGGCCCCTGGACTCCTCCCACCCCCTCTCCTCACTGTCCCCTGCCCACCCCATTGCTCATGGGTCAGCTGAAGCACTGTCCCCTCAGCCAGGGCCTGAGGCCTGAGTAGGGCCAGGCTTCTGCAAGGCAGGAAAACATCCACCAGCTCCCCTACCCTCCTAGAAAATCTGTTATCATTTAAGAGCCCCACTCCCACCCCCACAAGGATGCCCAGAGACCACCCCTCCAAGCCCGTGCTCTTTTCCCCCTGCTCACGCTGTCTGGGAAGCTCCTGGCCATCACCCCAGAGCCAGTGGTTCCCTCTTTGGGTCTCTGCTCGAAAGTCCCTCCACCCCACACAGTCTGGGGGGTTCTGTGCCTGTCTTTCTTTTCTTGAGATGGAGTTTCGCTCTTGTTGCCCAGGCAGGAGTAAAATAGCACAATCTCGGCTTACCACAACCTCCACTTCCCAGGTTCAAGTGATTCTCCTGCCTCCCAAGTAGCTGGGATTACAGGTGCCTGCCACCATGCCTCACTAATTTTGTATTTTTAGTAGAGATGGGGTTTTGCCATGTTGGCCAGACTGGTCTTGAACTCCTGACCTCAGGTGATCTGCCCGCCTCAGCTTCCCAAAGTTGGGATTATAGGCATGAGCCACCACACCTGGCGTGTGCCCGTCTTACTCCACTGCAGGCACCCAGAGCCCAGCCTGGGCTGGCTCACATGCTATGTGAACGGGAGCATACATGTACACAGCAGCTGGATACACCCCTGGCAAGACAGGTACAAGAACCATACACAAGCCCCCTGACCCCTTGGCCCCCCAGGGGCCAAGGCACCAGCCACTCATCACCAGGGCCCCAAAGACCCTAGACAGGACAGGGCTGGCTGCAAGGTGGCAGGGGCATTCTGCCTGCAGAGGATGCCTCAGAAGTCACAGGGACCCCTCCTGGGTCTCCTTGGCCCCATACCCCTGGCCCCCTCCCCAGCTGGGCACCCCAGGCCCCACTCACCAGGAGCAGCTACAGCAGCAGCACCAGCACAGGCAGCAAGGGTTGCGGCTCGGGGCCGCTGGAGGCGTTGCATCATGATTGGACATTGAAGGGGGCCGGTCTGCCTCCTCTGGCCCTGTGTTCTGCGGGGAAATGGGGCTACCTCAGCCTCCAGGTCAGAACCCACCTTTTGCCTACCCTCCCATGCATGGCCCCTGCTCCCAGGGACATGACCCTTCTGGCCTCCCAGGTGTTCCGGGGTCTCCCAACTCCTTGTGGCCCCTCAGCTTGCCCCATCCCATCTCCCCCAGGGGAGTAGAGGCAGAGGGGAGGTGGCATACCTGCTTCTCAGCCTCATGTGGGGTGGGCATGGGTGGGCGGAGGAGGTTGCCCAGGCTCCGTGGTGCCAGCTCTCAGACCCTCACCACAGCCTGGGGGTCTGGGGAGAGGTGCCAAGGTTCTGACTGAGAACCAGAAACCCCAGCCTCGGCCTGTCCCTTAGCGGCGGTCCTGAGAGGGTGCCTCCCTAGCGGGGCCTGCTCCTGCCTCTGGACCCAGCTCTGCCGATGGCTCCTACCCCTACTCTAAGCTTTACAGCAGGGCTGGGAGGGGGCCCAGAGTCATGGAGGAGGGGACTGCAGCAGCTTGTGGCCCCTCCTCCCAGGCTGGACCCCAGATGAGGCCCCCACAAGAGGTTCCGGGACACCCCATCCGCTCAGTCCCTGGGAAGCCGGAAGCCTGGGTTCCTCTTTCTTGGCTTCCGACTCCCAGCCCCTCCCAAAGGGGCCCCGAGAGTCTGGGGCTACCAACTGATGCATGAGGGTGGTGGCCAGATTTGCTTCTAGGGCGTCGGGTGGGGTGTAGGCAGAGCAGCTCTCCCCCAGGAGTCCAGGTCTGTCCATAGGCCCTGGAGGTCTCAGCCAGGGGCGGCAGGCTAGCCCTGTGGCATTGAGGATTTAAGTGGGACTCACGGCCAGACCTCCTGAGGGTATGGGAAGGGGTGCAGGGCCCTGGTGAGGAGGCATGTGCCCCCCAAACATGGTTCTTTAGTCCTCCTGCCTCCCACCCAAGACTTCCCTCCCTTCCTGCCCACTCTACCTCTAGGCTGTGAAACTGCTGTGGAACCAAGGCCCTACCGCAGGGCATGCCAGCCAGGGAAGTGGGGGTGGCAGTGGGCGGGGAAACCCTGCTCCCCAGTCAAAGCCCCGGAGTTGCTGATGGGTGGGGTGGGGTGTGTGTCCTTCCTGGTGTTTGGCTGCACCGTCTGCAGGGAAGGTGCGCCAGGAACGCCAAGGCTGTGAGTTGGCCTTCTGCTACCCGAGACACCACTTTGAATCCCAAGCCTCCTTGGGTGATGGCACAGGGTGCCAATCTGCCCTGGAGGCGGTTGTGAACACCCGAGCCCATCTCTGCCCAGGGTAGGGCCCTCTGGGCCTCCGTGCACACCCGCCACCCTCCTCATCGGCCGCCCTCCTCCCTGGCCAGGAGGCTCACAACTTGGTTCGACTTTATTGTCTCAATTGTCACCCTCCCTGACATGCCTCCCCTAGCCTGTGGCCTTTGAGTGCTTGTTTCTGTCTGGTTGGCCTCTTGGCCTCCTGGGACGGGGTGTAAATGGAGCTCAGAGGAGACAATGCTGGAGTTCTGCACTCAGGGAACCCACTGCCCTGGCCCAAGTCTGGAGCAGGTGCAGGGGACCTCAGCCCCTTACCACCTGCCCACCTTTCTCTGAAACTGTGGGTCCCATGGGCTCCTAGCAAGTACATGAGGAGACAGAAAGCAGCCCTGCAGCTGGGCTTCCTTTTAGGGGTCTAGTTTCTAGGGAAAGGAAGGGGTGTGGCAACCTGAGGTTTGTTAGCTGTACCAGACAGGGCTGTGACTTCCCCAGGCGGCAGTTCTTCCTCCTCTCTGTCCCCACCCAGGGTCCTCCCCAACCCTGGACACTGTCCCTCCTGGGCTACCATCTCCGCCCCAGCTCTGAACTAGAGGAGGGGATGTGTCCAGGGGTGCAGGGCCGGGGTGCAGGGCCTTCGTTTGCTGCAGAGGAGGGGGCCAGCCCCTTCTTTCCCAGTTGCAGGCCCTGGACCTGGTCACCATCCCTGGACCTGGCCACCATCCATCCCTGGACCTGGCTACCATCCCTGGACCTGGCCACTATCCATCCCTGGACCTGGCCACTATCCATCCCTGGACCTGGCCACCATCCCTGGACCTGGTCACCATCCCTGGACTTGGTCACCATCCCTGGACCTGGCTTCCTGTACCCTTCTCTGGTCAATTGGGACCACCTATGTCCCCATGCTGCTCCCCTTCTCTGCTAGGGGATACAGAGTCTCAACTAGGGTTCCCCTGCTCGTCATCCTGGTATTGGGGATCCCCCTTCCCCAGTACCCCAGGCTTTGGCCCCCAAGTCTGGGATGGGAGAAGTGGGACAGGCGGCACGTCTGGTCTCTGGGGATAGAGGCTCCCTTGGGAGTGGCTGCTGCTTTGCTCCACAGAAGGAAAAAGAACGTCCCAGAGCCTGCCCAGTCCAAAAAAAGAATAAGAAAATGTGACAATCCCAGAAAAAAATGTCACAACATTTGAGAGGGGGGTTGAGAGGGGCTCCATTCCCAGTTCTACTCCTGCCCAGGGCCTTTCCCATATGCTACCCTCCCCATCTGGCTTGGGCGAACCGTAGCCCGCCTCTAAAACAGTGATGGTGACCCACCCACCGCGCTCCTCTCTCTGCTCTTAGGGTCCAGTCTGGGAGCCTGTGTCCTCCTCCAGCCTCTGACGCCCCCACCCCTACCTCAAGGCGCCCTACTCACCAGCGACCCAAAGGCAGGGTGGGGGCAGGAGGGGCCAGGTTGGGTGTGGGCCGCACCCTGTCTGCCGAAGGGGTGTGCACTGCAGCAGTAGGGACTCAAGTCAGACGGCAGGAGAGACTCCTGCCGCGCTCTGGAGGGAGGCTAGCGCCAGGAGCCCCCGATCGGCTGGGACCGGGGTCGCAGCACCTCCCCTGCAGCTCGCGGGGCTGAGTGGCGGCCAGATCCCGCGAGGTGGGGGCGGGGGCGGACAGGGTGTCCCGCCCCCGCCCCTCCTCACCAGGCTGATGGGGGGAGGAAGACGCGGAAACCTGGGTTCTTCCGGCCCCCACCTTTGAGCAATCACTTCCCCAGGCGTTGAGCTCCAGAAAAAGGGGAACCCGGCCGTAGCGCCCCCTCCCCCACGCGCGGGGGCCGGGCTGCAGTTCCACTGCGGCCCAGGGTCCACGTGGACCTGGCGGCGGGAGCCCGTGGGGTTCGAGGCCCGCGCGCCCGCTCCCGCGGCTCCCGCCCCGCACGGTCCCCGGGCTCGGGCAGGGAGGGGCAGGGCCGCCGTCCCCGCGCCACGCGCGCGCACTCACCAGCCGCGCTCCCGAGCCGCTCGCGCCGCCGCCGGCCTGCGCGCTCCGAGGTCCCGCCAGGCCGTCGGTGGGGGGCACGGGCGCAGTGCGCAGGCGCGTCGGCCGCACTTCCCCAAAGCCGCGCCGGGACTTCCTCGCGCCGGGAGGCGCCGGGCCCGCCCCGCTCGCCCCGCCCCGCCCCGCGCTCGGCCCCGCAGTGCGCCCCGCCCCCGCTCGGTCCCCACGGTCGCTCGCGGGTGGCGGAAGGGTCGGGGTGTTGAGAGGGGAGCCCCGGCCCCGGCGGCCCAAGCTGCTCTGTAGTCGACGGGCCTTGGCCGTGGCCCCCGACGCCGCTCGGCGGGGCCGTCCCCGCCTTGCCTTTCGAGTGGGGCTCCCGCCACGCGCTGGCGTGGACGCGCGAGAGCCGGGCCCGCGTGCTGCCTGCGCTGCTCGGGAAACGGGCGGCTGCAGCGAAGGGCTGGTCCGCGAGCGCCGCAGCCCGGCGCACCCCTAGCCTCTGAGCCTCGTCTGTGAAACCGGGTTAAGAGCTTTTCGCGCTGTGGGGGCTTCTGGGCTGGGGGGAACTGGGGGCGCGGCTCTTGCCTCCGCAGTCATACTGAATGACTCTGTGGGACCTGGCAGAGTCCCTGCGGACCCGTGTACACTGCCCCCTTTGCCACGAATGCCCTGTCCCTTTGGCCGACTCTTCGCCTCCTCTATGACTCGGTACACACCGGGTTAGGCGTCTCGTCCCATCATGCTGTGTCATGTGGCCCTGACCCTGCTCTGGAACCGTCTGCAGAATATCTGTGCCCCTCCTCCCCCGTGTGCAGCTCCTGTTCTCCCCAAGCACTTGGCCGGGACACCTCTAGTATCGGGGGCCGCCCATAAAATGCATTCCAATTGCACAAGTCAGGTGTACACCTTCACAGAACTCTGAGGCCTGGAAAGGGAGCTGGAGATCTTGCTTGTGCACCTAATTCAATGGACAAGGAGCAGTATCTGCGAGTCCCTGTGGGCCACGCTGTGGGACCAGAAGCCAGCAACACGGATGAGCCTGGATCTGCTGCTGGGGGCACAGGTGATTTGTGGGGGGCAGGCAGGAAAGGCCTGGGCGAGAGGCAGGAGCACTGAGGAGGGGAGGGCGCTGGGCTGCTGGGTTGTGCAGGAGCCTGGAGGGGGAGGCCAGAGGCAAGAGTGCCCTGGAGGACAGGCTGACTCTGGAAGCTGTGACCCGCCCCGCGCTCAGCCCCGCAGCCCGTCCTGCCCTGCTTGGGCTGACTTGACCTCAGAACCCTGTGGCTGCCATGTTGTCAGGCCAAGCCAGGCCGGGCAAGGCAGGGGCCAGGAAGCCCATGGGGACAAGAGGCAGGCTGCTTCTTATTCAGCCCAGGTAACACTCCTGAGAGGTGGGCACAGGTGAGGTCAGGGAGGCTCAGTGAAGATGGGCCAGTACCTGGTCCAAGCCACACAACCAGGCTGACCCCGCCCAGCCGGTCGGCCTGTTGTCTCCACTGTGGGCAAATGCAGGTGTGGGCAGCCGGCAGTGGATGAAGGTCAGTGCCCTCCCTGTGCCCTCAGGTTACTCTGCAATCCCCCCATCACTGCCCCATCTCCTCTGGCCCCTTGGGCCTGCTCTCCATTCCCCTGGCTGCTGCACAGAGCATCCCTGAAGTACACGGGTAGAGCCAGGTGAGCTGGGCAGTTGATGATGCAGGTGGGATTTGAACCTAGGACCCTCTGCCCCCCATGGTCCCCAATATATGGGGCCTTGGCCCACATGCCTTCCTTTCCCACAGAGCTTTCTACAGGCAGGAGTCCCCCCAGGCCCTGCAGAAACGTCCTGGGCCCCATTCCCTAGCTCCTTTGCACACCTAGCCCCCTTCTTTCATGGGGATCAGAGGGCCCGTGTGCTGGTTTGACCCTGGAGCAGTCACTGAGGTCCCTGCCTTGTTGGCCTTCACAAGGTGCTGGGGTTGCTGTGTCTGTCTCTGCCCCTCTTTCCTTGGTGCCTATCTGATGCAGAGTGACCCATCCCCTCTGGAGCACTTGCTACGTGTGGGGCACTGCACCAGGACCCTGATTTTAAAGATGAAGAAATGGAGTCTCAAAGAAGTGATGAGATAATATGTGATTCTCCTAGTAGATAACTCATTCTACACACTCAGTCAGTCCCCAAGACAGAATCCTGGGGTCCAGGCTGCAGGGAGTTTGGCCAGAGGACACCAGGGCTGGTGTCACCATTTGCCACAAGCACATCAGGGTGTGAGTGGTTGCTACTCCTGGACAGAGATGGCCTCCCCTTCCCTGTGTGTCTGCCCTGCACAAGCCCCTTCTCCCTGGCCTCCTTCCTCTTTCCCCTTCCCTTCCAGAGCCCCCTCCTGTAAGCTGTCTCCCCTCCCTGTAAGCTGACTTCTGAGCTCTGTGTACAGTCTGGGCTTGGGTCGAGGCCTAGGGCAGCAACAGCCCAGAAAGAGTAAAGGGCTAGGTGCACGGGGAGAAGGGCAGGCTGAGGGCCCAGAGTGAGCAGGTCCCCACTCCGGCCAGGGTTGGGGAGCGTCACTGGCTGCCATTGAGCAGGATCTGTTCTGGGCCCCAGATTGGACCTCTGCCCCTCCTTCCAAATCTGCTCTTGGCTACAGGCAGAGCCAGCTGGAGCCCCTGGCAGGGGGAGAGGTTTGTCTGAGTTCTTGTAGTTCCCGCTTCTGTGCAGCCTGCTGGACAGGGTGCTGGGAGGG
>CM052652.1:95671036-95713439 GCA_028533165.1 Leontopithecus rosalia | reverse complement strand
CCCCCCCCCCCCCCCCCCCCCCCCCCCCCCCCCCCCCCCCCCCCCCCCCCCCCCCCCGTCTCTGGCTACATGGAGGAAGTTGTGGGGGTGACTGGGTGGCAGGCAGACATGCTAAGGGAGAGGGTTTGCAGCAAGAGATGAGGTGCCTGTGTCCTGCACTCTGCCCTGGCCTCTGCCACTGGCTCCTGGGCCAGGGACATTGTTGGGGGGCTCCTTTGTCCCCCTTCCCTTACAAGGTCTCTTCTCTGCCCATCCTCAGTGCCTGCAGTGCCCAGTCTGGGTGGCAGCTGAAGGCCATCAGGAAATGAGGTTCTGTGGGTGGGTGGGTGGGCAGGCTCAGGAAGCTGCGGTAGGATGGTCTAGGGTTTCCTGCTCAGACATTGGTGAGCCCAGCTGGGGCAGGGGGCTGCAGTGGTCTGAGCCTGCCTGGACCGGTTCCCAACTCAGCTCCTGAGGCAGGGGGCTCACTCTTGCGCCTTTCCTGGAGAGCGTGTTTCTGTGTGTGTGTGTCCTCTGGGTGTCTGACGGCCTTGGTCTGTGTCTGTCTGTTTCCAGAGGTGTCCATGCAGGCTGTAGATCTGCCCGTGAGTCTGTGTGCGCCGTGGCACCATCTTCCATGTATGTGACCTGTGTGTTTGTGCATCCCTGTGAGCGTCTGCGTTTCCAAGTGTGTATCTGTGTCTCTGTGTGTTCACCCATATGCCTGTCTGGGCATCTCTGTCTATGTTTGCAGGAATGTGTGTCCCCATGTGTCCCGTGAGTGTCTGTGGACATGCTCTGTGCCTTCACATGTGTCCCTGAGCCTTGGTTGCTGTGAAGATGCAGGGATAAGTCCTGGGGGACAGCCAGGGATGCGGGGTCCTGGGGCATCTGCCCGTTCCATCCTCTCCTGATTTGCCAGGTATCCTAGCGACGCTGCTGCCAGTTGCTTAGCAACCAGGTCTCGTTCTTGGAGAAGGTGCCCTGGGCAGGGTCTGAGCTGTGTCGGGAGAGGTCTGCTTCTCCTTCAAAGCCCGTGCAGGAAGAACAACCCTGTGACTGGGTGGGAGCTGGCGATTCAGCTCAAGGGTCACCCACACGGCCTTGACCTGTGACCTTTCATCTCAGTGGATCGGGCAGGGGACCCCCATGCTGAGAAAGACGCAACTCCAAAGGATTCGCTCAGCTTTGTGGGTGCCAGCGCCGTGTGTGGGGAGTGATGCTTGGCACGGCTCTGGGACCCAGCTGCGGCAGACTTGCCCTTGGTGTGTCTCCAAATGACAAGAAGACTTGGGGTTTCAACCCATCTCTGTCACTCTGCAGGGCCTCATGCCGCTAAAGCTTCATGCTGTCAGCAGTGGCGGGTGTGGTGCGGGCGACTGAGCTTCGAGAGCATGCCGTAGGTGCTGGGCCAGTGCGGGGTCTCGCCTGCTTGTTTACCACGAAGCTTTGATCTGCAGAGAGCTGGCCAGGTGGGGGATTTTTGTGTGCCGGGAGCCCAGCTGGGGGTGCTGTTCTGGGCACGGAACACCAACTCCAGCTGGTCCGGACCAGCTGTCTCTGTGTGTGAGTCGTGACCCCCACGTCCGTGTGTGTCTGAGTCTATGTGCGTCTCCATGTGTGTCTCCTGGAGGCTGCGTCCCCAGGTCTGTGTCTGTGTGTCCTGTGCCTGTGAGCCTGTGGCTATCTCTGTCTGTGTGTCCTGGCCTGTGCCGTGTCTCCATCTGGGGTCTGTGGGTCTGAGCCTCCTTGTTCATCTCTGCGTGTGTGTCCTGGTCTGTGTCTGTCCCCATCTAGTGTGGACCGGTGCAGCCCTGGGTGCAGTGACCCACCTTCCCTCGGCCCCCTCTTCCAGCCTGCGCAGCCCCTCCCATTCTGGAGCGGCAGCCTCCTCCCCCCGCCCGCGTTGGGCTGCTGGGCTCATTCTGCTGCTGCGTCTGGTCTGGCGGTCTGGCGTCTGCTGAGGAGACAGAGACCCTGTGCTGAGCCAGTGGTGGCTGGGCCTCTTCCACCCTGCTCTGCACCTACGCTCGACTGCCGGCTGGCTGAGGGTGGGGGTCTCCACGGTGGTCCCAGCTCCCAAGAAGGTTGCAGAGGTAAGGACCTGAGCCGCTGGAGGTCAGGTGGGGGTCCTGCTGAGAGACTGCAGCACAGCAGGGCTGCAGGAGGAAGCTGGGTCCCAGGCATTTCTGGGTGTGTCTCAGTCTCTTTTGTGTCTGCGTGTGCATGAGGGCAGGTTTGGGCATCCGTGTGTTTATCTGTGTGTGTGACGTGTCCCAGCATCCCTGTGCCTGTGAGCACACGAGTGGCTGTGTCCGTGAGTCCCTGTGGGTGGACACGTGTCCCATGGTGTAACTGCGTCCAGGCAGCCTGTATGTGAGTCTCTAAAGCGAACGAGAGGTGCCCTTGGGGGTGCATGTGTGTCTCTATGTTCTGTGAGCCTGTCTGTGCACACGTGTCCTCACGTCTCCATGAGTCCCTGCCTGTGCATGTGTATGCCCATGTGTTCTGATATGTGTGCCCATGTGTTCCGGTGTGTGTGACCATGTGTTCCAGTGTGTGTGACCGTGTGTTCTGATATGTGTGCCTGTGTATTCTGGTGTGTGCCCTTGTTCCGATGTGTGCCCGTGTGTTCCGATGTGTGCCTGTGTGCCTCAGTGACTGTGGGTGCTGCCCAGTGGGGGGTCCGTGTGCCTGCTGGGCTGCACGTGCTGTGCTGGAGGCTGTGGCTGGGCATGTGTCTGGTTCTGCAGCTGCTTGTCTCTGTGCTCTGTCCCAGGTGCTACACTGAGTGGATTTGCAGGGCACTGGCATGGAGCCCCTCTTCCCCGCCCCATTCTGGGAGGTCATCTATGGCAGCCATCTCCAGGGCAACCTGTCCTTGCTGAGCCCCAACCACAGCCTGCTGCCTCCGCACCTGCTGCTCAACGCCAGCCATGGCGCCTTCCTGCCCCTTGGGCTCAAGGTCACCATCGTGGGCCTCTACCTGGCTGTGTGTATCGGGGGGCTCCTAGGGAACTGCCTCGTCATGTATGTCATCCTCAGGTAGGCTGGGCCACAGGGTTCCTGTCTGGTGAGTCCCACACAGCTGCAGAGGGGGAAACTGGCTGTTCTGGACTGGCCTGAGCAGGTGGTGCTTTCCTGCTTCCTCCATTAAATGTTTTTGACCCTGTCCAGGAGGCAGGGCCAATCCCGAGGCCCTGGGTGCTCACCTCCTGGTGAGGGGATGGGAAGGGCTGGCCCTGGCCCACCCCCCACTGTGTCCCAGGCAGAGATGTCACCACCCTGACCCATTTGAACTGTGGACCAGGCTCTGTGCCAAGCCGTCTGCTTAAATGACCTCATGAGACCCCACATCGGCCCTGTGAGGCGTTCTTGTCAGCCCATTCCCTGGATGTGTGGAGGGAGGCACAGGGCTGGTGCTGGGACGGTCCTGAAACCCCTTCTCGGGCTCCAGGGCTCCTGGTCATGAAGTGTCTGTGTTGAGCCCACGATCTGTGGGTTCATATGGGAAAACTTGTGGGGTCCAAAGAGAGTGCAGCTGATAGTTGATTGAGGGGGCAGTGCTGGGGGCATTGTGGGGAGCAGTGTGAAAAAGGAGTGCCAGGGATAGTGTGGGGAGATAGTGTGGGGGATAGTGGGGGGGCAGCCAGGGGCATAGTGTGGGGGACAGCTGGGAGGATAGCTGGGGGATAGTATTGGGGACAGCATAGGGCACAGCATGGAGGGCAGTATGGAAGTGGGCAGGGAACCCTTCACATGGATTACACAATTGGGCAGGTAGAATATGGGGATGACTTAAGCAGAAAGGGGGGGTTTCTGGGCAGAAAAAATGAGGAACCCCAAATCCATCCAGATGAGAGAGACTGAAGGGGCAGGGACAGCAGGTGGGGTCTTGAAGGCCCAGTAGGAGGAACTTTGTTCTTCAGGCAATGAGGGGTTATGGGTGATACTTTAGCAGGAAAATGACATGGCTGGAATGAGGTTTCTTATTGATCCAGGATGTTGCCTGGACCCAGAAAAAAGGTGATTCTGAAGAAAGGACCCAGGACTCTAAAGCAAGTGGTCCCTCCTTATAACCTCAAAGGGCCCCAACCAAAGGTGCTATGTAGGTAGAGGCAGGACAGGGCAGTGGGGGTGTTTAAGCTGCCACTATCCCAGCCCTGTCCTCTGAGTGTCCCTGAGAAAAGCTGTTCCCCCTGGGCCCTGTTTTTCCCATCTGGAAAGTGAGCAAGGTGGACCATGTAGCCACATGTGTGTGCGTGTGTATGTGCATGTGTGTATGCATGTGTGCATGTGTGTGCATGCAGGTGTGTGTCTGTGCACGTGTGTGTGCGCATGTGAGTGTGTATGCGTGTGCATGTGGGCGTGCACGTATGCATGTGTGCATGCACGTGTGCATGTGAGGGTGTGCGCGCACATGGGTGCACACGTGTATGCATGTGCGCACATGAGAGTATGTGCGTGTGCATGCACGTGTGCGCACGTGTGTGTATGCATGTGCGCACGAGGGTGTGTGTGTGTGCAGGTGACACATGGTCAGACGAGCATGGGAAGAACAGCTGCCCCCTCCAGTGCTGACTCCTAAGTGAGGGCACTGGGGAGACTGCTTCACGATGTCCATGTCCCTCTGTGGCTGGTGGGCGTGCCACAGCTCAGGAGTGCGGCAGCCTGGGGCAGTCCCTGGGCTTGAGCCCCTTTCCTGCCATGATGGCATCTCTACTGTGTCTCTCCTCTGCTCTGGGCATTACAACTCTCTCAACCACTTCCTGCATTAGAGCAGACAAGGAAGATCATCTTATTCACCTGAGTCCCCAGAGAGATCGATGATCAGGAGCTGCCCTGGCCATGCTGGCAGCATACAGCATGCTTTGAGCCACTGGGCTATGGGACCATCCCAGGAGTCAGAAACACCCTGCTCTGAGCCCCACTCTGCTTTTTACCAGCTCCAAGCCTTAAAAAAACAACATAGATCCTCTGTGCCTCAGTTTCTTCCTCTATAGAGGGGGATCAAATCTTCAGTGACATATATTCCCCCCGAAGAGCTTGGTGCAGGTGTGTTTGCCGTCAGCAGTGTCATTTCTTCATAATTGCAGCCTCTTTATGCTTATTCATAATCACTCTCTCAGAGGCAGAACTGAGCCCCATACTTCCTCACGGCAGAATAATGTCATCTTGGGTGCTGCTGCCACTGCCAATATGACTGCCACCACCATCATCACAATCATCACCATCACCACTATCACCACCATCATCATCACCATCACCACTATCACCACCACCACTATCATTATCACATTCATCATCACCATCATCACTCACCATCATCACTATCAACATCACCACTACTGTTATCACTATCACCACCACCATCACCATCATCCTCACATTCATCATCACTATTACCACCATCACCATCATCACTATCACCACCACCAGCATCATCACCATCACCACCACCATCACCATCATCGTCATCACGATCAGAACCACCAGCATCACCACCATTATCACCATCACCACCACCACCACCATCACATTCATCATCATTACTATTAGCATCACCACCATCACCATCATCATGATCACCACCATTAGCATCATCACCATCACCACCATTATCACCATCACCACTATCACTACACCACCACCACCATCATCACATTCATCACCATCATGACCATCACTATCACCATCATCACTACTGCTATCACCATCACCACCACCACCACATCATCACATTCATCACTGTCACCACCATCACAATCATCACCAACATCACTATTGCCACCACCATCACCATCATTACTATCACCATCACCCACTATCACCAGCATCAATTCACCATCACTGTCACCATCATTATCACCACCACCATCACCATCACCACTATCACCACCATCATCATCACATTCATCATCACTATTACCACCATCACCATCATCACTATCACCACCACCAGCATCACTCTCACCATCATCATCACATTCATCATCATCACCACTGTTATCACCATCACCACTACCACCACATCATCATCACATTCATCATCGTCACCACCATCACAATCATCACCAACATCACTATTGCCATCACCATCATCACCATCATTACTATCACCATCACCCACTACCACCATCATCAATTCACCATCACTGTCACCATCATCACTGTCACCACCACCACCACCATCATCACAATCATCACCATCACCATCAGCACCTCCACCACCATCATTACATTCACCATCACTATCACCATCACATCACATTCATCACCATCATCACCACTACTACCATCATCACATTCGTTACTATCACCATCACCACCACCATTACCACCATGACCATCATAATTTGCCCCAAATATTACAACCATTAACTTATTTAAGTTTTTTTTTTTGAGACAGAGTCTCACTCTGTTGCCCAGGCTGGAGTGCAGTGGTGCTATCTTGGCTACTGCAACCTCTGCCTCCCGAGTTCAGGGGATTCTCTTGCCTTAGCCTCCCAAGTAGCTGAGACTACAGGCACATGCCACCACACCCGGCTAATTTTTGTGTTTTTAGTAGAGACAGGGTTTCACTGTGTTAGCCAGGATGGTCTCAATCTCCTGACCTTGTGATCCACCCGCCTTGGCCTCCCAAAGGGCTGGGATTTCAGGTGTGAGCAACCACACCCAGCAACAAAAATTAATCACCAACAATTCTCCCAGCCCTTTCCAGCACCTTTTCCCGCTCAGATACAATCATACCTCATTGGCATCCCTCCTGTGCCTGTCACCATCTTCTGTCTCTCTTGCTGGACAGGAGTGTGGACTTGGAAGTCTCTTGGTATCTTCTTACAGACTCTGGAGCCCTCAGAAACCTCTGGCAACTGTCTGGACAGCATTTGAGTCTGTGAGGGGTCTTAGAGGAGACTCAAAATCGAGGAGAGCAGGCTCCTTCCCTTAGGGTTCTAACCATTTGCTCCCATGCAGAGTCCAGGGTCCTCCATGCCCCAACTCCTCCAAAGTAGACCTGTGTTTAGGGCTTGGAACTTGTGTGTATCAGAATCACTTGAGGTGCTGGTTAAGATTTTTGACCCCAGGCTCCATCCCCTGAGACTGACTCAGTGAGTCTCAAGTTGGGTCCAGGAGCTGTCACTTACCAAGCTCCTGTGGGAACTCTGATGTTAAGGGACTCAGGACCAGTGTAGCTTCTGGTGGCTAAGATGAACCCCTTGCCCTTTGCTGCCTGGCCCAGCCGGCATGGCCAAGTGAAGCCTTTCTTCTGCCTCTACTCCGCAGGCACACCAAAATGAAGACAGCCACCAATATTTACATCTTTAACCTGGCCCTGGCAGACACTCTGGTCCTGCTGACACTGCCCTTCCAGGGCACAGACATCCTCCTGGGTTTCTGGCCATTTGGGAACGCCCTGTGCAAAACAGTCATCGCTATCGACTACTACAATATGTTCACCAGCACCTTCACGCTGACTGCCATGAGTGTGGATCGCTACGTGGCCATCTGCCACCCCATCCGCGCCCTTGATGTCCGCACATCCAGCAAGGCCCAGGCTGTCAATGTGGCCATCTGGGCCCTGGCCTCTGTTGTTGGCATTCCTGTGGCCATCATGGGCTCGGCACAGGTCGAGGATGAAGGTCAGTGGGTGGTCCCCCCTCCCCTCAGCAGGCTCTCCGTGGCTCCGGAGCAGCCCCTCCACATCTCCTGGGCCCGTGCTGACCCCGCTTCTTCCCTGCAGAGATTGAGTGCCTGGTGGAGATCCCCGCCCCACAGGACTACTGGGGCCCTGTGTTTGCCGCCTGCATCTTCCTCTTCTCCTTCATCATTCCTGTGCTGATCATCTCTGTCTGCTACAGCCTCATGATCCGGCGGCTGCGTGGAGTCCGCCTGCTCTCGGGCTCACGGGAGAAGGACCGGAACTTGCGGCGTATCACTCGGCTGGTGCTGGTGGTGGTGGCTGTGTTCGTGGGCTGCTGGACGCCCGTGCAGGTCTTTGTGCTGGTCCAAGGGCTGGGTGTGCAGCCGGGCAGCGAGACTGCTGTGGCCATCCTGCGCTTCTGCACAGCCCTGGGCTATGTCAACAGCTGCCTCAACCCCATCCTCTATGCCTTCCTGGACGAGAACTTCAAGGCCTGCTTCCGCAAGTTCTGCTGTGCGTCTGCCCTGCGCCGGGAGATGCAGGTGTCTGACCGTGTGCGCAGCATCGCCAAGGATGTGGCCCTGGCCTGCAAGACCTCTGAGGTGGTGCCGCGGCCTGCATGACTAGGCGTGGACCTGCCCATGGTGCCCGTCAGCCCGCAGAGCCCGTCTACGCCCAACACGGAGCTCACACAGGTCACTGCTCTCTAGGCTGACACACCCTGAGCCCTGAGCACCCAGAGCCTTGGACGGGCTTTTCCCTGTGGGCCAGGGACACTCGGTCCCAGAGGAGGACCTAGCGACATCGTGGGACAGGTCAGAGCATCAGGGCTACCTCCAAGGTCCTGGACACACTGAAGCTACCCTCCTGGTGCAGGGCTGCAGGGACACAAGGACCTGCCTGGAAGCATCTGCTGTGCCGGTGGACGGCCCTGACTGGCGTCCGTGCCCCCTACGTCTCCCGTTACTCTTGGCCGCTCTGCTGCTGTGTTGGCAGAACCCTGGATGAGCACGCACCTGAGGAGCCGCAGCAGCTGTGTCATCGTGTGCACCCCACGTGCTGTGTCCGTGTGCATGGCAGGACTCCAGCTGGCTTCAGTCCTGTGGCATCTCCTCAGGGCAGCTGCACAGACTTGGCACCGCCCTATAAGTGCAGCGGGCAGCTTTTCTGTGGGGTGGGACTTGCCCTGAGCTTGGAGCCGTCACCCCGATGACTTGCTGTTCTGACTGCAGCTGTGCAACCACAGTCACCCCAGGAGGGAGTGTCCAGGTGGACTGTCAGTCCCTGGCTGCAGACGCTGAGCTGGGCCTGGGCCAGCCGTACCTCCAAAGGTTTCCTGTGTACTGCCCTGTGCAGGCCTCATCCCTGACTGCAGCTTGGCTCCAGGCCCAGCCCTGTTTCCCTTCGGGAGAGCAGTGGGAGGCCCTGACCCGTACCCTCTGGCAGTGCAGCAGCCCTCCCTCCATGGACGGGACCCTCAACTGAGCTCTGCTTGGTGTGTGGGAGGGGCTCAGGAGGAAGGCGCCATGTGACCACCATGGGCAGCTCTGTTGTTCACAAAGTAGTGGCCTCATTTTCCTGGTCTCGACTTCTCTGTTTAGAGTAGGGTGGGGGAGGATTTTCTGGGGGCCCCCACATCCTCCCAGGGCTCCCCTCACACTCTCTCCTTTGCTAGGAGTCAGCAGTCGGTGGCTGTGCTGTGCTGCGGGGGAAGCTGTGTAGAAGGAGAGCCCAGTGGCCACAGCAGAGTTCTGCTCTGGTGACGCCTGCTTCATTTACAAGCCTCAAGATGGTCCTGTGCAGGCATGAGCTTGCTGCCTAGTGGGAGGGTGGCTTCACAGCAGAGCCAGTGTGAGGCGTGGGGCTTGGCAGGGCTTGCTTGAGCCCAGCTGCAATAACTGTGGTGGCTGCAGGGACACTTGGGTGGGGGGTGCAGTATCTGTACCTTACTGCAGTCACCCAGAGAGTCACCCTTCCCGGTCCACAGATGGAAGCTGCAGGTTGGTGACTTTGCAAATGCACTTCCTACAGACGAACTATTAAAATACCTGCAACATTGGAAAAACTCAACTTTTTCACCAAGACCTTGGCCAGGTAACCTTAGGCAGCTGCAAAGAACAGGAAGTGATGGTGTCTCACCACAGAGCCCGCTCCTCCAGGTCTGGGGAGCCTTAGCTGTGGGGATTGTTCCTGAGGAGGCCTGTGCTGTCTCCATGACGTCTGTGGCCTCTGCGAACGGGAGCTGCCTAGCTGCAGTGTTTTCTTGCCAAGGCTAAGTGTTTTGTGAATCTGTGCTGATGTAATTTGCATCTTCACGTATTTATGCATGTGGCAAGTGTGATGTCCTATGCACATAGCCCGCCCTGGGTCTGTCTCCCAGGTCATGAAAAAGGAGCCTAATAAATGCTTGCTCACTGGTTGGGTACTCCATAACAGGAGCTTCTGGCTTCTGCCACCTGGGAATTTGCTTCTGGAGCGGCTTTTCTGGGATTGGCACATGGGTGGGAGGGGCTGTGGGGTTTGGGCTGAGTCTTTGCACCTGCCCTGAGCTGCCCAGCAGGCTGGGCCCTACCCTCAGTGGTGGGTCCTGGGGAGGGCTGAAGCCGGTTAATGGTGTGTGCCGGGCTCCTGCCTTTTCAGCACACATGGCATCCCCCTCCCCTGCCACCTGGAGAGAGGTTCCCTGAGGATCCAGAGGGAGGGAGCTGCAGGGTTTTCTTCCATCCATTTCGTCTCAGAAGAACTCATGCTCCTGCTCATTTCCCTTTCCTTGAGTGGATCTGAGGGGTTGTGGTAACAGGTGAGCAGACAGCCTCCTCCGGGGCTTGACACACTCTTGTGATGGACATCTGCCTGCTGACTCCTGTGTGGCCTGGTTCAGCCCAGGCTGACCTGCAAAACAGATGACCCTATCAGAGAGGCTGTGGAGGGGCGTGGCACACTCCAGTCCATGTGCTTCTCTCTAGGGCACATTCTGCAGGGTTTTATGCAGGTTTGAATGACAGGCACTGTCTTCTCCTGGACTGCTGTAGCATCACAGACCCAGGGACACAGAAACAGTACACGTTTATTCCTCAGAGCTGTGGAGGCTGGAGGTCTGAGATCAGGTGCAGGCGTGTTGGGTTCTGGGGAAGACCCGCCCCAGGCTGCATCTTTTCATATCTCATGCCATGGGTTTGAGAGCTCGAGAGGATCCCTTTTTCTAAGGGCACTCACCCCATTCGGGAGGGCTCTGCCGTCATGACCTGTCACCTCCCAAAGGCCCTTCTCCTGGTACCATCACCTTTGGGGGGTCGGATTTCAAAATGCAAATTTTGGAGGAATGCAAATGCAAAGTCCATAACAAACACATTGTCATTAAAGCAAAGATTTACCATCAGGGACGATTTGGGAGGGACAGGCTGCACCAGGCAGGTGCCGTGCCCTTGGGCCCAGGAGATGGAGGGGTCTTGGTGGAGGAGGCTCACGTGTGGGCCCGTGTGGGTGGGTGTGCATCCAGGGCTAACACCCACAGCTAGTGTCTTCCAGAAGGAGCCGGCCAGGCAGGGGCCAGGGGCCGCAGGAGGGGTTGGGGTCGGTGGAGGCTGACCAGCTCCCTTGCTTTCCAGGACTGGGTTCCTCTCCAGCCCCTGGCCCGTCCAACCCACCTCTGCTGTTGGGCTTGGTCGAATCGCCAGGCTTTTCCGAGCCTCAATTTCCTTCCCCGTGGAAAGGGGACAGCAGAACCCTTTGTGGGTTGTGGGGAAGGCTGGGTGCCCGCGAGGGTCCCGGGTCCTGTCCCGCTCAGGAAGGCCCGGGGTCTAGAGCGGCGTCGGACCCTCCCGCCAGGGGACGCTGTGGGCTCGCGCGGGCCCAGCCCTGGTTCCCGGGTGTACGGCGGGGTCTGGAGCTGGCGGGGCCGGGCTCTCCCTGTGACCAGGAACCCGGAACCTGGAGACGCGGAGGGTTGAGCTGCTCAGTGAGGCCCCCTTTCCGCCCGGAGGTCCGAGGTGGGCGAGGGGCCGTCTCGCGGGAGAGCTTGCCTGCCCCTCCCTCTTGGCTGTGGGGCCTCCCCCGTCCTGGGGTCCTGGCGCTCCCTAGCTGGGGGGTTGTCTGCAGGCTCTTTTCCTGATCCGCCTGGGACCCCGAGGAGAAGACGCTGAGGATCCTGTTGCTGGACTGTGGATAGGGTAGGAGCCGCCCGAGGGAATTAGGGGTCTGGGTTCTTGGGAGGAAGCCTAGTTGACACCTTCTCCGCAATAGAGATGCCCGTTGGGGCCAGAAGACAAACTGGGGGCAGGAGGGAGACTCGGGCCTGAGGGGGTGTAGGGGCCTTGCCCTGGCGCTCCTTAACCGCCCGCACCCCGTGGTGCTCATTCTCGGCCCCACCCTCCACGCGCTCCCACTCATCCGTCCCCGCCCTCCACGCGCTCCCACTCTCAGCCCCGCCCTCCACGCGCTCCCACTCCGGCCCCGCCCGCCCCTGGGCCCCGCCCCTCATTCCGCGCTCGCTCATTACGCCTCACACTGGCTCTGCTCTGGCTTGGAGCAGCGTGTCGGGGAAACAGTCTCACTTGTCTGCTCAAGGGCTCGGGCGTCAGGCTGCTGTGCCACTGCTTTGTGAGGTGTGACTGCAGCGCAGCCGGGAAACGAGTCCTTGCGGCGTGGGTGTTGGGGGACAGCTCGTTCTTCTTGCGGCGTGGGTGGTGGTGGCTCAAAAAGTGTACACAGGCTGGTCTCTTGCCTGTCATCCCAGCGCTTTGGGGGGCTGAGGCGGGAGGATCACTTGAGCCCAGGAGTTTGAGAGCAGCCTGGTCAACATACTGAGACCCTGTCTTTAAAAAAAAAAATTGCCTGGTGTGGTGACGCATACCTGTGGTCTCAGCTACTCCCGAGGCTGATGTGGGAGGAGAGCTTGAACTCGGGAAGTCGAAGCTGCAGTGAGCTGTGACCGCACTCCAGCCTGGGTGACAGAATGAGACCCCGTCTCAATTAAAAAAAAAATGAAGCAAAGGAGAAATGAACTGTCTACAGCCCCTGAGTGCGGAGTGCACATGTGATTTGCTTCCAATGCACAGAATGAAGGGACCGCAGACGGCTCCTGACACTTGGCCTCCAATGTGTTGAGGCTTCCTCTTTGCTCCCTCCTGGGTCACTGGCTCTGGGGGACCCAGTGCCATGTTCCGAGGATACTCAGCTCCTGAAGCATCCATGTCGTGAGGAACAGAGGCCTTCTGCCAGGTGGGCAGGGGAGGGAGACTTCTCAGAAGATGTCCCAGCACCTGCCCAATATTCAGATGCCAGGTGTCCTGACTGCAACCTGATGAAAATGCCACTTTAATTCTTGAACCACAGAAGCTGTGAAATAGTTGTTGTTTTAAGCTAGGTTTTGGAGAAATTTGTTACATAGCAGCAGATAGCTAATACAGTGTCGTCAGGGAAGGTGACTGGATGGAGCTGGCCCTGGCTGACTTGCTCTGAGGAGGGGCACTGAGGCAGCCTTGAGCTGTCCGGGCTTGACAGGCAGGGCCCTCATGGCCTGGAAAGCTGGGGTACTTGGTGGTTGGGCGGAGGTGGACATACACCCTGGGACACCTTGTGGGATGGTAAACGAGGGGTCCTGTGTGCCAGCTGGACAGACTGGCCAGAGTTCTAGTTCATGAGGACTGAAACCAACCCAGGGGGGTCACGCCTTGCTGCCAGGCTGGAATGCTAGGCGTGGAACCAGCTGAGAACCATGTGCCAAGGATGGCGGCCTGGCCACGGTGCACCTGGGTTGTCTTCTGGGACCAGCCCTGGCCCCTCCTGCCGACAGTGGTGGCTGAGTACAAGCCCCAGCCACACTGTGGGAGGAAGAGTTCCAGGCGCCAGCCTGTCCAAGTGACAGATGGTCCCTAGGCCATGGTGGCCCAGAGGTCCTGGAGGAAGGGCCCTGGCCCTGTATCCTGTAGCAAACTATGAAAGGACCACTGGCCACGGCCCGGGGGGTACAAGGGAGCACAAGGCCGTGGCATGGGGGCGTGGCGGGGATGGCCAACTGTTGGAACATCACTTGGGTTTCAGGCCATGACAGTGGATTTTGTGGTCTCATTTGCTGCAGATGTGGCTGGCCTTTGCAGCAGCAGCACAGCACTGCTGCCTGAGGTGCCCACACTGTGCCACCTCCCAGCCCTGTCTTGGGAAGAGCCCAAGAATCCTGACTATGCCACATGGTGCTGGCCTGGGTTGAGATCATGGTTCGGGTTCCTTCCCCTCCCAACCACTGTCATTAGGGAACCCCAGCCCCAGAACCTTCCAGGGCTTGTCCATCTGTCTGTCCCTTGTGGGTAATTGGACTCAGGATGCTTGCTGTGCTGGGGCCTTCTGCTCTGACCTGGATCCTTGCTGCTGTCCATGCAGGGGCTGTCCAGGAAGCAGATGTGGGAGGCTGTCTCTGGAGGTCTGGTGGCCAGCATTTGAGGGTCCATGTCTCACTGTGTGGAGAAGACAGCATGGGGATGTGAACAGGCAGAGCGTCCCCTGGAAGAGGCCACCTGAACTGGATGGGTGGGGGTATGGGTGATGGTGGGGGTGATGATGGGTGCTCAGGCCCCTCAGCACTGGAATATGGTGCAGAAATTCTTGCGGAAGCTATCATCCAGAAAGGCATAGAGGAAGGGGTTCAGGCATGAGTTGGCATAGCTGAGGCTGGTGATGACGTAGGACATGCTGATGACCAGCGGAGTCTGGGGCAGGTCTGTGGCCAGGGCCACGATGGAGGCCAGGTGGAAGGGTGTCCAGCAGAGGAGGCACACAGTCAGCACAACGAGGACGAGGATGGTCACCTTCCGCCTGGCCTTGCCTAGAGCCTTGGCGCCAGAGCAGAGCCGCACGGCCCGCAGCCTGCGCAGCAGGTCTGCGTAGAGCACACAGATGGTACACACAGGCACCACGAAGCCCAGGACCAATGTGTAGACGCGGCTGGCCTTGGACCAGGCCTGCTCGGGCTGTGGGAAGCTCAGCCCACAGCTTAGCACCTGCAGCTCATTGCTGTAGACGCCAGCAAAAGAGAAGAAGGGCAGAACCAGGACCGTGACACCCAGCCAGACGCACAGGCTGACAACCTTTGCCCCCCGGTGGGTGCGCCAGGGCATGTGCTGGGACCGCACCGTGGCCAGCACCACCAGGTATCGGTCCACGCTCATCACGGCCAGGAAGTAGATGCTGGAGAAGATGTTGTAGTGGTCAATGGCCAGCGCCAGCTTACAGAGCAGCTCCCCGAAGGGCCAGTGCTGCAGCAGGTGCTCTGCAATATTGACAGGCAGCACCAGTGTGAAGAGCCCGTCAGCAATGGCCAGATTCAAGATGAACACGTTGGTCACTGTCTTCATCTTGGGTGCCCTCAGGATGACAAGGATGACAGCCATGTTGCCGGTCAGCCCCACGGCGCAGATCCCGGAGTACACGGCGGGCAGGAGCACATAGAGGATTGGTAGCGGCTCGGAGAAGGTGGCATTGTGGCCGGTGCCATTGTCCTGACAGACGTTGGCACCCACTGTGGTGAGGGAGGAGGCACCCCTGCTGTGAAGGGGCTCCAGACACCCAGTGACCTGCATTGTAGGTGGGACTGTTGACAGTTTGTGCCCCAGGCAGTGGGGAGCGCCAGGACCCTGAGGTGCCTTGGAGTTGGGTGTCTGGTAAGAAGCCTTCTTGGGCTGGATTCTAGGAAAGAAAATCAGCCAGAAACTTTGAGATCTGGCTGTCTGTTAGAGCACAGCCACTCCAAGTTCTCTGGCCGAGACTGTGGGCCACTTTGCCAGGTCAAGGGCCTGGGGCCAGAGGCAGCTGCAGCCAGGTAGAGTGTGTGAGGGCCTCCCCCAGCCTCCTCCTGGTGCTGCTTCAGCAGGTCAGTTCCCTCCTCCCGCAGAGAGGGGCTGCTGGCCACCCTCCTGGGAAGAGGTGATGTGGCTCTGCCCCTGCCCCAGCAACCTGCAAATTCATAGTCTAGGTAGAATCCAGCGATCCCTTTGAAAACACCTCCCAGCTCATCTGTGGTCCCCTTGAATCTGAAACTCCTCCCTGCAGGGGTCTTGGGGTTGGCACCCTCCCTCCCAGCCTCCTAGAGGTGCTGCAGACCCTGATGGTCCACCTGCTCTTCTCTCTACTGACCTGTCCAGGGCTTTGAGCCTGGAAGTTGGTAGCCTTGGTGTGTTCCTGGTGGTGGCCAGTACAGGCAGTTGCAGGGATGGGGGGAGGTGTGGTCCTCACCAACAGACCCCAGCTGAGGTTTCAGGAGTTTCAGGACCTTCCTTGCTCGCTGCCTCAGCCCCGGAGGCAAGGTTCCCAGCCCGGTGGCAGCGCTGATGCTGGTGAGGAAGGGAGGCGGATCCCCCACGCTGACGTGGAGCCCGGAAGGCAGGCCCCCCCCTTCCCCTGAGCTGCAGTAGCGCCTGCAGTCGGCTGTCCCAGGGTCTCCTCAATGCTCACTTACCCAGGCGAACTCCTCAGTGGGCGGCCGAGGCACGTGTGCGTGTCTGTCTGTGCATGTGTGCGCCTGTGTGTCAGGAAGGCACTCCATGCAGGGGCCTCCAGGTGTGCCCAGGTCTTTGGGCAGAGGGTACTGAGAGCATCTGTGCCTCATCTGGGCATCACTATGGCCCTGGGTACCCTTATCTGTGTACATGGGGGTCTTGGTGGGTCTTGTGCCCCACCCTGTGTGGTGAGTGTACATGGTGTGTGCCTGTGTGTATGCCAGTGAGGACACGTTCATGTGTGCAGCCCTGTGCGGGAGTTTCTGTGGGTGAGCTCTGCATTGCATCTGAGTGGGCTGAGTGTGGGGGTCTCATGTGGAAGCACCACTTTTTGGCCATAGGCAACCCAACTTCTTTTTTTGTCTTCTTCTAAAATGAGTAACTCAGACTTGGTAAGCTGTGAATGGCTGCAGAGAAGATGTTCGCACCCTGAGGCGCCACTCTTGAGCCATCCTGCAGAGGTGGTGAGCATTGCGCTCTGCTCTGGGCTGGTCTCTGAGTCCTTTCCATCTCCCTGCTTTTGGGTGAATTTCACCCCTGTGTGTGCAGCTGGACAGCTCCTGGACATGCTTTGCAGGCCACGCCACAGCTGACGTGGGCAGCCAGCCTGTCTCAGGGCCGTTCCTCAGCAGGGACGTGCTGGGTCAGAGGATCTCTGTTTTCTTTCTTTCTTTTTTTGAGACAGGGTCTTGCTCTGTCACCCAGGCTGGGGTGCAGTGGCACTAGCGTGGCTCTGGGACTCTGAGCCCCTCCCAGACTCTACCTCTGTTCTCCTGAGCCTGTCCTGAGGTCTGGGCTGACACCACAGCCAGCCGGTCTCATTGGAGGTGGGGTGGGATGATGGGAAGGATGGGGACACTGAGGGCAGTGGGGATGGGGGAGGCGGTGGGTGCTAAGCTCAGGACCCCGGGGGGCCAGCTGGAGGTGTCGGGCCCTCCCGGCCACAAAAGCAGCATCCCCACATGCCTTTCCTTCCTCCCAGACCTACCTCACCTACATCCACTGCAACACCAGGGCCTGAGCCAGGAGTGCTCCCCGGTCGGTACCCCCAGCCCTCAGGGCTCAGAAAGGCCCTTTGCTCTCTCCGTGGGATGGGCATTGTTCCAGCCAACTGTGAGCTTGTGAGAGCATCATTCTGTGGAAATGATTTCCATTTTCAGAAATAAACTGGTCTTTTCAAATGAACCGGTGAGGCCTTTTGGGTGTAGAGAGGAGAGGCCAGGGAGGGAGAGAGCCATGTTCAGCTGTTGGGTAGAATGGTAGTGGGGGCCTGGCAGCAAGGCTGAGGACAGAGCGCATCCTCTGTCTGGGGTGCTGGGGTGAGGGGGGGATGGTGCCAGTCTGTGTGCATCTGAGCATTTTGTGGGCCTGTGTGTGGAGGTCTTGCAGGGACCCGGAGGAGAAGCAGCCCTACATTTATGTGTGGCTGAGCCCGGAGACATTGTACCCCCAGGGCAGGGGCCAGGGAGAAGCGCCAGGACCCTGAGACAGCCTACACAGCATCCAAGCAGAGCTGTGCCGGCTTTACTGTTACTGCCACTTCATACAGGTGCGGCAGCTGCCCTCTGCCTATCCCTTATTGCGCACTGTGACTCGGTCTCCACACACTCATGCAGCCATGTCGCAGATGGAGTCACACAGACTCACGAGTGTGCATGTCAGCTGTCTCATCTCCGGCCAGGCAGGCCCTGCTAGGAGGGGTGGACTCTGTCCTGCTCCCTCTCCCCCATCAGCTCTCCAAGATGAGCATCAGCAGTGGCTGTGCCCCTGCAGAGTAAGCGCTCCCAAGAGGTCTTGGCCATCAAGACCAGCGAGAGGGCCGGGTGTGGTGGCTCACATTTGTAGTCCCAGCACTTTGGGGGACCAAGGTTGGCAGATTGCTTGAGCCCCGGAGTTCAAGACCAGTTTAGGCAACATGGTGAAACTGCATCTCTACAAAAAAATACAAAAGGCCGGGTGTGGTGGCTCACACCTGCAATCACAGCACTCTGGGAAGCTGAGGTGGGCAGATCACCTGAGGTCAGGAGTTCAAGACCAGCCTTGCCAACATGGTGAAATCCTGTCTCTACTAAAAATAGAAAAGTTAGCTGGGCGTGGTGGCAGGCGCCTGTAATCCCAGCTACTCAGGAGGCTGAAGCAGAGGTTGCAGTGAACTGAGATCATACCATTACACTCCAGCCTGGGTGCCAGAGCAAGACTGTCTCAAAGAAAACCCCCAACACCCACAAAAAAACAAAGATTAGCTGGGTATGGTGGCGCATGCCTATAGTCCCAGCTACGTGGGAGGCTGAAGTGGGAGAATCGCTTGAGCCCAGGAGGTCAAGGCTGCAGTAAACCGAGATCGCGCACTGCACCCAGCTGGGCGACAGAGTGGGACCCTGTTGCAAGAAAAAAACCAAAAAAACAGAGGCTCAGGCCTGGCTTCCTCTAGGTAGGGAGTTGGGCAGCTTAGCTCTCTCCAAAGAGACAAGAAGTTCAGGGCCAGTTTCCCTCAGCGTGGGAGGCGGATTCTCCAAGAAAGCCAAGAGAAAACACACTTTATTTGTAAAACTGGGAAGGGGCCATTTCTTGTTTAGATTCAGGGTTTCCCACCAAGCCACGGGCACCCGCTGCCTCTCTATTCCCCTCCAGTCAGCACTGAACTGTCCCTAGGGGAGGTCATGGCTTGGGGTTCTAGTCAGTCTCTGACCCCTCTCTGCAGACAGGACCACAGTCATGGGCACCTTAGCTGAGGGCAGCAGACTGGGTCCTTCTCAGCCACCACTCATACCCGACCCTCAGGCCCCGAGTCATTTGCAGGCTGCACAGATACCTGCCTGGGAGGACTGCAGTGGGCAAAGGGAACAATTCCTGCTCTCACAGGGCTGGCCCTTTGGTGGGGGAGGCAGGCAGTGGATGAAATGGTGCAGGGCGCTGTAGGGCAGGAGAAGGGGGAGCTCTGGGGGCAGCAGGAGGCCACCGGGCCTTGCTGAGAAGGCTACTCTTGTGCTAAAACCCAGATCGGGTGGGTGGGGACAAGGCCCCTGGGAAAAAGAGGGCCCTTGGGGCCAGGTCCTAAGGCCAGAGGTTCTGGAGGTGACAGCTGGGGGAGCAGAGTCCTGAGCAGGTTGGGAAGAGGCCATTGCAGTGGTCCTGCCCTAGGGGCCTGTGGAGCTGGGAAGCTGGAGGTCAGGATGGCGTGTGGGTCCGGCTGCTGTGGTAGCTCTGCCCTGACCACGGCCTTTGGCAGCAGGGGCTTGCAGGGCTCCTGGGCTGTGGCTCCGAGGCCTCCCTCTCATCTCTGAGCCTCATCTGCTGAAGTTGTGCCTGCCCTACCCACATGCCTCCTGCCGCCCCAGGCACGTGTAGGCAGCAGACTCGAGAAGGCTGATACAAAGCTCCCGTCGTGACTAAAACATGCAGACAGGAAGGAGGGTGACTGCTCCCTAGGGCCCAGGCTTGTCTCCTCGTGGGGCTGGGAGGGTTGTTTAAATCAATTACCAAAGCGCTTGCAGCCTCCTGCTCACCCACAAAGGCCCCAATCCAAGCACAGGAGGGTGGCCCCCAGGACAATGTTTCCCAGTGGGGACTGCTCCCTGTTCTTCTTGCCCTGGCCAGTCCAAGACCCCAATAACCAGGAATAGGCCGGGAAAGGGCCCCACCCTGTGCTTAGGAGCCTCCAGGTGCTCTCTTGAAGCTCAATCCCAGAGGGCTTCATTGAGGAGGTGTCACTGTGCCTGTCCTTGGGGGCATGTTCATGGGTAATCTCAGTGTGGCTGGAGATATAGGAGAGGGCTGGAGGGGGTCTCATCCTGTCCTCAGGGCTGGGAGCAGCCGTGGCCTCCTGGAGATCGTGTGCAGGGTGGACAGGCAGGTGAAAGCACCTTTGAGTCTCCGAGGGAGGGGTTACTCAGGCATGTCAGTTCATGTGGACACACATCTGGGTGGGCGGGAGTGTCTGTCTGTCCTGTGACACCCTTCACTGGTGCCTGCAGCGGCAGAGCCCCCTGAGCTCCCAAAGAGGGCCCAAGAATGTCAGAGACCTGATGGGAATGACCATATGTCTGACTTTCTGGTTAGGCCCTGAATTCTTGCTGAAGTATCCTCCTTCAGTTGGAAAGGCTGATCCATGCCCAAATTTGGAGGCTTTTGATGCCCCGTTGGCTCCTGGCCTGGCGATGACCCTGCAGGCTGGCAGTCCATGTCCCTCCACAGGGGCTTATGCCCACATGGCTGGTTTTGAGGTGGTCTTGAGGTTGTCATGGCAGCTGGGGGTAGGGGCCTGGGGAGTAGGGGCCGCACCTCTGGGATGCTCCAGAGGCCAGACCTGGTGACCTTGGACTAGGCTCTCCATATGAGGAGGGGTGGGAAGGTTGGAGGAGAAAGGCTGGGTGAGGCAGGCTCCTGCCTTCTGGATCCCACACCTTGGGGACTTCCATACAGGGAAGAACAGACCCAGGCTCGCAGCTAGTATGGTTGGAATGATGGGCCCCGTTGGGGGTGAGGTAGCTTCTGGCCTTGCCCATTCCCTTCCCCTTCTAACCTGCCTGGAACCAATCCTGAGCTCGTAGGATGGATGGTGCCCTGAGCCTGTGGCAGAAGCTTCAGCTACCCCTGAGGACTGGCTGATTCCAGTACTGTGACTGCTGTGACACACACACACACCAGCTCACAGATTCCAGCACATGGACCTTAGCACACACGTACACACAAGCACACAGATTCCGCACACACACCTGCCTCCCACACACCATATGCTGGCACTCTGTTTTTGCATGACCGTGTCCAGATCAAATCCGGGTCATGCACTGCTCCGTCCTGCCCGCGGCTGTGGCTTGTGGGTGGGGTGGGGGGGCTCTCAGATCAAATCCGGGTCATCCACTGCTCTGTCCTGCCTGAGGCTGTGCCTTGTTGGGGGGGGGCTCTTAGATCAAATCCAGGTCATGCACTGCTCCGTCCTGCCGGTGGCTGTGGCTTGTGGGTCGGCAGGGGCTCTCTTGGGCTGGTTGATGAGAGACTAGAACTGGGCTGGGGAAGGCTGGGTAGTAGTGTGGGACCAGACCCTGCTGGAGAGGGGTCAGGGTGGGGCGCATGCTAGAGGTTGGGGCAGTGGCCAGAGCCCCACAGCCACACGCTCGCTGCCCTGATCCTTGCGGCGCCGGTGCACACGTGCATGTTCCTAATAGCCAGCCCCCACATGTCACGCGTACACACCCCATCTCATTCGCCCGTGCAAGGCTAACATCGTGGTACCTGCACACGTCCACGGTCGTGACTCCATGCACTTTTGTGCCCTATTTGAGCCTTCACAAGCTGGCTGCACACGCTCCTGCTCACTCATCCGTGGATATGCCCTGAGGCTCTCTCTTAAGGTTCAGAGCCAGGGGGCACCTCTCATTTAAGAGAGCCTGTTCCTGACCCTGTCCTTTGCTTAAGGCGCCTTGGGAGGGTCACTGGGTGAGCATCAAGGAGGAGACAACAGCTACAGGGCTGGAAAGGCACATCTACCACCCACCCCTTTCTGTGGCCAGTGAGCAGGGATCCTGCTGTGGTGAAATCTCAGGTGTGCTGTGGTATGGGGGATGCCACAGGTGAATCTGTGCAGCTGCGAGGACCCTGCAGAAGAGCTTTGCTGGACGGGATATCGGGGGCAATGCTGGGAGGTGGCATCTGGCCATTGCATGTTGTATCCTCCATCTCTGAATCCCCATCCTCTGCACAGAGCTGGACATTTTGATGCAGCAGCCGGGACTGCAGTGGAGACACCCTCAGCTCTGGGGACCCTGCCATGGGCCCTCCTGCTGATTGGCTGGCCTGGTTCCCATCTCCACTTCTTTGCTCCCAGCAGCTCTGTTGGTCCATGTAACAGACACTGATGTGCCCCAATGCATGCCAGGCCTTGGGCTCAGTGCTGGGGGCCCAGACTGGGATGGGACCTGGCAGGGTCTGGGGTGGCACTTCTGTCCAGGGCTTATGGATGGGACCCTCTTGCTACTACCCTGGCAGCAGCCGGGAGGGGGCCCAGCCGAGTACTTCTTCAAAGTCTTGAGGTTGTCATAGTGACTGCACCCTTGCTGAAGTTGGGTGGCTCCAGGCTGGGGCTGGGAAACAGGCGTGCCTTGGTGTCAGTGAGTGTGGCACAGCTGTGCAGGGGTGCAGGTGAGGTGTAAGGTGGCATATGTGGCCTTGTCAGGGCTCAGTTTTCCTTGCCTGTGACCTCGGCCTGTATCCAGCTCCAAAATGTGGTCTGCAGTAGGTTAGGGCAGGAGCTGGCTCTGCCCGGCCTGTGAGTCCTCCAGCAGATGCATCTGTAATGAGTCCAGTCGTGCAGGCTCCATGGTCGCCATAGCATTGGTACCCAAGGGGGTAGACAGAGATTTGAATGTAGGACTGGGCAGCTCCCTCACCTTCCACCCCCACAACTGTGGCCTCAGTCATCAATGGACAAGGCCAAGGCAGCCAGGCCTCAGTCATCAACAGATGAGGCCAGGTCAGTAAAGGATGCTGGGCCATGCCCTCAGCCAGGTCCTGTGGTCTTCAGGCTGCCACCCTGAGCTGGGGATGGAGGAAGGGGGCATGGGGCCTGTGCCAGCACCTCAGTGGTGCTTGCAGCTGTGGTGCTAACAATTCTAACACCATGCTGTTGTCTTTTGGGCTTCTGGAATTTTGAGCCAATCTGGGCTCACTGGGGTGATACTGCCCCTCCTCTGGCCGAGCCTGAGGGAGTAGAGACCCCATTCTGAGCTGAGCATGGTGTGGGCCACATCACCATCCACCTTATGTTTATGGGTTGATTTATAAGAACATGGCAGTCTTGGAAGGGTGGTGACAGTGTTTCGCTTAGTGACTTTGATGCAGAAGCCAAAAGCATAGTCTGGGCCAGACCTTGGAAGCTGGGGCTCCGGGCTGGGCAAAGGCACTGTATAACAGGTTGGGTGGAGATCAAGGGGAGCCAGGGCTCAGGCTGGGGGTCCCCTGAGGGGAGATGAGGGTCTGCAGGGGCTGCGGCATGAGGATCTTCATGGCTCCAGTCTTGGAGGAGAGCAAAGCCCAGACAAGCCTGGGGATGGGACAGGGGAGGTGGACAGAGGTGTGGGAGGCCAGCCACGGCCACTTCACAGGAGTCTTGGGGACGCCAGCTCAGCTCCAGGCCTCAGCTTGATGGTTGCCTTCTTCCAGGGTCAGGTCCCACTTCTTGTGCCCAGAGCCCTCTCCAAGCCTTTCATCATGGCCCCTCTCTGCCTTCCCCTGGACTCCAGGCCGGCTGGGCAGCGCTGTGTCTGCAGTGTGCATCTTCTGAGCTTCGTCTCCAGCCCTGGATTGTGGGAAGGAAGTTGCCCAGGTGCCACGGCAGGAGACAGAAGGCAAAACCTGTCCCAGCATAATAACTAAATGATTACTTAGCTATAGCAATGATACCACATAGATACTAGATTCAATCACATAACCAATTATATTATCAATCTTATTACATCACTATTGTCTATGAATCTTTAGTATTGGAATGTAGGAACATCTTAGTCTTATAGTATAGACATAATTGGGTGAAATATAATTCGGAACTGAAGGGACACTGTGAGAGGAGACCAGGAGGTGAGAGTAAACTCCTTGCGGTAGTGCCTATGTCTGGGGAGGCGCCTGTTACTTAATAGGCCGTGAGGGGGAGTTTCCCTCTCACTGTGGAGTTCAGAGAAAACTCTGCTCTGCCGGCTCCTGAGGAAGGTCTGACACTGGCCAGGCCAGCCCACAGACATCCAGGGGCTTAAACCCTCTCCGTGGTGCTGTGCTCCGATGGTCACCATCCTTGTCCACCTTCATGTTCCACTTTCCCGCCCGATGCTCCCTTGTAAATTCATAGAAGCTGTGAGAAGTAAGAATAGAGGAATCCTAAAAGCCTTTGATCTTTCTGATAAGTACATAGAAAGATACTGACGTATGTGCCTCCCCGCCTTGCAGCAGCTGCTTGAGAGGGAGGGGCCCTCTGTACTCTGCACATGTGACCCTATACCATACCCACGTGGGCCCCTGAACTGTGCCCACGTGGCCCTGCATATTGTAAGAATGTGATTTTCTTGACACCTACCAATCATGTCAGATGGGTCACTCTCTGGCCCTGCCCCCTGCCTTGTATGCAATAAATATCCAGGCATTCAGGGCCACTGCTGGACTCCGCCCTTTGGTGGCAGTGGTCCCCCGAGCCCAGCTGTGTTTCTTCTCTTAACTCTGTGTCTTGTTTCTTTCCTGCAATCTGCCATCTCCGCACACAAAAGAACACCCACTAGGCCCTGCAGCGGCTGGACCCTGGGGTTCGTCTTTCCCGGGCCTCTCCCTGAAGCCTGAGGAGCCACTCTCTGCTGGGGGAAACTGAGTGTTCCTGCCCAGTCTGGGTGGGGGATTCACAGTCTGGGGCAGACCCCACCCATCACATGTATGGCAAGTCATTGCCTTGCTCCAGAAGACATGGCAGCCGGGTGGGGACACTGTGAACACAGGAATTGGTGTCCATCTTGGCTGTGCCCTCTTAGGAACCTCAGCCTGGTGACCTCCTACGTCCCCTCTGCAGGAAGGGTGACCAACAGTCTGGGTTTGCCTGGGACTGTCCAGGTTTTAGTGCTGAATGTCCCACATCCCAGAAAGACTCTTGGTCCTGAACACCCTGCCTATCAGTAGGGTCTACCCGGGGGAAATACACGAGGGCGCTCCCTCCAGGAGAAGCTGTGCTGGGCATGAGCCACCCCAATGTGGGAGGGGCCGGGCCTGGGCTGGGCCAGAAGACAGCCAGATTCCCCCAGCATGGCCGGGCCCCATCCTGCCTCTCCTCCTTCCATCTCCCCTCTGCTGACTCGTGGGAGCTCAGCCTTCTTCTGGTCTATCTCTGGTTCTGCGTGCCTCCTCTGTGCCAGGTGCTGATAGCTAAAAACACATCTGTGTTTCGTTTTGTCCCCACAATGACCCAGGGGCAGTACTACCGTCATCCCATTTAGCAGATGAGAACAGGAGACTCTGATGGAGTTTCCCTGGAGTGTGCTTGCTAACCTAGAGCAATGGGACACTCTGCTTCTGCATGGAGCTTCCCAGAGCCTGTGGCTTCCTCTCCAGGGGCTCTCATAGTGTTGAGTATGAGGAGCTCATGCTCTCACCAGGGACACCTCGTACCTGCTGCTTGTCACCTGGGGGATGTTTCCTGCCTGCAGAGACTCCATCCACATGTCTGGCTGCTCAGGGGGAGGTGAGTGTGGCCTTGCTCACTCAGAACAAAGGAGGCTGAGGAGGAGCTCTAGGCCCCTCTTGCCCACCCACTTGAGTGTACCCCAAAGGCACATGGGGCCCCTGGGGTGCTGCCTGTGGCTGGGCCAGAGACGGTACCACTGCACGAGCTATGCTCATGGCATGCGGCCGGGGGCCTGTTGCAGTGAACCTGGGTAAAGAGCCTCTGGACCTGTGCTCCAGACCCAGGCCGGTCAAGGAGGCCACTGTGGCCTGGACAGTTTCCTGAGGGAGCAGACCTGGAGGAGGCCAGGAGGTCTGGGATTGCCTTTTTTCTTGCTGTGTGGCCCAGGGTGAGTTACTCAACTGCTCTGAATCCCTATTTCCTCACTTGTCAAAAGGGGATCATAATTTTTCTGCCTTGGTGTTTGAAGAGGTTTGGGGTGAAACAACACAGGCTGAGGGCTTGGCTGCAGCTTGTGCCTGTTGGCCAGTGTGCAGTGCGAAAGGGCCCCCGTCTGAGGTCCCCCCGCCCATGCTGCTCTGAGACCTGGTCTGAGGTTTCAGCCTTGGGCCAGGGCAACTCCAGGTGGGTGCTCGGAGAGAATACTGACCTCAAGTCGGGCATGAGTAGGACAGGAGGCTGGTGAGGGGCAGGCAGCCAGCTGCAGGTCACAGGCCAGGAGAACTGCCGGGGAGGTGGAGAGAGAGAGAGAGATTGATTCTCAGCCTGGGCAAAACATTGGCAGGGCAGCAGGCCAGCGCTGGCTCTGCCATGGAGGGAAGCACACTGAAGCCCTGCTGTTCTGGGAGGCCCCCTGGACTGCTCTGCTTAGCCACACAGAGGCCACGATTTTCCCTCAATCAGGCAGACAGGGCCCTTCCTCCGGTTCCCGGCTGAGTCAGGTTCTGTGTTTTGCAGACCAGCCCTGCCCCCCAGTGGCTAGTTCCCAGAACTGCTGCAGAGGAAAAGGGACCGTTCTGTATGGTCGGGGTGGGGGCTGGCGTGGTTTCCTGTAACCCTGCCCACGACCCTCTGCCCCTTCCCGAATAGGCTGGCTGCACCAGGGGGCCCCAGTGCTGAGCGTCAGGCTTGCTCGGCACTCATTTTCGAGTGGGCATGGGAACAGGCAGGCACTGTCTCTGTGTGGTTTGAATATCTGTCCCCTCCAAAACTCGAAACTAGTCCCTAATGTGGCAGTATTGGAGGGGGCCTTTAAGAGGTGATTGGGTCACAAGAGCTCTGCCCTCATGAATGGATTAATTTATTTATGGATTAATGGGTTATCATAGGAGTGGGGTTGGCGGCTTTATAAGAGAGAGACCTGAGCCAGCATGGTCAGCCCCTCACCACGTGCCACCCTGCACTGCCCTGGGAACTTGCAGGGGATTCCCACCAGCAGAAAGCCTCACCAGATGTGGCCCATTGACCTTGGACTTCCCAGCCCCCAGAACTCTAAGAAATACATTTTGCTACTTTAAATTACCCAGTTTCAGACACATAGATATAGTTTGTTTCTTTTAAATCACCCAGTTTCTGTTATAAGCAACAGTAAACACTAAGACAAGGGCTGAGCCAGCCCCTGCCCACAAGGAGCTCCATTCTGATGCTGAGAGACCCAAACGCACACCTGTGATCTTTGTCATGCTAGAGACTTGTTTTGTGGTGGCCCCAACCTCAGCTTGCCAGCAATTTGTAAAAGAACCAAGTCAGTTTTACATAGCAAATTAAACTCAGGGTAAATGTGTGTACATGGATTTCAATAGCAGGTAAATATTCTTAATGGTGAAAAGTAAAACTTCTGTTAAAACTCTTGTGTGCTGTTCTTGCCACTGAGTTTAAACAACAAGAAAAACAAGTCTGTGTACTAATAGTGTAAAGAGCGCTTCTGTCTGGACTACCCCGGATCCCTGGGGAGCTTCAGGAGCTCACTGGAGCTGGCTCCACCCCATGCCCAGGCTCTGACATGGGTTGGGGCCTGGGCACCAACACTGTCTTAGTTTTGGGTTGCTGTGAAGAAATACTTGAGGCTGGGTAATTTGACTTTCTTTTTCCTGGGTGAGGAGCTAGGATGGAGGCTGGGTCATTGTAAAGAAAAGAGATTTGTTTGACTCACGGTTCTGCAGGCTGTATAGGAAGCATGGTGCCAGCATCTGCTTCTGAGAAAGCCTCCGGGAGCTTTCACTCATGGCAGAAGGTGTCTCATGGTGAGAGCAGAGGTGAGAGAGAGGGGACATGACAGGCTTTATTAAAAAAACAACCAGCTCTTGTGGGAACTCATACAGCAAGAACTCACTTATCACCAAGAGGAGGGCAGAACACATTTATTCAGGGTCCTTCCCAGTGACCCAGACACCTCCCACCAGGGCCCATCTGCAACATTGGGGATCAGATTTCAACATGAGGTTTGGACACACATCCGAACTATAGCAGATATTTCTGAAGAACTCCCACGTGTTTCAAACCTGGGCTGAAGCCACGGATTGACGCTGTTTTTGACATAGCTGGAGACCTGAACTTTCTACACCAGGGAGCCTCCCTGTCACCGTTCTCAACTCTTAGGGTTAGCAATTCCTTTAAGAATCTAATGGGCCGGGCGTGGTAGCTCAAGCTTGTAATCCCAGCACTTTGGGAGGCCGAGGTGAGCAGATCACGAGGTCAAGAGATTGAGACCAACCTGGCCAACATGGTGAAACCCCGTCTCTACTAAAAATACAAAAGTTAGCTGGGCGTGGTGGCGTGCGCCTGTAGTCCCAGATACTCGGGAGGCTGAGGCAGAAGAATTGCTTGAACCTGGGAGGCAGAGGTTGCAGTGAGTCGAGATTGTGCCACTGCACTCCAGCTTGGTGCCTGGTAACAGAGTGAGACTCTGTCTCAAAAAAAAAAAAATCTGATGAAGGCTTGGGGCCCTCTCCTCAGGCAAAAGCACAAAAAGCCTCATTCTGTTTTGGGGGATTCACGAATACCTGAAGCACCTCTACCTCCCCTTCCCCACAGATTTTTGCAGTTTCATATTAGATCACATTGTTAGCGTATGACAGTTGTGACTGCTCTATTTGATCCCCTGCCCTCAAATGTCCACATATTTTTTAGTTAATTATCACCCTTATTTGGGGATTTGTGAGAATTTATGAAGTTCTGAAATCACAAGCCTCCTTGCAGTCAAGACCACGTGTTCTGGGGCCACGCTGCTGGCGATCCTGGCTCCCCAAATGCTCTGGCAAATCGGCTTCCCTCTTGGTGCCTCACTTTCCTTATCTGTGGGGTGGGGTGATGACAGTCCCAGCTCCTCAGGGCATAGTGAGAACTGATAAGCTCTCTGTGGGATGAGCTGAATGAATGCTGTGTTCATCTCTACCATTCACTGTGAGCACGGCCAGAGCCTTGAGCTCAGGGAAGGTGGCTGGAGAGGGCAGGGTGTATGAGGGCAGAGGGCACAAGGAGAGGGGTTGGTTTACTTCATCTGGGAAGAGGCCCTTCCCAGCCAAACTCTGGCCACTTCTTGTGTCTCCCACCACCTGGCCTTGGTGGCTGGTCTGTGGCAGGCCCCTCTCCTGCTGCTGGACAGCCTTGGCTGTGGCTTGTCCTGGCAGCCCCTGGACAGGCATCAGGGGTTCCATGGTGGGCCTTGAGGGTCCTGTCAACGCGGCCACAGGGCAGGGTTGGGCTGCCTTCAAGTACCCCATACCTGGCTTCAGGGCAGATCCCCTCTCACACGACAGGGTGCATTTTGGGTGAAATGACCAACAGTCTCCTTACACAGCAGAGGCGGGCAGGGGGAGCCACGGGATTGGGTGTGTTTGACTCCACCCAAGTCTGGTCTCTCCTCTGGGAGCCCCCACGTCCCCTTATTGGAGTCCTGACTGCTGTGGCATTTGGCCTCACGTGGGCTTGCTTTTTGCTGTGGTCAAGCTCCTGGGAAACAGGTTCTGAGGCAGAATTTTGAGCAGGAAGGTAGTGGGGAGCCCCTCGGGACCATCTACTTTCCACGACGTAAATCTTTGTTTTCCCAACAACTGTCTGGAGCTCTAATTGGCGTACAATAAGCTGCGTGTACGCTTGTGAAACCACCACCACCACAGTCCGGCGCTGGGCATCCGACACTTCCTGTCTTTGCCGTGTCTCCCCCAGCTCCAAACACTGCTTTTATAGAAATGAAATCGGATCATAGGTACTTGCCCTTTGGCCCTTTTCACTCAGCAGGAAGGGCATGCTGATAATTCACATATCAACAGCTCATTCCTTGGAGGAAACAGGCTATTCCAGTGAAGACTTTGCAAACCGCGAGGGTGCAGCGTCTGGTGTAAAATGAAGGTGCTTTCTGGAAAGCGACAGGAAGGCTTAGGTTTCATAGCAAAAGTAATCCGTTTCCGGGATCCTAGTCAGGTCTGCCGATGAAAAACTGAAACTTAGTTCTGATTGGTTGGTGCAGTTGAGCTGGGATTGGTTGGTGCTGTTGAGCTGTGATTGGTTGGTGCTAATGAGCTCTGATTGGTTGATACGGTTGGGTCCTGATTGGTTGGTTCAGGTGACCTCCCAAAGTCCTGCACATTAAAAAGGCGCAGGTGTTCAGGGAAGTCGGGGTGTGGGTATAACCCCCAAGTCCGCGAATGGCTGCTTGGCTTTAGTTTACTTTTTGTTTTTCTTTTTTGTTTTATGAGGCAGAGTCTCACTCTGTCGCCAGGCCGGAGTGCAGCGAGATCTCGGCTCACTGCAACCTTTGCCTCCTGGGTTTCAGCGATTCTCCTGCCTCAGCGTCCGGAGTAGCAGGAACCACAGGCGCCACCGCCACACCCGGATGAGCTTTGTTTTTAGCAGAGATGGGGATTCACATGTTGGCCAGGCTGGTATTGAACTCCTGACCTCAGGTGATCCACTTTCTTTGGCCTCCCAAAGTGCTGGGATTACAGGTGTGAGCCACCGCGCCCGGGCTATTTAAACATTTTACTTACTTTATTTATTTTTAGAGTCAGGGTCTCACTCTGTGGCCCAGGTAGAGCTCAGTGGTGCAGTCATCGTTCACTGCAGTCTTGACCTCCTGGGCTCAAGTGATTCTCCTGCCTCGGCCTCTCAAAGTGTCGGGATTACAGGGATTAGTTTAATAATGATTAAACTAAAAATAAAATCCTAAGCCCGCTACCAACTGAACAAATCCTTCTTGGCCAAAGGGACCCTAGAAAACCTTAGAAACCAAATTGTGGGCCATGATGGGAAGGGACACATCTCATCATACACCTCAAGCATTAATGTTAAAATAGGATTTATATGACTAACAAAACCAGCTGTTTGTGACAATTAGACATCAAGTTATAAACAGGACTGCCAGACAAGGGTGAGTTACACACCCCTATGGATTCATAGGCTTATGTCTTAACTCAAAATGTTCCTTTCTGCTGAGTCCAAATATTTAGGTAAAACTTTACTCCTTTAACCAATTGCAAATCAAATAATCTCAGAATCCATCTGCAACCTCTATGCTGCTGCTTCAAGATATCCCGCCTTTTTGGGCCAAACCAATGTCTGCCTTCCATGTATCGATTTGTGTCTTTGCCTGCGACTCCTGCCTCTCTGAAGTGTATGAAAACCAAGTGTGCTCCGACTGCCATAGGCACTTACTTGCTCAGGACCTCTGGAAACTGCATTCTCCAGGCCATGGTCACTCATAGTGACTCAGAATAAACCTCTTTAAAGGATTTTACAGAGTCTGGTTTTTTCCATTAATATTGCTGAGTTTTGAGAGTTCCTGATACATTCTGGATACAAGTCCTTTACTAAATATGTGATTTGCAAAAATTTCTTACATCCTTGTGCTTTTCATTTTCTTAGCAGTGTCTTTCGAAGAGCAGAAGTTCTTAATTTTGATGAAACCACTTATTTATCTGATGGATTAGGTTTTTGATAACTTATCTAATAATGCTTTGCCTGATCTGAGTTTGCAAAGGTTTTCTCCTATGTCCTCTTATGGAAGTTTTAGAATTTTAGGTTTTACATTTAAGTTTATGATGCATATTGACTTAATATTTTTATATAGTACAAGGTATGGATCAAAGTTTATATTTTTGCATATGGATACCCAACTGTTTTACCATCATTTATTGAAAACAAAACTAGCCTTTGTCTATTGAATTGCCTTCTCACCTTTGTTGAAAATCAATTGCTCATATCTGTGGGTCTATTTCTGGTCTCTCTAATTTGTTCTATTGATCTGTCTTGATGTAAATACCACACTGTCTTTAAAAAAAATGATATATATATATATATTTTTTGAGTTGGAGTCTTACTCTGGCAGCAGGCTGGAGTGCAGTGGCGTGATCTTGGCTCACTGCAACCTCTGCCTCCTGGGTTCAAGCAATTCTCCTTCCTCAGCCTCCCAAGTAGCTGGGATTATAGGTGCCTGTCACTGTGCCTGGCTAATTTTTGTATTTTTAGTAGAGATGGGGTTTCACTATGTTGGTCAGGCTGGTCTCGAACTCCTGACCTCAATATCTGCCTGCCTCAGCCTCCCAAAGTGTTGGGATTTCAGGCATGAGCCACTGCACCCAGCCTTCTTTCCTTTTTCCTTTTTCCTTTTTTTTTTTTTTTTTTGACAGCATTTCACTTCATCACCCAGGCTGGAGTATAGTAGTGCAATCTCATCTCACTGCAACCCCTGCCCCCAGGTTCAAGTGATTCTTGTGCCTCAGCCTCCGGAGTAGCTGGGATTATAGTGTGTGCCACCATGCCCAGCTAACTTTTTTTTTGTATTTTTGGTAGAGATGATGTTTTACCATGTTGGTCAGGCTGGTCTTGAACTCCTGATATCAACTGATCCACCTGCCTCAGCCTCCCAAAGTGTTGGGATTACAGGTGTGAGCCACCGTGCCTGGGTAAAATACTACACTCTATTGATTACTATAGCTTTATACTATATTTTGAGGTCATACGTGAGTCTTCTACCTTTGTTTTTCAAAGTTGTTTAGGTGATTCTATTTTCTTTGGAAAATTTTATGCAAATTTTAGGATCAGATTGTTAATTTCCACAAAAAAGCCTCTTGCCATTTTAATTGCATTAAATCTATGGATCAGTTTGGGTAGAATTGACATATTGAGTCTTCTCATCCATGAACACAACCTAATTCTTCTTTACATCTTCAATTTTTCTCAGCAGTTTTACAGTTTTTAATGTACAGATATTGCACAGCTTCTGTCAGTTTTATTTCTAGGTATTTCATATTTTTTGATGCTATTATAAATAGCATTATTATCATTATTTTGTGAGATGGAGTCTCGCTGTGTTGCCAAGGCTGGAGTGCAGTGGCACAATCTTGGCTCACTACAACCTCCGCCTCCCAGGTTCTAGCAATTCCCTGCCTCAGCCTTCCAAGTAGCTGGGATTACAGGCACTCACTACCACGCCTGGCTAATTTTTGAATTTTTAGTAGAGACAGGGTTTCACCATCTTGACCAGGCTGGTCTTGAACTTCTGACCTTGTGATCTACCCGCCTCAGCCTCTGGAAATGCTGGGATTACAGGCGTGAACCACGGTGCCCAGCCTAATAGCGTTATTTATTTTATTTTATTTTATTTTTTGAGATGGAGTTTCGCTCTTGTTACCCAGGCTGGAGTGCAATGGCGTGATCTTGGCTCACCACAACCTCCGCCTCCTGGGTTCAGGCAATTCTCCTGCTTCAGCCTCCCAAGTAACTGGGATTACAGGCACGTGCCACCGTGCCCAGCTAATTTTCTGTATTTCGAGTAGAGACGGGGTTTCACCATGTTGACCAGGTTGGTCTTGATCTCTTGACTTCGTGATCCACCCACCTCGGCCTCCCAAAGTGCTGGGATTACAGGCTTGAGCCACCGCGCCCAGCCATAGCATTATTTTTAAAAGCTTTCATTTGATTATTTGTTTCTTCGATATAGAAATCCCATAGAATTTTGTGTATTAATTTTGTATCCTGAAACTCTGCTGAAGTTGCTTATTAGTTCTAGTAGCGTTTTTATAGCTTGTACCCACCTTTCTACACAGAGGACCATGATGTGAATTAGGCAATTTTCCTTTCTGATCTGGACGCCTTTTATTTTTTCTTGCCTTGTTGATTTGGTTAGATTGTCTGGTAGAGTATGGAGTAGAAGTGAGCATCCTTGCCTCAGTCTTGCTCTGAGGGGCAACGTCCACCTGTTGCCATGATGTATGGATTATGATCTAACTTGGGTTTTTAATATCTGGCTGAGGCATTCTTCCTATTCCTAGTTTGCTGAGAGTCTTTATGAGGATGTTAGATTTTGTCAAATGCCTTTACTGCACTGAGTATGATAATCATGAGTTTTCTGTTCTTCGTCTGTTAATATGATGAATCACATTGATTTTGTTAAACTATCCTTGCATTCTGGAAGCTAACCCTGCTTGGCGGTATTATAGTATTCTTTTTATATACTGTTGGATTTTAATTTACTAAAATTTTGTTAATTATTTTTGCATCTATGTTCATGAGGGGTATTGGTCTGTAACTTTCTTGTGGTGCTTTTGGTATCAGAGGAGAGCTGGCCTCAGCAAATGAGTTGGGAGACAGTTCCTCTTCTTCGGTTTTCTCAAAGAGTTCCATAAAATGGGCATTCTTTTCTTTTTGAACACAGAGTCTTGCTCTGTTGCCCAGGCAGGAGTGGAGGGGGACATGTCAGGGCTCACTGCAGCCTCAACCTCCCAGCAAAGTGATCTTCTCATCTCAGCCTTCTAAGTAGCTGGGACCAGAAGTGTGTGCTACCACATCTTGCTAATTTTTCATTTTTAGTAGAGACGAGGTCTAATCATGTTGCCCAGGCTGGTCTTAAAGCCTCCACACTCCAGGATGACACCTCCACTCAGATCACATGGAAACATCGGGTCCCCAAAGCCCCTCTGGCTGTCCCCAAAATCCACTCCTGGAGCCCTTTGTGCTCTGTTGGCCCCTGTGTGGTCCTGGCCTGTCTGGCCACCCCTGGGCTCCTGCCTGGTGTGTCACACGTCCCTCACTACTGTCCCTCCTGGCTCCAGGCACCTGTCCAGACACCTCTCCATTGGCTCCTCTCCCATTTGAGACACATGGCACAACCATGGGTGCTGCGATCAGAGCTCCATGCTTTGCCTGCTCCACTGGGAAGCAGCTGAGGCCTCAGGTGGCCTCCTTGGGGCCCAGATTAGTTTGAGACACTTGAGGCCTTTTAAGTTCCATCCCACAGACCCCTCTGAGCCTCCTCCATCACCACCCATGTGGGAAGATCCAAGGCAGTGGGGCCCAGCCAATCTGGGGATGGGGAGCATCCCAGGGAGCTGAGGACTCTTGGAGGCCAAAGGTTGGAGAGGGTAGAGGCTGCTCAGCCAGAGCCAGAGAAGCCCCTTGGGTGGGACCATTGCAGAAAATGGATAGTAATGCAAACTGTGCTTGCTCGTCGAACTGCAAAGGAATTTTGTCCAGAGGAATGAAGTAGGTGACTGTTTTGTGGATGTTGGCCTGTTCTATGTGATCTCAGCACCCTGGATTGTCGGTGGTGGTATAGGTCCTCCTTGAAACTGGGCTCTGACTCTCAAGAAGGTGCTTCACCCATTAGTGTTGTGTCTCCTAAAAGAGATGTCAGAGTCTCAACCTCCAGCACCTGTGAGTGTGACTTTGTTTGAAAGTAGGGTCTTTGCAGACTTAATTAGTCAATTTGGGGCCATGGTGGACCAGGGTGGCCTTATAAGAAAAGAGACATTTGGATACAGACACAGAAGATGCAGGGAGAGTGCTGTGTGGAGACAGAGCGGTGGAGGCTGGAGGGATGCATCTGTGAGCCAGGGAGCATCAGGGTTCCAGCAACTGCCAGAAGCTGGAGGAGGCGAAGGAGGGTCATCCCTGGAAGGTCAGCCCTGTCAACACCTGCCTCCAGACTTCCAGCCTCCAGAACTAGAGAGAGTGAGTTTCTGTTGTTCAGGCCAGCCAGTCTGTGGTCCCTTAGTATGGCAGCCCCAGGAGACCCATGCAGTGTGCGTGGCAGAGTGGCCCAAGCAGAGGAAACCACAGGCAGAAGCCTGCAGACCACAGGCATGCACGTCCCGGGATTGGGGAAGAAGGTGCTGGGGCACGTCCCGGGAGTGGGGAAGGAGGCGCTGGGGCACCGAGAGCCTTTGAACTGTTTTCCTAAAGGAAGGGGGAGGCTTTTTTTTTTAAAACCCCTAATTCTGGAAAAGGTTAAAGCACACTTTTTTGAATTATGTCCCTCGTGCCAGAGGTTTTATTATTATTTATTTATTTATTATTAAACCCTGGGCCTGAGAACAGAGAACAGAGTGAGCGTGACAGAGGCATGCCCTCTTCTGGGGATACCAGTGGGGGTCTCTGGGCCTCCTGTCAGGGGTCACTTGGGAAGAACAAGAGGTTGTGTCAAAGGCTGTGCCGGATGTTGAAGTGGAATTTGGTGGGTTTGTCCTGGACCATTGTTCAGCCACAAGGGCAATGGAAAAGGCCACTGTCAGTCCTGGCTCCAGGCGTGTATGTGTGTGTGTGTGTGTGTGTGTGTGTGTGTGTGTGTGTGTGAGTGTGTGTGTGTGGCAGCAGGACCTGGAGTACTGGCCGCATGGGGGTGGACACACCCAGCATGGGTGCCCTCTAGGGGTGGGTGCGCCCAGCGTGGGTGCCCTCCAGGGGTGGGTGTGCTCAGCATGGGTGCCCTCTAGGGGTGGGTGTGCCCAGCATGGGTGCCCTCTAGGGGTGGACACGCCCAGCGTGGGTGCCCTGCAGTATTGCCCTGGGAAGCAGATACGGGCCATGGTGGCCACACTGGCACTGTGCTGATCTGTTTAGCTGGGCATGCACTCTGGGCTGGGCAGGAAGTAAGATGAGGACAGCTGCTGGGCTGTGGACAGTTGTTCACAGGGCTGCAGGCCTTCCAGGTGGGCCTGGAGGGGCTAGGCAGCCCTTAATGGAGGGCTGAAATTGCACGCTGAGCCCAGGTTTAGGGGTCCTGGTGGGGGTCACATCTGCCCTGTCCCAGGCTTGTCCTGGCCCCTCTCATATCCTGTAGAGAGCCCCACACACTGTCCACCCTCGTAGCCCTCTGGGCTGTGTTTGCTTCTTGGGTTCCTGGGACTTGAGCTTGGGTCTTGGTCCACAGCTGCTTTGAGAAGGGCCTTCAGCTGCTTGCTTCAGCAGACCTGACCCGACCCCCAGGCAGCTCAGGGAGGGGCTGGATACCTGGTTATTTATGTATTTGTATCTTTACTTATTTTTAAATCAAAGCACAGCAAACACATGTGGGTCCATGTGGGTATGGCCCTGTGGACCCTCACAGTGAGCCCTGGGCACGCAGAACTCAGCCATGGTGCACCCCATGAGGTTTTAACAGGATCTTGGGGGACCCTGGTGCTTCCTGAAGTTTCAAGATTAGTGCCCGGGGTCTCCAGACTGCATCTCCCTCCTCCCACCCATCTCGTGTGCCAGAGGGTGGCAGCTTCTGCTCATGTTTGCCCACCTGGACCCCATTCAGAGGTTTTTACCAGGGGGACCCCACCTTTTCTGAGGAGTAGGGAGAACACCCGAAGGGGTTGGCCTGGAATGGGAGGTTATAACCCACTGAGTCTTAAAGGGCTCCCCCACCCCACAGCACTTCAGGGTCACTCTGGAGCCATCTTAGGATTAGGAATTTAGAAATATTTTAAAATTTTTTATTTTCCTTTTTTTTGGGGGAGGGGAATTGGTTATATATCCAGGTGATTCAAAAAGCAAAGGTTTAATAATAAATAATGGTTTAAAAAATGCACAAAATGAAAAAACTGCATACAGTGAAAAGGAAGTGTTTCTGCTGCTTCTCTGCTATCTTTTTCGGGCCCTTACAGTGATTCCTGCATCACAAGCACACGTGCTCCCTTGGTTGTCCAGGGCTGTGCCCTGTGCCCTTCTGTGAAATGCCAAGGCTTGGGAAGGTCTCACCTTGTTAGGGCCCCTCGTCCATGGTGTGGCTGTCCCTGACTGATGTAGCCATTGTTGAGGGACATCTGGGTTGTTTTCAGTGTTTTTTTGCAGACAGTGGTGCTGAAGGCTTCCTTGGACAGGAGTCATCTGCTGGTGGGTGGGTACAGCTTAGGAAGATTTCTGAAAGTAGATGTGCCAGGCGGGAAGGTGTCTGCAGTTTTAATTTGAGGAGCTATTGTCACACTGCCCTCCACAGACCTGGTGCCACAGAGATGGTGGCGGTGTCTTGCTGCCCATGCCTTCCTAATGTGTGTATTGTGAAGTCTCTGGTTCTTTCTTTTTAAAAATTTATTTTTAATTTTTAAAAATATAGACACAGGGCCTCACTATGTTGTCAAGGCTGGTCTCGAACTCTTGGGCTCAAGTGATCCTCCTGCCTCAGTCTCCCAAAATGCTGGGATTACAGGTGGGAGCTGCTGTTCTGGACTTTCCAATCTAAGAGTTAAAAAGAGAAATTCTCTGCAGTTTAAATTTGCATTTCTCCTACCATGAGTCACGTTGAACAAACTTTTATTTGTTTAAGGTCATTTTCCCCTGTTCTGTAAACTACTTACATTCTTGACCCATTTTTCTTTCTTTTCTTTTCTTTTTTTTTGAGATGGAGTATCACTCTGTTGCCCAGGCTGGAGTGCAGTGGTGCCATCTTGGCTCACTGCAGCCTCCGCCTCCTGGGTTCAAGTGATTCTCCTGCCTCAGCCTCCCAAGTAGTTGGGACTAGAGGCCAGCACCACCACTCCTGGACAATTTTTGTATTTTCATTAGAGATGGGGTTTTGACATACTGGCTAGGGTGGTCTCGAACTCCTGAACTCGAGTGATCTGCCCGCCTCAGCCTCTCATAGGACTGGGACTACAAGCCCTTTTACCCATTTTCTTATTGGGTCATTGGACTTTGTCTTATTGATCTGTACAGGGCATTTACATATTAAGGGCTTTGCACCTACATACTTGCAAATATTTTTTCCTTAAAAAAATTTCTTTTGGGAGATGGGGGTCTCACTATGCTGCCCAGGCTGGTCTCAAACTCCCGAGCTCACGGGATCCTCCCATCTCAGCCTCTCGAGCAGCTGGGACCCCAAGTATGTGGCATCACCTCCCCTGCTTTGTCACTTGACTTTTGTCTTTGCTTAAGGTAGTTTTGCCATATCGAATTTTCTTTTTATTACATGATGTAATTAATCTTTTATAATTTGGGCTTTGAGAGCTCATAACATTCCCCCTCCCCCATGCTTTCTTCTAGGACTTTGAAGGGTAATTACATAAAACAGTGTTAAATCTTTGACCTACCTAGGCTTTATTTTGGTGCAAGAGCCAAGGTTGGGATTGGCGTCTGTAGCATCCAGGTGGGAGACAGATGTCACCCTCAGACTGGGAAATCTGAGGAGAGATGAATAGAGAGACTAAGATGTGGTCGGTGCGTAGAGAAACCAGGCAGGTGAATGCTGGGTGGGACCCCTCAGGCCTCAGAGGACACAGGGAGGTTGTGAGGGAGGCGGTCCTGCAGGAGCTGAGACCTGGGTGTGGGGAGACCTGAGTGCAGGGCCTGCAGTGAGGGCTGTGGAAACAAGTACCCACTCCCAGCTGGCTCCCTGCAGGCCAACCCCACCCAGCAGCCAGACTCAGACAGCCCACAGGTGGCCCTACAGGTCACAGAAGTGGAAAGTGGGTGGGCCAGTTGCTGGACAGGGCAGCACAGGACAGTGGGAAGAGCTTTGCCAGATGTGACTCTGCTACTGAACCAACAAAACACTGACGTGGGGAATGGGCACTTCCAGAGCTCCCCAGGGCACCTGGGCAGTCCCCGGGGCGCAGTGTGTGTGGGGTGTTGGAGGGCTCAGGTCTGGGCCTGGTGAAGGCCTCAGAGCAGGGCCAGTGTGGACTGAGCTGACCACAAGCTGGTCTGGACAGGCTGTGATCTGCCTTTGTGACCTAGGGCTGTCCATGAGGAGCTCTGCAGACCTCTCAATGTCAGTGTTTGGGGGTGAGGGTGGGGAGTCAGGTGATGCTGGGATGCTGGGATAGATGGGGCACGGTCTGTGGGGTAGGGAGGGCCGGGGAGGCTGTTAGTGTGCATGGGCACTATGCTGCCATTCATTCGGTGCCCTCAGATGAAGCCCTGCTCTTTCCGTATCCTGGAACACGGCCACGAGGATTCACACACGAGTGGTTATTCTTAACGAGCACCTACTGTGTGCAGGTCCCTTGTGTTTACCTTCAGGAGCTCATTTAATGCTCACAGCAACCCTGCCCTCTAGATTAGGAGGCTGGGTTTCAGAAAGGCTGGGTTTCAGAAAGGCTGTCTCCTGCCCACAGCTGCACCGAGTTGGGATTTGAACATGGGACTGGCTGACTCTAGGCCTCAGGATCCTTTCTGTTAAGTGGTGCTGCTGCCTCTGGGAAGTCTCATGGAGATGAAGACCAGCCTGTCTCCACTTTTGGGGAATTCACCCTCCACTGGGTGGGCAGAGGCCTCATCATTTCATAAGGACAGCAGAGAGATTTGTGCTGAGCCAGATGCACCTCCCTGCGTTCAGCTATTCACATGGCGCAGGAACTGAGCACATATGTTCAGCCCCTGTCAAAAAGTGATGCTGCTTCTTGACATAATTTTTTTTTTTTGAGACAGAGTCTCACTCTGTCACCCAGGCTGGAGAGTAGTGGTACGATCTCGGCTCACTGCAACCTCCGCCTCCTGGGTTCAAACGATTCTCGTGCCTCAGCCTCCTAAGTAGCTGGGATTACAGGTGCCCACCACCATACCTGGCTAATTTTTGTATTTTTAGTAGAGACAGGGTTTCACTATGTTGGCCAGGCTGGTCTCGAACTCCTGACCTCAGGCAATCCATACACCTCGGCCTCCCAAGGTGCTGGAATTACAGGTGTGAGTCACTGAGCCCAGCCTGACATAAAATTTTTAAGCATTGGCTGGGTACAGTGGCTCATGCCTGTAATCCTAGCACTTTGGGGGAGGCTGAGGTGGATGGATCGCCTGAGGTCAGGAGTTCAAGACCAGCCTGGCCAACATGGTGAAACCCTGTCTCTACTAAAAATACAAAAATTAGCCGCACGTGGTGGCATATGCCTGTAGTCCCACCTAGTTGGGAGGCTCAGGCAAGAATATCGCTTGAACCTGGGAGGCAGAGGTTGCAGTGAGCCGAGATCATGCTGCTGGACTCCAGCCTGGGTGACAGAGTGAGGCTCTCAAAAAATATTTTTTAAGCATTAAAACAACATTAAATCATAAAATCAGTGTAAGAAAGTCTAAAACATTGCAGGTTTTCCTGAGGTTGACTACTTAGACACTTAGAAATATGCTAAGTTCTTCAAACAGTTGTTTTTGGTGTCCTGCTTTGATGGTTCTCTGAACACTTGCTCTTACTGTTAGAAAGTCTGTAGCTGGGTGGGTGGGGCCCCCGTGGAGAGGGAACAGGTGTTTGGGCCAGTGCAGCTGGCCCGGTGAGAGCGGCTTGGCCATCGTCATGCAGAAACTCTGGTGTTGGGGGAGCAGGCAGGGCATGGGCAGTGTGGGGTGTGGTGTTCAGAGGGAGTGGCCTCCACAGCCCTGTGACTGGGGTAGGGAGCTCAGGGGAGCCATGGCTGTTTCTCTTGAGGCACCTTGCAGAAGCCGGCGGGTTGGGGGGGTGGTCCTTGACAGCAGAGCAGAGAGAGATGGTGGACAGGCCAGGTGGGCACTGATGAGGGCAAGCGCTGTTCAGCCTTCAGGCAGGCCAGGGCCGGGGATCCACAGGAACCCCTCAACCACCAAGGCCTTGAACACCCTGGCCAGGCAGAGGTAGTCCCAGAGAACGGTTCTGCCAGTGGTGAGTTGAATTTGGGTTAGGGGGAGGATTAGGGTTAAGTTGAGGCACTTGGGAACAGACACTGACTAGGAAATCCCCAGTGGGTGTGGCCCACCATCCCGGATTGCCCAGACGAAGGGGTTTCCAGGACTCTCAGTTTTAAAATCAGCACAATCTGGGCCAACTGGGATGCACAGGGCACTCTGCTGATGTGTTGGTGTTTCTGAGCGGGGAAAGTGGATAGGCAGTTGCCCCCTGTGTCCTAGGGCCCAGGAAAAGAAGCTAAATCAGAGTGCAGACAGCTTGCCCTGCCCCAGACTGAGGGAGCTGTGGACAGAGGTCACCCACTGTGAGGTGCTGGGCCCCTTCCTCCAGGCAGCGCTGGGATTTGGGCCCTGAGACCTCAGGTTTCCCTGACCCAGGGAAGAAGCCTCTGTCCACTCTGGGCCCTGCCCTTCCTTTGTTTCCCGTGGTGGAGGGAGGGAGTGAGGCTTATTTCTCCTTTGTCTGCACAAGGCTGGACTGCCCTGCATTTTCATGGTAAGTCTGTTTTTTCAGCTGTTGTTGAAATCCTGGAAGCAGAGAAAATGCATTTGCTCCATCACCTTTTCTGATGTGACTAGTCCTATAAAATCTGTTAGAGCCTTTAATGAAACCCCTGCTCAGAGCTGCTCTGTGAATGAATGTGGAATCAAAATTTAAATTAAAATGTTGTTTTTGTTGTCTGGAGGCTTTGCCTGGGAAGAAATTAAAGGGGCAGCTCACCTTTCTGCACCCATTCTCAGGCCGGGTGGGTGCCATGACTTGCCACCCCCTGACCCAGGGCTGGGGCCCACCTGTGACTCAGATGCTGGGCCAAGGTGCCAGCTGGATTTCAAGGCAGTGGCTGTCCCCACACCTGAGACTGTCTCCACCGCAGGCCTCATAGAGAATCCACACTGAAGGGGAAGGCGGTGCTTGTGGATCAGGCGGCTGCTTGGGACTGGAGGCTGTGTGTACTCAGAAGCAGAGGCAGTCTCTGAGCTCACAGGCTCACAGCAGGGGTGTGGGCAGACAGCGTCCTGGCCCAGCATGAGGAAGGAAGAAGGTGAGAGTGATTAAGGGGCTCTGAGGGGTGTGAATGGGTTGCTGCAGGGTGGAAAGGAGGCAGGGAACATCTTCCCAGATGAACAGAGAAGCAAGTGGAAGGCCCAGGAAAGGGGCATGAGGCTGGAGGCCTGCGGCCTGGCTGGGGGCAGTGCCAGCCCCCTCCTGCCTGTGGACGCCCTCCCCCGACCCCCGCCCACTGCAGCTCTTCCTTCTTTCCCTCTCCGAGCCCTGCTCTTTGGACTTAAGACACA
>CM052652.1:95650114-95670936 GCA_028533165.1 Leontopithecus rosalia | reverse complement strand
AGGCCTGCTTTACAAGAGCTTCTGAAAGAAGCATTACACATAGAAAGAAACAACCAGTATTATTAGCCTTTCTAAAAATATACCAAAAAGGTAAAGAGCATCAACATAAAGAAGAATTTACATCAACGAATGGATAAAACAGCCAGTTAACATCAAATGGCAGTAACCCTAAATTTAAATTGACTAAATCCCCCATTCAAAAGACACAGCCAAAACCCAACGGCATGTTACATCCAGACCCGTTTCACATGCAAGGATACACAAAGACTCAAAACAAAGGGATGGAGAAAGATTTACCAACCAAATGGAGAGCAAAATAAATAAATAAATAAATAAATAAATAGCAGGAGTTGCAATTATCGAATCTGATAAAATAGATTTTAAAGCAACGAAGATATAGTGGTAAAAGGATCAATGCAACAACAAGTGCTAACGATCCTAACACCCAGATACATAGAGACTTAGACTCAATGAGACAGAAAATTAATAAGGATATCTAGGACTCGAACTCATATCCGGAACAAGTAAACTTAATAAATATTTATAGAGCTCTCCACTTTAAATACACAAAATATACATTCTTGTCGATACCACATCACACCTACTCATAGGTTTAAATGAAACATTGATTGGCCATTATTAATACCCATTTTTTTTAGAATAAACCAACATTTCCATTCTCTCTCCCTCTTTTTCTTCCTCTTTCTTCCTCTCCTTCACTCCTTTTTTTTCTTTCCTTCTCTCAAAAAAAGAAAAAAAAAAGAAATCAACCTGTAGACCTCTAGATCCAGGTCGGCAATGTCTCTCCCATTGCTTGATTTCCTTCCTTTCCTTCCCTCACTCCCTCCCTCCCTCCCTTCCTTCCCTTCTCTCCCTTCCTCCCTCCCTTCCTTCCTAAAAAAACAAAAAAACAAAAAAACCAAACACTCTCTCAGCCTCTGCCCCGTCACAGCCAAGTTCAGGAGAGAGCTCTGCTCCATCTACTCTCGTCTCCTTCTCTTCCTCCTTCTCCACCTCTGTGTGTCCCAGAGAGACAGAGACCCCCAGGCACCCCTGGCTGGTGGGAGAGGCAGCACAAACAGGAACGGCTTGCAGGCCACGTAGCTGCCTTCAGTGGGGGCAAGACACAGCCGTGTGGGGCCGGCCCCAGGCCTGAGGTGCTTTCCTCCCCTCTGTTTTCCAAGTCGGCAGTTACCCTATTGCTTGCATGATGAAAAGGAACTCTAAAAGCATTCAAAACATTTTAAATGTGTGCATGTGCGTAAGAAGTGTTTTCATCGCAGCATAGATTACCTCCAGTGAATAATCAGCTGTAGCTCCTCTTCAAGTGCTGGAAGCTGCTGCAGACTCCTGGGAGGAGGCCAGCAGCCCTCCGGGAGGGTGGGGAAGGTTTTTCAGGTGGAGAGACCAGGACTCGGGGCTCTGGCAGCAGGTGCAAAGGGTTGTAACTGAAGGAAGGAGAGGAGCCAGAGCTGATTATTCCTTGGTGGTAATGCTACACAGGGATTAAAACCAGTCAGGTCAACTGGAATAAACCTTGAGAATAAGGCTGAAGCTGGCAGGGCAGAGGGCGTGTGCCTTTTAGCACGGGGCACAGGGCATATGTCTGTATTTAGTCCCAGCTACTTGGGAGGCTGAGGCAGGAGGATTGCTTGAATCTAGAAGGTCGAGGCTGTAGTGAGCTATGACTGTGTCACTGCACTCCAGCCTGGGTGACAGAGCGAGACACCAACTCTTTTAAAAAAAGTGGAGTTATAAAAGCAAGTTGTAAAGGGTTTTGTTCTGTATGATGGCATCAATGTGAACTGAAACACTGGTATGTGTTGTTCTTGGTGTGTATGTAGATACAAAATCTATGAAAATGTGCAGTGATGATACCAGTTTCAGGGAATGCCCCCTCTGGGGAGGATGACACAGGACAAGTATTCATCATTGTCTATCTGACAATGTGAACATTTTCCTGCTTAAAAATTAAACCACAAAAGATGATGGGAAGTAGGATGAGGAGGCAGCATGCCTGAAAAGGGAGTCCGTTTCCAGGTGGTGAAGAGAGTGAGTTGGGGTAGTGGGCTGGGCAGAGGGAGGGCTTTGAGGACTCCAGGAAGAATTCTGTAGGAAAAAGCTAGGGAGAAGGGTGGGCGGGCCGCAGGGGCTGGAATCAATCGGGCTGGTGGCTCCAGGTTTCGTGGTACTTCCAGGAACCTGAAGCCCAGGTGAGGACAGGTGCCTGTGCCACACCTCAGTGGGGATGAGAGTCTGGGCGGGAGAGGCTGTGAGTGCCAACGGAGGGGTCATGTAGGGAAAAGACCTGATAAGTGCTGAGGCAGCAGCCAAAAGCCTCAGCCTATTTCCATATAAATAATGAAGAAATTAACTAGAAATATGACCCTAGTAGTTGTTAGTTATTCATATGTGATCTTAGTCATTCATAGGTGATTATTCATATGTGATCTTACTCATTCATAGGTGATCTTAGTCATTCATATGTGATCTTAGTTATTCATAGGTGATCTTAGCCATTCATATGTGATCTTAGTTATTCATAGGTGATCTTAGCCATTCATAGGTGATCTTAGTCATTCATAGGTGATCTTAGTTATTCATAGGTGATCTTAATTCTTTTTTTTTTTTTGAGACAGAGTCTCTCTCTGTCTCGTGATCTTGGCTCACTGCAACCTCTGCCTCCTGGGTTCAGGCAATTCTCCTGCCTCAGCCTCCTGAGTAGCTGGGATTACAGGCACGCACCACCATGCCCAGCTAATTTTTTTTTGTATTTTTAGTAGAGACGGGGTTTCACCATGTTGACCAGCACGGTCTTGATCTCTTGACCTCGTGATCTGCCTGCCTTGGCCTCCCAAAGTGCTGAGATTACAGGCGTGAGCCACTGTGCCTGGCAATCTTAAATCTTTTACTAATGCCTCCCAGGTCGGAAGTGTGAACCTGGAGTGTCACTGTGAAATGAATGACACTAAGGCAAGATGCTTTAAGCCCTCTGTCATGCCCGAGTAAGGGCTGCTGAAGGGTGCCTCGGCTTTGTGGCAGCGCTAGCACTGGGAAAGCACCCGCTGTTTAGCTGGCTAGGGAAAGAGATGTCCAAAATGGCGAGATGTCTCCTTCCTGGGGAAGTTTGGAGAAAACTCCGCTTCTCCAAGCTCTTGTGGTAGGCCTGATGGCTGTCAGGGAGGCCTGCAGACACCTGGGGGCTGAACTGTCTCTATTTGAGGCTGTGCTTTAGTGGTCACGTTCCACGTCCACTCTCATGTTCTGCTTCTGCACCTGGTTCCTTTTGTCTTAGAAAAGATAATCAGTAATAGTAAAATAAATCTTAATGTTTTTGTTTGTTCTTGATAAGTATGGAAAAAGTGCTGATGCATTATGCTCCTTACCTCACTTCGGGTGCCAGAAATTCCTGAGCCCCCACCTGAATGACGCGTGATGTACTTGACCCTGTCACTGCCATGCCCTACCTACCCTGTCCCCAGATTTGCAGCTTGATAAAGTGAGAGCGTCCCGGTCCTCGGGGCCACTGCTGGTCTCCGTGATTTGGTTGGCAGTGGACCTCTGGGCCCAAACTGTCTTTTCTCGATCTCCATGTCTTGTGCCTTTTATTTCTACAATTTCGTGTCTCCACACCAGCCAGGAGGGGCTCACACCCTACAGGGTCAGGAGAGGGATGGACATCTGAAGTGAATGGATGCTGAGAGCACTCTTAGTCATGCATTGCCAAAGATAGAGTAAATAGAGCACTAAAGGCTGGCTCACTCATGGAGAGCAGCTTCCCGTGGCTCAACAAGTTTGTAATAAACACAGTTAAACTTTTATTTATGGCACAGCTGCTAATTGCATCATAAACACTTTTCATCAAGCAATTGCTGTTTACTCATTTGCCAATCAGCTCATTATCCAGCTACCTCTCGTTGCTCCTGCCTTCCCACTTCCCAAATCCTGCAGTTTCTAGGGCGTCCCCCTGCAACTGTCCTCCCACCCGGCTGCCTGGCCTGCCTCCTGGGAGGTTGGCCCCATTCTCCATCCCACCCGGGCTTTGGCAGATGTGCCTGCCCAGGCGAAGCTCTGTTCTGCAGCAGCCCATGGCCAGCCCCGACTGTCCAGCATTCTGGTGATGGAGGCCCTGAACTAGGGTCCTGCTGGGCCCTCCTGACCACTCTTTTCTCTGGCTACGAAACCTCACGCCTCCCTCTTTCCCTGCCTTTATCCCAGCCCCCCTCAGCCTGCCCAGAGGTCTCCCCACCCATCTCTCTGCTGGGCCAGGGATTACATGAAACTGAAGCTAGTGCTCCTGAGGACCCTTCCTTTCCTTTAGAGGGAGCGTGTCAGAATACTCAACTCCTGCTGCATGTTTACTGGTTTCTGTCAGCTCCTCGCTCACCTACCTCCAAGAGCACTGAGACAGGGCTTGCCCTAATTCATGCCTTGGTTCATTGGTTCACACAGCCATGGCCACCTCCCATGTGGGGCCATGATGTGAGTCCGCTCTCCCTATGTTCCCTCTGCAGGGCCTGCTCTGGGGTGAGCCTGAGCTGGGAGATCTTCTGGATGGAAGGAAGTTCTACCCTGTATCTGGTACCGTGAATCCTGTCCTCTATGAGCTAACAGACCCCCGGGGGTGGGGACCAGAGTCTTAGGCTCTGTGTGCTCTGCAACACCCAGTCTGGGGACATCAGCATCAGTGGGCATGTGTGAGTGAGATGTGCATGTGAGTACATGCATGTTTAGGTGAGTGTACATGTACATCTATGTGTGAATGACATGTGTATACATGTGCAGAAACTTATGTATGTGTAAACATGTGCACATGTGAGCGGCATGTATATGCTCATGCATGCACACTGTGTAAATGTATGCTTGTTTCTATGTGTAAGTGGTGTATGCCTGCATGTACATGTGGGTTTTTGTGCATATGCAAGTGTATATGTGCACATAAATGGGGTATAATGTGTGCATGTGTGTGAATGGCACATATGTATTCACGTGTATATGCATGTAGGTGGTGTGCTCACACAGGTACGTGTGCATGTGTATACATGTGCACACAGGCAAGTGCATATATACACACATGTATACATATATGTGACCATGTATGTGTGCATATAGCTGTGTTCATCTGTGCACATGCACGTTGCACATGCATGTCAGCATGTGCATGTGTGTAAAAGTGAATGTGAGTGTTGTGTACATGTAATGCATATGTGTGCATGAATGTGTTCAAGTGATAGATCTGTGTGCATATGCTGCAAATGTGTGCTTTCATGAACACATGTGTGAGTGGTGATTGTGAGTGTATGTGCACAGAGGCCTCAGACTGAGTCTGCTGGGCGTTCCTCCTGGCTCTGGAGAGAATGTGGTAGCAGGGCTGAGGTGAGGCCCTTGTCTTCAGCTGAACAAGTCTACCTGGGGTGTAGTTGGTGCTCTCCTGCACTGCTGCTTCTCTTCTGAGGTCAGTCACCGACCTGGACATCTGGCTTGTGGGGGTATTGAGTTGCAGTGGCTGCATGTGCTTTTTTGTGTGAAGAATACATGTGCACATGTGTTGCATCTATGTCTGGTTGTGATCATAGGCAGCCATTTTGGGGTATTTTTTGGTGTCAGGGTACTCACTGGGGGCATTGAAAATGCAGTGACAAAGCAGATGTCCAGAAATCTGAGCTCAGACTCCGCTTTCTGCCTGGGTCAGCCCAGATTTTCTATATTGAAGTGAGGTGAGAGGGAGAGGAATATTTGAGGGCCCTTCTCTGTCCCTTAGGTCCCTAGGAGCCCAGGGATAGTTAGAGGGCCCAGCCCTTGGATTTTGATCTACTTGAGAGGGACTGAGTGATCTTCTGGGGTGCTATCTTGGCTTCTTCAGTACAGAGAAATTAGCTGAGCAAGTCCTCTGGGCAGAGCCTCTCCTAACATTTCTTTGAAGCCTCCCTCCATGCTGGGAATCCAGCAATGTCCAGTGATAAGCTTGGACATACTTGCAGTGGGAGAGAGACCATGCCTGTCCCACCAGCCCCTTCACTTCTGGGGTTAGGCATTATTGGAGCCCTGCCAGTGGATGGTGACTGTCATGACAGGCGTCAGCTGGGATGACATCTGGTTGCCTCCTGTACAGGGGACTTATTTCTAGAGAAAGGGAAGACTGAGGTGCAATGTGGGCCTGTGGGTAGGGAGACTGTGTTCTGCCCACTGTGGAACAAATGCTAGAAGCTCTCAGGGCTTGACCTCTGCCATGCTCAAGCTGGTCAGTCATGGTCCCCGAGGCCCTGCAGCAGCCTGCAGAGGTCAGGGCAGCAAAGGTGCTGCGGCACCAGCAAGACCAACAGGACTGTACACGACCCATGTTCCACAGCGACACCTTGTGGTCGCACTGGCAGCAGCACAGCCTGTGGAGTGGAGACGCTCTCCTGCGGCTCCTCCCTGCCAGACTTTGGGAGCAGGCCTGGCCCTCCTTTGGACTAAGCCTCCAGCATTTTTGGACAATTGGCATGCATGGAGGAGAGTACTTGAGAAGGAAATTATAGACTTGGTACCAAGAGAGGGTTTGGAGACTTGCACACTAAATGAGGACACAGAAACCTCATGACCATGTTTCTAGCTGGAACTGAGGAAGGAGTCATTCATTCCCGTTCCTCCTTCCCAAATATTTCCTTCCACATCCTGCCCAGGCCTGCTTTTTGGGTCTTCTGAGATGTAATCTCTTTGAGATGCAGCAGGTGCACCAAGCACTCTGGGAGCTGTCGTTACCTCCAGGACCCCCCAGTGTCAGCACTGGCCAGGCCTGGTGGGGCTGGTGTTTGTGGAGTGTGTCCGTGGACCAGCAGGCCCGTGGACCCCACATGTGTAAGAGAGACTGACACCTTTCCTGTCCTACAGCAGCCCTTCCTATGCCCTGGCTGCCCTTGTTTCAGCTTGGCCCTTTCTTGCTGGATCACCAGTCCTGACCCTAAATCTGAGAGGGGGCTTGGCTGGGCCTGGGGTCAGGAGACAAACAGCCACCCTGGCTGAGGCCCTGGGCAGCTGAGGAACGTCAGCTCGCTTTGGGTATCTGTTCGGGTTGGGAGATGGGATGTTGTTTTCTTGAATAACACCCTTCCCAGCCCCTCAAGACTCTGTTTTCAGTCAGTTCAATTTGTACAACTTTAAAGCAATTAAGGAGAATTAGTGGCCAGGCTGCTGCAGGCAGATGCTAAATACACTCCTGCCCCCTCCCCCAGCTCCCTCCCTGAACCTGACAGCTGCTGTGGGGAGTGCCTAGGCCCTGCCTTTTTCTGCTGGCTCTGTCCTTTCTCCCACAGATCCAGTCCACACCTCTCTTTCCCTCAAAGGTCAGAGGAGGGGAGGGTGGGCTGTCCAGGCGACAGACCCAGAGACAGGGGCCCTGGGACTGGGAAGGCGGGGCAGGCCCAGGGAAATGGGCCAACTTTCCCCCAAGACCCCAGCTTGGGCCTGCTCTAAGGAGAGAAGGGATGGGTGCTGGTTGGAGACTCAGCCCTGAGTGAGGGTGAGGGTACTCAGTGCGGAAGTAGAGGACTGACCAGTGTTGTGGCCCAGCCTCTGGCCCTGTGGCCTCCAGGAGCCCCCAGCTCCAGTGAGGGCCTGGCACCCTTCAGTGGATCTGGGAGCTGTTCTTCAGGGGGAGGCCTCTGAGAGGCTGGGCCTCTCCCACTAGGTGTGGGGTGGCAGCGAGGACCTGTTTCTGAGCCAGGCTGGAGCCACACCACCTTCTCTGCCTGGCCATGAAGGAGGTGGCCCTGCAGGAGCTGCAGACCCTGAGCCCTCCCTGAGTGCTCCTGGGTTGCTCTGTGGGGAGAGCCCCAGGCGCTTGCTTGCATGGATGGGGCACCAGGGCAGGTGCAGGGCTGACTTTGCAGATGGAACCCTTTGTGCAGGGACCCCGCCTTCCGGCCTTGCCCCTCCCCACTCCCCCAGCTTCTCAAAGGAGGCCTGTTTTCTGAGCCTCCTCTCTGACGCCCCCACCCGCCGCAGCCTCCCTCAGATGTGTGGAGGGTGTTTGCAGACCTAACCAGTGTCTTTTCTGCATGTGTCCACATGTATCTTTCTCCAAGCAGGCCCTGGGCTCAGCCTAGGGTAGGGCAGACCCATGCATCCCTCACCTTGGCCTAGCACTAAACAGATGATGACACCCACTTGTGCAATTCCAGCTCCAACAAGGGTCACCTGAATAGCTCCAAGAAGGGCTGTGGCCTCATCTGGAAGCTTCCCAGAGAGTGGATTAGCAGATGACCCTGGGGAAGGATATAGTGGGTGGAGAAGAGAGGCTGGTTAGAGGCTGAGCCTTTATACAGAAGTGATGGGGCTCTCGGGGCAGTGAAGGGATGGCTACTGTCAGTGTGGGCACAGAGTGGCAGCTCCATCTGTGACCCTAACCCTCACCTGCATAGGTAGCCTTCAGTGGGCCCATCATGGTGGCCCAAGCGCATGAAGGCTGTCTGCACCCTGTGCCCTCACTGAGAGGTACATGTCTGTACCCAGGGGCTCCCCCAAGGAGGGGATGCCAAGGTGTCCATGGAAAGAGTCAAACTCTGTAAAGTATTTGAAGAGATTTATTCTGAGCCAAATGTGAGTGACCAATGGCCTGTGACACAGCCCTCAGGAGACCCTGTGAGAACATGTGCCCAGGTGGTTGAGACACAGCCTGGTCTTTACATTGAAGGGAGACATTAGATGTCAGTCAATACATACAAGGTGTGCATTGTGGTCGGGGAAGGCAAGACAGGTCAAAGTGTGGCCTTCAGAGTCAGAGGTGGATAAAAGACAACAGTTACATTCTTTTGGGTCTTTGATCAGCCTTTCACTGCACACACAATTTACATGTGAGGGGGGCAGGGAAATAGTCACTTACGCCTTCGTTTGACTTACTGAGTCTGCATTTTTACGTAACCAACAGGGCAGGGGAAGCAATAGATATGCACTCTCAGGAGAGCAGAGGGATGACTTCAATGAACTTCACCTGTCCTTTTTCCTGTACCTGTGGAGATAAACGATCAGTTTATGTTGCCAGAGTGAAATTCAGCAGAACTGTTTTAGGGCAAAGATCTTGATGCTCATAAAGCATTTCTCTGTGGGAAAATTGTGAGGAGTTATGTAGCCTTTTAAAAAATCTTTGTAGCAATCTTATGTATGAATAAAATGGGAGGCAGGTTGGCCTGACATGCTTTGGCTTAGTGATTGTGGGGTCCCAAGATTTATTTTCCATTTACAAGTAACTTTTATAAAGTAGCAGGCTTCAGGCTTGGAGATTTCGAAAACCAAGTAACATTTCATGAGAAACCGTGGGACCACCTATGCAGTTGCTGTGGACTACAAGCTCCCACCTCAAAGTAGAAAGTTTCAGGCACACTCCACCTGGGGGACCCGTGCTTCAGATCTTGGGTAACTATTCATCTTGAAGACACTCAGCTTCATCAAATCCTCTTCTCTGACCCTTTGTGCCAGGCTTCCTCGGTGGGGGGTGGGGCTCCCCAAAGAAGGGGCTACTTTTTGCCCCCAACCTTCCTAGCTCTGCTGAGGGCTTCCATACAAACACAGGATGAGATGAGGGGAAGGTGGCAGCTGGAACCTAATGGCCAGGACATTCTCTCCCTGATGTCTGCTGTTCCCATTGCAGGTACTCACTTCCTGATGAAGCAGTTTTCTGTATAATGGCCCCACGTGGCAGGCTAAATGAAAAAAACCACCAAATAGAGGCAGAGATGTAAAGACACTTTGGATCATCATTTGCAGAAGGCAAAATAGCTGCGGCAGCTTGTGATTGAGACCGTGATGGGACTGGCCAGGCCATGCTGGGAGAGGCACAGAAAGCATCCACAGACACGGCTCATGGGTGCAGCATGGAGACCACACCCCAGGGGTGCAGGCAGAACTCCAGCCAGCCACGGGGCCCAGGCAGGCCTCTGAGGAAGGACGCTTGGCCTGAGACTTTCTGCTTAGTCACAGTCAAAGTGAGTGTGTCCTTGCTAGGGCCAGCACCTTCAAAGGCCCAAAGGAGCTGGGAACTTGGAGTCTAGGGGTTGCAGACAGCCTGCTTTGAGGAAGACTTCTTGGCCTAAGGAGGGGGTTGTAGGGCAGCATGATGGACCCTGGGTTGAGAAGGAGGTGGAGACCAGCAGGGTGTGGGGCTCTACCTTGGCTCAGCTTCCTAGATGGCAGCTGATGGGGGCTTGTCTACAGGACTCTCTCATGGGTGACAGCCTAGACCTTCCTCAGCCTGAGTTCCCTTCTTGGGGGCAGGAATGATGTGTGATGGTGCGTTCACAGATGTGCATGCACACACAGGCATTTACATTTGTACACAGACAAGCACAACAGACAGGCATATGCACACATGTACATAGGTGTGTGCACAGAGATGCATGCACACAGGCATGCACAGATGTGCCTGCACACATGGACAGAAATGGGCATTCACATGCACACAGACATGCACACATGAACACTCACATACAGACACGTGCACGCAGACACGTGCACACATGGATGTTCATGCACAGACATGTGCACGCAGACACAGATATGCACACTTGGACATTCACGTGCAGATGCGTGCACGCAGACATGCACATGTGGACGTTCACGCACAGAAGTGTGCATGCAGACACAGACGTGCACACGTGAACATTCACGCGCAGTGCGCGCAGACACAGCCCCTCTGTACAGCTCTGTTGTCTGCCTCAGCTTGGGGCCAGGCTGGGTGAAACTGCCATTTCTCCCTGTCTGTGAGTTCTTGCCTTTAGCCTGTGAAGCCCAGAGGACACAAGTGGCTCTCCGGAGGCAGAAGACGTGGGTTCAAATCTCGGCTCTTGTCTGGGTGCTGTCTTTTTGGTCTGTAGACAGGGATATTGGAGGTTTACTCACAAGTTACTGGAGGGATGAGGGCTCTAGAGCAGGAGCTGGGAACTGGTGCATGGCAAGTTGTGGGATTGGAGGACTGTGGAGAATGAACAGGGCTTCCCTAGGTGAGGGGCTACTTCTATGGGGAATGGTTTGGTTTCCTCCCCACCCCATGGGCAGACTTGTCCTGAAGTCCTAGGGCTGGAGTGTCTGGATGATCAGTGTGACCTCTCAGAGAAGAGGTGCCCACCTAGGGGTCTGGCTATGGGAACGGGAGAGTATCAGGCAGGAGCCACAGGAACTAGGCCAGGCTGGGTGCACAGAGGCAAGGACAGGGTTGTGAGGCTGGTGCTTGATGAGCAAAGCTCAGTGTGGACATCTGGGCCTAGGCCCCAAGAGGAGTGGGGATCAGGCCTTCACGGGGTGGTGGAGAGCTCTGAGCAGGATGTGACTTTTTTTTTTTTTTGAGATGGAGTTTTGCTGTTGTTACCCAGACTGGAGTGCAATGGCACGATCTCGGCTCAACGCAACCTCTGCCTTCTAGGTTCAAGCAATTCTCCTGCCTCAGCCTCCCCAGTAGCTGGGACTACAGGCGCACACCACCATGCCCAGTTAATTTTTGTATTTTTAGTAGAGACAAGGTTTTACCTTGTTGACCAGGATGGTCTCGATCTCTTGACTTCATGATCCACCCGCCTTGACCTCCCAAAGTGCTGGGATTATAGGCGTGGTCTGCCCTGTGGAGAACTCAGGAGACTGGTTGGGCCATTCTGGTATATAAGAAGCAATGTCAGTGTGCCAGGAGTTCTTGTGGAGCTCACATCCCAGTGTAAGAGACCTCACCCATTGAGCTTTCTTGCACAGTCAAAAGTGCTAAGTTCTGTCAGGGCCATCTGAAGGTCCCGAGGTGAGTGGGACTGGAAGGAGGTCAGTCAGGACCAGCATTATTGCGGGTGTCAAAACACAGGAGTATATGTGTGGGGGAGGCCTGGGTGGATCCTGTTGGGGAGTGGGGCTCAGAGGAGCACGAGGTACTTGAGGTTCTCATGGTTGCATCAGCCGTGCCCAGGTGAAGTTGTCCTGGGCAGAGGATGGGTTCAGAAGAGAACATTGGCAGTGTATCCTTTGCACCTTCCAGAGGTACACAGCCCAGCCCAGCCACCCTCCAAGCCCAGGACAAAGTATGGGTGTGCGTTTGGCTCCAGCGTTCTGCTCCTGCGTTGCCCTGCCCGGCTCCTTTGTCCTCAGGATGGTCTTGGCTGCCAGGAAGTTCCCACTCCTCATCTTCCAGGCCCAGATTGGAGGCACTGAAGTCAGAAACAGAGGTGGCAATTGCAACCTAAAAGCACACACTACAGACAAGTCTCTCTCCTGCAGGGTTCCATTTGCATCTGCCCTCTGTGTGGCACCAGAAGAGGCCAGCTTTCTGCGAGCATGGGCTGATTAACACATTTGCACAAAGGGAGATGGTGGAGAAGCAGGAGTTTGCAAGCTGCTTCATTAACTTGGCGCCAATGGTATGTCTGGGATTTTCTGTGATTTGGAAACCAGTGGCAGAGTGTCCCCATGTTTCTGGTCCTCATCAGTCGGGGAGGTTGAGGGGAGCCTGACAGGCTTGTGGCTGCAGTGAGTAAGCAGAGTAGGTGCACATCTCAGCATCCACTGGGTCTCAGCTGCCTTGAATCCGACCCATGGGCTTTGCATGGTCTCAGGCCTTGCGTGTGTGTCTGGTGCCCCACGTACCTGGTGTGCACACACTGCCTGTTCTGTGGGTCTGCTGGAAGCTCTCACCCTTCAGTACTTCATGTGGGGCTGTGGGACATCTAGTGGTCTGAGTCTTAAAGTCTATGTTGGCTGATGCAGGTTGGGGCCTAGGACTCTGTACCAGTGACACAGCTCCACCGAGGCCCTGTTCCTGATGCAGCCATGCTGCCATGGACCTCAGAAAAGCTCTGTCACTTCTTGGAGCGCAGAAAACAGGTGAATTCAGTCTTCCTAAGCATGGTGATGATTCACTGGAATGTGTGTGAGGGGTGCTTGCTGGGCAGGATGGCTTCCTGTAGACTCAGAGGGACCAAGGCAAGGTTTCCAAGGAGACTTTGCAGCTGGATGAGAGGAGGGGTCAGCACACCCGCTTCACAGGTGCCTGGGCCCAGGCAGGCCTGTTCCTCAGCTTGGACAGCCCCTTCTTTAGAGCGGACACCTCGGGCTCCCAGGCTCGGGGTGGGGCTCACACCCCTCCTCTCATAATCTTGCTTATCCCTTGGGGTGGGGGGGCTGTTGTCCCCCACCAAGCACACAGCTGTCACCGCAGGTCACCTCCTCTGCCCTTCTCCAGCACCCTGCATGCTCTGGCCTGGCAGACACCCGCCCCCTCCCCTGCGCCCTCGGTGGGATTTGCATACAGGTGCCCATGCAACTGAAGTGTTTGCCGGGGCTGGCAAGCCCACACCTGGGAGGGCCGGTGGCTCCTGGCACAGTTGGTGGACAATGGCCACTCAGAACGTGGCTTCACTCCCCGTCTGCCTCCTCGGGGCTCACACCTTGCTCCTGCGTTTGCTGTAGGAGGGGGGCTGTGGTGTTTGGGGCCTCCTGGGCGTCCTGGCTCTGCCATTAGCTTTCCCTGGAACTTTGCTTAGTTTAGTCACTGAGCCTTAGTTTCTGGACATAACGGGGGCTCTTCGGGGCTTGGGACCTCGTGTAAGAAGGAACTGATGGCCTGTGTGGGCTAGCAGAGGAGGTGTCATCCCGGCAGGTCTTTGCACATCCACTGCACACACTCTGCATGTGTGTATGTGCAGCTTGTGTTTATGTAGTGTGTATGTGTGTCTATGTGTGTGATGTGTATATGGTGAGTATGTATGTATATGGTGTGTTTATGAGGCATGTGTGTATTTGTGTGTGTGGAGTGTATATGGTGTGTGTCTGTGGTGTGTATATAGTGTGCCTGGTGTGTATGTCTGCGTGTGTTGTGTATGTGTGTCTGTGGGATCTGTTTGATGTACATGGTATGTGTTTATGTGGTATCTATGTGTGTATGTGGTGTGTGTATATGGTGTACACATCTGTGTGTGTGTTGTGTGCGTGTGTGGGGTATGTGTAGGATCTGTTGTGTGTGTGTGGTATGTGTGTGGTATGTGTGTATGTGTGTGGTATGTGTCATGCGTACATGGTATGTATGTCTGTGTGTGTGTCTGTGAGTCTGTGGGGTCTGATGTACATGGTGTGTGTTCGTGTGTCTGTGTCTGTATGTGGTGTGTATATGGTGTGTATGTGTGTGTTGTGTGTCTATGTGTATGTGTGTGTGGAGTGTGCATGGGGTCTGTTGAGTGTATGTGTGTGTTTGTGTATATGTGTGGTGTGTATATGGTGTCTGTGTGTTGTGTGTCTGGGTGTGTGTGGGGTCTGTTATGTGTATGTGGTGTGTGTTTATGTGTGTGTGTGTGTGTGGTGTGTATATGGCATGGCACGTATGTCTGTGTGTGTGTGTGTGTGGTGTGTATATGGCATGGCACGTATGTCTGTGTGTGTGTGTGGTGTGTGTGGTCTATTGTGTGTATGTGGTGTGTGTGTGTCTGTGTCTGTGTATATGGTGTGTTATTGGCGTATATGCCTATGTGTTTTGTCTGTGTGCTTGTGTGTATGTGTGGTGTGTGCGCGATCTGTTGTGTATGTGGTGTATATGTATGTGTGTGAGTCTGTGTAGTGTGTATATGGTGTGTATGTCTGTGTGTGTGGCATGTGTTTGTGCATGTGTGCGGTGTGTGTATGGGATCTGCTGTGTGTATGTGGTATGTATGTGGTGTGTATGTGTGTGTATGTATATGTGTATATGGTGTGTATATGCCGCGTATGTCTGTGTGTTGTCTGTGTGTTTGTGTGGGGTCTGTTGTGTGTATGTGGTGTGAGTGTGTATATGTGTATATGGTGTGTATGTCTGTGTGTGTTGTGTGTCTGTGCATGTGTGGGCTGTGTGGGGTCTGTTGTGTGTATATGTGGTGTATCTGTGTGGTGTGTCCATGGTGTGTATGTGTGTCTGTGTTTGTGTGTGGGGTGTGTGTGTGGAGTCTGTTGTATGTGGTGTGTGTCTGTGGTGTGTGTGTGCTTGTGTGAATGTTGTGTGTATGCGTGTGTGGGGTGTATGGGGTCTGTGGTGTGTATGTGTTGTGTGTCTGTGTGTGTGTTGTGTGTGTATGTGTGGGGTGTGTGTGGGGTCTGTTTTGTGTAGGTGTATGTGGTGTATCTGTGTGTGTGGTATGTACATGGTGTGTATGTCTGTGTGTTGTGTCTGTGTGTCTGTGTGTGTGTGCGTGTGGCATGTCTGTGGAGTCTGTTGTGTGTAGGTGTATTGGTATGTGTATCTGTGGTGTGTACATGGTGTGTATGTCTGTGTGTGCATGTGTTCTGTGTCTACGTGTGTTGTGTGTGTGCATGTGTGGGGTGTGTGTGGGGTCTGTTGTGTGTATGTGTATGTGGTGTGTTTGTGTGTGTGTGATGTGTACATGGTGTGTATGTCTGTGTCTGTGTGTTGTGTGTGTGTGATGTGTGGGGTCTGTTAGTGTGTATGTGGTGTGTATATGTGTGTCTATGTGTGTGGTGTGTATATAATGCATCTGTGTGTTGTGTGTGTGCATGTGTGTTGTGTGTTTGTGTCTGTATGTGCGTGGGTGTGTGTGGGGTCTGTTGTGTGTGGTGGGGGTGGAAGGGCCTCCCAGAGCTCTTGGGTTTGGAGGACCTATGCTGTTCTGACCTGGGAAGGCTGGGTTTGTGGAGGGTGTATCAGGCTGGGGTCCCAGGGAAGGTTTTGGGGCTCCAGGCAGAGTTACTGGCCTGGCTGGGTGTTGGCCCATGGGCTAGTTGGGCCATCCCAGGCTGACCAGGGCCAAGACCTTCAAGGCTCCATGGCCAGTGTTCTCTGTTGTCCTGGTGGGTGTGTGTTTCAGGCACCTGCCAGAGCCCCCTCTGCCATCCTAGCTGCTCCAACCCTGGGTGCCTCAGCTTTGCTCCTGTGCCTTCCTTCACATGCTTCCTGCTCGCTCCAGGGCAGGAACCTCCTGTCCTGGCTCTGCCTCCCTTGGAACCCTAGCAGGGAGCCCCTCTGGCCCTGGGCCTGTCCCTGTCTGAGCTCTCATTTGAGGAAGGCACCAGTGAGGCCCTTCTTTGGCTCAGATCCAGCCTTTGGTGCCAGACAGTCCAGGGCGTCAGTCTCAGCTTTGTTGGGGAGCTGCGGGCCCCCGACCCTTCTGAGCCCACCTACAAGTCAGGAACAACACTATCGGCCCTCAGGGATTCCATGGATGAAGCTGCCTGGTGCTGGCATGGATGGGAGCGTCCTCGTTTCTCCTCCTCAGGGGCTGGACCCATGGCTTGAGTGCTGTGGGGACATCCAGCATAGCGCCCTCAGTGGGGTTTGGTTATGGAGGTCTCAGGTTGTGCTGGTTGGAATGGTGGGGGAGCTGGCTCCAGCATCTGTCTCCCAGACCCTGTCCGGGGCTCCAGCTGACCCTTCCCTCTCTGGGCCCTGGGTCCCCAGCTGGGATGAGGCTCTGGAGCCCCTGTGGTCGGCTCCCACCGCTCCCTGAGAGTGCTGCATGTGAGGATGGGGGCTCCTTCACTCAGGAAGCCATCCTGTCATCCCAGAGTGTGGTGCTGGCCTCATACTGGCTCTTGATCCCCAATGTGAGGCATGGCTGGAACCACCCCAGAGTCAGTGTGTCTCAGCCTCCAGCTTGGGCATCCTGGAACAGAGACTTGGTGGGTCTTTCTCCTGACATGGCTAGGCCAGCGTGGCTGTCCTAGGACATCAGTCAGCTCTGGACAGTGCCTACCTCTTCCACCAAGCTCCATTCTTGGGAATGCAGGGCCTGGACATTCAGTCCAGGGTCTTTCCCTCCTGGGGCTGTGCTGGGGGTGCCCCCCCCAACGAGCCCATCTTGAAATTTGTGGGCCTTCCTCTCTGTCTGCTAATGAGCGATCTCTGCCAGTCCAGCCTGCCATGGCAACCACCTACAGCCTCACTCTCTGTCCAGGCACCCGGTAGCTTCCAGGCCATCTGTTCTGGGAGCACAATTCCAAAGCATTTAAACAGAGCCTGGAGCAGGCAGGGCAAGGCGCCGGGGTCTCTGTCCGCACACATGTGTGTGCATGCTCATGCACACACGCACACTCATTCACATACACACTAATACACAGACATGCTCATGCACACACATGCTCATGCACATGCACACACACATGCTCATGCATACACATGCACATGCACACACACAGGCTCATGCACTCACACATGCTCATGCGCACACGCTCATGCACACTCATGCACACACATGCTCATGCACATACACTCATGCACACGCACACACATTTTCATGTGCATACATGCTAATGCACACACGCTCATGCACATGCACACACAGACATGCTCACATGCAAACAGACATGCTCACACATACAAATGCACACTCGCACACATGGTAATGCACACACACGCTGATGCACACTCATGGACACGCACACTCACACATGGTGATGCACACACTCATGCACATGCACACACATGCACACTCAAGCTCACGTGCCTGCATGCTTATGCACGCATGCTCACGCACATGCACACATGCACATGCCCACACAAGAACACACACACACGTGCAGATGCATATGCTCATGCACACATACGCTCACGCATATACATGTACACACATACTCACATGCACAGGAACACACATGCACACACATGCTCACACACACATGCATGAAAACATGCATGCTCACACATGCACACTTTTGCACAGGCACACGCTCACACATGCACACGCAGATGCACACATGCTCACACGCACATGCACACACACTCATGCACGTGTATGTGCACACACAAGAACACACATGCACACATACATGTGCACACACGCACATGCACACGCGGATGTGGGGTGACTCCTGCAGGGTGGAAGGTGATGATGGGGCAGTCAGGGTGCCCCACCAGCTGTCCCTTTTCCTGTTGTCCCCGAGCTGGGTCCTGGGTGCCCTGATGGTTAGCCAGTCTGTCTCCTCTCTCTTTCTGTTGCTCACCTCTCTGTCCATCTGCTTGTCTGAGCTGGTGTGGTTTCTGCTTCACGTCTCTGCCTTTGTCTCTTCTCTCCCCACATCCTTCGTCTCCTTCCTACCTCTGTCTATGTCTGTCTCTGTCTCTGTTTAACCCCCTTGACCCTGGTCTCTGGACTCCTCCCTGGCCAGTGCCTGTTTCTGTGGCCTTTGTCTCCACCTCTTATCTCTCCTATTGGGTCAGCTGCTTTTTGCCTTTGGCTGTCATTCTGTGCTGGCAGGACCAGCGCATTGGCGTTTCCACCCATGCCTCGCCCTCCTGGATGCTCCTGGACAGTCAGGCAGGGATCTGTCCCTCACCGCTCTCCTGGTTCACTCTGGGGCCACCTGTCTCTCCTCCCTCCTTTCCTCTGCATCAGGGTGGCCAGGTCATGAGGTGCGTGAGGGTGGGGTGGGGGGGGATTTCTCACACTGCTCTTAGCTTCCTGGGCCTATTCCCAAGGGTAGTGCCCTCAGCTCAAACCCTGAGTTCCTCACTCTCCAAGCTCTTGACTCTGAGTTCCTCCCTCTGAGGCCCAGTCCCACTGTTCACTGAATGTGCTTCCCTTTCCAGCCATGCAGACTTCGCTCAGGCTGTGCCCTGCCTAATGCCCCTTCCTGGTCGGGTCTCCCTGTCAGGAGCTTCTTCCCTCTGCCCATGAGGCTGGGCAGGTGCCATGTCCTGGGCTTAGCATGGGGCCTCCTGGCTTCTCCTGGCCATGCATGGCTTGCAGCCTTGTTCAGCTGACTTTCCCTGCAGGCCCCTCTGAGCTCCACAGAGCTTTGACACCAGCCTGACTTGCAGGGGATGAGAAGCCCCTCTGGAACTGCTTCCAGTTCTTCTGAGGCCTGGCCTAAGTTGCCCCTGCTGCAGGGAGATATCTCCTCCACTACCACAGCAGCCACAGTGACCTTACCTCTGCTGGTGGTGCCCCAAGCCCTCAGTGTCTCTCCTATGTCTTTCCTCTGTCCTTTGTCTGTCCTTCCTCTGTCCTCTCCACATCCTTTGTATCCTGGGCTAGGCTGTTGCTAAAGCTGCTATGAGATGCACAGACCCCAGGACCCTTGTGCTGGGCTCCTCAGGGGCTTAAGGGTCTGGTGACCTGGGTCCTCCGAGTGGCTTCTGTTCTCCAGGTCACTCTGCTGTTTCAGCCGGCATCTGCACAGCCCAGCCAACCCCCTAGGATGGCTCCTTCCAAGGTGGTGTCTTGTCTGCATTTGAGCAGCAGGCTGGCCTGCTCATGGCTGGAGTCATCATTTCTGGAACCCCTCTGGCCTTAAGAGGATGAGAAGGGTGGGACTGTAGCCCATGCAGAGATGTCCCAGGTCTCTGAGCCCTGGACTATGCTGAAGCCCTGAGGTTATGAGGGGCAGGCCCTGGGTCATGGCAGAGCAGGCAGAGGAGCCATATGGCAGACCAGAGGGGCTTCATGGGTGCACATGTATTGAGTTCATAACTAAAGCAGAAACCAGTGCCAGCCCAGACAGCGATGGCCAGTAGCCACAAGCTCAGCTATGTGGGCAGCCCGTGACCTCTGGAGCCCGGGACAGATCCAGCAGGCAGGACCCCAGCTCTGGGTCAGCATCACTTCAGCCCATGTGGAGCTGAATGCTGGGAGCCCAGCTGTGGCGGGTGATGTCCACAGGGCTTCTTCCCTGTGTCAGCTGCAGCCCAGCTTCCTATCGAGGTCAGGGAGTTACAGCAGTGGCACCCAGCCCTGAGGGAGGCTGAGGTGCTGCCACCTTCAATAACTAGAGCTGCGTCCCACACACTGGGCTGGACTCTCCCAGGCTGTGGGGTGAGGCTGAGGGCTATGGCAAATGCCCGTCAAACCCTAACATGCCCATGAGCAACCTGGTGAGTTCGGACAGCCTGGCCAGGTCCCACTGGCACTGGCCCCCTGAGCACGTGTTGAGCTGGGCTGGGTCTGGAGGGCCTTTCTCAGCAAACCTTCTGAGAGGAGTGCTGGCTCCGTCCTTCCTAGGGGAGCGCTGGCCCTGTCCTTCTGTCCTTCTGAGGGGAGTGCTGGCCCTGTCCTTCTGTCCTTCTGAGGGGAGTGCTGGCTGGCTCTAGTCCTTCCTGATTCTGAACATGTCTGAGCCGTTTCATCACATGAAGGATTACCAGGCGGGTTGGTTCTACCAAAAGGAAGCAGTGCAAGCTTTTCCTGGACTTCCCACCATTGTTCCTGTAAATAATCAATCTTAATTAACTCCATCCAAAGAACACGTTTTCCCCAAGGGCAGGGAGTCCCAGTCAGGTGGAGCCAGTTGGAACTACAAACCGCTTTTGGTAGCAATGGTGTTGGGAGGGGCCCTTGTGGCTGCTGCGGGTGGTATGTCCATGAGTGGGCAGATGAATCGGCCTTAACCTCTGCAGGCACTTTCTGACATTTCTTTTGCCCTCATTTGATAGGTCAGGGAATTGAGTCACAGAGAGGTTTGGCAACCTCCCCGAGGTCACTCCCCTGTCTAAGCACAGACGTCACTGTGGATGAGAAAATGGCAGAACTCAGTGGGGAAAGCCACTCTTCCACACAGCAGCAGCTGCAGCCACCTGTCCCCACCTGCCCCACCTGTCCTGTCCCCACCTGTCCCTCTTCCCACTTGCCCAACTGCCCTTGTCTCCACCTGCCCTGTCCCCACCTGCCCCACATGCCCTTCACCCCACCTGCCCCTGTCCCCACCTGCCCTTCTCCCCACCTGTCCCTGTCCCCCCCACCCCTCTCCCCACCTGCCCTGTCCCCACCTGTCCCTGTCTCCACCTGTCCCTGTCCCCACCTGCCCCTCTCCCCACCTGCCCTGTCCCCACCTGTCCCTGTCCCCTCCTGTCCTTGTCCCCACCTGCCCCTCTCCCACCTGCCCCCGTCCCCACCTGCCCCTCT
>CM052652.1:95580838-95649614 GCA_028533165.1 Leontopithecus rosalia | reverse complement strand
CCCCTGCCCCCCACCTGCCCCTCTATTGCTCCCCACCTGCTCCCCCTGCATGCTCACCAGCCTCTGAGCACATTCACCCCTAGCTATTCTCTCTTCTAAACACCTTTTATTTCTAGCCCAGTCTCTGCCCTGAGCCTCAGCCTCTGTATGGACAGCCTTGTTGACAGCGTCACTGGTACTCAGACATCCCAGCAGAGCCAGCAACTCCTGTAGATCTGCCCTCCTTCTGCCTCACCCTCTCAGGGGGTGCTGCTGCCCAGCTGATGGCTCTGGCCAGTCCTAGAGTCTCACGTGGCCTCTGTTCTTAGCACATCCAGACCCTCAGCAGCTGGCTTCATCCTGAGCATGTCCCTCCTTGAGCACAGTTCATCCCCTCCCCTGGGACACCCCTGACCTCATCGCCTCCCCTGGGACACCCCTAACCTCATCCCCTCCCCTGAGACACCCCTGACCTTATTGCCTCCCTCTGGGACACCCCTGACCATCTATTGCCGCCCAGTAGCACTCACCAGAGGCCTCACTGAAGACATAAATGTTACACACTTTGCTCCTGGTCATGCAGCTGGGAGGGGCCGGTCAGGGCTCAGTCCAGATCTGCCTCCTCCAAAGGTTTGAACCCTCCACTCCCAGCCTCTGTCTCAATGCTGCCCTGCATGGGAGTGACTGCTGGACTTGGCCACATGATGGGAAAAAGAAGCCAGCATCACCTGGGCCTCTGCCGGTCCCCACAGACACCTGCAGCACTGAGGATCAGAAGGTGACCCTGAGCTGCCTGCTGGGGATGGGAGCTTCCCTGGGTATAGGGGGGAGCTGTCCAGAGGACAGCCAGGCTTGATGCTCTGGCCATATTCATCATTTCCAAGGGCCCCTGTGGTCAGGGAAAGCCCATGGACCCAGTTAGAGGCACTAGGGATCATTCCAGAAGAGGCCTCTCCAGCGCTCACCTCCACTCACCTCACTCTGTCCCTCCCTACCCCTGCTGTGGCTCTCACTGCTAGGAGGTCCAGATCCCTCTGGGCAGCTCTCTCTCGCTGCCCTTTCCTTCCTGCACACCCCACCCTCTGCCTGCAGGGTCTGAGGTTGTCGAAGGAGTCTGGACTCCTACACTTCACTTCCCCCAGTACCTCCCACCATCGCTTCTGCCTGGGACTAGACCGAATTTGGGGGAGTCAACCACACCAGCCCAGGGCCCTCAGGGGCCTGCTCTCTTGACAGCCAATGAGTGGGTTGTGGGGAGCCAGGCCTGACCCCACTCGGGCTTGGCCGGGGCTGCTGCGGCTTGTGCCCTCATCACACTCAGAGTTGCTGTGTGAGAGTGCACGTGTGTGAGTGTGTATGTGATGTGAGGGTCTCTCAAACCACCTGGCTGGTTCCCTACTAGGTTTCAGGCTGGACCTGGTCTGACAGTGCCGCCTGAGAGGAAGCAGGGAAGGGATGCAGCTTCAGGAAGGGCCCTCCCTTCACTCACCGTGAGTCCATTACTGTGTGGGAAGGGCTGTGTCTTTGCCTCCCCTCATTCCCCTTCCCTGGCCCTGTGGGGTGGGGGAGAGGTTGTCTGGGGCCTGAGCCCATTGTGTGGAGAAGAGAGCCTCATTGGCAGGCAGCCGGGGCATCAATTTGTGATGATCTGCTCCCTGGTCTTGATTGGCTGGAGGCAGTGGGGTCTCCCCAGGGCCCTGGGACACAAGTTTGAGCAGCAACTTTTTCCAGCATGAGGTGACGTGTGTTCCCAGAGAGAAGGTGCCAGGATGACGCTCTGCAGAAACTTCCTGGGTGCTTACTGCCCCCAGCCCCTCACATCCCTCCCTGGTCTGTTCACAAGTTTCTGCTAAGATGCCAAAGGGACTAATTAGCTGTGTGTCCCCCCCAATCAGTGCTCAGTGCTCTTTTCTGGGCAGCCAAGGAGGTGACAGACATGCTCCCTCCTGAGCAAACAACAGCCAGGGCCTCGGGAAAAGAGCCACCTCCCTTTCTTGAGAACCCTGTGGCTTGCAGAGCCCTGTGAACACTGCCCCATGGAAAGTTGGAGGTGGGAGGGTGGTAGGCAGGGTCCAGGCCTCCTTTCTGTTGATTTACCTGCCCAACGGGCCAGTCAACTGATGGGTGTTGGGAGCCCTTGGCCGGGCAGCAAGGCTCTGTGAGAAGGTGGGCAGAGAGAATCCGTGTGTGACAGATGTCCCCTGGGACTTACTGTAACTCAGGGGCTTTGACCAGGGCTGCTCAGCTTGCGTCCTCATCACACTCAGAGTTGCTGTGTGTGAGTGTGCATGTGATGTGAGGGTCTCACAGACTGGATGCCAAATGTTTGTGAGTGTCTGAGTGAGTGTGAGACAGAAACACAAAGTCAGCCCCGAGTGTGGTGGAGAGTGGGTCTCGGTTTTGTTTGCTCCATCTGCCAGGGCCGGCCTGGGGCAGCGCCCCCCGCCCTCAGCTGTTCTATACAATATTAATGCTCACCATCTCGGCCTCACACAACGGCCCTAATTGTCGTCTGCGGCATTAAGGCAGGCGCCCATCTGCAGGGAAGCTTTCAGAAGGAAACAAGAAAACCCTCACCCCCAGCTGGTCACCGGAGAAGGTGGTGCCAATTACAGATGCAGAAAGTTTAGACCAAAATTACTTGAAAGAGTTTTTATGAAGCAAATGAACTGACACTTGGAATGTCTGTGTGCAGATTTGCACAAGTAATTACACTTTATTTGAAATGATCTTACCAGCTAAGCGATCATTAAGCCTGCTCCCCACTCACACAAAGCACTTCTCAGTGAGTGCGGCTGCAGCAAGTTTGGTTTTGCAAATCTGCCCCTTCCCTCCCGTGTGGAGTCTGAGGACCTGCCAGTCAGACAGGAGTTATTTCCTGGTGTATCTTTCCCAACATTTATTAAAAAGTCACATGTGACTTTCCCACAGATTTCTATGAACTAAAACCCAAAGAAACAATGTGCGCCATGCCTAGTTATGGAAGAAAAAATATTTTATAATTTCAAAAATTCCTGACACATTTCCACCCTCTCTAAGAAAAAAGTTTAAGATTATACCTTGCTGTTGTCACAGACCAACATTCCCGCTAGTTTGGGCTGTAAAACATCCTAGCAGGGGTCTGCTGGGGTTGGGAGCCTTGGGTTTGGAATTCTCCGTCTCAGCCTGCAGCCCAGAGTGCCAACTCGCAGACTTCCCTGCGCCGAGAACAAAGAGGCGCTCTGGGGGGAGAGCGCTGTCCGAAGTGCTGATCAGACCTCGGATCCACCCACCGCTCAGGCTCCTTCGCAGGGCTGAAGGGTGGCAGCCGAACCTGAAAAATGTGCTGGCAGCCCCCTTTCCGCCCTGCTCTTTCCCCTGGACTCCTTTGTTCTCTTGGCTGCGTCAGCTAAAGAGTTTGAACCTTTACTCATCTTCTGAAACTGCTCATACCACTTTAACCTCCCAGTGGGAACACCCGGGCTCTCTGGGTCCTGCCTGCCGGCACCAATTTTAAGTTTTCAGGCATATTCTGCAGGCTCTTCCCGAGCAGCCCCACAGAGGGTCTGGGGGTCCATTCCCGACCCCAGAGCGCGACACCTCAGGAGGCCTGCGACTGACTGTTCAAAAGGGGACGTGAGAAGTGCCGGGGACTCAAGTTTTCACCGATATCATCTCTATTCCCTGAAAAACCCTCTCGCGCCCGCGAAGCCATGCTGCACATGTTGGTTTCTCCCTGATGCCACCTCTGCTTCGTGGTGGTTTCTTAGGCCTGACTATTGCATGTCTGAATTTCTTATTCAAGTCTGAATTAAGTCACTTTCATGAAACCTTGGGTGTTGTTGGGAAATAAGGCTGATTCAGCAGTGGCCCTCCCTTTGATTCTATCTCCATCATGGAACAATGGCCTGCAAGCTTGCCTGGAGCCTGCAGCCTGCCGATAAGAGTTTAATAGAATTTCTGAATGCCGAAGGTTTGGGATGTAAAACATCCTAGCACAGCATGTCCAGAGGAGATAGAAATGGTTTTTCAGGAAATTGCTCAGCTGAATGTGTCCTTTTATGCTAATGGACATAAGTTTATGAAAGAATTAAAAAATGGCAGGCAGTCATTGTGGAAACCTCAAACTGTTCTCATTTGACTAATTAATATTTCATCCTCAGTTTGACCAGTGCAGGCCTGCATTAATTTCCTTGTGCTCAATCTAAACAATAGCTCTATGTGCATTTTGTGTTTTATTTGTTGAGGATAATGTGTGTGTAGAAGAATCTAGGATACTTGCCTTTGGGGTGAAGCTCATTGATTTGTATGTAATGTGTAAAGCACTAACTGCATGTTAAAAATAAGCCACTAAGATTTTCAAACCTGCTCTCTTGGAGAAAGCGAAATGTTTCAGTTCTGTCTCATTTACACTTTTGGTGGCCTGAGCCCTTTAGCGCCAATTAAGTTGGGGTTAATTGTGTTCTTGCATAATTTACCAAGAAATGATGTTTACTGTCTGTTGCAATCTCTGCACTGAACTCCTGAGATGAGAGTTTTGCTGGTTCTCCAGCTGGCCCCTGATGGTAGCATCTCTGCAGGTGTCTCACATTCACTTTTCATCCTTGGGTTTCAGTTTAGTTTCTGACATCCTGTTATGATAATGGACAACTGTTTGCCTGATTTATTAGTACAAGAAGGAGATTTGGGCCGCAAACAAGAATAATACTCTGGCTCTTGATTACTTTTACTGAGGAAATTCCTACATTTATACCTGAATGTCGGGCAAAAAAAATCACAAACTAACTGGCAGATGAGAAGGCAGACAGTCAGGTTGCATAAAGAGTGGGTGGGCACGTCCATTGTATGTGTTATGGATTTTTTTCTCTTCATTTTCATTGGATAGCTCCTTCAGGCAGTTTGTAAAAGAATCAGAAAAAGAGCAGAAAACTTGGGCAGTGTTCTTCCCTCTAGTCGGAGTAGACTTAGTGTTTTTAGGGGTGGGTTACCCATGCCCCAGGGATCCCTGAGTTCTCTTTGAGAAGGTTTTTTATTATTGTAAAAATTAAAGTGAAGGGGAACATGTGATAACAGAAAAATGTCTTTTGCTGATCTATTCTTTGTGTGCATGACTTTATTTGTTGGTCTGTGGCTATAGTTACCTTTTATGCAGTTAAAAAAATACATATCCATTTATGTCACGGGTACTTGAATATGCAGATGAGCCAATATGTAATATTCCTTGTTCATTTGAGTAATAAATTCTGCAGCCTGTTCTTTATGATGGAAGGTCATATTCCTAACCACCAATAAATATTGTAAAGTACTTTCGCTGTAGCCATGCTAACCCAGGGCATCTGTCATCCCGGTTGCTGCTATTAGGAATTATTGGACTGAACCACTGGCAGAGAAAGCAGAGGGGGGGTGAATGTGGTAGTTGTAATACTCTCTGCCCTTTCCTGTGTTTTGCATTAAAAAAAACCCTCAGTCGTGCTGCACATTGATTATGAATCACTGTGGACAAATGTAGGTACCTTCTGTTGGCCGAGCCTCCAAGCAGGGGACACTTCTCTGCCGGCCTGGGACACCTCTCACCCCCAATTCAGCAGATCCATCTTTCTGATGCTATACTGTAAATTTATTTCACCTCAGAGAGTAAACAGATATATTGGAGCCCCAAGGGTTCATGGGTAGCGTATTTACAAAGGAGCCTCCTCCGCCAGCCCGTGCCACCGCTGCTAATGAGAGCAGTCATTAAGTAAATGAGACGTCGCCTTTAGCTGGCTTAGGAGTTCGCACACTAAGGGGAGAAGATATTTAATTGAAACCCGCACGCAGGCTTCCCCACATGTGACCGTGTAAGGGAGGCAGCTGCCTTCCCTCTCCTCCCCCAGTCCACCCTGCACCCCCCATGTAAATTTCATGATTGCTTTCCGTGATGTCATTTTGAAAGAGGACAGACAATAGCTGTGGGGAAAGGTAAGTCAATGTTATGTTCTTTCTGACAAAGGCAGATACCCAATGCCTGGCTTTTCCTCTTGGACAGAGACAGGGAGAGGGCGGGAGGGCAGAGTTAATTTCTAAGATGAAGGCTCTCTTTGCAGGAAAGGCAGGTCTGAGGGTGGCTATTTGAAACTGCTCTGGAGGACTGAGGCTTTCTTCTCCTCCCTGCCTGCCGTGTGCTGTTTCCCTCTGGTCTCTCTGTTGTTCCTGCTCCTCTGAGATTCCAGGGGACATGTTGTGCGTCTGACAGAGGAGACATTCGGGGAGGGGAGTGCAGCTTGAGATGAGAAACTTTATGCGCATTTCTGGAAGAGGAACAACGGATATGTCTGTGGCCCTTGGACCCAGCAGCTCTGTACCTGGGGAGAGCACCGGCCCGTAAACAGAAGATTTCTCTGAAGTAGGGTCTCAGAGTCTGGGGCGTGTCATATGTGACCCCCCCCCACCCAAGGTACTGAGTAGAGGTGCTCACGTGAGCGTTTTGTCTGCATGTCATGCGTTTCTAAACTTGAGGATCAATATCGAGGGTGCATCTGTCTGTGGATAGATGTACAGAAGTAAATATCGGCCGCTCCTCTCAGCTCCTTTTCTCCTTATGTGTCCGTGGGGTTGTGGAGTGTGGTTGTGTATGGTGGTAGTGTAACTGGAATTTTATATTTAAAACTAGAAATCAGGGTTAGCTAAGAAGTCGGTGTAAGCGATGAACACCTTCATGCCGTTGTCTGCAGTTCTGGGGCCGTGGACTTTGGTTCTGTCCATTGAATTCACTTTCTTCTTCACAAACCAGGAAAATAAACAAGTGCTGGTGGCTTTGTGTTGGAGGGGTGGGTTCTCACTGCTCCTTCTGAGCCACCCAGGGCTTTTCTTGTCTTAGCAGCACCTTTGAATCAGTGGACACCATTGGCTGGTAAAGTTGGTTTTTAATTTTGGAAACAAAACATCTGCGGTGGTGGGGGGGGGGTTTCGTGGCTGCATGTGGGTTTGGTCGTGGGCATCGACACTGTCACTATTATGATGATAATGACAGCGATGATTATAATTATCCTTCTGGGAGAGGGAGGTGGAGAATTTTGCCCTTGTAGTTGTTTTTTTAAAAATCACAGAAACCCGAGGACACTTCTAACACCAGTGGCTTAGTGCACAAAAGGTTGGGGGGTGTTGGGGCAGACTTGGGGGCCCACTTGGTGATGAGGGGTGTGCTCTGGCTCTGTCTCCTCCGAGGTGCTGACAGAGCCTGCTCTGGCCGCACTCTGGCCTGGGGAGTGGGGTGCTGTGTCCTCACCGAGGGCTGACTAAGGGAGGCTCCCCTTGGCCCCCAGGCCAACTGCCACCCAGGGTTCCCCTCCCATTGGTCCTTGGCTGTGATTATCACCTCCTTCCATATGGCCCTGTTAATTAATGGTAAACAAAAGAGTAAGAGAGCAGGGATTGGGGTCCAGCGGTACCAGCCAGGGCGCTGCTACCCTGCCATGTCTCCCTGGATAGCTGTTCCTTGTGCAGAGGAGGCTGGGTCAGGGCTTAGAGGGCAGTTTGTTTTCAAAGAGAAGGAGTCAGCTTTATGAACTCTTCTGTCCTGTAGAGACTGAGACTCCCACAAGGTTCTCCTGCCCCCTGGGTACCTGGTCAGTGCTGAACTTCACAGGGTGCTTGCTGATCCAGGAGCCTGAGCAAGGAGCTACAGAGAGTTAGACAAAGAGGCCTTTCCACTCAGGAACAGCCTGAGCTCTGACCCCTTTGGGCTATGAATCCCTGAAGAGGGCTTGGGAGCTTACCCAAGGCAGGGGGCTTCTTCTGTCTAAAGTGCTACTCAGGGGGCTGTGTGACCCTCAGTCATTGCTCACAGATCTCGAGGTAGCCTCAATTGTTCAGTGCCAATGCTCTGACCCCTCTTGGAAGATTCTGGCAAGATTCTTGGAAGATTCATGCTCCTGGTGCATGAATGGGGAAAAACTCTGAGATGACCCTTTCTAGCCATGTGGGATGCGAAGTTGCTCTGGTCTGGGGGTTGCAGTAGCTTCTACTTGGAAGCTCTGTTAGTGCCCAGAGATGTCAGGGAGAGGCTGGCAGAGGGTATGTGGGCACCGGGGTGCACACTGAGCAGCTCTGGCAACTGACCAAGGCAGTGCTGGCTCCGCAGTCAGCCTGGATTGGCTGGAGCTTGGCCTGTCCCCTGGCGTGGACGTGGTGGGCGCTCTCCCTGGTGCTGCCCAGAGACCCAGCCCCCCCAGCCCTGCCTCCACCCGGGCCTGGGGGTCACTGAATGTGCAGACAATGACATTTGTGGTGGTATGGGGGGCAGAGCAGACCCACCACTCTGCACTGGGGAGACGGAGGTCAGAGCCTGACTAACCTCCTTCCTGCTGCTCAGTCTAGTGATGGCTGGGCCATTTGGAAATGCCAGTTAGCAGAGAGAGCAGGAGAGGTTCCTGAAGACTGACAAAGTGCCAGAGAACCACCCGGGGCCTCCAGCAGCTGCTCAGGGTGGTGGGCAGGCTGGTGGGGGGCTGAGCTTTTCCTGGATGGACTTGGTGCAAAAGGCACGTCTACTTTGGAAAAGACTGATCAGGGATTGGGGCCACCCAATCCCTCTGTCAGGACTCAGGGTGGGGATGAGACCAGGAACAACCATAACGCTTTAATCAGCACTGGGCCTGGAGTGGATAAGGAGGTAGAGAACGGAGCCAGCTGGTGGATCGGGGTCAGGGGTTAGCTGTGGGTGGGTGGGGGCTGCTGGCGGTCACCTGATCTGCGAGCCGGCAGGGCACTGGATGGTCAGCCAGACTTCATGTTACTCAGGCATCTTGGAGAGCGGATGATCTGCCTGTCCTGATGCTGTAAGAGGCATCTCAGAATCCCTCTTTTGTTGATTGTTCTCTTGCAGAAACCTGGGCCAGAGAGTGGAGCAGGGTGCCTGCGGGGAGCTGGGGGCTTTTCTTTCTTCCTCTCTCCCATCCTCCTCATCTTAGATCCTCCCCCTCTGTTTTTACCTTGTGAACTTACTCATGAATAAACCAGAAGTTAGTTGTCTTCAGACATAATTTTAACAGGAATTTTGTTGTGTGAGTTTACCGGAAAATGGTCTTTGCATCATTAGATTAGTCAGACCCAGAAATGCAGTGTTTCCCAGGAGGGAAGAGAGCAGTGGCCACTGGGCCGCTGTGCAGTGGGAAGAGAGCAGTGGCTGCTGGGCTGCTGTGCTGTGGGAAGAGAGCAGTGGCTGCTGGGCTGCTGTGTGGCCGCTGGGCTGCTGTGCTGTAGGTTTTCTGCTCCTGGGAGACCACAGGACCCCTCCCTGCTTCAGGACGGCCCCCAGGGGCAGCCACTGCCCAGCCCAGAACATCTGCAGGGCCTCGGGGTGGGATGTGTGTTCATGGCCTCTTGAGGTTCCTAGCACTTTTTCTGTCTTTCAGACAAAATCTCCCCAAATGCCACTTTAAAATACTCAAAACAAAAATGAGCAAGAGGAATTTCACCTGAATTAAAATGTTTTTGATCTCAGGCTTCCACTGAGCCTGCTTCAGAGAGAATGATTAATAAATACTTGCCAGTGGAAGTGTAGTTTGGAAATGTCTCCCTTTTTATCTTCAGTGTTGAGGAACCAGCCTGATACAAATGTGGTCTCTTCTCCCCATGGGTAATGGCATGAGGCACTTTCCTTGTGGGAAGATTGGTTTCACCCATCACTTCATCCTTTTTCTCATTTTATAATTTGCACTTAAAAATTTTTAAGTGCAAATATTAAGTGTTTTAATTGGGAATGAAAGTAACTCAGAGGATGCTTTAATCTGCCCTGGCTGAGCACATCTGCCTTGGCCAGGATTAGCGTTCAGGCCTTGCAGAGGAGCGAGGTTGTTGACACAGGTGTGGGTGTCTGTGGCCCTACTCCCATCCCTCGTCCTACAGCATCAGAAGCCTCTACTCAGCAGCCCTACCTTCGAGAGGGTGACTGTGTGCTCAGGCAACCGAATGTGTGGTTTGCCCTGGAGTTGCATGGAGTTGTAGGATACGTTTGCTGTGCCTCGGAGTTTATTTGGGACTGTGGCCGGGGAGCATGGCCTGTGCCAGGAAGGTGCAGGTGGGGCAGCCCTCAGGAAGTAGGCTGCAGCGCTCTGCATGAGTCAGGGTGACCAGGCAAAGTGGGGGTGAGCACTTGGGATCTAGACGCTGGGGAGGAAAAGTGGAGGCACCATATGGCCTGAGCTGCTGACAGATGAGCTTGCTGGGCCCCACCTCTCTCTCACGCCTGGCTTCACACCTCCATCGTGTTCAACATTGGTCTGAGGGCTCGGGCAGCAGCCATCTGGGTCCTCTTCTTTTTTCCCATTTTGCTGCCTGCAATCCACACACCAGAGGAGGAGTGTGAGAAGAGGGGCCCTGGGTCAGGGCAGGTGGAGCCTCTCACCTGGTCCTGGGGGCCCCTCCAGGTCTCCCAGCTCAGGGACCACAGAGCTGCCAGTGGCTGACCTGCCTAGCTTGAGTGGGAGGAGAGCGGGAGCTTAGGTGCTGCATTATGCTCCAGGGCCTGCTTTAGAAGGCTCTAGAAGATCCCTGAGACTCTCGGATGGCAAACTGACAGCAGCAGGTGCCTGGCGTGGTCTCACAGTGAGCCAGACCCGAGGTGCATCCCCGGTTCCCCTGTGCGTCGTGCTGAGTAACTTGTCAAAGCACTTGGGTTTTTATAGCTACAGGGTTTTTTTGAGTTCTGAAAATCAAAAGTCTTTAGCAGTCATACTCTGTGGGCAGCCCAAGTGGCTCCTAACTGGAGGTGCTGCCCACTCGTTACAATACTCAGAGCTGGGGGACAAGTTCCCTTTCAGCTCTGAGTTTCCCAGGCATCAGCTGTCCTACGGATCCCAGGTGCAGGTGGTTCAAACCCTGCCCAGTTGCTGCCAACTGAACACTTGGTTTGTCAGTCATTCGTCAGCACCTGGAATTGTGCTCATTCTGCCCTTACCAAAGTTTTGTTTAGGGAAAAATGGATTTGAAATTGGGATGACTTACTATATTTAACATTATTTTCATTAAGACCGGGTCTTTATGAAATGGAACAATAAATATGACTTAGGTCGCAAGGGGCAAATAAACACATTTGACACTGTTATTTTAATCATTGGGACTGTGCTAACTCGTTTAATTCTCATTAATGTGTTCTGTGCCGGACACTGAGGCTGGGAGGCAAATTAGCTTCCCAGGTGAGTGGTGTAGCTCGAATCTGAACTGTTTCTAGGACAGCCTCCATCTCAGTCCCACCCAGCCCCACCCAGCCTTCCTGCCCAGTGTCCCAGACTGCTGTGGAGGCTGCCTGCAGACTACAGAGTGACCCTTACTGCCCTTATGTCTCTTCCTTTCAGCCTGGGAGGCACCTAGGTCCTGTCCCCAGCTTGCCCTCCAACCTTATTCTCCATCCCAAAGTGGGTTGTTGCCCAGGATCCCGGAGCACACCTCCCTATCTCCCTCCATCTCCTGCAGCTGGAGCTTTGCTTCTTGTTCAAGGCTTTGTGCAGATGCTGCCCCGGGTTCTTCTTTACCTACGTTTACTCTCATGTGTCTCACATTTGAAATCCCTCTCTTGGCAGCGCTGCTGTGACATTGCATCAGAGTGATGGGTGTCCCTGCTTGCCTTCCAGGAAAGCCTGCAGGCAACCGGCTCCAAGGCCTGCTGGGCCTGGGGGGCACCCCAAGTCTAGGACGTGCTGGGCCTGGGGGGTACCCCAAGTCTAGAAGGCTGCCTGGAGCCTGTCTTGGGGCCCTGCCCCTCTTCCCTGCGAGCACCATCACACTGGTCATCACACATCATCCACACTGGTAGCCTGGGCTTGTCTGGCTGCAAATCGCACCTGCAGCTTCTAAGTCAGAACCTGCTACTGGATGTGGATGGAGCTCCCTCCATCTCCAGGGTCTCAGCCTTCAGGCTTGGCTGACCCCTACACCTCTGGCATGTGGAGGAACCCAAACCCACTTTGATGTAAGAATTAGAGTCCAGGCCAGGCGCGGTGGCTCAAGCCTGTAATCCCAGCACTTTGGGAAGCCGAGGTGGGTGGATCACGAGGTCAAGAGATCGAGACCATCCTGGTCAACATGGTGAAACCCCCGTCTCTACTAAAAATACAAAAAATTAGCTGGGCATGGTGGCACGTGCCTATAATCCCAGATACTCAGGAGGCTGAGGCAAGAGAATTGCCTGAACCCAGGAGGCAGAGGTTGCAGTGAGCCGAGATGGAGCCATTGCACTCCAGCCTGGGTAACAAGAGTGAAACTCCGTCTCAAAAAAAAAAAAAAAAAGAATTAGAGTCCAATTTCTCTTCCTGGAGAGCCCTGTGAGGGCCTTGGACCTGGTGAGCTCTCCCCTGCCAGCCCCTCCTTCTGGGCACCTACTTCCTGCCCACTCCCTAAGAGGCCAGGCCACCTCTGGAGTCTGTAAAGTGTTTGTGTTTTCCCCAAATGCTGTTCTGTTTTGGCTCTTGTGTACTGACCACTGTCCATCCAGGCTGGGAAATTAGCATACACATTTCCCCATCCCCCACAATTTTTCTAAGTCTGAAAAGCAGCACAGGGGGCTGCTCTGAGCCCTGGAGCTGGGGCTTCCATCAAACCCACCAGAAAGGAGCTGCCTGGGCTCACCCTAGCCAAGCAGGAATTTAGGTAGGGGTCCTGCAGTGAGAGAGCCTGGGGTTAGAGAAGGAAAAGGGAGCTGTTGTCAAAGCCATAATCCCCCAGGGCTCTGAGGTCTGGGGATCTTCCCTTGAGCCCTCTCCCTTCTGAACTGGGGATGAGCCCGGGCATGGACAGACCCGAAAGGGAATGTGGGATGCCTTTCCTAGTGGAATAATTTTCTCTTCAAGGCCTCAATAAAATGTGTTTTTTTTTTTTTTTTTTTTTTGAGACAGAGTTTTGCTCTTGTTACCCAGGCTGGAGTGCAATGGCGCAATCTCGGCTCACCGCCACCTCTGTCTCCTGGGTTCAGGCAATTCTCCTGCCTCAGCCTCCCCAGTAGCTGGGACTACAGGCGCGCACCACCATGCCCAGCTAATTTTTTGTATTTTTAGTAGAGACAGAGTTTCACCATGTTGACCAGGATGGTCTCGATCTCTTGACCTCGTGATCCACCTGCCTCGGCCTCCCAAAGTGCTGGGATTACAGGCTTGAGTCACTGTGCCTGGCCCAAAATGCGGTTTTAAGCAAGAAGGAGTTGGCCGTTGCTTCTCTTCTTGGGCTGGAAAGCTGAACGGTTCTAAGAGCAATTTCTGGGACAGAGGAACCAAAGTGCTGGAGCAGAATTCCAGAGCAGGCCCCCTTGACCATGCAAGGCCAGCGTGTCTTCTGGGGAGTTCCCAAAGATCCATGGGGAGGATGCCCCCAAACCCAGCCCTGCTGGCTCTGGCCATACCCTCTTTTTATCTTTTTTTAAAGATGGGGTCTCAGGCTGTTGCCCAGGTTGGAGTGCAGCGTCTCGGCTCATTGCAACCTCTGCCTACTGGTTTTAGCAATTCTGTGCCTCAGCCTCCGAGTAGCTGGGATTACAGGCATGCGCCACCTCAGCTGGCTAATTTTTGTATCTTTAGTAGAGACGGGGTTTCATCATGTTGGCCAGGCTGGTCTTGAACTCCTGACCTCAAGTGATCCAGCCATCTTGGCCTCCCAAAGTGCTGGGATCACAGGCGTGAGCCACTGTGCCCAGCCTCTTAACTCTCATCCTGCATCTGGAATACCTGTTGGACCAGGCCTGTTTCCATTGCAGCCCCTTCTTACTGCCTTTATTTTCTCTGTGTTCTCCCCCATCTGTACCCCGGGATTCAGGCAGGCAAGTCTAGTTGTGCCTGATCTGAAAAAGTGTCTCTGATGGTGGCCCAGTGAGGCAGGGCCATGGGTCAGCCTGGCCACCTTCCCTCCCCTCCTGAGCACTGTGGGTGGGTCAGGCCTCAGGCAGCCCTGGGAGGCAGCAGCCACAGACGGAGGTGGGCTGGTGGGCAGGTGTGGCAGAGTGGATGTCTTTTGTGGCCTGGCCAGTGGAGATGGTCAGGGGAGCAGGGGAAGCCCCCAGCCCAGTGCCTGCAGCTGTGTCCATTTCCCCCTCCCTGGCTTCTCCTCCTGTTGCCCTGGGTGGGCTCTTGGGAGCCACCTATTTCTAGAATCCTCCTTTCCGGGCTCCTTGTCCTGGGTGTGGGGTGAATGTGCCGGACTGGGGTCACAGGGTTGCATCCACCTGGAGCTGAGGCTGTTCTTGCCCCAGAAGGAAAATCCCGCCTGTCTTTGTGGAGCAGAGTCTGGATTGGTTTGCTTGCTGTCGCCTGGGTCCCGGTTCCCGGCCTAAGGGTGAGGCTGGTCCCACAACTGGACTCTCCCAGGCGCCTCGGGATGGATCCGTGTGACACTTTGGGCGTCCCTCCGGCACACTGCCTGCCCTGGGCTGGGCACACCCTCCCCGTCGGCAGCTAGGGATGACAGGCTGCCTGGAGAGTCATCCTGTGATTTGGTTTGGAAAGTCATTATTACTGCAGAGCAGTTTAGCTGTTGTTTTTACAGCGTTGGTAAAGTTAAAAGAAATAATGATAATAATATAAGAAAGACTCAGCCACAGTAACTGCCTGCAACATGCTATTTGCATTTTTAAGGAAACACTTCTTTGAGACAGCCTGGGTGAAAGGTCACTATTTGCATATAAATGGAAAAGAAAGTGTATGATGCTGGAAGTTACATCTGTATTATTTTCTCAGCAGTGAGCTGCTGTTGGAGAGATTAGAGGACATGGCTTGCATTTGGCTTTTATTGAATAGAGAAAGTAGCAGCGAGGCTGATTTAGAAGCAAAATAATGAGAGAAATGTGCAAAGCTATAGAATTGCCAACTCCCCCTGCCCCCACCTCTCCCTTCTCTCATTTTCACCTAAACTCAGCAAAAGCTGGTCTGCCTTTGCGCCACTCAGCAAGTCTTCATTTTACTTCTCTCTGGATTCCAGAGAGAAAAAAAGGGAAAGAAAAAGAGCAAAACTTGCCCTCATTTTCCCCTCAGTCCCATGTGTGTCTCCTGCCAATGTTTCCTCCAGATGCCCCAAACCCAGGAGCAGAAGTCCCTGTGACTGCACTGCTCTTCCAGAGTGTGGAGTGGAAGAGGCCTTTGGGGACAGGGACCAGCAACCAGGGAGCACCCCTCTCTGGAGCTAGTGGGGCTGTTCTGGACCCGCTGCTGGAAGAAGCTAGGGGCAGGGATCAGATGAGGGGGTCCTGTTCCGCCATCATCACAGCCCCATGAGACCCACAGTTTCTGGGACATGGCTTCCACTTTCTTCATGGAAATTTCCAAGCTTGTCAGACTTTCCCAGGTGCCTGGTCCTCTGGGCTTTCCAGGAGGCCCCAGGAACAGAGCCGACCATCCCTGAGAGAAGCCCTGTGTGGAGCTGGGGCCTGTGCCTGTCCAGCCAGCTTTGGCAGCCAGCTTGTCTGAGCACAGCATAGACTTTAGGGGCCTGCAGGAACAGTCCTGGGACAGAGGGAGGTGGAGTGTCCTGCCTGGAGGAGGGGCTGCAGGATCCCCTGGGTCCCAGCTTCTCTCCTCACAGAGGCCTCCACTGACCTCTGGTTACTTAAATCGCACCCCCATCCTCATTATTTTCAAAAATGCTTTTTGAAACAATCTCAAGTCCACAGAAATGTTTCAAGTCAAGGCCACACTGCTTTTCCTGAGCTGTTTGAGAGTGTATCACCCAGGACACTTGGGTGGGTGTTTCCAACGACAGGGTCGCCTCCCACTTACCATCGTCTCCTTCACGGCCATCTGGTCCTCAGACCCATTCAAGGGTGGGCTCAGAATCCCGTATGTGCTTGGTCATGGTGCCTTGTCGGCCTCAAGTACTTTTCAGCCTTGTCTTCCCCGACCTTGTGGTTTTGGAAAAGCACTGCTCAGTTACCTGGTGGGACACCCGTCACAGAGGTGCCTGTGGCTGGGCTTGGGTTATCCAGGAATACCCAAGTGTGAGCTTCTTCCTTCACCTGCTCCGATTTGTCCCTTAACTGATAATGCTGACTTGGTCACTGGATTAGATGGGGCATCCTGGCACCTCTATGCCAAAGGGAAATGCCAGTCATTTTCCCTTTGCAATTAATACATATTTGGGGGAAGTTTCTTTGAAACTGTGGATATATCTCCATCCTCAACAAACCATCACTTAATTTTCACGGCTATCTCTATAGACTGATTATTTCCTGTTTTCTCCAATGGGCTGAAAGCCTTGTTCTGATGCTCAGATTGCCCCGACTGGCCAGCGGGAGCTCAGTGCAGAGGCTCCCCTAGCCTCGGCACACCACCACTGTTTTTTCTTGTTCTTGCCTTTTCTGCTTGGGGCCTGGAACTCTGGTTCCTTCTATTAGAAAATGGTGGTTAGCCTGAGACGTGGCTGTTGGGCCTCGAGTGGACAGGGCTGGAAGATGTGTGTGTGCACACACACAGTTACACACACGCTCCTTTTCACCCAGGTCTGTATTCTCCATCTACCGATGTATATTGCAAAACACAAGTTCACTTTGACAATTTCTGATTCCAGTTCCCACACAGGGTTCACTCCAGAGCTCTGCTTTTCCATAGGCATAACTTACTCTTCCAATATTGATAAAGCTGATTTCCATTGTCTTTAATATATTTACATATTTGATCCACCCCCTTCCCTGTACCAACAGCCTCCTTACTCCACAGAAGTGCTGACCCCTCACTAGGCCCCTCTCTCAGGCCAACCCTCTGGCTCTCCAGGATACCCCACCCTCTGCTCTAGGCCCTGAGGGCCACCTCTCCCCTGCAAGGGCTCTGGTGCTAGGGAGCCTCACTGGCCAGTTACCCAGCACTGTGGGGCTCATGGGGTGTGGGACAGGGCAGCCCCAAGTGTCATGGGGTGGTTGGCCTCCTTGTGGCCCCAGAACTGGACCCTTCTGCCACTTGTGCTCACAGTGACCAGTTAGCTTCCTTTGTAGCAGTGAGCATTATCTTTATCTTCAGTGTTTCACTGCTGGACCAAGCAGTATTTACCAGCATTGTTTCTCATACAAGATTCTGTGTTTTGTTTTTCTTGAAGAAAATTATCACCACCCCTGCCCCACGCACCGCCCTGGCCTCATTCCACTTGCTTAGTGTTCAATGTGCAGTATTTGCGACTGTGCATATCTGATGTATTTTTATTCTACTACATCCCTTGATCGATATTTTGTCTGGGCATAGAGGGTATGCCCTGAAGTCAAAAATCAACTCTTAAAATTGGGAAGCCTTTCTCTGCTGTCTGTGAACACCCTGCTGCTCCTGACTAGTGTGATCCTATTCTAGTTAGAGGTTTTGTTTGTGACTTTTTTCCCCTTTAAAAGTTTTTAGGGACTTTTTTCTATTCCTAGTGTTTAAAATTTTACAGTGCTTGGCTTGGTTGGATGTGGGTCTTTTTTTATTCACTGTGATGGGCACTTAATGGGCCTTTTAATCTAAGAATATAATTGCCTTTAGTTCTGAGGAGTTTTTTTTATTATTTAATTTATGCTTTTCCTTCCCATTTTCTTGATTCTCTCTTTCTGGGACTCCAGATTGGACGTCAGGCCTCACCCAGTGTTTCTTCTAACTCCTATCTCTTTTACCTTTTGTTCACTTTTTAAAGTATATTTCTTTGACTCTATCTCCCAAGTCTCTATTGAATTTTTCATTTTGGTTTTACCATTTACTTCCAAGCTGGGGAGGACTGACATGATGGCATTAAGCCTTCCCAGGCAACTCCTCCTGTCACCGTCTGGATGGGGCCATGTCTGCCCTGTCCACATGGCTGCTGGACAGTCTGTCCTTGTTCCTGCTCTAACCGCTGTCCACACTGTTAGTCGAGCTCCTGAAGGAGCTCCTAAAATATTCATTTGCTCATCCAGTGCAGGTTCCTCCTGCAGGCCAGGGACAGTCCCAGGCACAGCTGCTTCTGAGCACCCTGGCAGTGCTCAGACTGGGGTGCGGACCTCCCACTTTGAAACTTGAGAGACAGATGCGGCCTCCTCCAGGAGCCATGTGGCATGGATGAGTCTGTTTGCCTCTGAGGGCTCACCTTCCCACGTCTGGGGGCCATGTGTTGGGTGTTAGAGGCTCTTGGGTCTAGAGAGGGGAAGCCTGGGCTGTGGTGCTCCCGAGTCTCCTGTGACCTGTGGTTGGTTTTGTAGAGGTCTTAAGTGGTTTCTAAATTTGTATCGTAAACCTTTTCTTGGTGCGTTGCTGGGCTTTGCTTTAAACCCAAGTAGCAGCAAGAAGGGCATAAATGAGGGATTCAGAGAAGTAGGAAAAACGTTTTTTTTTTTTTTCCTTTGGAGTGGCAAGATGTAAGTTTATACGAAATCCAGGGCCCAGCTGTTCAGTTTCACTCTGCATGAGGTATGATGAAAGCTAAGAAGGCCTGCTCTCTCTGGGGAAGTGGCAGCCGGAGCAGCCACAGTGTCCCAGGATGTGGCAGGTCCAGCCATTGCACATGAACCTGGAGCCATGCTGCTGGTTGGTTACTAGGTGGGATTGGCCCCGGCCTCGGCTCAGCTGCCCAGAGAGCTGTGGACACATCCTGACAGAGCCCTGGTGGAGGTGGGAGGTGAGCTGCTGCTGTTTTGGGTCACGACTCTCCTGGCTGCACAGAGGCAGTTGCCTTCCTTTGGCCCTGTTGGATGAGTACAGCCCTAACTGCTCTGGGGAGCGGGAGGGTGAAGTGGACTAGGGGCTCTCACTCTGACCTCCATGGCCTGTCTCCTACCACTAGCATTACCTATTCTCCTCCTGTATCTCTGGACCCGGCCCTCCCTGGCCTCTAGGGGCAAGGAGTGATAGGCATCCAAGGTGGTACAGCTGGGGTTGAGGCAGTGTCTAGAGGCTCGCCCAGGACATAGGCTTGCAGAACCCAGTCTGGAGAACCAAAGGGGGCTTGCTGGGACCTCCTGCCCTGTGCAGGAGTCCCCAGAGGCGTCCGCTGACCATCCACGGGCCACTGTTTAAAAACAGCTTTATTGGAATATAATTTACACATCACAGAATTCACCTATTAAAAGTATACAATTCAGTGGTTTTAGTGTATTTATAGAGCTGTGCATCTATCATCACAACCCAATTTTAGGTGATTTTGATCACCCCGGAAAGAAACCCCATGCCCACGAACAGTCATTGTCCATCTGCTACTCCACGCGTCCGAGGCGACATGAATCTACTTTCTGTCTCTGTGGATTTGCCTGTTCTGCACCTTTGGTAAATACAGAATTGGTCAATATGTGGCCTTTTCTGCCTGGCTTTTTCCACCGAGCATGATGTTTTGAGATGCACCCACATTGTCCTGTGTGTAAGCGCTCCATTCCTTTTTATTGCCAAAGACTATACAACTGTATCTTGTCTCACTCAGCAGTTGATGACACTGGGTTTCTCCACTTTTCAGCTAGTGTGAATAAAGCTGCTATGCATAGTTGTGTTCAAGCCTTTATGTGGACATATGTTTTTATTTCTCTTGGGCAAATATCTAGGAGTGAAATCCCTGAGTCATATGATAACCCTATGTTTAACATTTTGAGTGACTGCCATGCTATTTTCCAAGTGATTGTCCTATTTTACACTCCTATCAGCATTATCTGAGGGTTCCAGTTTCTCCATACTCTCACCAACACTGCTTACTGTCTGTTTATTTTTAAAACTACATGGTGTAGTGGTATCTGAGTGCAGTTTTGATTTGCATTTCCTGAGCCACTAGATGTTGGGCATCTTTTCATGAGCTTATTGGCCATTTCTGTGTTATCTTGGGAGAAATGTCTATTCAAATCCTTCGCTCATTTTTAAATTGGGTCATTTCTCTTATTATGGAGTTGTAAGAGTTCTTTATTCCAAATTCAAGTTCTTTTTCAGATATATGATTTGCAAATATTTTCTCCCAAGTTTTGGGTTGTCTTTTCACCTTACTGACAGTGCTATATATTTATTTTTGAGGTTGAGTCTCACTCTGTCACCCAGGCTGGAGTGCAGTGACACGATCTTGGGTCACTGCAACCTCTGCCTCCCAGGTTCAAGTGATTCTCCTGCCTCAGCCTCCTGAGTAGCCGGGACTACAGGCACACACCATCACACCTGCCTAATTTTTTGTATTTTCGGTAGAGATGGGGCTTTATCATGTTGGTCAGCCTGGTCTTGAACTCCTGACCTCAAATGATCTGCCCGCCTTGGCCTTCCAAAGTTTTGGGATTACAGACGTGAGCCACCTTGCCCGACTGACAGTGTTATTTTAGCTACAGAAGTTTTAAACCTTGTTGAAGTCCAATATATTATTATTTTTTAATGGCTTGTACTTTTGTTGTCATAGCCAAGAAACCATTGCTTAACCCAGAGTCAGAAAGATTTACTCCTAAGTTTTTTAAGAGTTTTGGTTCTTACTTTAGATATGTGATCCAGTGTGAGTTAATTTTTGACAGGGGTCCAAGTTCATTTTTTCAGGATATCTAGTTGTCCTAGCACATTTGTTGAAAAGACAGTTTTTTTCCCATTAGATTTTTTAGTGCCTTTGTGAAAAGCAAGTGACCATCAATACAGGGTTATTCCTGGACTCTCAATTCTGCCCACTTACCTACATGCCATCCTTATGCTAGTACCACATTGCCTTGATGACTGCAGCTTTGTAGTACGTTTTGAAATTGAGAAGTGTGTCTCCCAACTTTGCTCTTTTTCAAAATTGTTTTGGCTAGTCTGTATTACTTGAATTGCCATATGAGTTTTAGAATGAGTTTGTCAATTTTTGCAAACAGAACAAAACAACACAGCTGGAGAGGTCAGAAATGGTCACATTCTGGTGAGATTTAAGAAACAACATTGGCAGGATTTGGGGCCAAGGATGACCCTCAGGGTTCTGTCTTGAGGAGCTGATGACTGAAGATGGGAAGAGGAATGCCCAAGTCACATATGAAGCAGAGATTGTGGGCAGAGGGGAAGCAGAGAGGATAGGGTGTCTGCCGTGGGGTGGTCAGTGGCCAGGAAGAAACTATACGGTGACTGACAAGGTCGGGGGCAGGTGTTTGCCACAGGAGTGGGGAACAGACACGCATTTCAGCAGTGCATAGTGGGCCCTCATGTGCCCTGTGACGTGATGCCGGCTGCTGTTTCAGTAGTGGGATTGGGTGGAGGCCAGTTGTGCTGGGGCTGGAGGAAAAGTCAGCAGGAAGTATAGTTATGAAGCAGGAGGTGAGGGAGAGGGAACGTGGGGTCCAGAGAGACTGTGTTTTTAAATATGGATGCCTCAAGCCTGCTGAAGAGTTGGAAAGAGCAGTTAAATATTCCAGAAGAGTGGAGGGAAGAGTTGATACTCCTGGGAACTTTAACCAGCAGTGGAAAGAAGGTGGGTATAAATCCAGATGGAGAGTCCTGTTCAGCAGGGAGGCAAGATCCCACCTCCTATGCTGGAGACACAGGAGGGCTGGGAGGGTGCAAGGGAGAATGGAGATGTGGGCTCCTCTTGAGAGACTCCACTTCCCCTCTTTGCATGCTGAGGAGCAGGTGGTAACAGCTCCTGGCCCCAAAGGCAGCCCTAGTCACCAGTGAAGACTGAAAACGTTTGGCTTTCCATGCTTACCACCTGGCCTCTCACTCAGCTTTCCTGTTATTTTGTTCTTGTTTTCAGAGTAGGGAGGTTGTGCACAGTGGAAGGGGGTTGGGTTGCCAGTGCTAGAGTGGGTCAGAGCTAAACACCACAGGGCACCATGGGGGCAGGTTGGTTCAGGCCAGATTCCAGGCCACCCAGCCAGCATGAAAGCAGCCATGGTCACCTGTGTGGGGTCCCTCATGGGGTTGTGAGTGGAGTGGCCCCAGTGCCAGTGCAAGGAGGAAGTGTGTGCTGGCCAAGTGTCAGCGGGTGGCTCTCCTTGCCATGACGACAGAAGGAAACCTTGGGGTAGGCCAGCAGCACTCCCTGGGAAGAACCCAGCAGAGTACTGGCTCTCAGCAAAATGTCGTGTCTGGGGCCTGGGTCAGACTGGTCTCCAGTTCGCGGTGCTGCTGAGTTGGAAAAAGAGGGCTTCGTTAGGAGAGGGGCAGAGGGGCTGCAGCTCAGCTCTGTACATCTCCCTGGCCTCTGCTAGAGTCTCCAGCCAATGAGGGGTGGTGGTTCCCTCTCTGGACCCTCGTGCAGCAATCTCAGCCGAGCAGGCTGTTTGTTTACTGAGTTTTTCCGCCCACCAGAGCCCCACAAAAGTGAGTCTGGGGCCACCGTGGGGACAGATGTGGGAGCAACCTTGAGCAGGCAGGACTCCAGGTGCAAAGATGCCAGGTCTATAGAGAGGGGTCCCAGCAAAGCCAAGAGAAAGGGCTCGTCTTGATGAAAACCTCCTCTTCACTTCAGATTCCCGACAGGAAAGGCCATGGTGGTGACGGCAGTGCTGATGTCCTCATGCTTTCGGTTCCAGGCTCTTCCCATGCACGTCTCTCCATCTCCAAATACATCTTTGCCTCCCACGTTATGGATGAAGAACTTAAGTCTCACAGAGGGTCGTGACCTGCTGGTCAGGTCTGAGTTGCTGGCGGTGCTCTGTGTGAGCTTTGGGGGGCCCTTGTTCCCACCACATAGTGTCCATGGAGCAGCATGACTTCTGGAAGGGGCGACTTTATGGAACCCCTTACATTTTGGTGGAGAGTTTTCCTTTAGCACGTGGCCCTGGTACGTGCGGGCTTAATGTGCTGCTGGGGATGCTGATTGCGCAGAGCCTGTGGACGTGGAGCCTACTGAGCCCACGGGGCAGGGCTTGGCCACACACAGGCCCCAGTAGGGGACCGAGGGAGCCACAGGAGAGGAGCTGGTAAACCTTACTGGGCTTCTAACAGTGCTTGTTTGCTGCCAAAACATTTCCTGGAAAAGGGAGGCTAAATCATGTCAAGGTCGAGCTGGGTCCTCAGGTCCTCACAGATGAGGTTCTGAGCTTGGGGGTATGTACTTTGATTACTTATGTGCTCTGCATCCAGGGGTGTGGTGCAAAGGCTTTTACCAGGTGCCATTCTGCTCTTTTGCCCAGATAAGCTCAGTGGCTTTGCTGCTGCAGGGAGGCAGGAGTGGCTCTTTGGAGGAGCACAGGACCCAGTGACCCTAGTGCTTTGCCTGAGCAGGTGTGGGGCCTCAGGGCCTCAGGGCCTCAGAGTCCAGGTCTGACTGACCTAGGATGGCGTGTCAGGGATGTGAGCAATGAAGAGTTCCACAGGGCTTAATTTCCAGAGCTTCATGGGTGGGTATGGGTGGAGAAGCCCTAGTGAGCTGGTTAGCTCCCATCAAACAAAATATCCCTTTGCAGAGACGTTTGCAGTTCATGCCCACCTGGCTTCTCTGAGAAGCAGGAGAGACTCAAAGCAGAACTCAGGGGAGTCACCATCAGGAGAGGCAGTGCCTCTGGAGCACCCAGACCTCATGCCCCTTCCTCCAGCTGTCAGTCAGACATGCCCCAGTTGTCTTGCATATTTACATATGTAACCCTAACAAGAAATTCTGCTTGAGCCTTGCCAGTCAGCCCAGTGAGCAGGTTCCCGCAGCATCTTGTCTCCTGGGACAGATACTCAGAAAGTGAGCGCTGTGCACTCTGGGGCTTTGCCTCTCACCTTCTGTTGTGACCACACAAGAGCCACCCAGAGAACCCCACGCCCCATCTTCAAAGTGTGAGGCATCCTCCCTGGCTGGGGGAATTATTGTTTGTTCACGTGAGGAATCTTCCAGTACATTTTGCCTCCCTATGCCCTGCATAGAGTTGAGAATTTGGTTACCTGGTGGGCAGGCTGGGCCCTCTCAGAGGCACCTCACACTGGCTCAGTGCAGATGGGAACCCAAGGGGCCTTGAGATCTGGGGTTATGGGGAGACCCCTGCAGTTCACTCCTCACTAGTCCAGGCACCGGTGCCTGTGGTTGGAGCCCTGTCATCTCAGTGATAGCCTGTGATTTTGTTACAGCTCAATGAGGGGAGGCACATAGTAGGTGCACACAGTAGGTGCTGAATCTGAGTGGTTTTATTCATTCCTTGGAAGACCTTGTATTATGCTGTCTCCTTGACGACCAAATCTGCTTTCCTCTGTATTTATGCTCTGGAAGGTAATCTGAAGCCCTTTAATAGGATGGAAGCATTTCCAGATAAGAAGAGGATGCTGTGACCAGAGCCACAGGGTTGCCTGGGGCCAGGAGTGGCCAGAATCCTAGAGAAAAATTGCATTTGGGGATGCATGCGGAAGCATGAGGAAAACGAAGAAAACGGGTGGGAACAGTTTGCCTTCGGCAGAACCCAAGCTCACTTCCGAGGCGAAGCCAGAGCAGAATGCAAGAATATTCATTTCCTGTTTTTATTGTTGGTTACTTAATGACCTTCCTTTGAAATGCTGCAGTTATGTAGAAAGCAGGTTGTCATGGAAACGGGGAGTGACGTGCAGGGAATAGGTACACAATGCATTTCTTTGTCATGTCCAGCTGATGCATTCAGCCTCTGCTTAGACATGGGAATTTATGTGAGGAATTAAATATTAACTGGAGGCATTGCCCTAGAGAGAGGCAGAAACACAGGGTGAGAAAGGATGATGAAAACCGGAGCAAAGAGCCTGGTGGGGCCCCCAGGATCCTGTGGGAGGGAAAGCTGACTGGACACGGTGGATCTCACTTTCTTCCATCAATGGGCTCCAGAGAAGTTGTACAAAAAAATCTGCTTTTTCAAATGAATATGTACTATGCATTCTTTTGAGGGGCAGGAAGATCTGGTTGTAACATGAATAATGACTCGTTAGTCAGCTCATTTTCAAAGCTGGAGAGATTAAATGCCACATTTTCTCAGGTGGGTCTCAGCTGCCTTGTTCCAGCACTCTGGTGAGCACGGCTGACAGTGGGAACCAACCACCTACCCAAGGCGTGTTGCATGAGCAGCACCAGAGCTGGGACAATGGTGGAGGGCTCTGAGGAGGCTCCTGAGTTGGAGAGAAATTGTTTCTTGTCCCTGAAACAGCCATGGAGCCATGTCCTTGTCTGTTGCTCCGCTAGATTTCAGAAAATAGGGACTGAATGTATGATGTATAAAAAAGTGCCCCAAGCCTCTCACTTTTTTCTCTTGAGCCAGTGTGGCTGGCACCCACCAAGCTTTCCTTTTCTGAACTTGTATCTTTTTAAACCCTCAGAAAATGAGTTCCAGGGTGAGCTGCTAAATCAGAGGTGGACACACGGAGGCAAGGCCAGCAGCTGCAAGACCTCAAAACCCCTCCCGGGCAGACGCTGCAAGGTGAGGCACTAGAGGGCGGCCCCTGTCCTGGGGCTCCACCCCGTGGTTGCCTGCACAAAGCCTTTCCTCAGCCGCAGGCACGAAGCGTGGAGGCGACTTTTGGTCTGATCATCACCAGAGTCCAGGTCAGGTGAAGGGTAAATGGGGACCAGGATCAGCAATGATCTGGTAACTTTAAAACTAGGGGAAGAGACCAGGCGCAGTGGCTCACACCTGTAATCCCAGCACTTTGGGAGGCTGAGGCGGTTAGATCACAAGGTCAGGAGTTCAGGACCAGCCTGACCAACATGGTGAAACCCCATCTCTACTAAAAATACAAAACTTAGCTGGGCGTGGTGATAGGTGCCTGTAATCCCAGCTGCTCAGAAGGCTGAGGCAGAAGAATCAGTTGAACCTGGGAGGCGGAGGTTGCAGTGAGCTGAGATCGCACTACTGCACTCCAGCCTGGAAGACAGAGAGCAAGACTCAGTCTCAAAAAAAAAAATAAATAATTAAGGGAAGAAAAATGACTAAGCAGATCAAAACTAACATGTGACCCCAGGCTGGGTGTGGTGGCTCACACCTGTAATCCCAGCACTTTGGGAGGCCAAGGCAGGTGAATTATTTGAGGTCAGGAGTTTGGGACCAGCCTGGACAACATGGTAAAACCCATCTTTACTAAAAATACAAAAATTAGCTGCGCTCAGTGACACATGCCTATAATCCTAGCTACTCAGGAGACTGAGGCAGGAGAATCACTTGAACCTGGGAGGCAAAGGTTGCAGTGAGCCGAGATTGTGCCAGTGCACTCCAGGCTGGGCAACAGAACAAGACTCCATTTCAAAAAACAAGCAAGCAAGCAAGCAAGCAACCAACCAAAAAAACCCTACAAAACTAAAATGTGAACCCAGAGTCTCTCTTCCCTGCTTTGAGGTAGGAGCACATCTGGGCTCTGTGATGTGCCTGAGTAGCTGTTCTCTATTCACTGGCTTTACCTGGGAAGGCTGAGTCCCTGCAGGATCTGACAGCAGAGTTAGCCAGCAGGAACTTATGAGGTCTGTTGGCCTTATTTTGATTTTCCTAAGGGGAGGCAGATGGTGCATGCCCTTCCTATGCCTTCCCAGAATTCGGGATGGAGGGGACCTCCCCTGGGGACACTCCCAAACTGTGATGTCACACGTGCTTATAGCCACTGTTCTCCACCAACACTCTGATTCTAGAACTTCCCGCCAATACCCTCTGGTGAGGCCAGGTCCACTCAGAGCTGGACGTAGAGGCCGACAATGGCTTAGGGTGCAGTCCTTTCCAGGCATCAGATTCTGCCCTCTTGTGTTCTTGCATGTGGGTGCTCTCCAGCAAGGACCCAACTGTGATGCAGGGACTCAGGGCATAGGGACAGTGATGGCTTAGGGTGTAGGCAGGGAGGGCTATGCAGTTACAGTGGGACCTTCATTTGAGGGTGCTTGTATTTTACTCTCAAGACCCAACCTTTTTATTTTGAATCTGGTGACGAAAATGTACATTTTAATGGGTCTGTTATAGATACCTTGTTCAGCCTCTCTGCTCATATTTTGGCTCCCATAGGATTACCCATGCTCTGCTGATTCACCTTGGAGCCTGAGGCACAAGGAAGTGTCAGTCATATTGGTCCTGTCTTTATTTAAAGTTTTGGTATTTTGTTTATCATGTTTTTTTGCATCATGTTGATGTTTCTAAATATTGAATTAAAATATTATTTATCTTGATTGCTGAGATTTTGGCCTCATTCCCCTCACACTACCACAAGCCCTGAGGATTCACATAGAGCTGTCCTGGCATGAGGTCATGTGAGAAGTTACTTGATTTGAGGACAGGGCCTCTGCATGAAGTGTTATCTACAAACATCTGATGCCACATCAGGGGTGGGTAGGAAGATTTTTATCTACCCCTGGCCCCAAGTATGACACACTCATAGAGTTTGGGACCTGCCATGGATGACCCATGGCTGTTCAAAATGCAACTTTTGTGAATAAAGCCAGGGGCCCATTACCAGGTTCTCGCGGCATCACCAGCTCTTTCATCACTGCTCTGTTTGAGAGTCATTTTCCTTTATTTTTTGCAGATAGGGCCTGAGTTACTGCTCTGAATAGAGAAGCTAAGATGAAGAGTGTGCCAGAGAAGGCGAGAGGATGAGAAAGGGTCGACTGCCCAGAGGACAGTGGGGCTGGTGCAGGTGGCGTCTCCTGACTTAGGGGCTGAGGAGGGTGGCAGCACAGGTCATGAGAATGTCACACAGCCACAGCAGCACTGGATCAGCCTTGCAGAGGCTGGCTTCGGACAGGAGACAGGTGAGGTGAGGAGCCAGCACGGGAGGGCAGTGAACAGACAAAGTCTTGCGGGGGACCGTGACAGTGTGCCGCTTGCTCTGAGTTCAGCACCAGGCATATGGACAGCTCAGGACCGGTTGGAAGCGGCTGCCAGAGAAGTCAGGTGGTGGCGTGTCAGTGGGGAGTGCAGGTGCTGACAGTAGCTCCTTAACCCCCTTCTTGCAAAACATTCAGTGGATGACTGTGGAGATATGGAATCATGAAAAAGGGCAATTGCACGACAATTCAGCCAACGCTTCTTCTGCCACCCAAGGCAGGGGGTGCCTCTGGCAAGGGCGACTGGATAGAGGCTCCTGCAAGGGAAGGAACTGCCACAGGGTGTGGCCCTTCTGCTTGCCTCACTTGATGTTGCTGGAGTCTGCCCTGGGTAGGTGTGAATTCCACTTATGCTGGGGTTTTTAACAGATGGATGCAGATGTGGCTGCTTCACCAGGGTACCCATTACGTAGGCATAGTTCTTAATTTGGGAGTGAGGTGAGCCAGTACCCCATGCTTACAGCTGTCAAGAGAACCCCTTCTCAGACGTGTTAAATAATGCCCCATGGAGGTGTCCTTCCAATGTCCTAAGGAGGAGGCTGGTGTAATCTGCTGAATTTGTCAGGAGAATTTCAGAATTTCAGATGTGCAACAGGACATCACCCAATGTGGAGACAGAACTATCACTACAAGGAATCAGGGGGTGCTCCCAGTGGGGTGCAGGGGCGAGGGCTCATGGTTTAGCCTCAGAGATCAAGGGAGTGGAAAGCAGGATGTGTGCCAAGGTCACTGACTTTCTGTATCTGTTCTGTGGGCTGAGCTGGCAGGCAGGTGACCCTCCCGGGATACTTGGGAGGGGAACGAGGCAGAAGCTTGAATGCTGCTCTGAGATCGCTGAGTGGGAACGTGCACCTTCCCCAGTACTGTCTGCTGTGATGGCTTCCCAGTGGTGACAGGGAAGCTGGTGCTGCCTCAGTACATAAGTGAGAGAAAAAAAACAGGTCAGTAGATGGCTCTGTCCATCTCCCCTCCCCTCACTGCTGGGAAGTGAAACTGAATGTAGTGTGAGGCACTGCTGGAGCCAGGCAGAATGGGCGACGGCCAGCTTCTGGCCTCCTCCTCTCCCCCACATCCTTCTGGGAAGGGGCTGCCTGTGGTCCCTGGGGCTCAGCAGGTGCTCTCCCTCTTATTTTGGGTCTCTGGGAGGAACATTATCATGCAAGAGGCTCAAGCGTCCCACGAGGACACCCAACCTATGTAATTTTATGGATTTTTAAGAATAGTGGTAAGACCATCCTAAATCTCCAGATTTTCTGGCTGTCAGAACACATTTTAAATAAAATGAAACACTAATGTGTCTCCTCCTGTAGTACAGAGCTGGGATATATGGTCCCTGCGGTGTCAGAATGCCTGGAACCCCCAGCTCAAGGCCCCCACATGTGGCCTTGTGTAGCCCCTCTGACCACGGCTCTCCATGTACCCCAGCCCCAGGATTTCAGAGATGTTTCTGCCTGTCCCCATTTATTCATCCATCCACCTGTGCATCTGCCCATCCTCACATGATATGCACTGAACAGCTCTCTGGAGGAGAGACAGTGACCTTAACACCATGAATGCAGGAGCTCATTTCAGACTGAGAAGAGGACTGCAGGGGAAGCAAGCAGGCACATGGTGGAGACTTCGAGAAGTGGAGGAGGCAGGGTGCTGGCCATGCACGAATGCTCATGTCTTCGGATCACTGCTCCTTTCACCCTTCCTATCCCTAACTGGCTCTCAAGCCTTAGCAGCTCTCTCTGCCTCGGGCTCTCCCCTCAACACTCCCTGCCACCTTGGAGTGATGTACAAACCTTGCGGTGCCAGGCTCGTGCCCCTCAGGGCCAGGACACCCTCATGCCGGGACCAGGATTCTGTCCTTTGAGCAGCTCTGGGCCATTGGTACAGAAGGGATGTGATGGGGGCTGAGGGAGGGGGCTGTTCAGTTTTGAAGCATGAGAAAGGAACGACAGGGGCAGAGAGAGACAGAGAGGGAGTGAGTGACTGAGCAAGGAGAAAAGGGTGTCCCTGAGCTGGGCCAGGGAAGGGTGGGCAGTCACAGTCTCTGGGGCGAGGGTGGAAGTTGGCACAAAGCCTGTTGGGCTTCATGGAAAATCCCTAGCCCTGACATCTTTGGGAGTTGAGTCCACCATTTTCCCTTAGAGATGAGACCTGAGTCGTTTGCTTCTGGCTATGTTTCTGGTTGTTTTTCTTATTGTTTTTTGAGACAGAACCTTGCTCCAGCCCAGGCTGGAGTGCAGCGGTGCAATCTCAGCTCACCACAGTCTTTGCCTCCTGGGTTCAAGTGATTCTCCTGCTTCAGCATCTCGAGTAGCTGGGACTACAGGTGGCTGCCACCACACCCAGCTAATTGTTGTATTTTTAGTAGAGTCGGGTTTCACCATGCCTGCCTCGGCCTCCCAAACTGTTGGGATTACAGGCGTGAGCCACCGCACCCAGCCCTGTTTCTGGGCTCTGAGTGCATTTCTCACAGCTTCAGCCTCAGAGTCCAGATTGCTCTGCAGGCTTCTGGACTGTTTACTGCATTTGCTTTTTTTTGGTTCCTGAGTTTGTAAATACCCAACTCAGGGAACTCTGTTTTGCCAAGGGCAGTGTGCAGATGAGTCTGGAAAAGGGGCTGGTCTTCATAGCATGTCATGGTGACAACTATGTGTATATATATCTCTATTTCCTTTTTTGAGATGGAGTCTTGCTCTGTCACCCAGGCTGGAGTGCAGTGCTGCAGTCTCAGCTCACTGCACCTTCTGCCTCCTGGGTTAAAATGATCCTCCTGCCTCAGCTTCCTGAGCAGCTGAGACTACAGGCACCTGCCACCACTCCCTACTAATTTTTGTATTTTTAGTAGAGATGGGGTTTTACCATGTTGGCCAGGCTGATCATAAACTCACCTCAAGTGAGCCACCTGCTTTGGCCTCCCAAAGCACTGGGATCGTAGGTGGGAGCCACCACACCCAGCAGAACTACGTATATTTTCAAAAGAGCTTACATGATTAATCCTGACTTTACAAAAAAGTAATATAAAACAGAACACACTTTTGAAGAGACTGCTTTTACATGGTACTAGGGAAGCAGGTTAAGTGGATGGACAAAGAGACAATTCTCTTGGGTTAATTTGGCAATATACAATGTATTTGCATTTGTGAATTATACTCCTCCCCATAGTTTTCCTATTGAAGGCAGAACTATTGAAATATTAATTAGAGCCCTAAGACATGTTCATGCTGGCAGAATGAAGTTGGCATTGGAGCAATGCTCCAACCTCTCCAGAGCAGAGGTTCTTGAGAGAGATTCTGGCCCAGCAGTGAGAGTGGGTAATGGGTTCATCCTGTCTCAACAAAGGAAACTTCACCCTCAAGGGGAGAGGGCACTGGGTTATTTGTGAGTTGTACAAAAACAGGGACCTGGTTGGCTTGTGTTTGGAACAAGTAAAGTGTGTTTTAAACATCAATGAAAAATTGAGAAGTGTTTCGTTTTCTTCGAATCATTGAGCTGCCCTTAAGGGCACAGCTGCCACTGTGTGGTGGGGGCAGAAGGTCTGGGGGGCTGCCACCAGTAATCACCAGGATGAGCCTGGGTGGTGCTGGGCACATGGCTGCCCCCACACCCCTCTCCATCTCCCACATTGGGGTGCTGATCTTGCGGTGGGAGGAGAGCAGAGAACCCACCTCTGAAGTGCTTTGAGTTCGTTCAAAAAGTGACGTAAAATCAAGCAGTGTCAGCCAGCACTGCTGACTTCAAACAGCTCAGAAACCAGTGTCCCAAGTCACCCAGCTCTTATGGATTCATTCTCATATTAAAGAACCTGGTTTTTTTCTTCAGTAGTTCATTTTTTCCCTTTAAAAATCAAAGCTACATGCACCTAAGAGAAATTCTCGCTTATTGACCAGTCAATGCAGATAAATTGCAAATGTAGGGTGCTCAGCAGAGGAAGTGGCAGAGCTGTCAGCTTCATCAATGGGAGCTCACAGTTTGCAAGCAGCGCCCATTACACATCCCTGCAACCCTCTCTATTCTCTGCTCTTTGAATAATTTATCTGCAGGAAATCCAAATTGCCCAGGCACGCTTTAACCTAGCAGAATGCTTGCCAATATCCTTGGGAAAACTGACAAAAAAAATAAAGCCGTAGATTGCATTTCAGCTGAGTGTGGGCACCACGCAATCAGACACATCAGCCCCATTGTGCATCCTGCAGCGGAAGGCATTGCGCACCGGCTCAGAGCAGACGACATTTGAAGGCTCATAAATGTAATGAAGTCCCTGTGACACCTGCTCCTCTCTTCACTTTAAATGTGAACCATTGGTCCATGGGGAACCTCCGCTTTAAAAATAGAAATTGTAGTAATTGTCTTCTGTTCTATTGGAAGGCTGTAATAAACGCACAGCTCAGAGCGCTGTGCTCTGCAGCCCAGAGTCGACAGGTTGCATAAATTACCCAGGTTTTGATTTTTCTTCCTTAACAAATCACATATATCACTGTATGTTAGTGCTGCTGCTTGGGGAGGTTCAATTTGCAAATTTCGTCTTACTAATTGGGGGAATTCCTTTTTCTTTCTTCCCAGGTGGTACTGTAGACATTTGTCTCTTGCTGGCTTTCAGGAACTAAAGCCCCATTTAAGATGCGGGGGCTTCTGAGCCCCCTCCTGCTGCCTCCCTTCCTTTCTTCTGCTACTTCTTCCCACACCCCTGCTTTCCCTTTGACAACCTCGCACATGGAGCTCTGGCTGCTCTGGTGTCTGTGGCCTGGGACAGGTGTGGATTTGCTGTGGTGATGTGGTGGAGTCCCGCGCTGTCCTCTTGGGCCTCCTGGGGTGTATGGAGCATCCCCTGTCCAGCCAGAGATGGCCTCCCCCACCTGGAATAGCTCCCTGAGAAGGATGTTTTGCATAGCATGGAGTGTGTGAGATTTACCTGCCTGCCCAGATTTGTCATGGAGACATAGGACTGGGATTCTGTGTGTGATCCTCACCTCAGGCATGTCCTTTCTGTGATTGTCACCCTCCTGGGGGCTCCTCCTTGACTCCCTTGCAGGACAAATGCTGTGGGCAGCATCCCCATGGAGGCTGGTCAGACTTGGGGATTGAAGGTGGGGAGGGTTACTGATGGGCTCAGGCAAGGCAGCCAGGCCCTCTAGGCCAGAGAACATATGGGCTGGGGCTGCTCCAGGCTGCCTGTTTGTCATGGGATGACTCTAGCGTAGGAGGGGAATTGAAGCCTTTGCTGTATCGGGAAGAAAGGGCCCATGGGAAGCTGTGCTCTGGGGACACGTTGAGATCAGAAGCCATTGGATGACCTGCCCTGCCACAGTGGCTGAGTGTGGTGAGAGGTGAGCAGTGGGTGCTGCTCTGTGTTGGGCCAGGAGACCCTCATGGATAAAACACAAACTTTCATCAGACTTCAGTGGGGCAGGGCCCATGCCTCGGCACTCGTTGGCAGGTGCACCCAGGGGCAGTGGGAGGGCACGGTGCACTGCAGCCTCCTTGCCAAGGGCTGGGACATGCCGAATGGGACATTTCCAAGCCTAGTAGAGGGTCCTTCCTCCACAATGTCCCACCTGCTGCTCCTGGCCCCAGGCCGCTCCTGTCCTGTGAGCCCATCCTTGTCATTCTGTGCCCCAAATCACCTTCACTGTCAAAGCTTGAGACAGAAAATGGCCAGACTGATGGTTCTGTATTCCAGAGGCACTGGCTGGTGTTCTTGTTAACGTCACGGTTTTTTTGCTTGCAGATGAGCTTAGAAAATGAAGACAAGCGAGCTCGCACCCGATCCAAGGCCCTGCGAGGTGAGTGCTGACCTCCCGCCTCCAGGGCTGTAAATGCCACTTTCCTCGGGCATGCAAACCCCTACCACACATGTGCAGAGATGCCATGGGGACCTCGGGCCTCTGCAGCCTCTTTCATCCTTAGGCCTGCTGAGCTTTGAAGCTGGCAGCTAAGAGGGCTGCTGAGGGGCCTTTGCCCCAGATGAACCTGCCTTGAGGGCAGAAATGTAGAGGCAGACCCAGCTCCATGCAGTGGGAATGGCATGGCTCAGTTACGAGACCATTCTGTTTGGAAATGGGAGGCTGCCAACGTTTCACCACCAGCCCCCATCCTTCCCAAGAGATCAGTCTTGGTGCTGATGGGGAATAGGAGGGTGTTGGGTTGAGCCAGCAGTGCAATGGGGGGAGAGGGGGCTGAGGCCTCGCTCACTGTGCTAGGATCTAAGCCCTAACCCTTGGCTAGACTTACCTCCCTGATACATGGTTGGGGAAGGTCTTCCTGTTGTGTACCACGCAGTGTCCAGGAGCTCCCCGCGTCTCGGCTGTGCCTGCCTGGTCGGTGCCCTGCATATCTTTGCAGCCGTCACTGAAGGACCAGCTGCTTGGTCCGGTTGTTTTCTTCTCTGTCCAGCTTGATCTGGTGGTTTGTGTTTCCTGCCAAAAGCTGACTTCTATCTGCAATTAGAGAAAGAGACCCCGTCCCTGGCCCTGAGGTCCCAGAGATCATGCTTGAGGTGGAGCGTCTGTCCCATTCGGCAGAACAGCCAGGTTGCTCAGGGGGGCTTCTGGGGCGAGCATCAGGCTAGAGGGAGCAGCTCACTCTGTTGACCTTGGACTCTCTGGGAGGTCAGGACAGGGTGAGGGCTGCAGGGAACCATGCAGGTCTCACTGAGATTGCCTCCACTTGTCTTTGAAACCTCTTGGCTGTTCAACTTGGTTTCTGCTGTTAGGGCAATGAGCCTTTAAAATCACAATTCCCATGTTTTTCCCTGTTTCTCTCTTTTTTCCAGGAGCCCCAGAGACAACAGCTGCAGACCTCAGGTAAGGAAATCTTCCTGTTAGCACCAAGCATTGTCTATGCATCTGTGACCCTGGGGATATCTTAAATGTCCAAATTGGGGTCTTCTTGGATTGACCGAATGTGCCTGGTGAGCCCCTGCTTTCCTTAAGGAGGCTGCCTTTCTCCTGGCCATGCATTCAGCTATCTTGGCCCCATCTCTACCCTTTCTCACCTCTGTCCTGGCCCCAGCACCATGGTGGGGACACAGATGTGCTTGCACCTGGTCACCACGAGGACCTGGACTGTCACCACGGTCCCCCAAGCCAGGAACAAGCTGCTCTCTTTGCAGACTCTTACAAATGCTTCTGTGTCAAATGGTTGGAGGCCCAATTTTGGGATGAGATAAGAGAAGAGGGTCTCCTGCATCCTGAGTCTTCCATTGGCTCAGGATGCAAACAGCCGTTCTGTGTACTGATGATCTGGCTGGCTAAGCTCTGTGACTGTTTTCTCCCTGCTTCTTAGGGATACAGATTCTCAGGGCAGGGACAATCTCTGTTCACCATACAATTGAAGAGTAGATGGCTTCTGCCAATCCAGAAAATGAGAGGCCTGTAGTTTACTTTGTAAACCTTTCACAGAGGTGGGACGGAGGGACGCTGTAACTTGGAGATGAAGTGGAGGCTAGGGGAGGGAGCTGGGGTGCTCCAAGCCCCAGTCCCTGTCACAGACTCTGTGCCTGCCCAGTCAGAGCCCTGTACCTCTTTGCAGCCATAACTGAAGGACCAGCCACTTACATTACTGCCACAGCATTACAGTCTTGATCTCTGGGAATGTCATGGAAGCACTGCCTGGTGTGTCATCACCCCGTTTGTGAAGTGGGGAAACCGAGACTCAGGGATTCACCCTCACCTAACCAGAAGAGCTGAATTACATGGGCTACTTGCTGGAAGCCCCACCCTGGGTAACAGGTGGGAGAGGCAGGGTGGAACCTCAGCCAAACCAGGTTATGTGGCAGCACTTGTGGTCTGGTATCCTCCGCATCCCCTGGGTGCTCCCCAGAACACAGCCCCCCAAAGCACAGGGGTCGGCTCTCTGGAAGGGGGACACTGTCTGCTTGGTCAGCCTGCTGAGGAAGCAGTAATTGCGATGCCGAGAGATACTCAGAAGGACCCCGAGAAAAGGGCAGAGGAGGTGCCAGGTGGCATTTGCCTGGAGACACCGTGGAGGCAAAGACGGAGAAGAATCCCGGGAGGGGCGCAGTGAGTGAGGTACAGGAGTTGAGGAAACTCCAGGCTTTTTGGGTAACAGATGGAGTGTGGAGGAAGCTGAAAAGGCAAATACAAATGGCTGGGTGCTCCCTTGTAGCTTTGAAACAGCAGAAGGAAAAATGACTCTCAAATAGATTTGTCTGTTTTGAAACATTCTGAGAGGACCTGTCCAGCCTAACTGAGGGGGTTCTGTGAGCATTTAGATTTTGACACCCTCATTAGTCTGTGCTCCCAACCTATTTACTTGGTAATAGTGAGACTCTGAAACTTTTTAATGGAGAAACTATGGGGAAATATGTTGACATCTAGTGTTCCAACAACAATTTAGTCAGCAATTTTTCATGGCTGAAAAGTGAAGCTTAGAGGAAAATAGAACAAAGATTATGTTCCAAGGAATCAGATGCATTCTGCACAGAAACTGCCGTGCATTCCTGTGTTCCCAAACATCCGTTGGCCACATGCTTCACATGGGCGTGCCTGTGACTGTGAGCCCAGCCATGGTGGCAGCATTTACACCACAGAAATGGCGGAAATGGGCTGATGATGTTCTCCCTCCCAAAGACCTGCGTACTTGCCTACCATGGGTGCTGACTGACAAGCAGATGAGGCCTCTGTCCTGGTGGGGCCTACACTGTGGGTACTGGAACAGGGAGCATGACCCCCAGAGAAAACCCACTGCTGTGGCCTGTGAGAGGAGCAGCCTGTGGCATGGGATGAGCTCGCAGACACAGTCACCTTCGGGAATCCCTGCATGCAGGACTTTCTCTGTGGATGAGGGACTTACACTCAGAACTTCCCAGCCCGCAGTGCCCCAACCCCAGCTCGTCTCCCCACCGGCTCAGAGAGACCTCCCAGGAAGATACTCTTGGTTGTTTACGAGGTGAGCTGAGGAGTGGTTGGACTTGTATTGAGTAGGACCCTGAGCTGCTATTTCCAACCTCATAGCCCACTGGGAGTGTCTGTGTGCCCTGGGTTTAACACTCCAAGTGCCTGAGAGAAGTGGTTCGATGGTTTTTCCTTTCACCCCGATGGAAGAACTGATGACATTTCAGCTTGTGTTTTCGTCTGGGTCCATCTGTTGTCACATGGCCTCAGACAGGCTCTGCTGGAGGGTTAGGGTTGGGGTCAGCATCTTTGAGACAGCGAGGTGCCAACAACGCTGAGTTCAGGGCCACCTCTAAGCTCAGAGAGAGAACACATCTGTGTCCTGACTCCCTGCAGCTCACCCTTCCCTTCTGGTGCCTAGCTCCTTGAGTTCTTGGCCAATTCCCAACCAGATGACAGGAGGGAGTGGGGGGTTTTCCACCTGCCCCAGGGGAGGGAGGGAAGGCAGTGCCTGCAAAGGATGGTAGCTGAAGCTTGGGGCCCCAAGCCGGGCTTCAGTCCCTCTCGACTTGCCGTCTTCAACGCCAACTTTTCAAGTGTGGCTTCCAGGTGAGCTGACCTCTCCTCAGCTCACCTGGTAAGCCATGCAGGTTGCCAGCTGAGGGGTCACTGTGAGCCGCACCCTCTTTCCAGCCTCAGGTGCATCCTTTCCTTGCATCTCTGACACCAGCCCCCATCACAGGTGGGGAGTCAAGGCTGGGGAATTCCCTCCTCCCAGAGAAAGAGGCTCTGGAGTCCTGGAGCCCTGGTCATCTTCCTCTCCCTACAACCCCAGCCCTGAGCACCCAGAGGAAATCAGTGAATAAGAGCCAGAGTGCTTGCAGGTGAAGCGGCAGGGCTGGCATCTGCTGTGGTAACACCCCTGGAGGCCCTGGCTGGGTCTCTGGTCCACTCGGCTGTGGGGTAGGGAGCAGGCATCTGCATTTCCAGCTTCCTGTCCCGGAGTGGCCTTGTCAGCTCCATGCACTTGGGCTCACAGCCCTGTCTCACGCCCTCTGAGTCTGGGGCTGGAAGGTGCAGGACCACCTTTCTGGGGACCAGACTCTTCTGAGCTGAGGGTGATGTGTTCAGGGCAGTGCCAGTCTCCCCAGGCCTCAATGGCAGCTGTCACCTAATTTCCTGATTAACTCAGTGATTTAATCGACTAATTGGGACCTTAGTTTCAAATCCCCAATAACAAGGAGGTTTTTGTGAAAAGCCTCAAACCTAGTTCTCGAAAGAGTGAAAGCAAGTGTGGGCCTGGATTTTAGAAGAGACTGGAGGCGGGAAGAGGGGGTGGCAGCAGCAGCAGCTCCCTCAGTTTGGAAAGGGAATCTGTGGTAGAGTGTGGCATGCCCTCCCTCTCTCCCTCTTCCTCCCTCCTCCCCTCCTTTTCTGCTTGGATTCCTTCTTACCTCCTCCTTCTTCCTTCCCTTCCTTTCTGTCTTCTTTTTAACACTCTAAGTGGGCATTAAGATCAGCCCCGCCCTGGAAGGCTGCAGGGAAGGTCCGCCTTAGAGCTCCCGCACCCGTGGCTGCTGTTGAGCCTGGGGATGCGGTGAGGCCGGATTCTCTTGATAGTTCTCCCTGAGGTGGTTGGGGAGTGTGGCCTGCAAGGCCAGGTGGGCGCCACAGTTGTCTGCAGTCAGTCCTGTGGTCAATCAAATTGGAAAGGATCAGAGGTGTCTGAATAGAGGTTGGGATGGTGTTCTTTTCCCTGGGTCTCAGGTGTGGGGGTGCCCGCCCTTCCCTTCCTCCTTTCACAGGCTCTGGAAGATGTGCTTGTGTTCTGGAAAGAGCTGAGACTCACAGTGTCAATCCTGTTAAAAATATGGTACTCCCATCTTGGCAAGGAAAACCTCTGTCTTCCCACAAGGAGTGCAGGCCTGCCCCTCCTGCTTGCCTTAGGTGACCTTGCAGGTGTTATTTGCAGTGGCAGCTCCTTGTAGTCCTTCAGTGGTGGCTGCATCCGACAGCCCTCCAGAGCCTGATTTGTGGTCAACTCTGGCCACTTTTGCCCGAGGCTGCTGTGGAAGCCATGGTCCTGCTGCTACGGTTGGTTGGCATAATCCGTACTCATGCTCAGAAGCTTCCCGAGCTTCCTGCTATTTTGGTTATGTAGGGAGGCAGATGATGGTTCGGGAAGAGGAACTCCTAGGTGTCCTGCCTTGGGCTTACCAGCCCTTGGGGGAGAGATGCAAGAGGGTCAGCATCACCCCTCCCCAAACTGCTCTTCTTAGCACAGCCCGAGTCCTCCACCAAGGTGGATGCTGTCAGCTCCTGGTTCATTAGCCCTCCTGGGCTCATTTTCCTCCATGGAAGCCTCGACCCACACCAGCTACAGGCACTGGGGTGGAATCTTCACCACCATCTTTGGCTTGGGCCACAGAGTCCTTCCTGCCTGGCAGTCCCAGCTCAGTTTGTTGGGGCATGAAGGTCGCAGCTGCCAGGGAAGGCAGAGACTGTTGCCCTCGATGGCCATGGGCCTTACAGCATTAGTGATGGCCGCGGGCCTTATAGCATTAGTGGTGGTGGCAGCGGGTTTTACAGCATTAGTGGTGGCCACGGGCCTTACAGCATTAGTGGTGGGCATGAGTCTTACAGCATTAGTGGTGGCCATAGGCCTTACAGCATTAGTGGTGGCCATGGGCCTTACAGCATTAATGGTGGCCATGGGCCTTACACCATTAGTGGTGGCTGTGGGTTTTATAGCATTAGTGGTGGCCATGGGCCTTATAGCATTAGTGGTGGCTGCGGGTTTTACAGCATTAGTGGTGGCCATGGAACTTACAGCATTGGTGGTGGCTACAGGTTTTACAGCATTAATGGTGGCCGCAGGCCTTATAGCATTAGTGGTGGCTGCAGGCCTTACAGTATAGTGGTGGCTGTGGGCCTTACATCATTAGTGGTGGCCGTGGGCCTTACAGCATTAGTGGTGGCCACAGAGAAGGCCAACTTTTGTGCCTTGGGCGTGGGCCCTCTGTAGAGAGGGTGCTGTGTTCAAGGTCCCTCAGAATGTCTTGTGTCTCGCCCTGGAACCCTGCAGGCAGCCAGATGCCCGCAGAACAGCTGTCCCAGAGACTCTGGCCTTGGAAGTCTTGCTCTTATATACACAGATCTTTAACTGAATACTTGTAAAACTGTAATGAGCCATGAATTTATTTGAATGAGGGGAGTTATTAAATTTCAGCAAGCAGCATTCTGAGCTGAATTGTTCGGAGGTAATCTGCTCTCTGGGGTGAAGGTCTGGGATGGGCCCTGAGATCTGAACCCCTTTGCCTTATTATTTCCCCTCAGCTGTCCCACCCCTGGATGCACTGGCTCAGGACATGTCCGGGGCAAGTACTCCAGGCACCGAAGGTAAGAGGACCCTGGGGTGTCACAGAGGTTCCTGGGAGTAGATTTGGAGCCTTCCCCTGCTCTAGGCCCTTTTGCAGATAGAGAACCTTCCATCTTGGTCCACAGCTGACGAGGACAGGCTGCTGCCCCTCCTGCGAGGCGGCATCCTCTCACTCTGGCATGGAGGCCAGGGTGGCTGTGGGCACGCCACGTGGGGGCAGACAGATTACCGGTCCTCCCACACTGCACTTGGGCTTTTCTGTCTGGGTCCCCAGCAAGGACTGGATGAGTCTGTGGAGGAGGGAGAAAGGACCCTCTGGAGGGGCTCATGGGGTGGCTGAGGCCTCTCGTGGCTCTAGCCTGGCCCTCTCCACTGCCTACTCCTCCCTCCCAGTTTACAGAGCTGCCCCCTGGCCAAGAAGAGGAAGCTGGAGGGCGCTGAGGCTGAGCACCTGGTGTCCAAGAGGAAGTCGCACCCCCTGAAGCTGGCTCTGGACGAGGGTTATGGTGTGGACAGTGACGGCAGTGAGGACACTGAGGTGAAGGACGCCTCTGTTTCAGATGAATCGGAAGGAACTCTGGAGGGGGCCGAGGCTGAGACGTCAGGACAGGAGGAGATTCATCGCCCCAAGCCAGCTGAAGGTGCTTTGTCGCTCTTTCTTCTCTGAATAAAGGGTGCTTAGTGTGGCCCTAGAGAATTGCAGCCTGTGAGCGGGGAGGGGCTTACTCTGGGCAAGAGAAAGCCCTTCCTGAGAACAAGGCATGTCTTGTCCCAACATGTGCTGGGCTTCCTGGGAGAGAGGTCTGCCCTGGTGTTTGTGGGGCCTATGGTGTGTTTGTATGCGAACACTGTGTATGTAGGAGGGAGGCAGGACAGACAGACTCAGGGCTGTGTGTGTGTGTGTATGTATGTGCGTGTGTGTGTGTTTCGGCAGGTGTGTCTGCATGTATGGGAGAGAGACAGACAAGGCTGTATCTCTGTCTGTAAGCAGGGAATGAAGGGAGGGTCTTAGACTGCCTCTCTGTTTGGCCTGGCCCTCTGGGAGACCTGCCTGGGGGCAGGGGTGAGGGGTCTGCTTCCCCCTGAGGCGCTCACAGGCAGATGCTGAGGAAATACCTGAGCTTGAGTTTCAGGTGACTGGGGACCAGGTGGGGCCTCTGAAAATGGGGTGCCCAGGGAGGCCAAGAGGGGAAGAAGGAAAGCAGATGAGTCCCCCACTTCCTCTGGGGTCGACCAGGACTGCCATGTTGGGGCACCCAGCTCTTGGCGAAAGCGGGTGAAGTAAGTGCTTGGGCCCTGGGTTCCAGAGAGAGGGATCTATACCCCTGAGAGCCCTGGCACATTTGTAGACCTGGGGTCAGACGAGGCCCAAGGTCCACCCCACCCCTACTAACTACCACCCAACACTCCCCAAGCTTCTGCAATGGGGAAGGGTCTGAGATGGATTTTAGAAGCAAAGCCAGAGAGGGTCCCCAGCCTCAGCTCCCTTGTGGGGCTCTGGAGTGAGTGTGCTACCCCATGGGATGAAGCTATCCCTAGACCCCAGGTAGAAAAGACACAAATGTTCCTGCTTTCTTATAACGAAGGGCACCCGGAGTTTAGGCATCAGCCTGGGCTTGGACTTTCCCCTCCAAAGTGGGTGGATGGCAGGGATGGTTCCCACCGCTGTGGGGTGTGCTGGCCCGAGAGCCCTGCTGACAACCCTGCAGGGCCTGCGTGTAGTGAGCACCTACCACATCTTAGTTTTGTTTTGTTTTTTGTTAGTTTTGAGAGAGTCTCACTTTGTTGCCCAGGCTGGATTGCACGATCTTGACTTCTGCAATCTCCTCCCGGGTTGAAGGAATAGCTGGGACTACAGGTGTGTACCACCACGCCTGGCTAATTTTTGTATTTTTAGTAGAGACAGGGTTTCTCCATGTTGGCCAGGCTGGTCTCAAACTCCTGACCTCAGGTGACCCGCCTGCCTCAGCCCCCTCAGATGCTGGGACTACAGGTGTGAGCCACTGTGTTCGGCCACATCTTAGTTATTTTGGTTAAAAGAATTAAATCTAAGTCTTTAAAAAATATAAATTTATTTACTGCTTTTGTTTTCTTTCTTTCTTTCTTTCTTTCTTTCTTTCTTTTTCTTTCTTTCTTTCTTTTTCTTTCTTTCTTTCTTTCTTTCTCTTTCTTTCTTTCTTTCTTTCTTTTTCTTGCCTTTCTCTCTCTCTCTCTCTCTCTCTTTCTTTCTTTCTTTTTTTTTTTGAGACAGTCTTGTTCTGTGGCCCAGGCTGGAGTACAGTAGTGCAATCTCAGTTCACTGTAACCTCCACCTCCCATGTTTAAGTGATTCTCCTGCATCAGTCTTCTGAGTAACTGGGATTACAGGTGCGTGCCATCACGCCCAACTAACTTTTGTATTTTTAGTAGAGATGGGGTTTTGCCATGTTGGCCAGGCTGGTCATGAACTCCTGTCCTCAGGTGATCCACCCCCCTCAGCCTCCCAAAGTGCTGGGATTACAGGCATGAACCACTGTGCCTGGTCTTATTTACTGCTTTTATATTGTGTCAGCCTCCCAAAGTGCTGGGATTACAGGCATGAACCACTGTGCCTGGTCTTATTTATTGCTTTTATATTGTAAAATATATATATTTTTAAATCAGATTTGCTGTTTAAGCCCCATTGTATGAAATGTAGGTTTATCTGGTTTGGGAAAGTATACGTGATGGGAGAGGAGCAGGAATAAAAAGTATCAAAGTAATTCTCAGTTTAAAAAGTACGTCAGTGGCTCATGACCTGCCTCCTAAGATATATTCACTGTGATTTCTGGATTCAGGCAGAAGGGTTGACAGAAACCCGCATACCAAACCCCCACTTCTCGAGTTCCGTGTTTCCCCGGGCTCCCATATGAAGGGTGAGCGGTAGGTCAGGTGCAGGGAGGCTGCCCTGTGTCCCTGAGCTCCTGTATGAAGAGTGAGCGGTAGGTCAGGTACAGGGAGGCTGCCCTGTTTCCCTGGGCTCCCGTATGAACAGTGAGCTGTAGGTCAGGTGCAGGGAGGCTTCCCTGTTTCCCTGGGCTCCCGTATGAAGAGTGAGTGGTAGGTCAGAGCGTGGTGAGGGCTGGAGACATGAGTCTTCCCACATGCCCTCTGGCCCCCATGTTGATTCTGCTTTTGTGCAGGAAGGAGCCCCATCAAGTCCCATTTTGGATCCAACCCCATCAGCAGCCCCACTGGCTCCTCCAAGGGCAGCTATAGCAGCTACCAGGGAATCATTGCAACTTCTCTCCTGAACTTGGGCCAAGTTGCTGAAGAGACCCTGGTAGAAGAAGACTTGGGCCAGGCAGCCAAGCCAGGTCCTGGCATTGTGCATGTGCTTCAGGAGGCCACAGAGGGAGCTGCCAGCATGGAGGGTGAAAAGGGCCTCTTCATCCAGCCAGAGGATGCCGAGGAGGTCATTGAAGTCACCAGCGAGCGTTCCCAGGACCTGTGTCCCCAGTCCCTGGAGGATGTAGCCAGTGAGGAGTCCAGCAAGCAGAAAGGCATCCTGAGTCACGAGGAGGAGGATGAGGAGGACGAGGAGGAGGAGGAAGAGGAGGAGGAGGAAGAAGAGGAAGAGGAAGAAGAGGAGGAAGAGGAAGGGGAGGAGGAAGAGGAGGAGGAGGAAGAGGAGGAGGAGGAGGAAGAGGAGGAGGAGGAGGAAGAGGAGGAGGAGGAGGCAGCCCCTGATGTGATCTTTCAGGAGGACGCCTCCCACATCTCTGCCCAGAAGGCCCCTGAGCTCCGGGGCCCAGAATCACCCAGTCCCAAGTCTGAGTACTCTGTTATTGTGGAGGTCCGCTCGGATGATGACAAGGATGAGGACACCCACTCCCAGAAGTCAACAGTCACTGATGAGTCGGAAATGCATGACATGATGACCCGGGGAAATCTGGGCCTCCTGGAGCAGGCCATTGCTCTGAAGGCTGAGCAGGTGCGCACAGTCTGTGAGCCGGGCTGCCTGCCTGCCGAGCAGAGCCAGCTGGGCCTGGGAGAGCCAGGGAAAGCAGCAAAGCCCCTGGACACTGTGCGGAAGAGCTACTACAGTAAAGGTAGGGGTCAGGGGTGGCCTGGTCCCGCACACTCATCCTTTCACCCCACCCCAGGTGTGCAGATACAGCAGAGAGCCCTTACAGGACAGGGGACTGGGGGAAGGCAGAAAAGCAGACAAAGGGACAAATACGTTACACAGACTGTGGTCAGATACTGAGCAAATGGGCTCCTACACTGCTGTATGTAAAGCAGTCTGGAGAGAGACGCAGAGCTGAGGTGTGAGAAAGAACCAGGTGGGAGAGACAGTGACCCAACACAGTGACTGGTCACAGCAGCATCTGCTGTCTGGAGAGGGTGGGGACTGTCCTGTCCCTTCAACTCTGGCACACACTTGTGGCAGGGGTTGTGCTGTGACAGAGCCCGCTGTTTCTGACAGCCATGCTGGGTCATCCTGACCCTCTTGTTGGGTGGAGACCTGAAGGCAGATGAAAGGGGTGCCCTTGCTCCTCAGTGGGAGCAGCCTGCCACTGGCTCTGCATCTGCCTCTGGATTTGGCCCTAAAGCATGCAGGGCATAGGGGAGGCATCCCTGGTCATACTGAGTGCCTAATGTTGAGGTGAGGATAGGCAAGGAGGGCTGCTGGGAGTGGCCTGGGGCAGGGCTGAAGTGGTTGGGGAGCAGCTGGGAGCTTGGAGTGCTGAGGTCTGAGGATGGATTCTGAGTAAATGGTTGTGGCCTTCATTGTTACTGCGGTGTCAGGGTCTGGACAACAGGCTGGCTCTGCTCTGCAGACTGCCCATCTCAGATTCCTCCTTGGGACAGGGGCCTGGGGTGCAGGCTTCAGGGCTGGCCAGGGGCTGCTCTCTTGGTGAGCCATGCCAGGGAAGCCAGGCCTTGGACAGGTCAGCTTTGGCCCACTGGGCCTGGCATGGGGGGGCCTCCTGCAGGTGGGCACCTGGCCTCTGCTCTCTTGAGACTGGAGCTGCCCTGACCTTGGTCTCTTTTCCCTGATTCCAGTTCTTCATCTCTTCTCCAGGCAGACAGGGGCAGTGGGGGTTCTCAGTGCTCTTCCAAGAGTCCCCTTCCCCTGGAAGGGTGAGCTGAGACCAGGTCGGGAGCAGATAAGGAGAGAGAACTGGGCTAGGAGAGGACTCAGGTGCTGGAGCCAGAAACCAAAAATGGAGGAGACACAGACTCAGGGCCAACCCTGGGCAGGTGCACTTGGGACATGGGAGAGACAGACTTGAGTGGGATGTAACTCAAGGGGCATGACAGCCGGGCCAGTGGAGATGTGAGGGGTGTATTTTCTGGGAACCCCCATGCATAAGAGACAAGCTCAGGGGAAAGGCACTAAGGGGTCACAGGTAGGGACGTGGTTTCAGGGTGAGATGGACCCAAGGATGGCCTTGAGGGGAGACCCTTTAGGGCAATACAGATTGTGGGACAGCTTTTTGGGGACCCAGATTTAGGTCAGCACTGTCAGGCTGTGACCTTGTGTGGCCATAGGCACAAGGAGACACAGGCTGCAGGTGAGACTTAGGGATAGGTGGCATGGGCCCGGTGTGGTTACTAGCTTGGGCCGCACAGCTCAGGGCAGAATTTTGTGGGATACATATAAGGAACACAGACACCAGGTGATAGCCCTAGGCCCAGGTGTTTGAGGGTCTCAGACCTGTGGGACAGACATAGGTGGGACATCTATATCTATCTAGTGCCAGCTAAGTGGGACATCTGTGGGACAGACCCAGCAAGTTTCCTGCCTTCAGGAATAGATTTTCAGTGCTTGGACCCAAGGGACACAGGCCCGGTGACACAGGTGACCAGGCTGAGAACACCAGGCAGAGCTGAGTTGGGCTGTGTTTGTGCAATGTGAACATGTGGGACTGGCTCTGAGGACTGAGGACACAGCTGCAGCGAGAATTCTGGACAGAGGCTGGGGACAAAGTGGCAAGCCCAGGAGACAGATGTTGGGCATGGATTTGAAGCCCCTCAGGACACCCCTGCCTGTCCACATGGGTGGAAGTCTGACTTCCTGCTCCCTTGAACTTGGGGCAGCAGAGCAAGGGCTCCTTCCCTTTGGAGCCCACTGCTGGGGCCTTCCCCTCTGGGGTGGGGGCTCTGAGTTTGGCTCTGTGACCTCTGTACCCTTCCAAAGGGGACAGCGTGTCTAGAAGGTGTTTCACTGAGATGTCAGCTCTGCTCTGAGGGTCCTCTGTGTTCCTGCTGGTCCCTATAGTGACCAGCCTGGGCTTGCAGGGCTAGACGAAGTCAGTAACTGAGATTTGGGTTTAAGTTTCTGCCCAGGCATACATTAGTCATGCAGCCTTGGGTGAGTTCCTGAACCACTTTGTCCTCTTTTTGCAAATCCCAGGACATCTCCTGGCAGGAATACTGTCAAACGCCTTGACCTCTCTAGGCAGAAGGCTGACCCTGGAGGCCTCCTGCACTGTCAGAGGAGAGAGGAAAGAGGCCGGCAGCTGCCCTCTGGGTTGCTCTCCTTAGGATACTGCACATCCTGTTATTTGGGATAGTTCAGGGTCACCTCACTGGCCAGCCCCAGTCCTTGTTCAAGCTCACTAGCAGTCTTGTTTCCCTTCTCTCTGGACAGGCAGAGAGAGGGTTCACGAGCTACCCTTGCCCCTCCCTGCTTACCACCCAGCTTCCTGGCTCTAACTGATGCAACTTGTGTGTTTTAGATCCATCAAGAGCTGAGAAGCGTGAGATCAAGTGTCCCACGCCAGGCTGTGATGGCACTGGCCATGTTACCGGCTTGTACCCTCACCACCGCAGCCTTTCTGGCTGTCCCCACAAGGATAGGATCCCCCCAGAGAGTGAGTAGCCCTGTGCAGCGTTAGCCCTAACTGTGAAGCTAAGGCTGCCTCTGTGGTGTTTGGGTGGTGTCTGTGGGAGGCGTGGCCTGCCCCGGGCCATAACCTGTCCCTTTGGTTTGTCCAGATGCTCATCCTTATGTCTCCCACCCACATACCCCCTGCTGCCCACAAACTGCCTCAGCTCAAACTTGAGCCCTCTGAGGCTGGGGCCCTGCAACCTGGGTCGCAGTTCCAGATCTATGGAAGGGGACAGGCTAGTGCCAGCTAAGTGGGGAAGGTAGAGTTCTTGCAGCAACCTCTGTGCTCTGAAAGCTTAGAAGCAAATACTTGTTCTTAGTTTTAGGCTAGAAGCAGTAATTGTGAAAATTAAATTTAAAGGAGCAAACCATAGAATGAGAGGTTTAAAAGCTGAATCTGGTTTCTGTCACAGGAGGGAGGGAACATAGTGGTGGGGGAGTGTGCCCTGATCTGGTGGGGGTGTGCATGTCTGCAGGCTCTTGGGGCTGGAGCTGCCCTGTGTTGCTGCCCTAAATTGCTGTGTTCCCCAACTGCCTACCAAGCAGCAGCCTTTGGACAGGGCTCCTGCGTCCTTCTCGGCTCAAGCTCCCCCCACACACAGCTGGTGCTCCCCAGATTCTCTGACAACTTTGGCTCCCTCCACCCCCGGTTCTCTTTCAGTCTTAGCCATGCATGAGAACGTGCTGAAGTGCCCTACTCCTGGCTGCACGGGCCAAGGTCATGTGAACAGCAACCGCAACACGCACAGAAGGTACTTGGACTGAGCTGGGCCATGATGGGCCATGTGGGGCTGTGGTGGGGGCCCATGTGTGGTAGGGCACCTGGGTTGGGCCTGTGTGTCTCTGCCTGGACATTGAGCCATGACGTGGGATGGGGATCTGGCCTGGCAGGTAGCTCCCTCTGTGCTGCTGCCCTGAGGAGTGGGTATCAGGTTGGGGCACACTTGGGATGTGAGGGGCCTTACCGTGGCAGAGCAGCAGCTGGAGGCACAGTCACCCAGGGGTGCTGCTGCCCACACCCCTGTGAGCTGGGGTCCCAAGAGAGCAGGGGGTGGCCTGCCTAGGAGTGAGCATGCACCCTCCGTGAAGAGAGGTGCAGTGACCACGTGGAGAGCCTGGTGAATGCTTTGTATCCTGGCCACATTCAGAAAACCTCTGTCCACTGGCTGTTGCTCACGAGTGGAAAGGACAGACACAAGCAGTAACCTTGGCAGGCCAGGGCTGTGCTCTGGGCTGCTTTGTGGGAGTTCTGAGGCCCAGGTGGATGTGAAGCTTCCAGACCACCCTTGAGATATAGTTGTTGGCTGGTCTTCTGTGTTGAGGGGGGACTACTCCCCCAGCCTTACCCAGAGTGCCATGGGTGGCCATGGTCTTAGTGGGATGTGCCTTTGCCCCAGCAGGCATATGCTCAGCTGAAAGGACTGCCAGAGCTTTTGAGGTCACTTCATTTGAAAAGAGGCCAATTCCCCATTACGTCACCTCCCTGGGCTGGCTGGGGGCCTGGCAGTGGAGCTCACAGTTTCTTAATTCTGACAGATGAAGCTGCTGCCTCCGTGTCTTAGACCGAGTACTTTCCTGGGCGTGAGTCTTCCAGGGTCAGTGCCCATGTTGTGGTCCAAGTGGGGCCCTGGGCTGCCCTGGGGCAGAGATAGTTGCAGAATCCTGCCCTGGAAGCTGGGAAGGGAGAGGAAGTGGGTGAGGGGCAAGCCTGTCACCCAGACCCATGCAGAGGAGGCATCTTTGCCCAGAGCTTTCAAGGCCTTTAGGATATATTTCATCTTTGTGTGTCATTGGCATAGAATGTTCTAAAACAGAAACTGTCTGGGCAGCTTGTACTTTGAGGGCTCAAGGGCAGAGCCAGAGAGAAAAGCCCTGTCCTGCAGAAAGACAGGATTATTCCCGGCTCTGGGCTTCTTGCACACCTGGAGTTCTCACATCTGAATAACCTTGCTGTGAGACACCAACACACACAGAGACACCCAGGACATGACAGGTGTGGAGGGCAAGGCTCAGATACCCTTCCTTTTCCTTCCTTTAGTTTGTCGGGGTGTCCCATTGCTGCCGCTGAAAAATTAGCCAAATCCCATGAGAAGCAGCAGCCGCAGACAGCAGATCCTTCCAAGAATAGCTCCAATTCTGATCGCATCCTCAGGTGAGTGAGATGAGCCACAGAACTGAAGAGCTGCCTCCCAGATGCCTGCAGGGGGCTCCTCAGTCTCCCCCAGGATGTATGTGCATGTGAGTGTGTACATGCCCCAGACCCCCCAGGAACAGAACTGTGGGGCAGTTTTGGGGGCACACAGGACAGAGTCTCATGTCTGCCATGTTCACCAGTGCCCCAGCCAAAGCACAAACTCCTGCACAGCTGCCTCTGCCTTGGATGTGGTGCTCTGCCTCCTCAGAGTCATCTGAGGTGCCCACTTAAGGCTACTTGGGGATTCATTTGTAGAGATGCTGGTCCTGTCTGGAGAGAGCAGACTGCACCAGCCAAGGACCATGGCCGTCCAAGAAGCACCATGAGCCACTAATCCCTGGTTGTCCTGTGTCTCCCTCCCCAACCCCAGAGATAGACCCCAAGTCAAGGAAGAGGGGCGGTGCAGGCCTTGCTCCCCAGAGTGCTTTGTGGCCCCGGAGGTTCTGAGATAGCAGTAGGCGTGAGCATGCATGAGCGTGTGGGAGTGTGTGTGAGCGTGTGGGAGCATGTGCGTGCAAGTCCTTGTGTGTGTGCATGTGTATATTTGGCTCTCATCACTAAGGACCATTCAGAATGTGTCCCATTAGTGTCCCCTCCTTCCATGTGGCTCTAAGAAGTAAGTGCCAGAGGCTCAGAGACTTGCCCAAGGCCACCATGCCCAGCCTACCTGGCTTCAAAGTGTCCCCTGTGAGTCCTTGGACCTGAGGTACTCAATGTCGAAGAGGACACTTCCACCTGCTCCTTCGACCTGCTGTCCTCACCCAGCAGACACCATGCTCCTCACTTCCTTGAGGACCTAGAACTCATACACAGCTCCTCCTCCCCAGTTCTCAGACCCCTGTTCCATGTCTGTTTCATCAAACGGGAGTGTGGGAGACCCTGGCTGGGGTGAGTGTGAATGACTGCGTAGCCCCTTCCACCCGTCCGCCTCCTTTTAGGGCCCACCTGACCCGGCCCCTCCCTGGCACGTAATTGGCAAAGCCCTAGCCAGATGACCTTGGCTACTGGCCCTGGCTGTGTCATACACAGGCCCTTCCCTGGCCTGCTCCAGAGGGTTCCTCTGAAGGTGCAGTTCCCACATGTGGGATCTCTGGGTAGAGGACAGAGACTGCCTTCCTGTGTATGGGCATACTTGCCATCCTACCCATGGGGCACCTTCAGCCCTGTGGGTCCCAGCAGGCTGCTTTCCGCCAGCTGGCTCTCACTATGGTTTGAAGCTGCTTTTTCTATCTTGTCTGCCATTCCCTCCAGCTTCTTGTCTGTTGCTAATTCGATCCTTACCCTCTTTGATCAAAATCACCGATAAAATGTCAAACCACAGATTTGGCCCCCAGGTGAGGCCAGGGAGGGGTGTCAAACAGGCTCCAACCTTGGAGACTGCACTCCCTGAGACTAGGACCTCAGTTTGTTCACTTATAAAAGTAGGACAACAAACTAAGTTGCTCTCATGAGGCTCAAGTGACACCCGGCCGCCCTCAGCCTGTGGTGAATACTCACTGAACTCTAGAGACTGGCTAGGGTGGAGTAGGCCTCCCATTAGGCTCTGTTGATTCTACCTAGCCCACATTTCTGGTTGTTGAACTTCGGGTGTGAGGACAGGCTTTGCAAAGCTTCGTTGGCATTGTAGACAATCAGTCTGCAGATTCTGACGGAAGCCTTGGACAAGGAAGCCATCGAAAGTGGTCTCAGCGTTAGTTTATTATTATTATTTTTAGTGGTAGAGTCTTATTCTGTTGCCCAGGCTGGAGTCAGTGGTGCCAGTCATAACTCAACGTAATCTCAAACTCCTGGTCTCAAGTCATCCTCTGACCTCAGCCTCCCGAGTAGCGGGGAGTACAGATGTGCCACCATGCCTGGCTATTATGTTAGGGTTTTTTGTAGAGAGGGTCTCACTGTGTTGCCCCAGCTGGTCTCTTACTCCTGGCTTCAAGAGACCTGTCTTGGCCTCACAAAGTGCTTGGATTATAGACATAAGCCACCGCCCTGACCCAGTGTTAAGTTTAAAGTTAGTTTTTTCCCTCCTGGCCTCACTCTTAGCAACTTTTCTATCTGCCACCAGGGCCAGGGTCCATTCCGGGGCTCCCACCCTTCCTAGAGAAGAACACACCCATTTCTGGTAGGGTTCAGTTTTCCCAGGCCCATCACAGCTGGTCATGGTTACAGGGCTGGTCTGGAGTTCCTCTGTGCTGGGCTGTGTTCTTAGTCCACACTTAAGTTCTCATAGAACCCAGGACCTTGGACGCTGCCACTGTTAACTCCTTCTTAATTTCACTGATTGCACACTTTCCAGATGGAAGTCATTGCTTGGTCCAGATAGGAACCAAGAAAGCCATGGCTGCTTGCCGGGACCTCCTCTCCTCTGAGCTGCCAGGTTCAGAAGCCCCTCTGTGCCTGTGTGGTCCCCAGCATCTACCACCAGTCTTCCCGCCTCCTGTGCCTTCTGGGCCAGTTTCTTCATGCCATCTTTTGTGCTTGTAAAATCCTGAAGTCTTCCAAGAGCGTTAGTGGCCGTGAACTGAGTGCTTGTAGTAGCCTTTTCATGGCTGTCGTTAACCCGCCCAGTAGTTCCTTGAGGGTCCACGTCAACATGGCTTTAAGAAGAGGACAGCTGAGGGCTGAGTCCCTGGCTGAGTGAAGAAGGGTCAGGCCTGGCCCTGAGGCCACTCCTCAGAAATGCACCTGAGATGGCTCCTCAGTCTCGTGGTTGCCTCCTCAGATTCCTCAACTTCTTCCTCACTGGGGAGTTCTAGGTTACTCTGCCTTGGAGGGGCTTGCTGCTGGCCTGGGCTTCGCCACGTATGGCTCCCGCCCAGTCCTCACTCCAGTTGTAGCTGAGCTGTTTGAAACCTGCTCTCCTAAGTTCTGGGGAAAATCTGAGGTCCTCCCACCTCTAGCTGATGCCATCAGCAGAACAGGCCATTGATTATCCGAGAGTCCTATTGCTTCTGCACTGTAGGCAATTCTTCACAGGACTGCTCTGAGAGCCCTTGACCGTGGGAGGTGGAACTCTGCCCAGCTTCAGTGGCGGACAGTGCAGGGGAGTGCCTCCCTGAGTCTCCTTCCTCACTAGATGCTCTGAAGCCCCTGCCTGGGCTGTGGATTGGCGTTGGGGAGGGTGGCATGGGAACCCCGGGTCCCATCTCACTGGCTGTGCATCCCTGTACTGCACTCCAGGCCCATGTGCTTCGTGAAACAGCTCGAGGTCCCTCCATATGGGAGCTACCGGCCCAACGTGGCCCCCGCCACGCCCAGGGCCAACTTGGCCAAGGAGCTGGAGAAGTTCTCCAAGGTCACCTTTGACTACGCAAGTTTCGATGCTCAGGTTTTTGGCAAACGCATGCTTGCCCCAAAGATTCAGACCAGCGAAACCTCACCTAAAGCCTTCCAATGTAAGTTGGGGAGAATTGTTCTTGTTTCTCTTCTGCGTTGCTCCTGGGAGGGGCAGGATTCAGGGGGCAGTGGAGGAGGGACCCTCTCAAGGAGCTAGTAGAGAGGGAATCTCTACTCTCATGGGGGGCGATGCAGGCTGGAGGTCTTAGCTGTCTCAGTGGGCACTGTGGTGGCTTTCTTGGGGCCTGCATCTCAATCATGCTGCCACCTTCATGTTCACTGTTAACATTTATATGTCTCCTAATTATTTGTGAAACAAAATCCAGATCTGTTACGGGCCTGTATGTCCAAAGACCAGAGCAACTTCACCAACATGGTTCACCCTGGGAGATTCCCCCTCTCCCCACTGTCCTCATGCAACCTGTTTAATCCCAATGCAGCTGGTGTCCATTTCTCACACTGCCTCTGGGCGGGGCCCGTATCCTGGCAGGAAGCCATTGCTTTCCTGGTGGGGCAACTTACTGGATACAATGTGTTGTTTGTGACATTAGTAACACATTTTCTGGGTAATTGTACTGACAGAATCATTTCTACAAATGGTAGAGAACAATCCTTTCAGTCTTTTCTTGTCACTTACTGCCCTAATTTGTGGAATAAGACCATTAGCCCTGGAAATGCTGGTGAAATGGAAAAGTGTGGCATGTACACATGAGATTGGGAGTGGCATCTCGTGGCAGATGGTCAGCCCCAAACCCGACAGTGACGAGTTTCCTACATGAGAATAATAAAAGTCCTGATTGATGCAGCTGCCAGTGGGGTGCGAGCCTCTCTTCCTAGCTTTGACAGAACCTGCTCGTTAGGATGGTTCCTGCCTCTGGGCACACACATGCCTGCTTGGGTGCAGGAATGCAATGGTGCCAGTGGAGAGGGGACCACACCACTAGTTTTCCATATATCTAGACCTTTATGGATATACTGGTGACATCATGATTACTGAGAATATCGTGTTTGAGAATGATTTTGTGGCTACAGTACAATTACTAGAAAAGATGACATTCCATGCCTTCATTTGTCATGTTCATTTGAGCAATCAGTGACGGTTACTGGGGACACCAAGTCAGCCTAAATATGAATACACCTTTTTGAGATAATGTGACAAAATGCCCATTTGGGGGATGTGGCAGAACACTTATCCACAGAATGCTTCAGTTTCTGATAGACAAGTTATTTTTGTTTGAAATATCAGGGCTGCTGGCATGTCTTGGAGACTTTTACTCTTTCTGCCCACGTTTTCAGTGAGCCAGAAACGAGATTGTCTCCTTAGTTCCCTGAAGGAGGGTGGGTGGGAATGAGGTATGTGGGGGCCTGGGAGTGGGATGGGTGGCCAAGCCCTTGGCCCACTTTGACAGCTGTGCCCTGGGCCCTCCCATCCCTCCCAAAGTCTCCCTCCTTGTCTGCATTGCTGCCTCTTTTCAAGTTGTGTATCAGCCTGGTGTTGTTCCCTTTTTGCAGCTAAACCTTTCCCAAAGGCCTCTTCCCCCAGGCACAGCCCCTCCAGTAGTTATGTGAGGAGCACTTCATCCTCTTCTGCAGGCTTTGACTATTCGCACGATGCCGAAGCCGCACACATGGCCGCCACCGCCATCCTGAACCTCTCCACGCGCTGCTGGGAGAGGCCCGAGAACCTCAGCACGAAGCCACAGGACCTGCCCAGCAAGGTTAGTGCGTCCGCACAGAGCCTTTCTTTGGAGAGGTGAGTTGGTGGAATTGCAGTCAGGCCTATCCGCACCTGCACAAAATGTCCCTAGGAATGGCTAGTGTCTAGTTGGCAATTCTCATTCTTTCTTTTCTCCCTCCTGGCCACAGCCCAAGGACTTCAGAGGTTGTTGGAGGGGTGCACCAAGAGAACCCTTGCGCTGAGTGAAGGGAGACCAGGGGCTGTGGGCACACACTCCCACGTGCTTCCCTCTGAGCGTGAGGTTGAGCCCACCCTGTACTCCCATGCATCTCGTTCTGGGCCTGAGGGTGGTGTGCACACATTCCTGTGTGTTTCCTTCTGAGTCCAGGGTGGTACATGTGCCCTGTTCATGTATGTTTCCCGCAGAGTCTTCTGGTTGCTGACACCATCTCCTTGATCAGAGGACCCAGTTTTCCCCTGGTTTATGACACGTCTCAGGGGACTGGTTTTTGTGCTGTTGGGAGGCAAGAGGAATTGTAGGGCCTCCTTCATGGGAAATAAAGAAATGGCAGTTGGATTTTTTTCTCTCACTACCTGTCTGTTCTTGTACTGTTTCCTTATATGGGAATCAGTGTTCTGGACTCTGTGTACTTGATTAAAATGTACGGAAAGCACGCACGGGAAGGGGCTGGAATCTAACAGATTTCACCTTTGCAATTACAGTCTGTGGATATTGAGGTAGATGAAAATGGAACCCTGGACTTGAGCATGCACAAACACCGCAGACGAGAAAACGCTTTCCCCAGCAGCAGCAGCTGCAGCAGCAGCCCTGGCGTTAAGTCTCCGGATGCCTCTCAGCGCCAGAGCAGCACCAGCGCCCCCAGCAGCTCCATGACCTCTCCCCAGTCCAGCCAGGCCTCCCGCCAGGATGAGTGGGACCGGCCCCTGGACTACACCAAGCCCAGCCGCCTGAGAGAGGAGGAGCCTGAGGAGGTGGGTGCAGGGCGCCCGGGCGAGCAGTCAGGCGGCTGCAGCCAGCTTGCCCTGCCTGAGGCTATTGTACCATTGGCTTCTCAAGGCAGCTCCTCCTCTCAGGCTTCCTGCAGAGCCTCTGGGGGAGCCATCACTTTCTATGAAGAGCCCTTCATCTTCTGAGCATCTTCTGCCACCCTCTGGGTGGCATCTTCGCGGCAGGGCCATGCTGTCGCCTTGTCTATAGAGAAGGAGGTGGTCTTCTCACCCCTGTGGAGCATGGTGGCCAGTACCAACGTGGGCATTCTGGAAGCATGGGGAGGAGAAGGGCATCTTTCAGATCTCAGGAGCTGGTTGGGGAAAAGCTTGGGTTTCGAGCCTCCCAGCACCCTGCAGAGCTGACCTGCTGTCCAGTTAAGGGCCCAGCCACTTGGCTCCTTGGGCTGAGCCCGTGAGAGAACTTCTGGCTCAGGGGTCCTGGGCTTAGGATCTTCCGTGGCGGGCGGTGACAGGTCCCTTACACCGGGACCAACCTGGCGTGGGTGTCGGAACTGTGGTCTGGGAAGCAGGGGGTCCTTCCCTTTTTAGTTGTTCCTTAGAACGTGAAAGAAGAGCCCTCAGAGCCAAGCGAATTCTGGGCTTTTTCCAGGAGATCTGTGTCTTGAAGGGCAAAGTCCAGCTCTGAGGGCAGCCCAGGGTCTAGGTGGGTACCAGCCACATCTGTGAGACTAGCAGGCCTCTTTCTCTCTCCTTCCCCTCCTTGCAAGCCCCTCAGAAGGTGGAAGGGGTCCCTGTGGAAGGAGCAGGGCCAGACCCCCAAGGAGGAATGAGGGAGGTGGGGCTAGGGCCCTATGAAGGATGGGAGCTGGATCAGGCCCCCTCCATAATCCAGCCTCAGTGGGAGCCAGAATTCCTCACTGACCCTCATCCCACCCTCAGGTGGGCCTCACAATTACCCTGTTTTATAGAGGAGCAGCCTGGGAGCCCACAACAAGGTCTACTCCCAATTATCCAAATACTGTTATTAGGCTGGGCTGTGTGCTTCATGGGCATTTCCTCATTGGACCCCCCCTAAACCCATGAAGGACTGCTGTTATCTCAAGTTTGAAAGTGTGGCATCTGGTCCCCAAGAGCCTGAGCCGCTTGCCTGGGACAAATGTGAGTACTTGTCAGGACTGGAATTTGAGCACTGGTTACAGCATCCTACAGAATGTTGGCTTTCTGCCACTTCATGGGCCCCAGGCCCCTCTGTGGGAGGGATTGTGCCCTGCTTACCTGTGTCCAGAGCCCTGAGCGTCCATACCCAGCATTCCGTTTGAAGCTTTTATCAAGTACCTGCATCAAGGCGTCACCCTGGTGGGAATGTTCGGCCAGGTGGTGTCAAGATCACTGTAGTTATCGTAATTTGTATTTTTTTTTTTTGAGACGGAGTTTTGCTCTTTTTGCCCAGGCTGAAGTACAGTGGCACGATCCCGGCTCAACACAACCTCCGCCTCCTGGGTTCAAGCGTTCCTCCTGCTTCAGCCTCCCAAGTAGCTGGGATTACAGGCGTGCCCCACCACGCCCAGCTAATTCTTATATTTTTAGTAGAGACGGGGTTTCACCATGTTGGACAGGCTGGTGTTAAACTCCTGACCTTGTGATCCACCTGCCCTGGCCTCCCAAAGTGCTGTGATTACAGGCGTGAGCCCCAGCACCCAGCCTCGTAATTTGTGTGTTATTACCCTCATTGTTCCATCTCATCTTCAGGACATTTCAGGAACACTTATTTAGTGCCTGGTGTCTATTGAGTGCCATCGCTGGCTCTGAAGGGAACTGTATGCTGATGTTTCCATTATGAGTGACATGGTGGCGGGACCCACATACCTGATGTCAAGGAAGGTGTCAGGAGCCTGCCACACGGGCAGCACCGGGCCTCCTCGTTTCTAGGGTGGCTCAGGAGCTCTGGCTGAAGTGGGGGGGGAATCCAGCCCCTCAGGGTTGTCGTTTGCTGGGGGGAGTTACGCCTTCTTCCCTTATCCAGAAGACAGGAGACTCCGGGAAATGCTTCTGTGGACACTGCCCTGAAGGGTCCCTCTCCCTCGCCCACCGGGTTGGGCGCCCAGGCCTCCCCGCCAGCCGGTTAAAACATCTCCCTGCTGGTTTTTTGCAGTCAGAGCCAGCAGCCCATTCTTTTGCTTCTTCTGAAGCAGATGACCAGGAAGTGTCGGAAGAGAATTTTGAGGAGCGGAAGTATCCGGGGGAAGTCACCCTGACCAACTTTAAGCTGAAGTTTCTCTCTAAGGACATAAAGAAGGAGCTGCTCACGTAAGTCTCTGCTTTGGCTGACACAACTCCTAGGAGACCCTCTGTGGCCTGGGAAGGAACAGGCCCTGGTCCCAACCCATGGCGGCCAGGTCTGCTCAGCCTTCCCCCAACATGTCCTGACCACCCTGAGCCAGGCAGCCTGCGACAGGAGCCAGGGGAGTCAGAGGCTTCCCAACACCTTTGCTCTATGCTGGGCTTTACTGCAATCTTCTAAAAGTGATTAAGAACAAAGAAATGCCCTGGCCAAGCTCACCAAGCAGGACAGAGCAGAGCAGGGAGAAAGTGGAGGAATTCAGCAGAAAGCTTCACAGGAAGCCCTCGGGGCAACCAGGAGCCCGGCCCTCTCCCTGAGGCCTCCGCTGGGCATGTTCTGCCCTGGGCTCCGTGCCCAAGGCCTGGAATGTACTGCCTTAGGACTTGCCACACTCACCTCTGTCAGCCTGGCTGGCCCTGATGCTGCGTGTCTGAGCTGGTCCTCACGGGGTTGGAGCAGCCCTCCTGGTTGCCCCGAGGGCTTCCTGTGAAGCTTTCTGCTGAATTCCTCCACTTTCTCCCTGCTCTGCTCTGTCCTGCTTGGTGAGCTTGGCCAGGGCATTTCTTTGTTCTTAATCACTTTTAGAATCACTTTTAGACTTACATCTGATGGATGTAAGTCAGATGTCAGTGACCTTCTGGTCAACCTTCATTGCCAGCCACCTCTCTAGGGGATTGTCAGAGGCTGTGCCTGGCACCTGCCACACAGGTGATCCAGCTCTCACATGTGCTCAGCTTCCATTTCTGGGGTCTCTCTTCTCCCCACCTGGAACCTCACTTGTATCCTCATACTTGTGGCTTGTCCTCCTGGGAATGGCTGGATCCAGGGAAGGCCTTGCTGCTTCAGGGCCTGGAAAAGGGAAGAACCTCCCTGCCACAATGTTCTTGGGCATGTACATGTGCACACAGCAGGTGTGCATCAGAGGCATCCTAACTTTAACCTCGACTTTAATTTGGTTATCTTTTCTTCTTGAGTTAAGTTGTATGGAAGAAACTTCTAGTCTGAGAGGCCTGGGCTGTGCCTCAAGGACAGAGGGGAGGAGGAGCCACGCTTAGCTTGTGGGTGAGCCAGGAGTGGGCCCCAGTGCCCTCCCAGAGCAGGCTCTGCCTAGGGGGCAGGCCTGCAGGTACACGCTGCTCTCTGGTCTGACGCTCTTTTTCCTTTGTCCAGCTGTCCCACCCCTGGCTGTGACGGCAGTGGCCACATCACTGGGAACTATGCCTCCCACCGCAGGTTTGTCTCCCGCTCGGGTCTGGCCTGGCCTGGGTGCTTCATGGTGGGTCTTCCTCCTCTCCTCCTCTGCTCCCCTTCTTTGGCTTACCCCAATATCCCATCTCTTCTCTTTCAGCCTCTCTGGTTGCCCTCTTGCTGACAAGAGCCTCAGAAACCTCATGGCTGCCCACTCTGCTGACCTCAAGTATGTTTGCGCTCCCTGACCTCCTGTCTCTTGGGCGGCACCCTCGCTTTGCTCTCCTTCCATGAGGCTCCTGCCAAAATCAGCCTTCTCCAAGGTGCCAAGCCTCAGCTAACCCCGGCTCTCCTGAGACGGGCAGAGGGGCAGGGCCGTGGAGGGGCCGATTCTGCTTGGCTGGGGCTGCTCTGTCTGTGTCCCCCTGCTCTGAGCTCTGCTACTTGCCTCTTCACTGGGGGCTGGGGGCTGCTGCAGGCTCCTGTGCTGCTCTTGCCCCATCCCCCATCCTCCAGCCTCTCCTGAAGACCCTCGACAGGGCTGCCTGGGCCTGCTTTCCCACTGCCCTAGAGATTTGGGAAAAGCCCAGAATCGGCCAAGAAATGTAAGCCCTGCCGTGGCTCGATAGGCCGCAGGCTATGCGTCTCTTGCTAAATGATAATGAAGAGAAAGCTCCTTGGCTTCCCTCCTCCTGCGATGCTCCGGCTGCTTCTGCTTTGGCCCTGATGCCTTTCTCCATGCCCATACCTTCCCTTTGCTGGGCCCACCTGTTTCTGCTTCTGTACCTCCCTGCCCATAATGCGTGGGCAGGGCAGGCCCCGCAGGCACACGCTAGCCTGCTTGACAGCCCTGCACAGCCAGGTGCAAGCACCCAGAGGTTTCCAGGTATGAGTGTCCTCTTGGGGCCGGAGTCAGTGACTGTTATTGCCTTTGGTTTTTATGTCTCCAGTTGAGCTGTGTGACTCCACAGCCTGTGTGACCCTGAGCCATGGGGAGCTCATCTTGGGCAACGGGATTGAGCTGAGGCCTTGGAGGAAGGGGGTCTCATTCTTGTCTCCTTAGGTCACCCCTCTCCAGGGGTGTCCCTCCCTCCCACAGGCCTCTTTGTTGGGGGCCCTGATTCTAGGCCAACACACCCTGGCTCATTCCATTCTGGGGCCGGACAGGAGCCCGGACACTGGTGCCTCTAAGATGAGGAAATGAAATTGCTCAGGGCTTCTAGGGACCTTAGCTGGCTCAGAGCCGGACAGAAAGCTATAGGTCTCCTAGAGTCTCCCAACAGCAGCCTTGGCTCTGTTCCTCAGTGGAGGCTGGTCTGGCCCCAGCAGCCAGGAGGAGTGTGTCATCAGGCCCTTCAGTTCCCACAAATGGGGACAGGGTGCACCATCTCAATTTCCTTTCTGGAAGTTAATAGCTTCAACATAAGCATTTTCTGAGGCTTAGATCACCACAGCAGATTCATACATTAATTTATTCATTCATTCTGCCCCACCCATGTTGTCTAGTCCTAGGAACCCAGAGATGAAACACTCAGTCCTGCAGCCTCTGGGACTGTCCTCTCTCCCTCTTTCTTTCTTCTCTTGCATCCCTTCCTTTTCCAGTTCTATTTTCTTTTCTATGATTAGTTTCCATGGTGTTCCCATTTGAGGGCCTGAATAATTTGAGAGCGAGAAGTGTGGCTGCATGCACTCAGTGGCCCCAAATGTTACAATGTACTTTCTGTCCTGCAAAGTGGATGCCCAGGCCTGATGGAAAGGAGCTTGGCACCATCCGGGCCTGGACACATGGCTATCTGGGAGAGTTGGTGTTCTTTTAAGATGAAGAGTCTGTGAAGAACTTTAACCCACACTCTAGAAATAATGACCAAAAGTCTCCCATGTGTGAAAATGAATCACTCATCAGCATCAGCAATGATTGGGCTGGCAGCCCAGGCTTCCAGGCTCCTTCAGAAACTCCACTCTCCCCCAGCAGACTTTCCATGGGAGGCCACTTCCTCTCCTCCCTCAGACCACTGCATGAGCTTGGGACGATGGTGGTAGTACCCCCACGTGTCCTGATGTACCGAACTCCTTGCTCTCTGACACCTCCTGTTTGAGGGGGCATCAGGCACTGGCTCCTCCTGATCAGCTTTGTGGCAGCCATGGGTGAGGGTAGCCTTGGGGCAAATGAGGTTCCTTTCATGACCTCCCTATCTACACCTGGCTGCAGAGACAGTCAGATGATCTGTTTTCTGTGTTTTAAGTGAATCCCAAGTCAAGGACTGGGCACAGGGCTAAGAGGGCATGGCTGCCTCAGGCCACTCAGCTCGTCTTGTGCTAGGAGTTGAGTTGCAGCCACATACCTGCCAGGCCATGACAGGCTCTGTGCAGGGTGAAGGAGGTCTGACCGCAGCACAGGGATGGGGCTTAGAGAGGTGATACCTGGTGTGTATTGCCAAGGTAGAGGTGCTCCTCAGACATGGTGCTCCTTTCTGCCCAGATGGGGCACTCAGAAGCAGGTAGTGGGAGTGGTGAAGGTGGCTCCGGACTCCTGCAGCTGACCTTAAGGGTCCACAGAGCCATAAGGGGCCTGCTCCTCCGACTATGTGAGCACTTTCCTCTCTTGGACACGACTTGAGAAAAGCCATTGAATCAGGCCTCAGTGAGAAGTGCAGTGTGTCGTCACGTGTTAGTACCTGCTGGCCCCGAGCGAGTTACACCCCCACCTGAGACTTGCTCACAGATGCCATCAGGAGTATCTGCTTTGCTGTTATTAACCGTATCGAGGCCTGGAGCCGCTGTGAGTTGTCACTCTAGCCACCTGAGTGGCCACTTGCCCACTGCACTGACCCGGAGCTCTACCCGCGGCTTTCCTGCCACTGACACAAGGAGTTGGAGCCCCAAGTGGCCACTTGAACAGCTGCCAACCCAGGAAGGAGAGGCAGGCCGTCTTCAGTTCTCTGGGCTGCACAGCAAAGTATCCGATGCGTGGCCCACGGGGCGAGGATGAAGGAATTCGAGACTCCCCAGGAGGAACCCCGAGAAAACTCCTAGGGGTCGAAGACAAGTTTGCAGGAGGTAGGGCCAGCCCTGCTGTGCTGTCATAGCCTTTTGGGTGCCAGGCAGTGCCCAGCTTTGTCTTCCTCCAAGCGAGATGTCCTGCCCAGTGGCCAGATGTCACGTGTTCTGGTGGAAGACTGGCGAGGAAGGGCCGTCAGTACAGAAAGTGGGATGTCCTCCCTGGGGTCTGAGCGCCACAGCAAAGTGCCCATGAGTAGCAGGTGGTCTGGACACAAGCACTGAATTCCTGCCTGGCTCCTGCAGGGTCAGGATGCCCGTGAGGGGAGGTGCAGAGAGCAGGCCTGATGGCGGACGGATCTGCCCACAGAATCAGGCCATCTCCTACTCTGCAACACCAGCAGGAACTCACATCTTTTTCCTCAGTGGACATTCAGAAGAAAATGACATCCATGCTTGTAATATTAAAGTGGGATATTTTACCGCCTTATATGATACATTCATCTAATATTTTTGGGTAGATAAAGCTGGACCTCTGTGTTTTGTGTTTCTCCTCCTTACTCTCTGCTGCAGGCCACTGGCTGTGTGAACTCTGTGGTCACGCTACATAATAGCCAGGCTTGGCATGGCCAGTGCCATCTGCTATGCAGCAGGTGTGCAGAAAGCCTCTGTTCATTTACCAGCCTGTGATGGCAACCCTAGGTGAGGGCCAGCTCCCAGCCTATCCAAGATGAACTGGTCTTAGGATCTGGAGCGCTCATACTTAAAGTTATGGCTCAGATATGTTCTGAATGCCTCTAGTCCAGCCTAGACCCTACAGAAGTCTGAGTTGGGAGCCCATTGTGTCCTTTGGCTGCAGTGCACCCTGGATGCCTCTCCCAGTGCCCGGCTTGGGTGTCTCAGTGTAAACTCATCCTGGAGCAGAAGTTGGCTGCTCTCATCTCAGACTTCCTGGTCTCCCTTGGGGAGACTGGGGAGCAAAGTACTAAAACCCTGAGATGATCACATCAGACACCCTGTTGCTGGCAGCAGGCAGCTGGGGAGAACATGGGTGACATTCTTCTGTGGACAAGAAATGTGGAAGGGCCCACTCAAGGGCTGAGCCCAGAAGGCTTTCCTCTGGGGGTCCCAGGGCTCTGGGCCAGGGCTAAACATCTTCATGGACTCTGGTTCCAGTTCTGCATTCTTCTGCAGGTGCCCCACGCCTGGCTGTGACGGCTCTGGCCATATTACAGGGAACTACGCTTCACACCGGAGGTGAGCCTGCCACACCCTCAGGTCCTGGGCCTCAGGGGTGGGTAGGGAATCTTTTCCTTAGATGAAGATTAGAAGACATTAATGTTGCTGACAGCTAGAGTCCATTTTCATCTCTTTAATCTGTATTGTTGCTGCTTCTAGAACCTGATTAGATTGTCCTCTGCAGTAAGATACAATGATAAAGGGTGAGGGTTAGGAGCTCATGGCAGTGCTTCTCATTCTTGATCCTTCTGCCTTGCGTGAACGCTTCGTGTCTGGATTCTGCTTCTTACAACGGATCCATCAGTTGTCCCCACTCCCTCTCACCCCGACCTGGGGTCACAGAGCTTGAGCGGAGAGGATGAGATGAATGGGTATGAGAAGCTGCTGTTCTAGCACTAAGGTGGCCTTTTTTCCTCTTTCAAAATCAGTTTGTCTGGCTGCCCTCGTGCAAAAAAAAGTGGAGTCAAGGTGGCACCCACCAAGGATGACAAGGAGGACCCCGAGCTGATGAAGTAGGTTGGGCCATGCTGGCTCTTTCGTTGCTTTGTAGAATTGGGATTTTCCTGTGTTTTATAATGTAAAAAAACCTCCTACTGGATTCCCTTTTCTTTAATACGACGGGTCACCAAATTGATCAATGCCAACATTCGTTTTTATGGAAGCTCTCACACCCTGCACATTGGTACCTACGAAGATGTGAGCCCTTGATGTTAAAACGCACACACTCTGAATGAAGAGACCCCCCCAAACAGGCTTTGTGTGAGCAACATGGCTGTTTATTCACCCGGGTGCGGATGGGCTGAGGATGAAAATGGAGACAGTGAAGGGTGGTGGGATAGGAGTTGGTTTTATAGGTTTGGGGTGGGCAGTGGAAAGTTACGGAAGTTGGCCTTTTTTTTTTTTTTTTTTTTTTTGCAAGCTGGGAGGGGGTCGTAGGGTGTGGAGTCAAGACATTGACCAAGGTCGGTTACAAACTCCAATGACCTTGTCAGTTGAGGCCAGAATAAGAAACAATAGTGCATGTCTCAGGTTAGTTAGGCTCCACAGGGGTTGATGGCTTCTTCCAGGAACTCATCTGGGGTGTCGTTCAGGTCACAGAGATTACCATGCCGTTTATGGCAAAGTCAGACCTTACACTGGATGTTGTATGGAGGGCATGGGTGGCAGATCCTCCGGGCTTCTCAGGTCTGAAGTATTTGATGGGGGTGGGAGAAGCAGAGCACCCCACTACCTGTGTCTTAGGACCACCTGGGAGTGGGACCCAGGGCCTCAAGGTGGCCCCAGGGCTTTGCAACCTGAAGACTTTGGTCTGGCAGGAAAGATAAGATGCAGGAGTCAAGGAGTAGAGGATGCTTAGAAAGATGTTAAAGTTTTGAATCCCATGTGTCCGTCCACCCACACACCGATGCAGAGAACTGGTAGATTGAGAGAGCCTGGGAGGATCTAAACTGGGAACCAGACACTGTTGGGTGAAGGAAAGAGGACATCCTCAGCCTTAAGTGACCCAAGTCCTTGAGGCAAAATGACTCTCCTCTATTGCTCTTCTAACTGGGGCAAGGTGGGGGCTGATAGGTGGACCCTGAACCCTGACTCTGCATGTTACCCTACTCGGTGGGGGTTTGTGTCCTTGCAAGCTTATTCTCCCAGTAGGGAACTGGTTCCCTGCACTGCCCACTTGTAGTTGGGGGCAGTGCTTTGCCAGAGACTTGAACTGGGTGACCAACTGGCCAGTCTGCCCAGGACTGACATACTTTCAGAATTGACATCTGGCAAAATGGGCAGTGAGTTCCCCAGCAGGTGAGCAGTGGAAGTGATGGCTCTGGACACCTTGTTGCCCAGGGCCTTGGAGCTGGCTTGGTGGGGACAGGGCCCCACCATGCCCACAGGAAGCAGGTTGCCCTGATTGTGTTACCTGCTGGGCCAAGAGCAGCCAGACCTCACCCCTGGAGAGGGGCAATTTGCCTGAGAGTGGGTTGCTCCTCCTGGTAGGTTGCTCCAGCTGGGCTCAAACATCTGCTCTGCCACACTGGAGGAGCCTGATCGGCTAACATCATATCCTTCAGAAGGGGATGCCCCCCTCCAGCTGTTTGGTATGATAGGCTGTGGCTTGTTTAGTTATTTAATTTTTTGCAATAAGACTGTAATCAATGCTAAATTAACAATGCAAAATGTGTAGTTGTTAGTACTATGAAGGCTGCATACTAAATGCTGAGGTGGGTAAAAAGCATTTTGCCCCTGAGAATCCAGGAATTTGCCAATGATTATGTAAGTGCAACACCTTTACGAATTTGGCAAGGATCCTGCTGGCAGGGATATTATAAGTGAATTGTGCTGCATTTGCAAATGATTAAAATCAAGATCAGCATTTTTCAAATTAACCAGGAAAAATAAATGGTCTTCCTTTCTAATGTGCTGTCAACTTAGCTTTAAAAAAAAAAAGAGTTCTGCAGTCAAGTGGAGACTGTGGCTTTCAGAAACACTTCAGCATTTGCAGGAGAGATGAAGTTCCTAATGGTTCCATGGCAGAGGGAACCTGCCCACTTGACACTCCCATTTTACAGGGTCTGCGGACCCCCAGCCATAAACTTTAACTGCATTTGTAATTGCCTAGCATCTTTAAATGATGCATATCAAAGCAGAAACTTTAATAGATGTATCAGGTCATGCTGAAGGATGGGATTTTGTCAGCGTGTGTGAGCTGCAATTTGGAGAGCCTGGTGGAGCAAGGGTTCCCTTTTCTGACATCTCACGCCTGCACTATTCAAAATTAAGTCACATCAGGCACTTTATGGTAAATCCTTTTGCCACAGCTTTATAACTAGTCGTAAGTCTTGCAGAGGTTCCATCATGGGAGTCAAGAAATGAATGCTCCCCCTGCCCTGCCCACTGTCCCTACAGGGAGCCCACGCTGCCCCTGGCCACACAGACACCCAACAAATGAAATGCACCTCTGGTTCCTGGTCCTGGCCGTGTTTCTCATGTCACTGGCACACACAGCTTCTGCAGCCCAACATGTGCTAGGAAACACTAGCTCACCCAAGAAGCACAGAGGCCACACCAGCTCAGTGCCTGCCGCCCACCCATCCCAGCATGTCTTAACATGATGTCCCTGACGACTTGGAAGTTTCCACACCACGTGTTGTGAGAAAGAGAACATAGCTGAAATCTGAAATACCTTCCATGTATGCGACTCCAGGGAACAGCAATAGTTTCTCTTGATGAAGGGGAGTAGTGTTTTGCAAGAAAAGGAGTAAAAATAATTTCTGATTTGGGTCGGGCACGGTGGCTCATGCCTGTCATCCCAGCACTTTGGGAGGCCCAGGCGGGGGGATCACCTGAGGTCAGGAGTTTCAGACCAGTCTGGTCAACATGGGGAAACCCCATCTCTACTGAACATATAAAGGTTAGCCAGGTGTGGTGGTGGGTGCCTGTAATCCCAGTTACTTGAGAGGCTGAGGCAGGAGAATTGCTTGAAGCTGGGAGGCAGAGGTTGCAGTGAGCCAAGATGGTGCCATTGCACTTCAGCCTGGGCAACAAGAGAGAGACTCCGTCTCAAAAAATAATAGTAATAATTCAGATTTGACTGTGGAGTGACTGAAGAGCCACCTCCCATTTGGCCAGTTCTTCTTCTCTGCCCAGGACCTCACCTCAAGGTCTGCTGTGGCTGGCCCAGGTGTCCCCAGGGCACCATGGCTGGGAGGCACCCCCATCTGAGGGGGACACCCCAATCTGAGGGGGACTTGCCAAAGCCCCCGTAGAGCCCCCTGGCAGTATCTGTACTCTGGATGGAGATGAGATGACCTTGGACTGGCTCAGGGAATGTCCTGTGCGTTTCTGAGGGCTGGGTGGGTGGGATGAGTAACAAAAGGAAAAGAACCAATAGAGGGGCCTGTGGAAAGAGAGAAAGCAGGGCCCTGGCCAAGGTGGCTGGGAAGGGTCCAAAATGGCAGCTTTGGAGAGAGGCCAGAGTGTGGGGGCAAGGAGTCGGAAGCTGCCCTTCCTGTCCAGGCCTTGCCAACCTTCCCCTGGGCAGTGCAGCCTGTGCCCCCATCTCAGCCCTGCAGCAGGAGCCTCTGCTGCAGCCCCCGCCCCTGTCCCCGCCCCCACTGCTGTCCCGAGCGCTTTCTGCGCTGACCTGACTGCCCTGATTGCCGTGGAGCTCCTGGTAAAGGGAGCAGTGGTGTCCTCTCTTGGGGTCCTGTGTTGTCAGGTCTTTAGGTCACAGTGAGTGTGTGACAATTGGTAATTTGGATGAGTTTCATTTGCTGGAGAGAGAAGAGTGAACTTTGCAGATTGAAGATCTTGTCCTAGGTCTGGCGTGGATTCCTGGATGACCTGGTCCCTCAGATCCCCAAATCCTGGTCCAGGTCCTTCCCTGAGGCAGTGGGGACAGACACTCAGATAGGTCGTGGCCCTGGGCCATCTGCATTGTCCTGTTTGTCTCTGGCTCACACTGTGCCCAAGGCATTTGCCAGTCTGAATTTATGTTGTTTTCATAAGGGCTTCTATCCCTCTGCTGGAACACTCAGAATAAAGGAAAGGAAAACACCGTTCAAGGCCAGCCTCAGGCAGGAGTGACTGTGGGATACCCTAGCAGAGTCTCCCCAACATGAGGTCTGTGTTCTTCCTTCTAGAACACAGATCTCAGTTGTGGCAAAGCTGCAACATCTATGGGCATCACCCCCTGATTGCACTGGCCTCAGGCTGGGGAGCTGTGGGGTGACGGGCCCCTGCTGTCCCTGAGCTCCCTTGCTTAGGGTTCCTTGTCATTCTCTTGTGATCCATAGGCCCCCAGGTCTATGCTTGATGCAAGCTCCTGGGGAGTGGCCTCTGGGTGATCTCAGCTGACAACATGGCTCCATGTTGCTAAGTGACATGGAAGTGACTCCAGCAGCAAGGCTTGGAGTGAACCTGAGGGCAGCCCCCAGGCCCAGGGTCACAGCTGCTGGAGGGCAGGGAAAGAAGGTGGCTGTGGAGACTCCAGCCATGCGGGGGCTGTGAGGCCAAAGCAGAAGAGGGAGCATGGCCCTGTGGTCTTTGTATTAAGGGCCAGGTTCTTCCCTGAGGCTCCAGGATCTCAGCTGCCCTCCCTGCCTTACTTGGAAGTCCTTTAATGTGTGATGTTGGGCTCTCTTATGTCTGGCTTGGGAGGGTCTCCAGGCTTCTCCTCCCAACCCTGGCGCCCTTGTACTCATCCTGGCCTTTCTGTGCCCAGGTGCCCAGTTCCAGGCTGTGTGGGGCTTGGTCACATCAGCGGAAAATACGCCTCTCACAGGAGTGCATCCGGCTGCCCACTGGCCGCCCGGAGGCAGAAGGAAGGTTCCCTCAATGGCTCATCGTTCTCCTGGAAGTCCCTGAAGAACGAAGGCCCAACCTGCCCCACCCCGGGCTGTGATGGCTCTGGCCATGCCAATGGGAGTTTCCTCACCCACCGGAGGTAACTGTGCCTGTACCCCCTGCCCCTCTGTGCTCCCAGAGGGGACCCTCACCTGGGGGCTGGGGCTGAAGCTCCTGAGGGAGGGCCAGATCAGGGCTCAGTGTGACCCAAGTTTCTCAAGGGAAAGGCAAGGCCACATGGGTAGTGCCTGGGGCAGGATTAGGGTCTGTTGGCAGGATTAGGCTGGGTGATGGTGTTGGCCTTGTCTTTGCCATGCGTCTCCCATCGTGAGCCTTCCACATCCTGATGGAGCCCTTCCAGGCTGGGTGTCATGCTGGACACAGAGACCACACACGAGCAGAGCCCTGGGTCTGACACATTCTCTTATCAGGCTGACAACTTCTTAGGAAAAGTTTGTTTCCTAACCCTTATGCCCTGCCCTCCCATTCATGTGCCTTCTTTGAACTCTGGGCAGAGACCCCTGCCTGCTTTGCAAGGGAGCTTGTGACTCCTCACTGTCTGGCAGTGAGCCTGGGCAGGATTCACTAAGTCTCACCTGCCCTCCAACACCTGCCCCATGCTGAGAGACCTTGCTTCACCACCCTGACTTCCTGTCTGTGCCCTATGGTGACAACAAGTACCTGGTCCCATCAGAAACCCTGTGTCTGGGCCTAGGGACAATGTGACTCTTCGTTCCCTCCCTTCCCCTCCTTCCCTCCTCCTTCCCCTCCTCCCTTCTCCCTTCTCCCTCCCTTCCCCTTCTCCTCTCTGTCCTCTCTTCTCCCTGTCCCTCCCCCTCTGACCTCCTCCTCCCTCTCCTA
>CM052652.1:95547032-95580738 GCA_028533165.1 Leontopithecus rosalia | reverse complement strand
TTCTCCTTTCCTTCCCTCTTCCTCTCTTCTTTTTCTTCCCCTCCCCTCCCTTCTCCCTTCCTTTCTCTACCTACAAGATTAATTAACTCATTCATTCAGCAAAAGCCTTTGCACCACATACCTAGCCTTGGAGAGAGAGCAGAGACAAAAAGGACAACTAGCCCTTCAGCAAACAGATAATAAGTAAAATATTTAGTACGGTGAATGGTGGCTTTTGACAGAGTAGGTCGGGGGACAGCCTGTAAACAAATAAATAAGCAAAATACTTAGTATGGGGAATGGTGGTGTCTGCTCTGGGCAAAACTGAAGCAGGGAAGAGGACAAGGAAGTCCTCTTTGAGAAGGAAGTAGCAGCTTGGCCTGAGGTGTCTGGGGCACAAGCCCTCAGTCAAGTGGCTGGAGCTGGGAACAGTCTGGCCCCCTTGACAAGGTTGGAGGAGCTCGGGGGGCTAGAACCAGGGAGAGGGAGCAAAAGGAGATGAGGTAGGAAGTTCTGAGCCGGGGCTTATCTGGCTGCCAGCTGGCAAGGACTCAGCTTTCACCATGAGTGACGGGCCCTGGCAGGAGGCAGAGGAGAGACTAGATCTGTCGTGGGCAGCTGGCAGGAAGGCCACTAAAGGAAGCTACCACAACTGGTCACAGGTGGACAGAGGAGACTCACTCTGGGTTTCCTAAGGACAGTCCACCTTGCCTCAACCTTTACTTATAGTGGGGATACAATCACTTCTTAAATGAAATCATGCCTGAGAATCAACACATTTTGACTCACTTTACTGCTTGAGTATCTGTATCAAGGAGTGATCGGTGACTGTCATTACCACCACATCCTGTGGGTAGCTCAGGGGCAGAGTCAGCTGGGACAGGCTCCTCTGGGAGGTCAGGGCTGCAAAGCGCTGGCAAGAGGGTCCTGTGGACCTTAGACCCCAGAGGGAGCCCGGCTCAGAGTATCAGGCAGGGTCAGCTATTGCTGTGCCAGATGAGGTGAGCTCTGTAATGTCTCCTTCCCAGCCTCTGCTCTCCTAGACGTAGCTTCTTTTTCCCCATAGAACACGGTTTGGCCATAGGGAGGCCCTCTGGGTGATCTAGGCGAGGTGGAACATGCCTTCTATTAACCCATAATGTGTGACCCTGGGCTGCTCATGGTGTCTGACCCCAGACTAGCCATGTTGACCCCTAGACTAGCCCATAGTGTGTGACCCTGGACTGGTCATGGTGTGTGACCCTGGGCTGGCCCTGGCATGTGACCCCGGGATTGATCATGGTGTGTGACCCTCGTCTGGCCCTGGTAGGTGACCCTGGACTGGCTCTGGTGTGTGACCCTACACTGGTGAATGATATGTGACCTCTGCTTCCAGTTTGTCAGGCTGTCCCAGAGCAACATTTGCTGGAAAGAAGGGAAAACTGTCAGGGGATGAGGTCCTCACCCCAAAGTTCAAGACTAGTGATGGTAAGGATGGCTTCCTGGATTTCCCTGCTCATGACTGGGTGCCGCGTGAGTGAGAGCTGTGCACCTTTTTGTGCTGGTGGGAAGAAGGTAGAGAGATGAAGCCCCTCCTGGAATGAGGCTGAGGCAGATCCCTTGACCTGAGCTGAGAGCATTTTGGACCTTGACTCTGAAGCTCTTGACAACTGTGTCTGGGACCCTTGGCCCTCAAGAGGTCATGACTGCACTAACATGCAGCTTTGACCACTGGGATCAGAGTCCAATGGAGCCCATGTGCTATGCGTTTGGGGAGAGGTGTGACTCATTCCCACTTAAGTGAGGAAATTCAGCATCGCCTGAACAAACTTGCATCTTTAATTTGGCAATTAATACCTCCCAAAGAGATTTAAGGCTTTCCACCTGCCATCCAGCTCAGGAGGCAAACTATAAACACTCATCTTACAATTGTCAAGACAGACTTCTCCAGCGTATAGTGTGGTGTATGAGCCCCAGAGAGAGATGAGGTCAGAAAGCCAGGAGAGGGGACCTCTGCTGCACAGCGGGTTTCAGTTCCATCTAGAAAGCAGGCTTCCCCACACCACTCTGGCTCAGGCCTGAGGCCCAGAGCCACAACTGAGGTTTCTCTCTGGGTCAGTGTTGGAAAATGACGAGGAGATCAAGCAGCTGAACCAGGAGATCCGAGACCTGAATGAGTCCAACTCGGAGATGGAGGCCGCCATGGTGCAGCTGCAGTCCCAGGTGGGTGGTGCCGCTCCCCACTCCTGGGCTCTTTGCTCTCCCAACCCCAACATTCATCCTGGGGACAGTGAGGCATCCATCAGCAGGGCCGAGCCGATGGACAGTGCAATGCCTGGCACACAGGCACACTTAGGACTTGCTGGCCACACACACTGCAGTGTCTATGAGGTCACACTGTGATGCTGGCAGACTGCCAGAGCTGGTTGTCCTGGTAGGGCTGTGGTCTTGTTAGGGTTAATAATACTGTTAGTTTTGGTAGGCCCGTTCAGATGAAGCACTGTCGCTTTTACTCTCGTTAGAATGAGTAGTCTGTAAAGGCTAGTGGGCCCATTAGGGTTACTAGTCTTGTGAGCACCAGCAATCCATGAGCTGGTGCCTCTGCTGGGCCTCTGGAGCCACGTTTCCTCCAGCATAGCCTCATATCAGCTGAGTGACCTGCCAAAGCTTTCGACCTCTTCCTCAGTCACTTCCTCTGTTAAACGGAGTTAAGAAAAGGATTCTACTCCAGGCGGTTATTGTACAATGAACACTTTTCTATGAGGAAAACATTTAGCATATGCACCCGATCCAGAGTAAGTGTGGTCGATGAGAGCTGCTGTTGCTGAGGAACAGGATTACAAATTACTTTACATGTTTGTGTCCTATTTCATGAGTTCCCTAAAATGAGCATTTGTAATCAGAAACAGAAAAAAAAGCAGTAAGGATCTTATTTTGAAAATAAGAGCATGCCTCACCCGTGGCTGCTGAGTGGAGTCTGCAGCAGCGCTGGGACAGTGGGCACACATCAGTGTGTGGAGCAGGCCCCACAGGGAATTTGGGCAGAGCCCTCTGGGCAGGGACAGATGGGGAGATGGCGGCGTCCAACAAGGCTGCAGAAGATGCGTGACACATTCCAGCCCCACGTGTCTTGTTACTCTGCTCTTGTTTCTACTGGCAAACAGGCCCACGCTGACTGCTTATTACTCAAAAGCCTGTGTAAAAATAGCCTCACCCCACGGAGATCAGGAAGGGTTTTTGCTGTCATGCACATGGTGATGCCTCCCTCCCCCGGGGTTCATAGGTAGTGACAGCAGGGAAGGAGGGGTGGCCGTCCTGGTGGGGCTGTCCCCGACCCCTCATGGTGTCTCTGGAGATGCAGAGTGTAGTGTGGGTGTCCCACTTTGTGCCCCCTGTTCCTCCCCTTCTCAAAGTCCTCAGGACCCTCATCAGTGTCTGTGTCCTTGGATAGCACCTTAGATTTCTCTTTATTTGCCGAAACCAATCTTTTTAAAGACAGGTGATTACCTTTTACTAGCATCCCTTTGGAAGGACTCAGAAGCGCCTGTCCCTTTGAAGGAGTTTAGCGAGTGGTACCCTCTGCAGAAGGCAAAGTAAAGGCAGGTTCCTGTCCCCCATGCAACCATTTCAAAGCCACATGCTTATCACCAGGTGGCAGAAGAAGCCTGCTTGGCCCCATCCACAGCCTCCCAGGAAGGAGCTCACCACTCCTGCCTCGAGTGTCACACACAATGTCTTCCTGTGAGTTTAGTCTCTGCCTCCGTGGCTCCCTGCCGATATACGGTCAGCCTGGGGGCTATCCCTGGACACCAAAGGGAAGACTTGCCTGTAGTTGGCCTGGGGAAGGTGTGCTTGGGAGGCCCCGAGGAGCTCTTTGTTGGTCTTTCTGGTGAGAAGACCCAAAGACCCCATGAGGTGGGTGCAGTGATTCCCACTTCACAGCTAGCAGCACGAAGCATGGTGAAGCTAAGACCACAGCAGGTGGTGTCGGAGATTGAGATAGGGTGCTGTGAAGTCTGTGTTCCCACCCCATCCCCTCAGGACAGACAGGGTGGAGAGACGTGCCACGGTAGTCCCTGGCACAGTCCCTGGCACAGTCCCTGCATCCCCTTCCTGGCTTCCCTGGAGCCAGACGGTGTCTTCAGAGGGCCCTTGCCTTTCTCTCCTCTGCCAGTCCCTCACCTGTGGCAGGATCCCCTACAGGAAGGCAGGGGCCCTGCCTCTTCCCCCACCCCAGGGTTCTGCATTCTCCCGGAGGGTTGTGAGAGGCAGCCCAGAGAGAACCCCCAGGAGGATGGGGGCCAAGGACGGGTGGCACTTCGAATCTGTCTCTGGCACAGATCTCCTCCATGGAGAAGAACCTGAAGAACATTGAGGAGGAGAACAAGCTCATTGAGGAGCAGAATGAAGCCCTGTTTCTGGAGCTCTCCGGCCTGAGCCAGGCCCTCATCCAAAGTCTCGCCAATATCCGCCTTCCGCATATGGTAGGCAGCACACAGCAGTGGGCACCACTGCTACCCCCCAGGGTCTCTTCAGAAAGCAGTAGGGCAGGACATCTCCCACCCCTCTGCCTCTGGGTCCCACCCTAGGGGTCTTGTGCCCTTGTGGAGATTCTCTCGACCCCGAATGACCCGGGCAGGATGTTGGCTGTGGTGGCTTTAGCCCTCCTGAGTAGCTGATGAATCCAAAGCAAAATGGTGATTCCATCAGCAGAGAGGATACTTCTGGGTTGGCTGCAGAGGGGAGTACTCATGGTTGTTTCAGCATGAGGACAGTGCAGCCAATGCTGTCTCTAGCTGGTATGGGCTTGTCTCGGGTCACGTGGGGACATAGGTCACGCTCCCACATCAGGTTCTGTGGAATGGTGCCCACTGAATGGATGGGGCTTGCTAACCTGGTTCTGTTTTCTAGGAGCCAATCTGTGAACAGAATTTCGATGCCTATGTGAGCACCCTCACCGACATGTACTCCAACCAGGAGTGCTACCAGAACCCAGAGAACAAGGACCTCCTGGAGAGCATCAAGCAGGCTGTGAGGGGCATCCAGGTCTAGGCCAAGTGGTACCCAGGAGTTTCCCAGCCCTCCACACCATTTACCTCCCCTGCCCCACCCTGCACCGTGGGGATTCCCAACTCACAGTGACTTCCTGTTCGTGGCCTGGTGTGGCCTCGGGCGGGTTTATCCAAAGGGATGCCTGGAAATTGGCTTCTCCCACGATGCTCCCTCCAGGCTTGGGGCCTCGGCAGCCCCATCCATGTGCATAGGGGCACCGAAGAATTACAAAGTGATTTATTTTTGTTTTCTGAACGAAATCTGAAGAGCAGCTCAAAGTCTCCAGTGGAAGCTCATGGACAAGGTTCTCAGGGAAGTTTTGGAGTTTGCAACCACAGTATTCCTTTGTCTGTCGAGGCTGGGAGGGTAACCGTGAGCGTGGTGGGCGGGTGATTCGAGTGGCATCTTGGCCTGGAGGATGTGCCCGGGGCAGTGTGTCTGTGCTCAGTGAGGCCCCTGAAGCAAGTGTGTTTTCTGTTTCCGTTTAATTCGGTTTTGCGTTAAGGGTGGAACAAAGCTCTGTCCCTGAGGGAAAGTTAGGAATAGGCCTCCCAGAGGACACTCCAGACAGTTGGAAAGCATTGTAGCCGCTGTCAAGTCAAGGAATTTTAGCCTGGGAGATTCCTGAAAATCAGCCTGATGTCTGGGGGCAGCTGGCGCACTGAGGCTGTGCAGGTGTGTGTGGCCTTGGGTCACAGCTCCTAACTGGGGCTGCAGCCTTTAGACCGTGGGTCTTGGCTCCAAGTCCAGGGACCACTCTGGCTTCTGTGCGTCCACCCAGGCCCCTGAACTATTACTGCCACATTATCCGGGCTGTGGCCAAGCTTGACCTCTGCATCCATGGTGACGGAGGTGGGGGTGATATCAGGGTAAGAGGGTAAATTCCTAACAGGAGACCACCAAGGTTTCACTCCTTTTAGATCCATTCAATATGTGAAAAAAGGGTAAATTTTAATTTAATGTGTTAAAAACACAATGTTCTTACCGTGTAAATAGAATCCAAGTCAATTGTGACTGCTATTCCAAGTTAGTATTTAAAAGTAGAGAGATTGAACTTCCTGGAAAAAATTAAAAAGTAGTTAGTTTAATTATTCTGTAAATTATTTAATTTTGTCAAGATGTAAGTATTTATATTCACAACCTCTTATGTTAACGTTTGCTATTTATTTAACATTTTTATTTATTAATTTTATACTATTTCAACTAGACCCATACCAGGACACCATAAGAGGGGAAAAAAGTGAATTCAAAGCAAAAATAACTATTTGACTGTAATATAGGCCACAACAAAATCTTGATATAACTCCTAGTTATAATTTTGATGCAACCAAGTTATTTTTTATATATTTTGTTATTTATTCTTTTAATAATGGAATTTTTAAAAAAAGTATTTTGTAACTGAGTAATTTTGATAATTTGGGGATTTTTTTTTCCTCAGTCCAATGGAGAGAAAGACATTTTTGTTTTCTTTTTCCCTTTTGGGTTCCTTTTGTTTCAGGCACAGATAACAGCCAGTGGAATTCTGTATTTATGATTATTTAAGTGTAGCGCAGATGTGTGTGCTCGGGCGTGTTTCTCGTGTAGCGTTTGTGTGTCCGCTCTGGCGATGGAGCCCTGTGCTGAGGGAGTACTGGCTGCCAGGCTCACAGGCTGTGCCACCAACCCTCCCTCCGACAGCTCCAATACTGTGACCCTCCTTCCTCAGGAAACACGTTGAACCCACAGAACTCCGTGGTGTGTTTGCAGGGTGATTTCCTAATAAAAGTCCACTCTGACTATGAGCCGGTCCTGTGGTTTGTGGGGAGGACATTGTCTCTGTTCCTGGTCAGCTCTGTCGTGCCCCCTTCTGGGAGCGCATGGGTAGGAGGGGGACTCTTCCATCTCTGGTCTCTCCTTGGTACCATACTTGGGCCCCCCCTGCTGTCAGCTTAGCTAATATTTCCTTTTGAAACCACCCTCCCCCGCAACTTATGTGCGTTTCTAGAAGGTCTAAGTCACTCTGTCTTGCCTTTTCCCACATGACCAGTCATATGCAAATTGAAGTTTTTCCCAGGAGTCTTCTCTTAGGGTCAGGGAGAAAATGTTTTCCTGTTGAGGTTGTTAGACTTGGGGGTGTGGAATTGGGGCTGTCCTGGGCTATCTCTCCTGGCCAGAGGAGGAAGCCATCAGTGGTAGGAGAGAGTTCGGACATCCTGGAGGAGGCAGAGCGGACAGTGCAGGTGGACATGGAGGAAAAGAGAGCTCTCTGATGTTGTTTTTAGAACTCATGGACCCAGCCATGCCTGAAGGTGGTCTACCCTTGAACTGCCCAGTTATGTAAGGCAATGGATTCTTTTTTTTTTCAAGCTGGTATACAAGGCCAAAAAGCCAATGCATACCAGCTTAAAAAAAAAAAGTGACGTCTCCCCTTTTTCATTTTCATTCTTTAGTGACAGGGATGAAAGTGCCCAGAGTATGACTTGGACTGGAGCTTCTAGTCACATTTAACCTGAACTGTCAACATGCTTTTGACCTCCCTGGAATCTGGCCCCAGTGGTAGACCTGGAGCATCCATCTGACATGCAAACAAAGGGTCCATCTTCACTGACAAATTCTTAGAAATTCTGGACTGAGTTTCCACCCTCTGTTGTAGTCAGGGTCCATAACAGCCGTGGAGGACATTTGATCTGCCCTCAGGGCTCCAACTGCTGGCTGTGGGGGCCAGAGCAGGTGCCAGTGCCCACTAGCAGGTTATGCAGAACCTGTGTGACTGTGAGGAAGGGCTCCTGGGGGTTCCCTTTAGCAAGGCCCCATTTGTGACAGGCAGATCAGTGGCCTGGAGTTGTACCCCCTCATGTCAGCATGACAGATGCTGGGGTGGGTGTCAGCAAGACCGATTCTAAAGTGTCCCCTCATGGAAAGTCATTCTGAAGGCCTGAGAGCTGGCTGGAGAGGTGGGGGCTGTGATGTTCCTGCTAGGGGGGTCAGGCTGTTACCATGATGTTAGAAAGCTGCGCAGTCCCACAGCTTGATAATGGCATGAACTGGTCACCCCCAAGAAGACTCTCTCACTTTTTGCTTAGAGGCACTGGCTGAGCCACCAGCCTGCTGGGAGCTGGGAGAGAGTGTCTGGAGTCACAGGCATGTGCTCTCAGGATTTATTTTTCTCTGCTAACCCGCAGAGCCTCCTGTTTACCATCTCCAGAGGGTAAGCTCAAGGTTTCATCAAGAGGGAGGGAGTGTTGGCCTGGCTCTCTGAGTCTGGTTGGAGTTCTGGGGAAGGGGGCTACTGGCTCCTGAAACACTTTCTACCAGTTGTCTTCTTGCATCTCCAGCAGAATCTGGTGCTGCCAGTTCTTGTGGTTCTGAGATGTGGACTGTGTTGGTTCTGAACTTTCTATACTCTGGCCAGAGTTCAGTGTTTTGGGTCTCCTAGGCCATTTCTTTTACATCTGTGAGTTTTCTGGCTTCTAAATTGCATTGTTGTCTCCTCTTTCATCTCCCAGCTCTTGCCAATTTTTGCCTAAAATCTGTCATTTTAGCCAGGTTTAAGAGAGAACAAGGGTAAATGCACACGAACACCTGCTTTCCTTACCTGAATGGGTTTGCTGCAAGTTGATGAGTGCATGACTGTCTCCCTGCTGGGTCGATGTCACCCCATGAGTAAGTAAAGTTTCAAGTTCAGGTGAGATTTTCTCCTATGAACCACTCTGCCCCCTGAAGCCAGTGGCCACTCAGAGGCTGCTAAAGACATGGATGTGGAGGGTGTCCTAACCGTTAGCCGACTGGGAATTGTGCAACAAAGGCCACCCATGCTCCCAGGGGTTATAGCCTCGGTGCCATTCTCTCTGCCATTCTTAAAATACGGAGGTGGAATGTGGGTCTCTCTAATAGAGCCTTAGTCTTCACAAGGGCACCCTTATTCATGATGGTGGACGGCCGGGGCAGGCAGCTGACCTTTGGCAGAGCTATGCTCTGAGCCACTCTGGCCCTCACAGCACCCCAAGCCCACCCCACCTCCTGGCTGTTCCCATCGTCTCTGCCTCTCTGTCTTTCTCTTCATATCTACAGCATGCAGGTCTCCATGTATACTGACTTTTCTAAAGCCTGGCTGGTCCTCTTCCAGCACTTTCTATGGCTCCCTCCTCCTCTCCCTCCACTGTATCTTCCCCCGACCTGCTTCTGTGCTCCAGCCTCTCCTCCTTTGTGATTTCCACCCCCTTTTCTCCTCATTCCCAAGGCCAATGTCTGCTATGTGCAGAGAACTCCTGTACTGTCTCCCAATCCTTTCTTCCCTGGCTCTAGTACCTTTGTGGTCTGCACTTGGATGCCACAGAGGCATCATGACACATGGCTGGGTGACCACAACAGCCTGCCCGCTACTCCCACCTGGCCCTCTCTGAGCCCAGCGAGGCCCGAACCCCCGTCAGTCCCTGGTCTTCACTTACCCAGCTGAAGGTCACATGGCCATACGAGAGCTGCCAAGAAGGGCCACAACTGTTTGATGTGCCACATGAATGTGAATGCCTCTGAAGAGCACCCAGCTTGTGCTATGTGCCACCCCACAGGGCAACCACAGAGCAGCCCTGACCAGGCAGGTGTACGAAGTGGGGGAAGAATGGATCTTATTTTAGATCAGAATAAAGCCATGCAGGCATGTGTGTACAGCAGCACAGTCTGTGCCCTGCCCACCATGTGGATGCAGTGACTTTCCTGAGCTCCAAGGAGACCCTCCCAGTAACTTGTGTGACAGTTTCACTGAGCTGTCTACTTGAGCTGATTGTAGCTCCTGAGAGCTGGCCACACCTGGCAGCCTCTTGAGCCAGTGGAGGTCTTGAGGGTCACACTGGGAGACCAATGAAGTTGGAGGCTGTGGTAGTCTCAGCCTTGCAGACCATCCCTGAGCACCCACCACTCCAGGGTGAGAAACCTTGCTGGAGGGGTAGAGGGTGTATGTGAAGCTGCCCTCCACCAGCATGGGAGCAGGAGGTTGAGCAGGAAACTGCAGCTAGCACTCCAGCACCCAGTGAACACTCCTCATTCGTCTCTGCTCATGGGGCACCTTTGGCCAAATTAGACACACTTTTGCCTATTTATTTCACACACTGTCAAAAGTGTTTTCCTTGTCTTTTATTCTGTCTCAGCTCGCTCTGTAGAAGTTGTCAAAATACCAGAAGACAAACCTGGTAAGGTTTATGACTAAAGATGGTGAGGAGCCATGTGAGAACCAACCTGCTGCCTAGAAAAGACCAACCAGAAATGCTGCAGGTTCCACCCTGTATCCCCTTGGGCCACTGCTTGGGATCCCTGATAGGTGGGTCATCTCAGACCCCATCAGGCACCAAATGTATAAGGGCTCCATTATGGCTGCCCTAACTCCCATCCCATGCAGAAGCCCTCCTTGGCTCAGCTATGAGCAGTTAAGGAGAAATAAAGACTGACCATTATTGAATCTTATCCCTTTCTACACATATGGGCTCCTTCCTCCTCTCAACCACCTGTGATACAGGCAATAGGATTTCCCCATCATGCAGATGAAGAAACCAAGGCCCTGGGAGGTCCAGAAGGCTGCTTAGCCTTCACATGGCTTGGCTGTGCAGCCAGGATTTGCCTGCAGGCCCCTAACTCCAGAGCTGGTGCCTTCACAACCACATGTTGGTACCTGTAGTATATCCAGAAGAAGAGTGGATCCTCACAGAGCAGTAGGATCCAGTGGGTATCTAAGGGGCCAGAGGAGAAGAGGCTGCTCTGGCCCCTAGGCCAGTGGGAAGGGCAGGAGGCGCCAGGAAGAATCTGCCTGGACAGGACGGGGAAGATGGGAGCTCACAGCTGGGTTGCTCCAGCCTCAGGAGAGTTGGGAACCATCTGGGTCCCCAGTCAGAATGCCTGAAGAGGAGGGCAGGGGAGGCCAGGTAGATGTCATTGCCTCTGGGGACAATCTGACCATTCCTCAGGGCAGGTGGGACTGGCTGGAGATCACTAAGTCTCCTCAAAATGGAGGCAAATTCTCCAGCCTCATCTGCCTCTGTATTTGGTGAAGAGAGCTACAGAGAAATCATGGAGGGAGAATGGGACACAATGGTGGTCAGGGGATGCCCCTTCTGAGGGGTTTACACTTGATCTGAGGGAGGCGAGGTCCAGCCCTGTGGGTGTCTGAGGCAGGGGCAGGGACCCTGGTGGGAGGGAGGAAGGGTGCCAGCCAGTGGGACTGGGCAAGGGGGAGGGGCAGAGGGAAGCATGATGGATGAGGGGCTTCAGCCACTGCCAGATTTCGACACTGAGTGAGATGCAAACACTGGGGACTTGGGGCAGTGGCGTGACCTTGCTGGTGAGTTTTCTGGTGTATTTGTCTGCTCAAGATCCCTGAGATGAGGGACTTGTCATACTAACCCTGGATGCTCAGGGCCAAGAGAGCCATCTGCCCTTGCAGGCAAACAGTGCTTTGTGGAGGGAGGGAGGGGGAGTCCAGGGCTGGCCTCAAGTCACTGGGGACATCTGGATGAGTGCTGAGACAGGGCAGGGGGCTCCATGTGGCATTTCCTCACCCAAATCCCAGAACTGGGCTGCCTGGGGGAAGCTGACTTGGAGCTCGCTCTCCAGACAGTTGGCAACTGGGTACCTCTCCCTGTGCCTGGCACCCCTGCCTGCCACATAAAGCCATTCTGCAAAGGTGCACTTTGGTCCCAGATTCTGGGACATCCCTACATCTCCCATCTATATCAGCCACCCCTCTTGGCTTCGAGGTCTGCTCCTGGTGGGTTGCTGGCTACCTGATGTCTGACAACAGCTGCCAGCCTGGTTCAGAAGTGTTACCCAAGGCCCTCCTGTCTGCACCTCCAGGTCCAGCTGCAACCCACCTGGTGTCCAGGGAGTGAAAACATCCTCTGCTACCACCTCATCCTCACAACAAGTCTGGTCTACCACCTGTTGCAGAAAGACATTTCTTAGGGGGGCCCCTCCATCTTCAAGGCCGACATCCACTCGCGTATTCCTCTCCAGTTTTTCCTTTCACAATTCAGAAGAAGCAGTGAGGAGTGGGGAGTGGTGCAAGAGATGGCACAGGGGAGTTCCTGTTAGTGGCAGCAATGCCACCAAGAACGCTAGGTCCCACATCCTAGGAAGTGTGGGTGTCAGCTCAAGGCATTCCCACCTCAGGTGTCCTGTGGACAGGGCTCTGGGCCCTGAGTGTGACACCTCTTCTCTGTAAGGACCTGTATTATACAGGGTCCCCAGAGAAACAGAACCAATGGGGATATGTATGTGTCTCCTACATAGACCCAGCAAAGTAGATATCGAAGACCTCTTCCCTATGCCTACATAAAGTGGTTTAAGATAATAAATAATTTTTAAGAATCATTTCCAACCATTTTATACATGTGAATACATTTGAGTTCACTGGTATTTTCAGATCAACATCAAATTGCTGTCACCTGTGTGGCTTGAATAGCAGAGAAGCCTTGACAGATGTCTGAAAACAGACTGGCTCATTCCACTCTCTGGCTATGGGGATTAACATGAGGAAGAACACCTTCTCCTTCCAGATGACCCAGTTTGTCTCCTCCTAGGAGAGCAGCTGTGCAGCAGTGACACCTGGTGGTAAATTCCTCATATGAGCCTCCACCATGGCTCCTTGCACAGACTGGCCAGAGGCAAGAGCAACCAGGTGTAAGGCCATTCCTCAGGAATGCAGGCCTCCTGCCCCTGAGGCCCTGACAAAGCCAACCTGTGTTTGATGCATCTGTGGCCAAGTATCTCAGAGGTCCTAGACACCAAGAGTGGGCGTGAGACCCTGCTCCTCCACCGGACTGCAAAAAGCACCCAGAGGCGATGTTGGAAGAGTGGCAGGGAAGGGGCTGAGGTTGCAGGGTAGCTTCTGCAGAGCCTGTTCACATATTCACCCACTTCCCTTGTGAAAGCGTTGCTTTCTGCTTAGCATGGGGGGAAAGCTCCTGGCATATCTTCCATCAGAGCTGCTTATTCTGACTCCCCTTCATCTAGCCAGCCCTGACTCAGTCATCCCTGACCACCACCAAGTACTGAGCAGGGAAATGGCGAGGCAGCCACTGTCTGGTACTAAGGAGTCGAGCTCCTCAAGAATAGTGTGCTGCTAGGCGCGGTGGCTCATGCCTGTAATCCAGCACTTTTGGAAGCTGAGGTGGGCGGATCACCTGAGGTCATGAGTTCAAGACCAACCTGGTCAACATGGTGAAACCCTGTCTCTACTAAAAATACAAAAAAAATTAGCCGGGCATGGTGGTGGGCACCCGTAATCCCAGCTGCTTGGGAGGCTGAGGCAGGAGAACCATTTGAACCTGGGAGGCAGAGGTTGCAATGAGATCGGACTACTGCACTGCAGCCTGGGTCACAGAGTGAGACTTCATTGAAAAAAAAAAAAGAGAATGGGGTGCTATTTGTAAAACCCTTAGAGGATAACAAAGAAATTAAATTGTTGTCATTGCAAAAGCAACATTGCCCATCATACAAACAGATATCACAGAGGTAAATAAACTGAGAAGTTGTGTCCTTAGCCAGAGCTGATAGATACTAAGAAATTAACCTTACATATTTACTCATGGAGTTCTCATTTCCAGTGTTCTTTCTTAAATGTAGATATAATCTTCCATCTGCTTCATCTGCTATCTGCCAGAAAAATTCCTTTAATATTTCTCATTGTGTGGGTCTGCTACTGAATTCTTTTAGCTTTGTATGTCTGAGAAAAATTTTTCACTGTTTTAAACAAATGACAATAGAGCAGTTTGAGGTTTACAGAAAATTTGAGCAGATAGTACAAAGAGTTCCCATAGACCCCTCTCCTGCACACAATTTTCCTTATTAGTAACATCTTGAATTACTATGGTATGTTGTAACAATTAATATACCAATATTGATGCATTGCTATTAACTAAAGTCTATAGTTCACATTAGGGTTCACTCGTTGTGTTGCAGTTACATGTTTTGTTGTTTCTTTTCTTTTTTTTTTTTTTTTTTGAGGCAGACTCAGACTTTGTCACCCAGACTGGAGTGCAGTGGCACAATCACTGCTCACTGTAGCTTCAACCTCCTGGCCTCAAGCTATCCTTCCTGTCTCAGCCTCCGGAATAACTGGGTCTACAGGCCTGTGCCACCATCCCTAACTAATTTTTTTTTGTAGTGATGAGGTCTCACTATGTTGCCAAGGCTGGTCTTGAACTCTTCCTGCCTCAGCCTCCCAAAGTGCATAAGCCACTGCACCTGGCTAGTTATATGGGTTTTGACAAACGCATGATAACATGTATCCACCATTACAGTTTCGTACAGAATAGTTTCAGAGCCCTAAAAATTCCTTTGTGCTCTGTCTGTTCATCTCTCCCTCTCCCTCCAACCCCAATCCCTGGCAACCATTGATCTTTTTACAGTTTCTACAGTTTTTGCTTTTCCTGAATGTCTTATCATTGGAATCATATAGTGTTAATATGTAGCCTTTTCATCCTGGTTTCTTTCATTTAGCAATAAGCATTTAAGGTTCCTTCTTGTCTTTTCATGGCTCCGAGCTCATTCTTTTTATTATTGATTAATACTACACTGATCAGCATGATGAGTTTGTTCATTAATTCACTGATTGAAGGACATCTTGGTCGCTTCCAATTTTTGGAAATTGTGAATACAGCTGTTATAAAAATTTATGTGCAACTTTTTGTGCGGACAGAGTGGTTATTTGAGTAAATACCTAGGAGTGCAAATGCTGGGTCATAAGGTAAGACTTGTATCTTTCATAGAGCAGAAGTTTTAATTTTAACAAAACCCACCTAACCAATTTTTACTTTCATGGATTGTGTGTTTGACTTGTCAAAAAAGCCATCACTAATCCCAATGCCACCAGGAGTTTCTCCTATATTATCTTCTAGAACTTTATGTAAAAACTAGATCTGTGTCTAGGTTTTTGTTTTTTTGTTTGCATGTGGATGTTCAGTTGTCCCAGCATCATTTGTTGAAAAGACTATTCTTTCTCCACTTAATTGCTTTTGCTCCCTGGTCAAAGAACAGTTGACTGATTTGTGTGTATTTCTGGACTTACTGTTACATTCCATTGATCCATTTGTCTCTTCTTTTGCCAACATCACAATGTCTCGATTATTGTAACTTCATAGTATGTCTCAAAATCTGGTTGCATCAGTCCTCCAACTTTGTTCTTCTTCGGTATTGTGTTGGCTATTCTGGGTATTTTGTCTTTCTATTTAATCTTTAGAATCAGTTTGTTGATATCAATGAAATAACTTGCTGAGATTTTGACTGGCGTTGCATTGAATCTCTGGATTAAGTTGGAAAGAGCTGATACCTTAGCACCACTGAGTTTTCCTATCCATAAACATGGAATATCTGTAAATATTGGCTTTAAATATTTGATTTATTTTCTGAGAGCTTTGTAGTTTTCCTCATATAGATCTTGTACTGTTTTCTTAGGTTGATGCCTAAGCATCACATTTTTTGGTGTTATTGTAAACATTATTGCATTTTTAATTTCAAAGTCCAATTGTTCATTGCTGGTATATAGAAAGCAATTTTGGCTTTTGTTTATTAACCTTATGTAGTAGTCCCCCATCTATGGTTTTTCTTTCCATGTTTTTAGTTACCTGCAATCAACTACAATTTAAAAATATTAATTGGAAAATTACAGAAATAATTTGTACATTTTAAATTGAGTGCTATTCTGAGTAGCATGATGAAATATCTTGCCATCCTGCTCCACACTGCATAGTACATGAGTCACGTTTCTGTTCTGCATACCCACACCATATACACTACCTGCCTATTAATCACTTAATAGCTGAGAGGCCAGATTTATGCAACGTTTATTACAGTACATTGTTATAATTGTTCAATTTTATTATTAGTTACTGTTAATCTTTTGCTATGCCCAATTTATAAATTAAACTTTATCGTAGATGATCCATATAGAGGAAAAAGCATAGTATATATAGGATTTGATTCTATCCCTGGTTTCAAGCATTCCTATATGTACTACAGGGTCTGGTACAGATCCCCGACAGGGTCTTAGAACATATCCCCTAAGGATAGGTATGGGGGCACTACTGGATCCAGCAACTCTGCTGTAGTCACTTGTATTAGTTTCAGGAGTTTTTTTTGGTAGCGTCTTTAGGATATAATATACAGTTTATCTTATCATCTGTGCACAAAGACAGTTTCATTTCTTCCTTCCAAATCTGTAAACCTTATTTTCATGTCTTATTGCATCAGCTAGGACTTCTATATAATGTTGAACAGAAGTAGTAAGAGGGGACATTCTTGCCTTATTGCTGTTCTTAAGGGGAAAAGGTCCACTTTCTCACCATTAAGTATGATATAAGCTGTTGGTTTTGCGTAGATGTTCTTTATCAAGTTGAGGAAGTGCCCCTCCATTACTAGCTGGCCGAGAATCTTTAATGTGAATAGGTATAGAGTTCCAGTTGGGGGTGATGAGAAAAATCTGGAGCTGGACAGTAGTGACGTTGGAAAGTAATGCAAATGTACTTCATACCACTGAACTGTACACTTAAGAATGGTTTCAATGATAAATGTTTTGTATATTTTACCATAATAAAAATAGTGTATTTTGAAGACAACAACGCAACCTCCCATGTGTGGCTGTAGCCACTTGCTCCTCAGACACTCGGCCGCACCCCTGCCTCAAACCCTTGCATGAGGCTCCTTCTGCAGACACGACAAAGATGAGTGGACAGATGCAAGGGGATGGGCAAGGGGACACTGGAGACACATTCAGAAAACTCCCTGTGGCTGGGTGTGGCAGGAGCCTGGATGAGGGTGAGAGTAGCAGTCAGATTCTCATCCACCTTCCTGTACTTACTGCTAGCTGGTACAGTACAGGAAGCCAGCTAACCTCTTGTAGTTTCAGTTCCCTCATCTGTAAAATGGAGGTATCAATGCTGTCAAGCTGAAGGCCAGGAGGAACATGCCTGTAATTGAATGCATTGGGATTGTCACTCGTTGCAGTGAGGAGGATGCAGATCATGGAGCACTCCAAGCATCTCAGTAAGAGGTGTTAGGAAAACTTACTAAAAATAGGGGCTTGAGTTGTGTGATTTTTTTCATGGATTAGATGCCCTCAGGAAATGTGGGGGTGGGGGGGGGAGAGTGGTTCTCCGGGCATCTAGGTAGATGTTATCTGTGAGGAGGCCAGGGCAGAGGGAGGCTCAGCTGTAGCTGTTAGAGGAGCTGGGGTCATTGCTACTAACTGGGAGAGGATACGTCTTAGATTTTGTGGGTGGCACAGTGACCCTATTGTTTGTGCTTAGACAAAATTATGACATGGCCTTGGATCATGATGGTGCTCCTCTACAAGATTACTTATGTCCAATAGGAGACCACATGGCCTTGATCTGAGCGCCAGGCCAGTTCCTGATGTCACGGTCCACTTTTCTCCTTGGAAGTCATGCTAGTACCTACTTCATGGAAATAAGCTATGTAGAGTGCTCAGTGTGTACCTTATGAAGGGTTAATGCTATGAATGCTGATAGCAGTGGGAGCTGATATGGAGGCGAATGGAGGAAACACCTTGGAAAGCCATGAGAGTCTGAAGGTGTGGCAGGCCAGGTCTCGCTGACTCAGGCTCCATTACGATTCCAGCATGGACTGAATAGCCAGGTTACACATCCAAAGCTGATGGAGCCACTGCCTTTATGCAAAGGTTGGAATGTAATGAAGAGCCCACCGAGAGCTCTGCCTTGGCTTTTCCTGGGCCTTGAAGCATGACAAGACAATGAACGAATTCTTAATAGGACCCTTTTTAGTATTAAACAAATTTTATTGGGGTCTGAAGAAACTCCCCACGCCTCCACAAACAAGTTTATTGGGGTCTAAAGGAACTCCCCATACCATTATGATTTAGCAGGAGACAAGATAAGGGTAATCACCCCAGCGCCTAGACCCACTTATATTACGTAAACTTATTGAGACTCCAGAAGAGGGTCTTCAGGACTTGGACCTTAGTTACAGATTAAAAGAAGTTAATCACTTACGTCTTTAGTTAGCTGAATGCACACTTACACGTAGACATATAGCTTAGAAGGTGTATAAGCTCTGGAAAACTTTGTAATTTTGAGTTGGTCTGGTGATAATTTCTAGGCCTTCTCCCTGTAACCAGTTGCAGAAATAAAACCTCTCTTACAATGCCAGTTCATTGGCATCTTGTGTTATTGGGCCACGAGAAACAGCAGCCCGACCCTGTTTGGTCCGGGAACAAAGCGACTGTCTGAAGACAGCAGTGATGTGATCACACTGTTTCAGGAGGACCACTCGCCAGAGCCCAGGGGAGTGATGGGAAGGGTGGGGAGAGGTGAGGGAAGCTGGGGCAGGGTAAGGAGGGATTATGGGGGACGTGTCCCCTGGCAGTGGGAAGAGGGTCAAGGATGACTCCAGGGCTTCTGTAATTTGAAAAAGTCACAGATAACCACAGGCTCTCGGGTGGAAGGACGCTGAGAGCCCCGTGAAGGTCATGAGGTGGTGGGCAACCTCAGGTCCATGGATCCAGTACCGTTGATCAACAAGAGAAGTGAGATCTCCGTGGGACCACATACGTGGTGAGGGCGCCGGCCTTTGGTTTCAAACTCTGCTCCTAAGTGGAGCTCCAGGGTCTGGGAGGAATGCTGGGCAGGAGGGAGGCCGGGACCGGAGACCCAGGCCCATTCCTCTGCAACAGTGACGCTGGCACTTGCTGCACATACGAGGCGGTTTGCAAGGCTGTGCTTCAAGAAAGGGTTCTGCAGCTAAAGCCCTATGCGAGGTTTGGGCAATGGGTTGTGTGAAACCAGAAAATCTGAGACAGGTCTCAGTTAATTTAGAAAGTCTGTTTTGCCATGGTTGAGAACGCGCCATGACACAGCGCAGGGAACTCCTGGCGACAGGTGCGCAGTGGTCAGGGTTAGGGAGACAGGAGACATCAACACGCAGCGCATTGGTTCGGTCCGGAAAGGCGTGACAACTTGAAGCAAAGGGGAAGGTTACGGATAGGTGACACACAAACGGTTACATTCTTCTGAGTTTCCGATTAGCCTTTCCAAAGACGCCAAGCCAGATGCGTATCTAGCTCAGGGAGCAGAGCAGTGACTTTGAACGCAAGGCAGATTGCCCTAAGCAGTTTCCTGCCGGAGTTTTCCTTCGTGATCTTGGAAGCCCGTTGGGTAGGAGGACCCCAGGGTCGGGTGGCGTCCGGGTGGCAGAGAGGGGTCCTAGGCGGCTGTGCGCCGTGCAGGGAGGCCGCCCGAGGGCAGCGCCGGCCCGGAGTCAGCAGCCACAGGGCGCCCTCCGGATGCCGAACGCCCCCAGCGGCGGGTCGGCAGCGGCGGCTCAGGTAAACCTCGGGGAGGCTTCTCAGGTAGCCTCGGCGGGTCGGTCCTCCTGGCTGAGCACTGCGCGGACAGCGCGCCCACGACACTCAGACCCGGCCGAGGGCCCAGCGGGGCGGGCGGACACCGGCAGCCCAGAGGAACGCGGCCCTCCCTGCGCCACCATCGCCCCTTTAAGCCGCAGGTCCGCGGCGCACGCGCAGTCCGGCCGTTGTGCGCAGGCGCAGAGGCGGTGGCGGCGGATGTTTACGGCGGCCGAGGTTGGAGCGGCGCACCCGGGGCGCGGACACACCAGGGACGCGCCCGAGGAGCTGCAGGTCGCAGTCCAGGTGGTCCGAGCCCGCCGGCCGGCCGAGCCTGGAGGTAGAGCCGCCGCCGCTGCCCCTCGGCCCGGCCTGCGGCGAGAGAGCGGTGTGTCCCCTCGGCCCCTTCCCTCCCCCCACACCCGGCAGCCCTGTCCCCGGAGCAGTCCTCTGGGGGCCTCGCTCCTCCCCGCCTCGGGACACCCTCACCCCCCAGCGGATCCCGGGGCGGCCCGCGTTTCTCTCTCCCAGCGCTCGCGGTTTCCCGGCGGTCCCTCCTGGGTGTGCTTAGTCCAGACCTGCAGCTTGTCCTTGAGTCCTTAAGTGGGAAACGTTTGCAGTTCAAGGCAAGCCGGGCTCTGCGGTTTAGAACAAAGTATATGACAGAATCTTTTAAAAAATAGTTGCCCCCTGCCCCCTGCGCGCCTTGGAGGTAGTAAGACTTGGAGCAGAGCTCTGGGACCTCAATTCACGCGTCGAAAAAGGTCTTTGTTAATTGGAGGAAGGAGAACTGGCCTGAGCTCCGCGCCTTTGTTTTGTTTTTGTTTTTGTTTTTGTTTTTGTGAGAGGGATGTCTCTCAAATGGATGTGTGCTCCAGCGTTGCACCTCAGATAAGTCACCCAAGTATCCACCCCCTCTTTACTCGTGTGAATAGTTTTCTTTTTTCTTCTCACAAGGGAATGGCTAAACAGCTCCGATCTGGGCGTTTGTTAGACTGTCCTTCAAGAATTAGTGAAGTTGAGGTGCCTGTCAGCAACTCAGAAATTGCTGTGGTCGTGCTTGGGGGAAATGGAGCCGTACACTCAGATGATGAGAGGAGACCTCAGAGGTGATGGGGTTCAGCTCTAGAGGCCTGTGCCTTTCACCCTGCCCCACCCCAGCTCGTACGTCCAGTGTAACTTGGCTGGGGGCTCTTTTCATTCTTTGCAACTTCAGTTGTTAGAAAGCTTCTCTGTGTATTTAGGTGGTATTGTCTGCAACATGCACCACTGGTCTGGCTTTTGTTATGCCCGTTAATAGTGTGCATGTGACAACCTTTCAGGTACAGATGCTGCTTGACTTAAGATGGGGTTGCATCCCAGTAAACACATCGTTAAACCTTAAGTCGAACCATCCTAAGTCGGAGACTATCTGTATTTGAAAAATGTCCCTTTGCCTTCCTTGTAAGAGTTCTGGTTTTCTAGGTGAGAAATCTATTTGACTGTGTGTGTGTTTGATCGTTCTGCCCAAAGGAGATGTGGCTTTGGGTTCTTTCCCCATTCATCTTCCACAGTGAATTACTTTGTCCATATTCCCCTTAAGAAGTGACATCAGGTTGGATTGTGGTCTTCTGTATGTAGCCTCCCAAACTGCCATTACCATAGCTTCGTGCTTGTATTGACACAGCCACAATCACGACCTCCTCAGGTATCAATTCTGAGACCTTCCCATGCCTGCTGCCACTCAGCAAGTGTTCCTCATGTACCCTGATAATTGGTATTTTAAGGAGCAGCAAGGTTGTTATGGACTGCTGCTAGTTACTTCAGAGCAGTGAATAATATTAAGGATTACAGCAGATAATATGCACAGTATAATCGAGTCCAGCATTCTGAAAATGATTCTCCACTTTTACTTTGACGAATTGGATTTGACTGGATTGTAGAATCTAGGTGAAAATGATAGGATTTGGTTTTGCAAAGAGCTTAGTTTGTTGTCAGTGTTTTTGGTGACATGATGACTGATCACATCCACAGTCTGTTAACAGCCATGGTTTCCAGTGTGAGGGAGTGTTAGATTACCAGGCAAAGATGGTAATAAATATCAGACCCACAGATATTCGCATGCACCCTACCATTGGCAATAGATATAGATAGGATTACCCCATAGTCAAAGGATTACCAAAGGGTTGTGTGATAAAGAACATTGCTGTCTTGAGTATTTTTAAAAGCTGCATTGGTGTGGTATTAAAAATAGGCCTTTTGCCATACAGTCCTGGGTTTGAATCCAGTGCCCTCCTCACAAACTGTAATCATAAACAAATTAACCGACTAGCTCCAGTTTGCCTCTTAGTGTTGCGACTTCTGAATGAGGCCATGACTGACAGGTGGTACCTGGAAAACACATGCTAGCTGTTTTTACTAAGAAGCCTTACTAAGAAGCCGTCTGAACTTTCAAATTAAGGAAGGGTTCAAAATAAATGATAGTTACTTAGTAGAAAATGAAAATGAAACCTATCCAACATACAGTTTGTGGATACCTTCTAAAGATATGGTATTGAGATAGAATGATAGAACATTATATACAGGCTTCTGGATGCAGAGGTGGCTTTCACTGAGTAGGGTATGTGCTTTCCAGCTCTTTTCCTAAATAGATCCTTAAGCATCCAAACACCTGATTCCGCTTTTAACCACTGACCTAAATTTTAAGATGATGGTGCTAGGCTATGGGTGTAGCCTCAGAACTAAGTGGCTTATCCAGGATTAAACTCGACCTCATTAGGACTTAATTTCTCTAAGTCTAAGTCAACTGGCTATGGACCATAATCTAACAAGTGCTCCAAAACAATTCAAAAAATTCAAAAAGGGTGTGAAAATTTAATGACTGGACCATCCTATTGATTTGCAAAACCTAACATTTAGCTCTAAAGTCTTGATTATGAAGATTGAGTATTTTACCATAAAAACAGAAGATAATTTGTGTTGAGCCACACCCTTCACACTTTTTGTTCACTTGCAAGAAACTGATTATTTTCACTCCTGGAAAAACCTCTCCCACCACTGTCACCAGTTGTGTACAGGGGTGTGTATGAAGTCTGCCCACTGCCCCCTCGGCACCCCCAGGATTTCTTTATTATCCTCATCCCACTGTTAGAAATCCAGAGGAATGTGAGGAGGAAAGCAAGAATGAACTTCATCATAATTATAAAAGGTTTTTAAAAAGGTTGTGTTCATGAAAATGTCTTCATGAGGTCTGGTGGTCTTTCCCCCCAACAATCTGTATCTGGTGTTTTGTAAAGCATTACCATTTTATGTGAAGTTAAAGCTTTGAAAAAGTTACATGGGGTAAGTATAAAATTGGAAAGGATATTTTTGTAGCTTTAAGAAGGGTAAGACTTCTCCACGTGAAAGAATGTTTTCCTGTGAATTAGATGAAGCTGCACTGTATGTTTTAATAGTTAGGCTCAGAGGTGACACTTTTTCTTCTTGAAGGCAGCTTGGGAGAAGGTAAGACAAGTAGTTGTTATTTTTAAAGAGCTGGGAAAGCTGCATATCATGCAATTGAGAAGGGGCTGTAGGAAGTTCTGGTAGCGCACCCCCCCCACTTAAACCTGAGCCAGGAAGCTGATTTTGCATTTGTTAGAAGAAGGTATTTGTCATAGTATGTTATATTTGGGAAGAGTGTTTTCTTGATGTTTTTATCTAAAATTTGAACATCAAAATATCCAAATCAACAGGTCAAATGGATTGCTTGACTTGGGTGGGTACTTTTGTGTATGTTGGGGATGATGAGTTCCCAGATACAATATAGGACACCACTAAATTTTCTTTTTGTTTTTTCTTTTTTTTGAGACAGAGTCTTGCTCTGTTGCCCAGGCTGGAGTGCAGTGGCACAATCTCTGCTCGCTGCAACCTCTGCCTCCCGGGTTCAAGCAATTCTCCTGCCTCCGCCTCCCAAGTAGCTGGGATTACAGAGATCTACCACCACGCCTGGCTAATTCTTGTGTTTTTAGTAGAGATGGGGTTTCACCATGTTGGCCAGGCTGGTCTCGAACTCCTGACCTCAGGTGATCTGCCCACCTTGGCCTCCCAAAATGCTGGGACTGCAGGCATGAGCCCCTGCTCCTGGCCTAAATGAGAATTTCACATAAACATCAAACAATTTTTAGTATTGTTTACTTGAATTTTCAGTTGAACTGAGATTTTCCTTCTAAATCTGGCAACTCTGGGTGGTGGTGAGGTGGGTGTTGACAAAAGATTATTATTTTCAGAATTCAGCATTTGAAATTGGTATCTGTTTAGAACTTTTATTGTTCTGCTCTTACCTTTAACATAAATAGCTCTTTTTAAAAATTTTTAATTATAGTATTGCCTAAGTGTAATCTTGAACATGGGCGGTGCTGTGAGTGCTGGTGAAGACAATGATGAGCTGATAGATAATTTGAAAGAAGCACAGTATATCCGGACTGAACTGGTAGAGCAGGCTTTCCGAGCTATCGATCGTGCCGACTATTATCTTGAAGAATTTAAAGAAAATGCTTATAAAGACTTGGCATGGAAGCATGGAAACATTCACCTCTCAGCCCCATGCATCTACTCGGAGGTGATGGAAGCCCTAGATCTGCAGCCTGGACTCTCATTTCTGAACCTGGGCAGTGGCACTGGGTACCTCAGCTCCATGGTGGGCCTCATTCTGGGTAAGTGTGGAAGGAGAGTCTGAAAACTCTTCTGTTTCAGGGAAGGAGGCACCTCCTTTGACAGAAAATGTAGTCTGCTGATGGGCTGCCTGGGTAGAGACCACATCCTTTCCAGTAGTTACCTGACATTGACACATCACTGGGTGGTGGATAGAGCGATGAGGGAGAAAGGCCTGCATGGCTCTCTTGGGCCCCAGGTTCTCCAGAGGGACCCCTCTTGTTCTCTGTCCCCTCTGCCTGAACTTGCCACAGTCTATACTGTGCACCTGCCCTCTGAACAGTGGAGAACAAAGACAGTTGTGTAAATCTTGACCCCACTATGATTTCTTGATTTAATTTAATCACTCAGTTTCCTTGTCACTCTTTCTCTAAACCAGTGATAATTAACTTTAAAGTCCTTCTGGAGTTAAAGTACTTCTAAGCAGTTTTTGTCTTGTTGGGTTTTGTTTTTGTTTTGACAGAGTCTTGCTCCATGGCCTAGGCTGGAATGCCGTGACGTGACAAGGCTCACTGCAGCCTTGACCTCCTGGGCTCTAGCAATCCTCCTGAGTACCTAGGGCCACAGTCACACACCACCATGCTTGGCTAATTTTTAAATTGTTTTTAGAGACGGGGTCTCGCCATGTTTCCCAGGCTGGTCTCAAATTCCTGGGTACAAGCTGTCCACCTGCCCCAGCCTCCCAAAGTGCTGGGATTACAGGCATGAACCATCATGCCTGGCCTGCTTTGTTGTTTTAATAGTAAGAGTAATACCTGTAGATTTTAAAATTAATTTCAGAGATGGAAGGGATTTTACAGGTTATATTATTTGACGCTATTTAGCCTATTTTCCCAAACAAATGAGTTGTGAGGGAATTCTGCACATGGGAATATGGCTATTTTTAACAATAACAGTACCAAATAACTGAGGAAAAATGTCACTTGGTGCAAAATGGAACAGGTGGGGAAAGGCATCCCTTTTTAACTCAGTAAGGTGGAATGGTTTTGCCAGAGGAGTGATAGGAGCTGATCTATGCTGTACAACCTTGCTCTAAAAAGGAAGCAGGGGCTAAGCTGCTGTGGCAAGCTGGGTGAGAGACAGTGCAGAGAAGCTGGAGTCTATATTGTTTCCAAATCCTGTTAGAAGTGACAGGATTTATGGATGGACTGTATATGGTTGTGAAGGAAACATCAAGAATGTGGCTGGGCTTGGTGGCTCATGCTGTAATCCCAGCCCTTTGGGAGGCCGAGGCTGGAGGGTTGCTTAAACCCAGGAGTTCAAGACTGCAATGAGCTATGATTGCACCACTGCACTCCAGCCTAGGTGACAAGAGTGAGACCCTGTCTCTAATTGATTTTTGTGGATATGGAATGAGAATTTGGATTTCCTTATATAGTTTGTATAAATTGGAATTTGGTGAAGTTTTGGGACTGATTATTTGGCTTTTGGCTGTAGATTGCTACCTTCAGACATAACAGTGTGTAGATTTTTATAATGCTTTTTGACCTTAATTTCTCTTCGATTGAGGGACTGTTGTGGCCCCCGTGCTTTGAGAAGAGAACACAGTGCTCAGATTATTTATCATTTTTGAATTTGGGAATTGTGATTTCCTCCATGGTAGCTGAAAAATTGGAGCTAAGGTAGAATCTTGGGGAGAAATAGATGATCAAGCTGACTCAGTTAGAAATGCTATTGAAAAGAGCCAAAGTGCTTAGGAGAAGGTGACTTAAAGTAATCCTGAAGTGGCCAGGCATGGAGGCTCACACGCCCATAATCTCAGCACTTTGTGAGGCCGAGGCTGGCAGATTGCTTGAGGTCAGGAGTTCGAGACCAACCTGGCCAACATGGTGAAACCCTGTCTCTACCATAAATGTAAAAAATTAGCCGGGTGTGGTGGTTTGCACCTATAATCCCAGCTACTTGGGAGGCTGAGGCAGGTGAATCACTTGAACCCAGGAGATGGAGGCTGTAGTGAGCAGAGATCGTGCCACTGCACTCCAGCCTGGGGGACAGAGCAAGACTCCATCTCAAAAAAAAAAAAAAAAAGTAAGCCTGAAAGGGCCTTGCTGTACTTAGCATCCCCTAGAAGTTATAAAGAGAGGCCTTCCAACTTGATATTGTTGCTTCTCTTTTCCGAATCCCCTGTTTACTGGGAATTTTACTGGATTTTGGGAGGAGAGAGGTCTGAAGGAAGGAAAGGCCTGTTTTCTACTGTAATGGATGTGACATGCTGCTTTGATGCAGTTGAAGGAAGTGACTTTAGGGTTTGCTGTCATGGATGCACATCTGGGCTGTGTCTCCAGATGCTGCAGCTTATTCAACCTTAACAGCATTTTGTGCAAAGCACTCCAGAGTGAAACCTCATCAGCTTCCCTGTGCCTGTGAATGTGAGTCTCTCATCTGACAGAGTTTCTTACTGTGACCCCATTGCTCTTCACGAGGTCTGAGCTGAATCCTGGGTCAGCCACGTTCCTGTGCTTGCTCTGTGGGCTCCTCTCCGCTTTGCTCAAGGCTGTCCTTACCTTTGTTTGTCATCAACCAGGGGAGAATACAGTAGCTACTTAAGAGATGGTGACTCAGGCTGGGCGTGGTGGCTCATACCTGTAATCCCAGCACTTTGGGAGGCCGAGGTGGGTGGATCATCTGAGATCACGAGTTCGAGACCAGCCTGGCCAACATGGTGAAACTCTGTCTCTACTAAAACTACAAAAATTAGCTGGGTGAGGTGGCCAACTACTTGTGAGGCTGAGGCAGGAGAACTGCTTGAACCCAGGAGGTAGTGTTGCACTGAGCCAAGATCGTGCCATTGCACTCCAGCCTGGGCAACAGAGTGAGATATTCTGTCTCAAAAAAAAAAAAAAAAAAGATGATGACTCAGAAGTAACCTACCGGAAAACGGCTGTGTGAATAGGGAGCAGGGCATACCTGGGGGTGGCCTTGCAGATCTGGCTTCAGTGCCGTATTCCAGTGCTGTGTCCCAGGTGCTGCGTTCCTAACACCTCCTGGCCACCCTGTGTCCTCTTTCCCCTGCTAGTCATCTTTTTATTAAGCAGGTGGGTGGAGGGATTTGTGTTAAGCTTCTTGGGAATAGGAACCCTTTCTCATATCTGTTATTAGAATTAACTGCTTATTAAGTATTTGATAGTGATGGTGAGGGGTCAGTGAAAATAAGATGAGTGAGAAAAATCAAGCAGCTTTTTTCGGTCTCTGGCATGGTGACAGAGTCATGGGAATTGAAATCAGAGAGTTGGCAGAAGGTCTTGAAGTTCAGAGTAATTCAGGATTTGATGTTGTAAATAGTGAAAAGATGGACTGTCAGGTAGGGTGTATTTTGATGAGGTAATATTTTAGTAACAGCTCTGTGTATGAAATATGGTGAGAGGAAAGAGCAGCAGGTACAGCTGTCCAAATGGGGGTCAGAGAAGCCTTGTCCTGGGCTGGTGGCTGTTGTACTAGGAAGACCCACATGGTAAGATGCAAAAGTGTGGGATGCACAGAAGGTTGCTCACTTACCAGCATTTCTGCTAGATTGTAGACCACTGTGGTATATCTGTCTACTACATAAAGTCCTACATGCCCTACATGTTGATTTTTACATGTAGATTAAAAAATTAATGTGTAACTTACCTATAGTATAAGTATGAAGTGTGAATTCTGGTGGACTTTTGCATATGCATCCACCTCCATATAAACTCCACCCAGAGCAAGATACAGAGTAGAAACAGCACCCCAAGAAGGTGCCATTGCCTTCTCCTCCTTCTAGAAAGGTTACCACTGTTGTACTCCCCTTCCAGAAAGCTGATGACTGTTTTGCCTTCTCAGCACAGATACATTTTGCCTGATTTCTACATTCGTGTAAGTGGATTCCCACAACAAAGAGACTCATCTATGCTGGGTGTCAGTACTTTGTTCCCACTTAACATAGGGGCAGTTTTATATGGAGGGAGCACTTTCATCATTAAGTAGACTTGTAATATTTCTCAGTTTTATTTCAAATTACTGGTAAATATCCTTTGATGTAAAACAAGTTTTATTGTGACTTGGAAGCATAGTTTTATTTTAAAGATGGTGATTGAACCCTGTTTTGTGAATATTAAAATGCACACATCTGAATGTTTTGGGGAACCTTTCAGGGAAAACAGAATCATCTTAAATGTTACCTCCAGACAAACAGGTGAGGCCTATGTCTGTTTCACTTGCAAATACATGTTTCTTCTTTAATTCATTAGTTAGACTTGAATAGTTGTTTTTTTTCCATTTTCAAATGATTCTTTAAAAGTTTGAGGGTAGAGAAGCCCAGGCATCAGAACAAGTATTTATGATGTAGTGAGCCGTGGTAATGTAATGAGACCTTAAAACTTTGTGAATTTCTGTAGTTATACATGTTAAATCAGATATGTTACAGTTGATAAAAGAGAAGCAAATGAATGAGCAAGAGTTCTTGTTCTGTTTTTACATGGTTTCTTATTCTTAAACCTTCTAGGTCCTTTTGGTGTGAACCATGGGGTGGAACTTCATTCAGATGTGATAGAGTATGCAAAGCAGAAACTGGACTTCTTCATCAGAACAAGTGATAGTTTTGACAAGTAAGATGAAATACTTTCCATTGGGTCAGAGAATGTGAATTACAATTTTACAAACTTTTTTTTTTTTTGAGACGGAGTTTTGCTGTTGTTACCCAGACTGGAGTGCAATGGCATGATCTCGGCTCACCGCAACCTCTGCCTTCTGGGTTCAAGCAATTCTCCTGCCTCACCCTCCCGAGTAGCTGGGATTACAGGCACGTGCCACCATGCCCAGCTAATTTTTTGTATTTTTAGTAGAGAGGGGTTTCACCTTGTTGACCAGGATGGTCTTGATCTCTTGACCTCGTGATCCACCCGCCTCGGCCTCCCAAAGTGCTGGGATTACAGGCGTGAGCCACAGCGCCTGGCCAGTTTTACAAACTTTTGATCAGATAGAAAGAAATCAGCTTATTAGTGTTCATGTGCCAGCAAACATGATTAAACTATGGTAGGATGGGTGGGGTGCAGTGGCTCCTGCCTATAATCCCAGCACTTTGGGAGGCTGACTGAGGCGGGTTGATGACCTGACGTCTGGAGTTTGAGACCAGCCTAACCAACATGAAGAGACACCATCTCTATTAAAAAAAAAAAAATTAGCCGGACGTGGTGGCACATGCCTGTAATCCCAGCTACTTGGGAGGCTGAGGCAGGAAAATTGCTTGAACCTAGGAGGCGGAGGTTGCGGTGAGCCGAGATCGTGCCATTGCACTTCAGCTTGGGCAACAAGAGGGAAACTCCATCTCAAAAAAAAAAAAAGAAAAGAACAACAACAACAAAACCCACTGTGGTAGGAGATGATGCCCTGTGGCTGTTCTAATTTTTTAAAAAAATGCTGTGTTTTTGAGGGTTTTGGGTTTTTCTAAATGTTACACCTACATAAAGGTAATTTCTCGCTGGGCGCGGTGGCCCATGCCTATAATCCCAGCACTTTGGGAGGCTGAGGCGGGTAGATCACGAGGTCAAGAGATTGAGACAATCCTGGTCAACAAGGTGAAACCCCGTCTCTACTAAAAATACAAAAATTAGCTGGGCATGGTGGTGTGCGCCTGCAGTCCCAGCTCCTCAGGAGGCTGAGGCAGGAGAATTGCTTGAACCCAGAAGGTGGAGGTTGCGGTGAGCGGAGATCATACCATTGCACTCCAGTCTGGCTAACAACAGCAAAACTCCGTCTCAAAAAAAAAAAAGGTAATTTCTCAGCAATATAAGAATAGAAGAAAACACAAAATGATCATTTTGCTCAATTTTCACGTTTCCTATTTAAGATAACTTTTTACCACCTAATCGTTTCTAAAATAAAATTGTTGCATTTGTCTATAAACAATATATGTATATGTGCTGCTGAAGCGAGCACAGTATAAACAATATATGTAACTAGCTTTTGCCATTTTAAAATAAGGCATTACAGTTCTTATTTTAGGGATTAAAATTTTTAGAAACCCCAAATGCAGTTTTGCCACCCCCACATCTCACTCATTGTGTAGTATTAATAGATCTTAGACAAGATGATAAGAAGATGACAAAGACAACAGTGATTGGAGATTGTGTTAAATTCGGGTAATACTTTGGATATTTACTTTCATACTACTCTGTTTGGCATTTCTAGAGTTCTAGGTATAAAGTGAAATTCTTTTTGGAATTAATTCTTGGACGTTTGTAATTCTTTTCTTCCAGCTCCCTGGCTCTGTAAACTGTGTTACATTGCTAAGGGATTTTAACCTGTGGTTAGCATAGATTTACTGTGTATACTTGTGGAAATGTGATACCTTTAGTTGCAGGAAACATTTTGTACTTCCAGGTTTGACTTCTGTGAACCCTCCTTTGTTATTGGGAATTGCCTGGAGATTTCTCCGGATTGTTCTCAGTATGATCGTGTATACTGTGGGGCTGGTGTGCAGAAAGAGCATGAAGAGTACATGAAGAATCTTCTCAAAGTGGGAGGGATCCTTGTCATGCCACTGGAAGAGAAGGTCAGATTCCCTTCATAACTGACATTTTTGCATACTTTTTGCCAAGGTCTATTCTGGGCAGTTTATGTATACTTAACCCTTTTAAGAAATTCCTGCATTTCACAAATTAGGAACCAGAGGCAGGGACAGGTGAGGGAGCTTGTGAGGTCATACACATATCCTAGATGGGGCCAGAACCTGAGTCAGGTAGGTACTTCAGAGACTACACGTGGAACTCTTTCCTCCATCTTCCTTCTCTCTTTCTTTTCCTCCTTCTATCCCTTCCCCCTCACCTCCCTCTTCCTTCCCCTTCTCCTTCCCCTCTTCCCCCAGCTGTTCTGAGTTTTAATTGTAATTGTTAATCTATTATAATTGTACTGTTATTAGAATTATATATAAAATTATTAGAATAAATGTATTCTCATTGTTAGTCTAATTGATAAATGCCTTGATGTTATGCGTTGTACAGGAACCCTTTGCTTAGTGAGAGTCTTGTCCAAGTTTGCTGTTTGGCCATGCATGTTTGTCTGTGTTACTGTATTTCACTGGGTAAAATAGTTCATAGTAAATGAACAGATTAACAGACACGAATTGGTCACCAAGAAGAATGCCTCTCAGTCACAAAGAACTAGGAAAAAAAAATAAAAATTAGGAGTTTGTAATTGCTTTAATAAAAATTTGGAGATGGGATCTTTCTCTGTCATACAGGCTGGAGTACAGTGGCATGATAATAGCTCACTGTAACCTCAAACTCCTGGGCTCAAGTAACCCTTTGCCTCAGCGTCCCAAGTAGCTGGCACTACAGGCACATGCTGCCATGCCCAGCTATTTTTATTTTTTTAGTGACAGGTTTTCACTGTGTTGCCCAGGCTGATCACAAACTCCTGGCTTTAAGCAGTCCTCTCACCTCAGCCTCCAGAGTTGTTGGCATGAGCCATCACACCTGGCAGAATATTGTTTTAGATGTCTTTACTAATACAAGTGATATTAGAAATCTTTGTTGCTATATAAAAATGCATTGGATTTTTTATTTGAATTGTATCATCTTGATTAATTTGAGGATTGTGGACATCTTTATAATGTTTCATTTGCCTATCTAGAATATGAAATAGGGGTTTATAGTTTCATTTAAGGTTTCATACATCATTTATTGATTATATTGAAATACTTATTTTTCATTATAACTAGAAAGTCTACTTTTAAAAATGTTTAAGTAAACGTAAGTTTTGCTGGTATACAAGAATGTTAGTTGATGTTTACCTAGTACATGGCTACTTAATCCATTTAAGTTAAAAGATTCATGACATAGAATCTTAGTTTTTAGCGGATTTACTGACTTTGATATTTTTAGAAAAGACCAGCATGAAATCATAGCGTGAAAGAACTGACCAAAAATAGTTCCGTGACCTGTGTAGGCCACTTGGAGACTGACCCAGCCACGTGGAGCACATAGAGGGTCGTGTCTAAGAGGGTTCTCTGGTGCTCCTAATAGTTTAATTCAAAAGAAATGTTTTGATGACTTACACTGCAGTATGTTAAGCCACTAGATTCCAGTGCTTTTGCGGGGCTGATGTCAGGGCAAGGCTCCTTTAAACATTTTAGTATTTATCTCCAAAGCATGAGGATAATTGCCTAGGATTTCCAGGATGACAAATTTGCATTTAAAAAAGTAACAGGGATACTGTAACAGTATCTGTTACTATAGTGTCTATAGGGAGTTAGCCCCCCACCAATAAAAGCAGGTCAGGATTCAGTTGGTTGGTACGTATCTTTAATTACTTTTTGTTTTAGAACAGACCCCCTTTTCACCCTCAATATTGACTTTTTTTGGAGAGTGCAAGAGCGTTCTTCCAAGAATCCCCACATTCTCTGTGTGGTTGTTTCCTCTTGCTATCCTATAACTAGTTTCTCTTTAATATATATTTCCTATAAACATTACTTAGGCCTAGGTCCTGAATATATTCAGGTTAAGCATTTTTGCAGGCATATTCATAAGATAGATGCATTTCATGGCACATCTCATTTGGGGTCTGTATGTCAAAATACTTCATTTTATTGTAAGCATGTCTGTGTATTTTTATAGTATGTATAGGAAGGATTATATTTAAATATGAGCTATTTAGTAGCCAAATATTTTGAATATTCTCATTTTGTTTCTTGGATAGTTGACTAAGATAACACGCACCGGTCCTTCAGCTTGGGAAACCAAAAAGATTCTCGCTGTTTCTTTTGCTCCTCTGATCCAGCCCTGCCATTCAGAGTCAGGAAAACCAAGACTTGTCCAGTTGCGTGAGTATACCAGTTGTCTACCAGTCTAGCAGTCTACCAGTCTTTACTTACTTTATCTTTTAGATCTTTTTTGTCTCATTAGATTTTAAAAGGAAACAAAATTTTGAAAGAACCTTCTGATAATAAACAGCACTACTCCCATGCTGAAACTTTAAAATTCTACAAGCAATTTCAGGCATTTAAAAAATTATAATCTATTTTTAGCCAATTTCAGGTTATTTTAGTCGTCTTTTAAATCTACAAAGAGCTGTTGTTGGTCACGCCATTGAAAGCAAAAGACGCACGTAAAAGGGAGTTCATTTTGCCACATAGGGGACTTAGCCTATTTGCCACCTCCACTAGGAGAGGTCTTACAGAGAGAGCCATCAGCCAAAGAGCTCCTACAGAGTCATGGGGCTTCTGCTCCCCAGGGCTACTTAGTGCCTGCTGCCTTGTGGGTAGATGAAGGGTAGAGAACACATTGCAGCTAATCTACTAGGGTGTGGATGGGAGACTTTCCGTAGAAGCTTCCACAGCCAAGGCTTTGTATTTTACTAGTTCAGGATGCAGACTGAGCAAGGAACTGATATCAGGGCCAGCACAACAGCAAAACGTACTAATATTTTAAAATTTAAACAACTCACACGGAAGATGCTCTGATCATTTAGAAAATTTGGAAAATGCCAAAAATAACAGGAAGGAAAAAAGTTGTGTATAGTCCCATCCAGAGACAATGACATTTTGGCAAATCTCTTCCAGAAATGTTTTTTAATTTATTAGGAATCATTTTTTTTTTTAATTTTTATTGCATTTTAGGTTTTGGGGTACATGTGCAGAACATGCAAGATAGTTGCATAGGTACACACATGGCAGTGTGTTTTGCTGCCTTCTGCCCCTTCACCCATATTTGGCATTTCTCCCCA
>CM052652.1:95507288-95539073 GCA_028533165.1 Leontopithecus rosalia | reverse complement strand
TGAACTAATTTACACTCCCACCAGCAGTGTAAGAGTGTTCCTATTTCTCCGCATCCTCTCCAGCATCTGTTGTCTCCAGATTTTTTAATGAATGCCATTCTAACTGGCGTGAGATGGTATCTCAATGTGGTTTTGATTTGCATCTCTCTAATGACCAGTGATGATGAGCATTTTTTCATATGTTTGTTGGCCTCTTGTACCAGAGAGCCAATATTGCACCACTGCACTCCAGTTTGGGTGACAGAGTGAGACCCTATCTCCAAAGGGGGAAAAAAAAAAGAAAAAAAATCACTTGGGATGAAAATCATGTTTATTTAAATATTAATGTCATGAGAATATTAAAGACATTTGCCAGAGTTTCAACAAAAAAAAAAAGAAAGAAAACTGGCTGAAGACTTTGTGAGCCTTGAGGATTCATAACTTCATCCTAGGAGCAAAGGGAAGCTTCATGGTGCTGGGGACAGGGAATAACATGCCTGGATTTGGTGTTTTTCAAAGATTTGCCTGCTATATGGAGACAGACTGGGAGTGAGCAAGAATAGAGGTGGGGCGAGCAGATGAGGGGGCTTTTCTAGAAGAAAGATTATTTGCCAAAGAGCTTATATGGTTGAGAGAGAGAGGAAAAAAAATGTAGTGAAAGCACCCTGAACTTTAGAGGCACTCCCAAAATAGTCTTTCTCTCTTCCTCTTAAAACAGAAACCCTCAGGGACACCTAATATAAGATGATATCTGCAAAACATCTATCTCTAAAAAGAGCAGGAAAAAAACCCACAATCGCATAGTGCGGGCCTCATTAGGCTCCTCGTAAGTTCAGGCACTAGGTTCCTGAAGGAGTCTTGTGCACAGGAGACACAGGAGAGGAGTCAGCAGTGAGCTCAGTGCCTTGCTCCACCACCAGCAGAAATTCAGACCGACCCACGGAGAGTGCTGAATAGCATTTGCGATGCTTAATCAGAAAGTATGCAGCATTGATCTGGAAATTAATTGGATGCTCGGATTTTTCGTACATCATGGAGAGTTATATATTAAAAAGATTTTGACAAGAATATATTTAGTAACAGTATCACTGATCCCAAGCAGGGACCTGTATCTACTCTGGGGCTCATTATATTCTGAGTGACAATGGGTCCTTCATAAATCTCCTTCGATTATGATGCTCAACCAAGTCACTCAGAGTGTCTTTAATAGATAATGAGAAATTGTACCAAAGTTGGGGTTTTCTAAATATGAAATCAAACTGCTATTCTCATGACCCGCTGTGCTTTCGTTTATTTAATCATTTTTACTTAACCGATTCACTATTTTAATAGGTTGTTTTAAAAGTTAACTGTACATTACCACCATAAGTGGTAAAATATGCCCAGCTAATAAAATTATAAAAATAAAATTGTTTGCCTTATAAAATAAAATTGTTCAGCAGAGAAGTGCTTCCAAGCGTTTTTCCAAACCTTCAAATATTCACTTTCCATTACTGTACTTGTACCTTTTTACATTAAATGTTGATATTTCAAGCTTCCTTTTTTAATGTGCCAGTGCCATACTACTTTTATTTATACCACATGTAGGTATGGAGGTGTTGTAAGCAGCATTATCTAAACATTTTAATTGCATTTTGTTGTTATTTTAGAAAAACAAGTGAAAATTGGAAATAAAATAAATTGACACTAGAAATAAAAAGTAGAGGACTCACAAATTTAATACAATTTAAACAAAAGAGAAATCATTACATGTGCTTTGAACAGAAAATCTTTAGTCCCAACAGAATATTTATTGGATTTAACTCAACTGTGCTAATAGTGATTGAGAAAAAGAAAAAAATTGAAAAATATTCATTTTTTTGAAGTTAAATGATTAAAAGTTATGTCTAAGAGTTGAAGTATAATAGGGATTATATAATTATGATAACTTCAACTTTTCTTTAGCTTTCTGGGAGCATAATCTTATATTATAAATGCAGATTTATTGTTCAAATTTGGGAACTGCATATATTTTCCAAAAAATCAAATGGAAAAATACTTAGAATTTCATTTAAATTTATTTCATTCAGTTAAAAATCTCGAGATACACTTGTTGAGAGTCTGCTTTGCACAAGTGCTAGCAAGTTAAAAACCAAGTGCATATCCTTGAACCACTCGGAGTGAACTGGAGGAGATGGAAAAGTGAGGAACAACTATTCACAGCAGAGTGTCATGTGAGAAGAGGACATGGAACAGGGAGGCACAGGGGTTGGATGAGCTCCTTCCTGGTTCTTGAAAATGCCAAGAATGATGATGGCAGCAGGAATGGCAAGGAGCACCATGTGTCAGGGTGTCATCTCCAAAAGGTCTAGGGCAGAGTATTTCCTTCCCAAGAAGCCAGTGTCCCAGAATTCACCTACTGGAACCTCTGTGCACAAAGGGATTGTGTGATTAATTTGAATTTTGGTGTTTCATCTTGTAGCAACTTAATAAAGTATGTGCCCAGCTTCCAAATGAAGGCTATAATCACTTTTCCATAGTTTATGATTTACAAAATTGGATTCCCATCTCAAATGCTGTCAAAGTTTTTTGGCTTCAAAACCAATTAAAATGATTAATAGCTATGGAAGGAACCAGAAGTGCATTTAATCTTTCTCCAGAACAGTTGGGGATCAGTCCTTTTTTTTGTCACATTTCACATTAGCTGGGAACATAAAATTGGTCTTGTTCAAAGGTAAGATTCAAACTATCTTTTTTTCCCCCTGTTATAAACACTGAGATATTTACAAAGTGCCTGTGCTTCCTTTCTGCTTATCTCCCAAGATCATGACACTATTTCCATCTTCTTCTCTTAGCAATGTTATCCTAAAAAGAATCATCAAAGCAAAGATTAACTGTTAAAAGAAAAAACAAATAAGCAAGAAGTTTTGGGGCTTGGTTTATTATGGATGTGAAAATGAGTGAGAAACCCAAGTCCCTGAGTCCACCTTTCATGATGATAGTCCTGATCTGGTATAATTTAATTAATCTTAGGTTTTAATGTTCTCACTCAGTCCTGAGTGTGCTGGGATAAGCAAGGTGTTCACAGTCTTGTACATTTTTTTCTTTACTTTTCATTATAAAAGTGAGCTGAAGTACAGAGAGAAGAGAATGCATTCTAAGTCGGAAGATCACAGTTTTTGCACTCAACCACTTCTACCTGGAAAACATTGAACAAATTTCATATTCTCACAGAGTCTCAGTTTTCTTATGTGTAGAATGGAGGCTATATTTAATTCTCAAAACTTCTGTGGGGCTCACATAAAATTAATTTGTGCTGAATTACACACATTTATAATTTATACATAAAACTTATATGTGTGTGTATAGTAGCAACAGACCCTGATACAATATTTAGTACTCATACACCTCTCCTTTTGACAGGAGGAAAAAACGTCATCTAAGATGTGTTTAAGACAAAGTTTCTAATCAATGATATTTGGACACAACAACCCTTTTGATGAGGTAACTCAGCTATCAGTGGACTCATCTTTGCTATTTTTAGAGCTAAAAAAGGAGAAGCAGGTGACACTGAAGTTGTGTAATCAGTCTCAGGGGGGAGGGCTATAAATTAGTGTCTCCATCTCTCTTAGGACATCTGGAATCAAAGATAGTGGCTTGACCTCACCAGCCATTCAAAGGCAAGCAGAACACTCACAGAGGAGGCAAGAGTGGAGAAGCTTTGAGCATCTCTACAACATCAGAGAACACCTGGTTAAAGGAGAGGAAAACACAAATTGACTTGTACCTCCTCACCTTGACAACACAAATTTAGACTCTGGCTGCTACATTATCTTCTGTTTCCTTTTCCAGAACCTCTCTTCTTGAGCTGATTTACACAGTTCCTGTTGTAGAGCCTTGACAGTATATCAATCTTTGTGGAACTGCAAGAATCAGGCTTGAATTACCCTCTGAGCCAGCTAGTCCTGGCCCCTTCAACCATCAGCCTTCTCTCTGGGCAAGTCCATAACTGCAGCTGTTGTAAGTCCATCTGCAGGATGCTCTCCTCCTGTCCTGAGTCCCGGAGGGCATCCCTGTGTGATCGCTCACCTTAACCTCTTATTAAGATATCAAGGCTACATTCCATTGCCTTTCCTAAACCCACATCTTTTCTATTTCCTTCAACTTCAAATTAGCCAGTGCTTCCACATCACCCTCTCCTGATGTAATAGGGAATGAGGTGATGATGGCTCACAGCACTGCTGGGGCTGCTTTTACAAGACGCTCACTCAAGGTCAACTTTTATTTTTCTTTTTGAAACAGGGTCTCACTGTGTTGCCCAAGCTAGGTTCATACAATTGCACAATCATAGCTTGCTGCAGTCTCAACTCCCAGGCTCAAGAGATCCTTCCACCTCAGCCTCCTGGGTAGCTAGGACTACAGATGCATACCACCATGTCTAGCTAAAATTTTAAAATATTTTTTGTAGACATGGGGTCTTGCCATGTTGACCAGGCTGAGTTGAGGTCAATTTTGTCATCATAGGGGCACAGAGAGGCCTCAGCAGTGAAGACCACTAGTAAATGGGAGAAATCCAACCAGGCTGGAGCAAGGCTGGGAGAAACAGCCAGTTCTAGGACAGTTGCCTAAGTAGAATGGGTCATGAATTTGGATCTGCTTCAAGCAGTATTTATGGATACTCAGACCAAATTTGGACAATGAGGCCAAGTAAAGACTTGAGTGCAGAATCAAAGCACACTGAGTTATCCACGTGCATCTCCATTTTTGCTAAATCCAAATGACACCTTACAATACTGTTAACTTTTATGTATCTGTATCATTTGCTAGAATCTAGAAAATATATGTTGTTTCTTTCCAGGAAAAAGTCAGGGTATAAAAATAAGTGTGTGTTGAAATATAAAAATATTTTCTAAAAATTTAACTCAGCCTGGCATTGACTTTATCTATAATAGGGTGTATTTTAAAAATTAAAATACACCCAATTTGACAGAAACTTTAAGCAGCAGGGGTCAAAAATTATTCAGACCTTAATATTCATCAAAATTTGTTTAACAGCAGGAAACCCTCCACTCTGAACTTTTACTCTTCTTTCTTGCAGAATCAATCCCTCCAGCAGCCCTCAACTACCAGAAGCACAAAAATTCAACAATATTACGCTTAGTAGTCACACATGTTGTCTTGCTTTCTTTTGTTTTCATTGGCTCATTCTACCTCTCCTTCAGAACCAAAGAAATCCACTGTGACAACTCTGTTCTCAGAGCTGACTTTTTCCATAGAAAGAACTTCAGTCTGAGACATGCCAAGAAGTTCCTGATGCTCCCAAAATTAACACCCTTCAATCTTTACTATTAGAGATTGAACTAATTTGTTTCAAGGTCAATTCACTTCTGTTAAAGCAGATAATATTGGGAAAGGCAATGTCTGAATGTATTTCTGCCAAGATGTGAATGGTTTGTCAAAATCAATTTCTTCCTGTGGAAGAGTTTAGGTGGAAGGGAAAGAGAGAAAGCAAGAAAAGATTATAACAGGGAGGCTATGGATACAGAAAAGAGAAGCAGGGTACCAAAGGCAAACCTGCCACCTATTTCACAAATAAAAGAATCGGTGTGGGCTGGGTGCCGTGTCTCATGCCTGTAATCCCAACACTTTGGAAGGCCAAGGTAGGAGGGTTGCTTGAGGCCAGGAGTTCAAGACCAGCCTGGGCAACACAGTGAAACTCTGTCTTAACAATTTTTTTAAATTAACCAGGCACAATGGCACACACCTGTAGTCTCAGCTACTCATGAGGCTGAGGAGGGAAGATCACTTGAGCCCAGAAGTTGGAGGCTGCAGTGAGATGTGATCGTGCCACTCCACTCCAGCCTGGGTAATAGAGTGAGACCCTGTCTCAAAAAAACAAACAAAAAATGCAGATTCAGTCAGTCTGGGCTGGGACCTGAGATTCTGCATTTCTAACAATTTCTCAGGTAATGTCAGTGCTGCTGGTACACAGACCACCCTTTAAGCCACAAGAAGGCTAGAATATGAGGTATTAACAAAGGTATTAGCTCAGGAGTTCTCAATCTGGATTATACCTCAGAACTACCTTAAGAGGTTTTGTTGATTTTATTTTGTGTTTTCTTTAAACTACTGATGTCTAAGCCCCACCTCAGATCACTTAAATCAGAATCTAGAAATTGCTCAAGTGTTTGTATTTCTAAAAGCTCTCCAGGTGATTCTCTTGTGCAACTTGAGTTAGCAACCACTGTTAGCTGATAACTAAAGGTGCTATTAAAAATTTCATAATAATATATTAGCTCATGAAGGCTAATGAGATACCCCAGCTAAGGGCATCTTCCTCTGCAATAGTGACTTGCTATTGTACAATGGGGGCAAATAGTTGGTATTCAAACAATTTGTTCAATGATAAAAATAAGTGATTGGCTGAATGCCTGAATGAATGGAAATGTTTGAAGCCAATGGTCTATAGAATGAACAGGATTACAGCCCTAATGTCAAAATGACAAGTGGCAGGATGGGTATTTAAAGACAGATCAACTTTTTCATCACTTTCAAATCCCCCAAAGAAGTATTTAATTCTTGGTCCACTTTTAAGGCTGACTTTGTTAATAACTAGAGAAGTTAAAGCCCCAGATTTTACCATTACTTTATTCCAATGTTTCCCAAACCAACCATCAGTCTCTACACACCTTTGAAACTTTTACTATTAGTGTCATTATTTATCTAGTATGTTTCTTTAAATTGACTCTCTTTTTAACATAACAAATGTGTTTTAAAGGGAAACTACAAATCACTATTTCAAATAGAAAAATAATAAATATCCATGACATCAGCAGAATTGACTGTCAAAATAAATGCAAAGTAAGCAACTGAAGCAGGGTGTGTCTGCCTGCCAGTGCTTGCCTCTGTCAGATAAGAAGAAGGATTAACAAGTATAGCGAGGTGTTAAAGCCATAGGAGCACTTAGCTGAGCTTTGTCACTGGCATAGTAAGTAGGATTGCAGGAGTGTTTTGTGAGGAGCCACAGTCCTGCTGTGCAGTGCCATGTTATTTAACATGGAAAGCATCTCATGGCATTCTCAGCCAATGACTGTCAGACTGTACTCAGAAACCCATGGGCCACTGGGTAGTGTTGAAGAGGCCCTAGAAAACAAAGAAGTATTTCAGATTCTGGGAAACTCAGTCATCAATGTTATTTGTCTTATTTAGAGTATGATTTTCATTTTTTTTTAAAAAAACATCCTACTTGTATAAGGAACAGCGTAATCAACAGAGAACAAAGAAACAGGTTGAACCCTGCTGTTGAAATCAGGAGAATTAACTTTCTTACTGGAGGCATATTTGCTGGTTTAGGCCTCAAAGGCATTATATCAACCCTGGATATGAGAATTCACTAAATAAAACCATGTTATTAAAAAAATGACTCAAGCCTGTAATCCCAGCACTTTGGGAGGCCGAGGCAGGTGGATCACGAGGTCATGAGATCGAGACCATCCTGGTCAAAATGGTGAAACCCCGTCTCTACTAAAGATACAAAAAATTAGCTGGGCATGGGCGCGTGCCTGTAATCCCAGCTACTTGGGAGGCTGAGGCAGGAGAATTGCCTGAGCCCAGGAGGCGGAGGTTGCGGTGAGCCGAGATCACGCCATTGCACTCCAGCCTGGGCAACAAGAGCGAAACTCTGTCTCAAAAAAAAAAAAAAAATGAATTGACTATACAAAATAAGACATATGCTCCCCTGGAACTCTACTGAAGTGTAGCCCTCTGTGGGAAGTTAAATTAGATAAATTTATATACTTAGATTTAAGCAGAATGATCCACTGATGTTCTAGGAAGTAAATGCACTCGCTCTTTTTTATTTGCTAGGTATTTGTTTTGCTTTAAAATAATGCATGTAGTAGAACATGCCAAATGTAATTCTGATGCAGAGAAGCAAGATTGCACACTTAGAAGACAGGCTTCTGGAGCCAGATTGCCTGGTCTTAATCCCTGCTCTGCTCCTCATCATCTGTGTGACCTGGGGCAAAGTATTCAACCTCTCTGTGCCTCCATTTCCCTGCTCATAGGGTGGGGATGATACCATGTAAGGATATCATAAGCATGAGCTGATGCATACAAAATATCTAAGAGTCCCTTATACAAAATATGAACTCAGTATGTGTTACCTGATATTATTATGGTAAAAAATACACAAAATGTAATGGAGTGAAAACTAAGCCTTCCTTTCACCCTATAGCCCACACCTCTCCCAAGGAAAGCACTATAAAAAGACTCTTGTGCTTCTTCCCAGAACTAGTGTATACTTACCATCAAGTCCATCCCTCTCTTGTATGCAAATGGGAGCCCACTATACACTCTACTCTACACATTGCCCTTTTTGCTTAACAATATTTCTTGGTAAGGATTCATTGCCAGTTTCATATCTCATTCTTTGCCAGAGCTGCAGAGCTTCGCATCATATGAGTGCCCCAGAATTTCTTTAACTCATCCCCAGTGTTGGAGATTTAGGTTGTTTCTAATCTTTCACTATTACAGTCACTGCTGGAATGAATATATTTAAACATACATCTTTCATTTATATGCAAGTATGTCTTTAGGGTAGAGTCTTATATGTGGAATTGCTGTGTCAAACAGTCCATTCATTTTTATTTTGATAGATATCACCAAATTTCTCTTCAAAGAGATTGTGCCAACTTCCACACCAACCAACCATGCACAGAAGCACCTGTGTCCCCCCATTCTCAAAATAATATTTTAAATACATAAACAAGATGTAAAGGTAATCAAGTCTTTTAGTCTGTGCGAGCTACTATAACAAAATATTTCAGACTGAGTAATTTATAAACAACAGAAATCTATTGGCTGCAGATGTGGAGGCCAGCATTCCAAGACCAAGGTGCTAGCAGATTTGGTGCCTGGTGAAAGCCTATTCCTCATATGCAAGGCCTTCCTGCACATCTTCACATAGTGGAAAGGTTAAACAGCCTCCCTCTGGCCTCTTTTATAAGGGCACTAATCCCATTCATGAGGGCTCCACCCTTATGACCTAATCACCTCCCAAGGACCCCACCTCTTAATACTGGGGATTACATTTCAACATACAAATTTTGAAGGGACATCAACATTAAGACTATGGCATCGAGGAATGCTATTCTATTGACACAGTTATCAAAAGATTGAAATTACACATTTGTGAAATGCTAATATATGTCCTTTATTAATGCATCAAATAACAAAATCTAGTGGCAGATGTGCTGAAAAGATATTTTTTAGCATACCTGCAATAACCCTAATGTGTAATGAAAATACAATTGATGACATGCTCACAGGAACTGCTAATGATAATGTGGTTTGTACTTCCCATTCATAATTGAACCGTAATTTTTTTTTGACACAAAATAGTTTATTGAAGGAAAAATGAGGGGAGAGGGGTTAGGTGGGAAAGTGCTGGAATGTGAGGAGTCTGCCCTTTTCCTTAGGAACTAAAGGAGGTGGGACGCTGGCAGAAAGTACCTCCAGAGAATTCAGAGCTGCCCAGAGTCTATGGGGCAGGGGCAGAAGCAGGAGCAGGAGCAGGCAGGTTGGCCTCAGTCAGCAGAGCTGCATCTTCCCAGGAGCCTGAACCACCACTGGCCTCAGGTCTAGCGCCTCTTCTCCACTCAGGGGCTGCTGGTCTGGTTTCTCCTTCTCAGACAGCTGACCCTCTGTCCCTGAGGGACCTTCAGGGCTCTCACCATCCTCCGTAACATCTGATTGCAGAGTTGACTCCTCCTGGCCTTCAGACCCTGGCTGATGAGCTGAGATCCTTTGTTGGACTTCCTTCCGGGAACGATCTCTTCTTCAGATGTTAACCTGCAAAGAGAAGCGGTGTTGGGGCCAGATGCCCCCCCACACGCACTGCATGTAGCTCAAGAGCATGATGACGCTGAGGAAGGTGAAGTTGCTGGCAACACCCATGAAGGCGCAGGTCATCGGGAAGTTGTACAGCAAGTATCTGAGCCCAGTGAAGTGTGTGTGGATGTGGAGGTAAGCTCCATACAGCTGGGCTGGGCCATTGTCAGGGGTACAAGCCACATTTTTTTTTTAAACACAACAAATTGTTTTATATTTATTTTCTATTTTTGCTTTAAAATAAAACAGTTCCTTTTAAAGAAAATTTGTTTCTTCATCCAGATCTTGTCATATCTGGTTAAAAGTATAAAAAACTAAACAGAAAACACAAAAGAATGAACACAACCCATTCACACTGTCAAGATAAATAGAAACCTTTTTAGCTAGATCTACCAGTTAATTAGGTGTAACTTCTGTTTTTCACAGAACTGCAGTGAACAATGTCGCTGAATTCCAGCTGAGTGGATGGGTCCAGAATGTGCGGGGGTCCACCACATTCTTTTAGATCTCAGGATGGGGAAATGGGTTTATTCAGATGGATATGGTAAATCCTACCCAATTAAGGAAGGCTAATTTTAGAGTTCTTGAATTTGCTTGTGTCAGCTCTTAACTTGTAAAACTACTGTAACTCGGTTTAAATTTTTAAATTAACGTGATAGGAAGAACACAAAAATATTTTCTGGTACCTGCTTAGAGTCACATATCTGATCCTGTGGATTAGAGAATACATTCCCTCTTCTGCTGTAACTTGTCATTGCTTTAGCTCCGAATATTTTGCCCACCTTGTTTGTCTTCCCTGTAAGTTTAAGATATTTCCAAGGAAAAGCTTTAGTGCTATAGTTAGCAACTCCTATTCTTATGCCCTTACTTAAAAATAGTCCTTTTATTTTGTGTATTTATTTTTCTTTCAAATTTAATATCTGTTGTTTCCTAATATGTTGATTACCAGAATGTCAGCATTTTATCCAATTTCTTATGGGTATTGGAGAAGTTCTGGTTAAATCACAACTTAAAACTTTATAAAAGTGCTTTGAGCATATGTATGTTTATGTTTAGTGACAAATCATATAAAACCATTCACAAGTTTTGGTTTAATTTTTTTGTTTGTTTTACTGACTGTAATTCAGAATGAAAGTTCTTTTGTTCTTATATTTAACCCTTTTTAAAAAAGCAGCTGAAGACACCATATTTAACACTGTATCTCAGTGATAGGGAAATAGCTGCATTGATCTTACATGAGCATTAATCCTTATACTCCATGGGGGAATTATTAGTCTAGTTCCCATTTTACTGTGTTTGAGTTAAAATGAAACATCCCTGTAATTTAATTTGAGGATTCTTTAATAGATTACAGCAAAGTTCATTATAAAACTGTTATGGTGTCTTCAAAGACTTGATAAGACACACGGACAGAGAACTGGTCCATTTGTATGCTGTATTTCTATTACTTGCCAAAAGGAATGGGGTTAAGATTAAACTTGTTTCCATTCTCTTCATATGGATATACATCCCCATGTGTAACACACTAGGGGCTCAGTTGTGTGCTGTAATGTCATATTAAAGAAGATATTAAAGAAAAAAACCTTTATGTCACAAGACAACAGGCAAGATCTCCAAGCTGGGCCGCTCCTTCACATGTGCCTGAGACTATGATGCTATGGGCTCCCAGACAAAGTTCGTGCAGTGCCCAGATGGGGAGCTCCAAAAATGCAAGAAGGTGGTGCACACTGTGTCCCTGCACGAGATCAACTTCATCAACTCCTGCATCCAGGGCTTCCTGGTGTGCTTCTCAGGTGACACAGGGGAGATCAAGTCAGAAGTTTGAGAGCAGATCAATGCCAAGGTGGCCGAGTGGCGCAAGGATGGCAAGGCAGAGATCATCCCTGAGGGGCTATTCATCGACAAGGTGCACATGCTGTACATTGAGAGCTTCTCCTTCCTCAACCGGGCCCTGGAGAGTGACATGGCACCTGTCCTGATCATGGCCACCAACCACGGCATCACACGGATCTGGGGCACCAGCTACCAGAGCCCTCATGGCATCCCCATAGACCTGCTGGACCAGCTTCTTATCGTCTCCACCACCCCCTACAGCAATAAAGACATGAAGCAGGTCGTCTGCATCTGGTGTGAGGAGGAAGATGTGGAGATGAGTGAGGATGCCTACATGGTGCTGACCTGCATCGGGCTGGAGATGTCACTGTGCTATGCCATCCAGCTCATCACGGCTGCCAGCCTGGTATGCTGGAAACGCAAGGGCACAGAGATGCAGGTAGATGACATCAAGTGCATCTACTCACTCTTCCTGGATGAGTCCCGCTCCACGCAGTACATGAAGGAGTACCAGGACTACTAGGATGCCTTCCTCTTCAATGAGCTCAAAGGCGAGACCATGGTTACCTCCTGAGTTGGATGTCACCCCTATCCCCACCCTGATTTCTACCAGAGTTCTGACACTGTGACTTTGTATAAAGTTGTTTTGAAGCTGGAAAAAAAATAAGGTTTGTACAGCACCCCCATGGGCTTCAATGGGGTTGGGGGCATGTCAGAGTCAAGCTAGATGGAGTTCATTGGGGGTGTCAGGGTCCACAGACGCAGCTGGAAGGGGCCCACTGAGGTGCTGCTCAAAGTCAAGGCATAAGGTCAGAGAATCAAGCCAACTGCAGAACTGGGGAGGAAGGGCTTTCTGTTTCCCCCATGTTGGTGCATCCAGGAGCCATGCCAGGCTTTTCCTGATGGCCTTCTGAGAAGGCAACTGCTCAATTTTTCCAACTCTCTTGATGCAAAAAAGAAGTGCAGTGTGAGAATGGCTCCCACGAAAAGTAGAATAGTAAGGCCTCTGAGAGAGCTCTTCATTCACTTAGTTCCCCAGGCAGGTGAGAACATGAGGCTTATAGAGGGGAAGAGACTTCTTCTAGGTCACCTAGTTCATTAGAAGTGTTTTTCCTTTTAAATGTGTGCCTCTGTGTTTACCACTGGTGACAAAGTAGAGGATTTAGATCAGGTGGGAGGTGACCACATACACTAAGTGCACTGGGGGGCTGGATGAATGCACAGCAAAGCTTCCTTGTGACCATCATCTGCAGGGACAGATTGGCAGCAGGGACAACTGTAACAAGTGTATCTATATTATTTTAGTTTCTGGTAGCAAGCATGAGTCTATGCAATACTTTTATATCTTTTTTTTTTGAGACAGTCTCACTCTGTCACTCAGGCTGGAGTGCAGTGGCACCATCTCAGATCCCTTCAACCTTCACCTCTGAAGTTGAAGTGATTCTCCTGCCTCAGCCTAACGAGTAGGTGGGACTACGCATGCCTGCCACCATGACTGGCTAATTTTTGTATTTTTAATAGAGATAGGGTTTCCATTTCATCATGTGGGTCAGATTGGTCTTGAACTCCCGACCTCAGATGATCCACACACCTTGGCCTCCCAAAGTGCTGGAATTATAGGAATGAGCCACAGTATCTGGCCTACACATAACTTTGAAATAGAAAGATTCAGAAAGAAAAGCTTTCTTTCTCCCTAGCAGTTTCACCTTTGTCTAAATGGTCCAGGTGGTTCCCGTCTATATTCTTGATTAGATTTGGCACACAGAGTGTAGCAATAATTAAGTGGAGTGCACCATTTCCAGAATCTTTTGTTAACCTGTGCCTTTCAGAGAAGTTTTGGAGGCCTGAGTTGAATGCCCTTCCATGAACATAATATTGAGCTCCTTTTGTATATCAGGGATAGCATATTTGTTTTATTTTGTGAAGGGCCATATCTTAAGAATTTGAGGATTTGGGGGCCAGTGTTTGTCACAACTATTCAAGTCTGCCATCCATCATACAGCAAAAGCAGCCAGAGACCACACATACACAAATGCACCTGTAGAATAGAGGAATAGAAAGGCCTCTGAGAGAACTCTTCATTCATTTAGTTCCCTAGGCAGGTGAGTCTAACTTAATGTCCCAGGGGGTCGGGACACAACCTCCCAGAGGTCGGGAGGTGCACTCCACTTAATGTCCCAGTTAAGTCTAACTTACAAAAATAGGCCGGCCAGACATGGTGGCTCCTGCCTGTAATCCCAGCACTGTGGGAGGCTGAGGCAAGTGGATCACCTGAGGTCGGGAGTTCAAGACCAGCCTGGCCAACATGGTGAAACCCTGTTTCTATTAAAAATACAAAAAAAAAATAGTGGGGCATGGTGGTATGTGCCTGTAGTCCCAGCTACTGGGGAGGCTGATGCAGGAGAATTACTTGAACCCAAGAGGTGGAAGTTGCAATGAGCCAAGATTGCATCACAGCACTCCAGCCTGGGCAACAGAGCAAGACTCTGTCTCAAAAGAGAACAGGCCACGGGCTGAATTTGGCCCTTGGGTTTTAGTTTTCTTATCCCTGCAAAATACTGTTACTGTGTATAGTTGACCCTTGAAGAATTCTGGGGTTAGGGCTGCCAACTTCCTTGCTGTCAAAAAATAGAGTACAACTTTTGGCTCCCCTAAAACCTTAACTGCTAATAGCCTACTGTTGACCTGAAGCTTATTGATAACATTAACAGTCGATAAACACGTTTTATATGTTACTTGCATTATATGCTGTATTCTTATAATAAAGCTAGGCCAGGCAAATTTTTTTTTTTTTTTTTTTTTTTTTTTAGCAAAGTGAACTAGATTTTAAAAAAACAAGTAAACTGATTTCTCTTTAAAAAAAAAAAATAAAATCTCTGGTCTGTTAAGGTAACTTCAGCTGCTTTTTAAAGTGGCTTTTCTCTGGAATGATGGAAGTTGTCACCAGGGTCCTGGCCATCGGGGGCTCATGCCCCTAGATGGTGGAATTGGAGGAGACCCGCAGGTAGTGGCTCTCCCTGAGGTCATGGTTGTGCAGGTCAATGAGGGCCCCGGAGCCCATCTGGATCAGCGCCATCTTGCGGCCCTTCTGGAAGAATTTGAATCCTTTGACGAAGCCCCCGTTGCTAGAGAAGAGGACCTTGAGATCTTCCTCGGACACTGAGGGTGGGATGTTGGATAGGTGCAGGGTGGCCAAGGGTGGGAATATGTTCTGGAAGTTCTTGGAACCTGGCTTCTTGAAGCAGTGCAGCAGCCAGTTGCTATAGTCCTTGGTCAGGCCCTGGCCCTCCTGGCCCTCGCAGGGAAGCTGCATGTTCTGGTGCTTCGAGAGTGTGATGCAGATGGGCTTCCTGTGCAGCTTGTGCCTGTTCAGGTAGCTCACGGCCAGCTGGGCCTGGTTGCCAACTGCCATCTGCACCAAGGCATTCGCCTTCTTATTGAACAGGATCTTTATGCGCCGCATGTTGCCATAGACACCAAAAAGAATAAAGAGGCTTTGGGGTGTTACTCTCTCTGGGTTGAGGTTGCTGACTAGCAACACAGAATTTCCCGCCCCAGCCAGGCCCAGAATGGCGATCTGACCTGCCACTGCAGCTGCCACTGCCGCCAAAGGAATGGCCAGGAGGGCCAGGGCTCTGTGGACCTTAGGAACAGAGAGGCCTGCAGCTTGAGGAATGGCAAAGGTGGGAGGAAAGCCAGCTCCTGCATACAGAGAGGCTGAGATTATACAAGGTGCACTGAAGGTCGCAGCCATGGTCTGGTCCAGCGAGGGCTGGCTGTCCCCAGAGGGCAGGTTTGAGCACGTGTAGTCATGGCTCTTGTGTTGTTGTACTTGACGTTGAGGCTGGTGAGCTTGGAGAAGTCTATGCACAGTGTGCAGCAGGCATTGTAGATGTTCTGCCTGTCCAGAGACAGCTTGGTGTGCTGGGCGCTCACAGGGTCTATGTACTGCAGCAGGACCTGGAACTGGTTGTTCTTGGTGAAAGTGTTATCTTCAACACCGTGAACTTGGAGAAAATCTGGTGCAGCATGTCCAGGGTCACTGGGTAGAAGAAGTTCTCCACGATGATCCTCAGCACGGGGCTCTGCCCAGCCATCATCATTCCTGCATCCACGGCCACCGCTGAGGCAGCCAAGGCCAGGTTCCTGGACTGGACCAAGTTCAGGGCCTTCAGGGCAGCCTGGGTGCTCACCTGTTGGGAGAACTGTCAGTCTTCAGCTCTTTGTGGTTGGAGATCTGAATGTAGATTGGCTGGCCTCTCAGCACTGGTGACACATAGGTGTAGTAGCTCACCATGGTGTTGGCGGCTTCCTCCGTGTTCATCTCAAAGAAGGCCTAGTTTTTCCCCTTCAACATCAGGAGATTGGTGACCTTCCTGAAGGGCAGCCCCAGGGAAATGACCTCCCCTTTGGTGACATCAATGGGGAGCTTCTGAATGTGGATTACTCTGGAGGGGATGCCGGCACTTCTGCTGTCGCTTTTGAACTTCTTGCTGTCCTTTCTATTTGCTGCAGACGTTGAGTTGCTGCTCATGATAAAAGTGCCGCTGCCTTTACCCTGACCAGCTGAACCTGCTCCAGGTTACCGCAATCGTGAAGTACTGGTTGGGAGGCCCAGACCCCAACCAGTACTTGGACTATGTTAGCATGTACAGGAATGTGGGGAGCCCTTCTGCCAACATCCCCGAGCACTGGCACTACATCAGCTTTGGCCTGAGTGATCTCTATGAGGACAACAGAGTCCACGAGTTTATAGGAACAGATGGACCTTGGGGTTTTTGGCTTTGAGTTGACCTTTCATCTAAAAGAGAAACTGGGGAGTCTGCCCCACCAACATGGCCTGCAGAGTTAATGCAGGGCTTGGCACAATATGTGTTCCAGTCAGAGAACACCTTCTGCAGTGGGGACCATGTGTCCTGGCACAGCCCTTTGGTTAACAGTGAGTCAAGAATTCACCACATGCTGCTGGCAGAGGACCCACAGATGCAGCCCGTGCAGACACCCTTTGGGGTAGTTACCTTCCTGCAGATTGTTGATGTCTGCACTGAGGAGCTATACTCAGCCCAGCAGTGGAACGGGCAGGACATCCTGGAGCTGCTGTGGACAGTTTTTGTCACTGGAGGCCCCTGGTTGATAACTTACATGTGGAGGGTCGAGAGACCATATTTGAGATCCATCCACACCTGCAAGAGAGAGTTGACAAAGGCATTGAGACAGACGGCTCCAACTTGAGTGCTGTCAGTGCCTGTGCCTGGGATGACCTGAATGGCCCCCCGAGGATGATGAGGACAGCTGGAGCATCTGCATCAACACACAGCCCCAGTGGCTCTCTGTCAAAGACACAGAGCAGATCCGGGAGACCTTGAGGAGAGGACTCGAGATCAACAGCAAACTTGTCCTTCCACCAATCAACCCTCAGCAGCAGAATGGCCTCACCCACGACCGGGCCCCGAGCCGTAAAGACTGCCTGGAAAGTGACAGCTCCACGGCCATCATTCCCCATGAGCTCATTCGCACATGGCAGCTTGAGAGTGTACATCTGAAATTCAACCCGGAGTCCAGAGCCCTCATTCCTCTCTGCCTAAGAGGCAGGCTCCTGCATGGACGGCACTTTACATATAAAAGTATCACAGGAAACATGGCCATCACGTTTGTCTCCACAGGAGTAGAAGGTCCCTTTGCCACAGAGGAGCATTCTTACGTGGCTCATGGACCCTCATTACAAATTCTGTTGACTGAAGAGTTTGTAGAGAAAATGTTGGACAATTTAGAAGATTTGACTTTTCCAGAGGAATTCAAACTCCCCAAAGAGTACAGCTGGCCTGAAAAGAAGCTGAAGGTCTCCATCCTTCCTGATATGGTATTCCACAGTCCCCTACACTAGCCTGGGCTAGGCCCTGCAGGGGCCAGTAGGGAGCCCAGCTGCTCCCAGCGACTTCTGGTGTAAAAGTTGTGTCAGTGAGATCCCCACAAATGAAAGGACAAGTGTTAGAAAGACTGCACAGCACCACCCGGTAGCCCAGTGGGGTGCAATACACAGGCCATGGGCCCCCATCTCACCTCCAGCTCAGGGGCTGTGACCCATCAAGCCAGTAAGTGGGCAAATGCAGACCCTCCCTGACAGCTGCCTAAACAGATTCTGGTTTGAGGTTTGACTCTGGACCCTGGCTGTGCCCCTAGGTGGAGACAGGCCTCATTCTCACCTACCCCTTGCCACATAGCAGGAGGTGGGCAGATAGCCTAGGTGCAGAGCAGAGCATGTGGATGCACCACCCAGCTCAGCTCTGGAAGCCTTTGCTACTCAAGATCCTCTAGCCACGGAACAATTCCTCTGATCGTGTTTGGTTTTCTTCTTCCTTATTTTATTTTGTAGAAGCTGGATGGTATTTTATTGCTCTGCAAAGATGTCCAGAAGCCATGTATATAATGTTTTTTAAACAGAACTTTATTCCCCATAAAAAAATGCCCAATAGCCAAGTGTACACTAATTGTTGACTTTGAACATGTATCATACATAAAGTACATGAATTTTTCATTTTTCCCTTCAAATACACTTAAAAACAACACGTAGACACAGAATCACAAATATACACAAAACAAAGTATTGCCTGTTTATTTCATGAAGAGTTTTCCTTCTATTCTTTTATCTGCTGTGCATAAAATTCAAAGCTTTCAGGGCGTTTCGTGAAAGGGACAGACTCTCCAGCACTCTTCAGCAAATATGCATAATGCTTTAGAAACAGATCATTCAATTTTATATTCTTTGCAGTCAAAAGTTCATACAGTGCTTTAGCAGATGTGACATCTCTCTCTGAGGCATAGCTTTTCATGAGGGAATTATTCTAACAAATATGACTTTACTAGCCATTTACTGCTAGTAAAGGATTGCCCCAGGACGGGACCCCGTGGCTGTCAGACTCCACACTGTGCTCTGAATTCCATGTGGGGTGGTCATGTCCCTGAGCCTCAGCAGGGACCCTCCACCAGTGTCCCTAAAGCCTTGTTCCTGATAATTTTTTTTTGAGGCAGAGTCTCACTGTGTGGCCCAGGCTGGAATGCAGTGCCTTGATCTTGGCTCACTGCAACCTCTGCCTCCTGGGTTCAAGTGATTCTTTTGCCTCAGACTCCTGAGTACCTGGGACTACAAAAAATGGACTATTTCTGTGCCTCCACCGTCATCCTACACTCTATCTGTGCTGCATCAGAACCGTGGGGTTGCAACACCCAGCTGTGCTCAGTGCCTTCCGGGCTCTCCTGCTGCTAATGCTGACCACATATGTCTCCTACCTGAGCCTCATCCTCATTGACTATGACTACAACCTGGTGGCCAACGTGGCTATTGGCTTGGTCAACATGGCATGGTGGCCGGCCTGGTGCCTGTGGACCCAGCGACGGCTGCCTCACATGTGCAAGTGCATGGTGGTCGTCTTGCTGCTGCAGGGGCTGTCCCTGCTGGAGCTACTGGACTTCCCACCACTCTTCTGGGTCCTGGATGCCCATGCTATCTGGCACATCAACACCGTCCCTGTCCGTGTCCTCTTTTTCAGCTTTCTGAAAGATGATAGCTTGTATCTGCAGAAGGAATCAGAAGCCAAGTTTAAGCAGGACTGAAGACCTTGGGAGTGGGTCTGCCCCAGTGGGGATCCTGCCCCCACCCTGCTGGCCTCCCTTCTCCCCCAACCCTTGAGATGATTCATTTTATCCTTTCAACTTCTTGAACTTGGACATGAAGGATGTGGGCCCAGAATTATGTGGCCAGCCCACTCCTGCTGGCTCTCACCAGCATTGAAGCCTGTGCTAGGGAAGACCTCCCAGCATCTGGGACTAGAGAATGGGCAGCCCCTCTCCTTCTGGAGACAAACTAAGTATGTTCTTAGCTTCACCGGAAGGAAAGCTGCCTGTTTCCTCCCCACATCCCCCGCTGCCTGGCTTGGTCCCAGAGCCCTCTGTCTACTTGGGAGACCAAGGACCACAGGCCTTAGGGATACAGGGGGTCCTCTTCTGCCACCCCACCCTCCTCCAGGACACCACTAGGTGGCACCAGATGCTTGTTCTTTGGCCAGCCAAAGGTTCAAGGTGATTCTCCTGATGGGATCTTGAGGGACCAAGCTGCTGGGATTGGGATTGGGAAGGGGTTTCACTTTGATCATTGCCAGGTTCCCAGGAGGCCTCACTACACTCACCTTAGGGGCCAGGGCCCCAGCAAGCCCAGGGCAAAGATCCCCTGCTGAGGTCTGGTTGAGAGTCTGCCACCGTATGTCAGGAGTGTGGGCAAGGCCGAGTGCATAGTTGACCTGTGGTAAACATGAGCTTGGGTGTGTATGAGCTCAGGCTTACATGTGCAGCATGGAGGGGTGTGGCTGGGTATGAGGTGTGGTTTCAAAGTGTGTGCGTGCAGGGGGCGGGTGGGTTAGCTGGGTTAGGGGATCATGCATGTGAGCATGCTGATAGGCGTGTGAGTGAGGAGAGTGTGACTGCAGGTGAATGTGCCCTCAGTTGAGAGGTTGGAGAGGATGAGGGAATCATGTCACCATCAGTAATCACTGTGGAGCACCAGCTCTGCCCAAGGCCCCAGCCAGGCAGACAGCCAGGACCTCTGCATAGCCAGGCTGCCTGTGTGCATGTTCCCTGTCCTGTGCTCCCTGCACATCTCGCAGGGCCTCCACACAACAGTACCCTCCAGAACCAGCCCCTCGGGGGCAGAGGAAGGAAAATGGGGATGCCTGGGGCTCTCTCCAGCCTCTGTATCTCCTTGCCTTGGCATGGTTGACCTCCTCTCCAATCCCCTTTCCCTTGCTGCCAGCCCCTTTGTATCACCTGGACTTTGGGGAGGGGGAAGGGATTTGAGGGAGAAGGGGAGAAAGCTTGTGGCTGGGTCTATTTTCTATCCTCCCTAGAGGGTCTTACTGTTCCAGGGTGGCCCCAGGGCGAGCAGGAACCACACTGTGCGGACACCCTGGTAAAAGTGACCCCTGCAAGTTGCCAGCAGCCCTGGCATGTTCCTGCCCCAAAGGGATAGGATAGAGTGAGTGTCAGAAACTTTCCATCCCAAAGGCAGTGTCCCTGGTTGAAGCAGACTAGATTTTTGCTTTCCCCCCAACACCCCTGGTTCTTCTTTAGGGGAAGGGAGCTATACTAGGACTCCAGCCTCAGGGACTTGGGTAGCCTCTGTTAGGTTCTTTTGATACTGAAAACTGTTTTAACGTGGGAGGGTAGCAAGGGACATCGTTAATAAATCATTTTCAGCCTAAAAAAATAGTTATAACTATGTACTACTGTGTGTACACCCATACAACCGTTATGGGGACTCATACATGTCCCATTGTACAACCGAGGGGGTGGGCGTAGCGGCTCGAGGCCGGGGACGTGGCTGTGGCGGCCCCTCCTCCCTCGCGTTCCCCTCAGAGTCCCAGCCACGCTCCCCTCTTCATTGGCTCGGTGCAGGCCCCTCCTGCGCCGCGGCCGTGGCAGGGCAGAGTAGCATGGGAGCGGGCGGTGAGGCCCGGGCGGCGGCGGGGCAGGCCGCGGCCCGGCACTTGTTCCCCTTCGGCGGCCCGAAGTGCCCAGGCCGCCGCCATGAGCGGCTCCTCAGGCACCTGTATCTGGGCAGCAAGATCAGCCTCATCTCCAAGGCGCAGATCCGCTACGAGGGCATCCTCTACGTCATGGACACTGACAACTCCACCGTGGCGCTCGCCAAAGTGAGGTCCTTTGGCACTGAAGACCGTCCCATAGACAGGCCTGCTCCCCCCAGAGAAGAGATTTATGAGTACATCATTTTCCGGGAAGTGACATCAAAGATATCACTGTGTGTGAACCTCCGAAAGCTCAGCACACACTCTCTCAGGATCCCGCCATTGTTCAGTCTTCCCTGGGCTCTGCCTCTGCCTCACCCTTCCAGCCACACGTGCCTTACAGCCCTTTCTGAGGGATGGCACCCTATGGCCCGCTGGTGGCCAGCTCCCTGCCCAGCCAGCAGTATGCTGTCTCCCTGGGTCTGGGAGCTGGTTTTCCATCCATCCCAGTATGCAAGAGCCCCATGTTGGAGCAGGGTGTCCAGACTGGTTCTGCTGATAACCTGAATGCTAAAAGGCTGTTACCTGGCAAGAGCATCCCAGGGACGCAGCTCAATGGTCGTCAGGCTCCCCCAACCCCCCCGCTAGCAGCAAGACTACCAGCGATGTAGTCCAGCCGGCAGCTGTGCAAACTCAAGGGCAGGTGAATGACGAGAACAGAAGACCTCAGAGGAGGCGATCAGGAAACAGACAAACGATGAATCGCTCCAGAGGGCAAAACTGTCCAACTAATGTCAAGGAAAACATAATCAAATTTGAGGGCGACTTTTTGAGAGTGCAAATGCCCAGTTAAACCGAGAGGAGCTTGACAAAGAGTTTAAGAAGAAACTGAATTTTAAAGATGACAAGGCTGAGAAGGGGGAAGAGAAGGACCCAGCTGTGGTGACCCAGAATGATGAAATGCTGGCCGGGGAAGACCTTCTGGGTCCCAACTGCTACTATGACAAGTCCAAGTCATTCTTTGACAACATCTCTTCTGAACTCAAGACCAGCTCCAGGTGGACAACGTGGGCTGAAGAGAGGAAGCTCAACATGGAGACCTTTGGGGTGTCAGGATGGTTTCTTCATGGCCGCAGTTCTTGGGGTGGATTCTGAGGAGGCAGGGGCAATGGGACCACCTCTCGCAATGCCACTTTCCACAGAGCTGGAACTGGCACGGTATGAGGATGTAGTCATAGCTCCTACTGAAGTGGTGCAGAAATGATTCTGCCTGTCAGAACACAAGGAAAATGCTGCACTTACAGGGAGACGTGGTCTCTTTGTTTACAGAGTTTGGAAGACTCCCATACTGCTCCTTATGTTTTTGACTTAACGTGGACATGGGCTGAGTTAGAACCACTTGTTTTGGGGAAGTATTCATGGGTAACCTCTTTGAGGTGTCTTTACCTATGTTTCCTTTAGTTGCACATAGCCTAATTCTAAGGTTTTGGTATTTTGCAAAAAGGTTTCTATAGCAAAAGCTGAAAAAAAAAAGCGGGCTCTGCATTCGGCCTCTCCCTGGCGGCGGCCCGGGCTCTGGCGCAGCCCACCCCACCCACCCCTGGAGCGGCGGAGACCGAGGGAGGCAAGCAGCCTTTTTTTTTTTTAAATAAGGAGGGAGCTTTATTAATACCAAGGTTGAGGTAGGGCGGGGGATGGAGGGCGCCATCACTCAGTGATGGTGTTCATATTCATGTTCTTGCCGCTGCTGCTAAGCACAATGTAGGGGGTCTTCTGGGCCTTCTGCTTCTCCTGTAGCAAAGCCACGATGCCCAAGGGCATGTCGCTGGAGCTCATCTTCTTCAGGAGCGCCTCCTCATCTAGCTTCATCTGCCACTCCATCCTCATCTTGCCTGAGCCCTTGCCGCGGAAACGGTGGGACAGCTGCTGGAAGGCCTCCTTGGGTGTGAGTTTCCGGCCTGTCTCATCCATGTACTCAATTTTAACATCAGCTTCGTAGCCATCCTTCTCCTTGAAGTCCTGTGTGAAGCCTCGGTACTCCTCCTGCTGACTGTACTTGTCATCAATGGCCATCTTATCCTCGAGGCAGTACATGGTTGAGGGCAAAGACTTGTTGGGGACCTTCACTTGGGCCACCTTCTGCACTGTGGCCTCCAGCAGCCCTTTGTTCTGACACAGGAGCAGCGCGGCTGCCAGCTCCCTATTCACGATTGGCTCCTCATCCAGGATGGTGGTGGAGGAAGCAGAGAAATCCTGTTGCTGCTTCTCCTCATCCAGGTTTACCGTGATTCAGCCAATGTTCTCCTCCCCATCAGATTCAGGGCCACCGTTGGCCAAGCGCTCCTCATCCCGTTCAAAGTCCATGAGCTCCTCCTGCTCCTCGCAGTTGGTGGCCAGCCCATAGGTGGGGATCTCCCCTAAGGTGTGGCAGAACTCAGACGTGGCATTGAACACGATGGCCTCCTTTCGCTCAGGATCCTCATCCTCCTCCCAGCCCCGCTGGTGAGACTCCAGCTTCTTCACAATCTCCACCACCTTCTCTCTACTCTTTCATAGCTGCTGCAGCTGTCATAGCTGGCACCCCTTCTCCAGCTGCTTCTGTAGCTCCAGCTCTGCCTTGTCCTCCTCCAGCACCTGTGAGGACCCCTGTGGTGGCAGAGCTCCATTCTCCTTCTCATCACTGATGTCCATGTTCTCCACTCGGGTGTTGTCTGATGGTGAGGGGCTGAGGCACGGACTCCTTCTCCTCCTCCACCTTGGACACCCAGTGGTGACCCCGGGAGCCAGTGAAAACTTTGTGAAGGGAGTGATTACTATGGGCGAAGGTGCTTGGCACAGCCGAAACTGAAGCTCAGCTGTTGGATGCGATTATTGTTGCTATTGTTACTGCTCCACCTGGACTGGGTGACCCGGTCAGAAAGTTCCATTCCCTGCTCTTCCTCCCAGGCATGGAAGCTTCGCACCACCCGCCTCAAGGGACACCTCCTGAGCCATCCTGGGGGCACTGGAGATATGGGAGGGAACCTCCTCCCTGGCTGGGATGGCTGCCCAGGCGTGGGAGGAGGTCCAGGGGCCCAGTGAGGGTGCACCATAGCACCCGCGGGGGCTTCGTGCCTGACAGGTGGCAGGCCAGCTTTGGTGGTTCTCCTGTATGGGCACAAGCATCTCAGCTATCAGACGGTGTTCCTGGCCCTCTGTCTGCTCTGGGCTGCCTTGCGTACCACCCTCTTCTCCTTCTACTTCCGAGATACTCCCGGAGTCAACTGCCTGGGGCCCTTGCCCTTTTGGCTTCTCTACTGCTGGCCTGTCTGCCTGCAGTTCTTCACCCTGACCCTTATGAACCTCTATTTTGCCCAGGTGGTATTCAAGGCCAAGGCAAAGCATCAGCCAGAGATGAGCCGAGGCTTGCTGGCTGTCCGAGGGGACTTTGTGGGGCCTCGCTGCTCTTTCCACTGGTGAACGTGCTGTGTGCTGTGCTTTCCCACTGGCGCCAGGCACAGCCCTGAACTCTGCTGCTTGTCCGAGTCCTGGTGAGCAACTCCCTGTTCATCATCTGTGTGCTGTTTCTTGCTGCCTGCCTTTGCCTCATCGCCAGGTGGGCCCACTCCACTAGCATCTACCTGGAGGCCAAGGGGACCAGTGTGTGCCAGGCAGCCACCATGGGTGGTGCCATGGTCCTGCTCTGTGCCAGCTGGGCCTGCTACAACCTGACAGCACTGGCCTTGGCCCCCCAGAGCTGGCTGGACACCTTCGATCATGACTGGTACAATGTGTCTGATCAGGCTGACCTGGTGAATGACCTGGGGAACAAAGGTTACCTGGCATTGGCCTCATCCTCTTCATGTGGGAACTGTTGCCCACCACCCTGCTGGTGGGCTTCTTCTGGGTGCACCTGCCCCCACAGGACCTGAGCACCAGCCACATCCTCAATGGGCCGGTCTTTGCCTCCCGGTCCTACTTCTTTGACTGGGCTGGGCATTGTGAGGACAAGGAATCCTGGGAACACAGCTGGGGTGAGAGCACCAGCATGTTGGGCAGCCTAGGCTCTGGGAGCTGGTATGGCACACTGGGCATGAGCCGGGCTGGTATGGGGGCAGCCAGATGAAGACCACTCCTCTGCTCTTCTCCCAGGTGCCAGGACCAGGCAGCCACCACCACAGTCTCTACTCCACTCCACAGATGTGATCCCTCTCCCTCTCTCCATAGAATACCCAGGCCCCAGTCCCTGTCACCCTAGGTCCCTGTGCCAAGTTCGTCTGCCACTTCTTGCCCAGGATCCTGGGGGTCATGACTGCCCCCTCCTCTGGCCAGCTCCTTGCTGCTCCTGTCATAGTGAGCTTGTACCATCCCCCTAGGATGGGGGCATGGCCCTGGCTGCCAGATGCCCACAGCACCCTGGCATGACCTGCCACTCCTTCTTCCGCACCGGAGCCACTACCTTTCCTGTGCCTGCCACTCAATAAACAGTGTCTGCCTCCCCCCAAAAAGTTTTTTTTAAAGCAAATAAAACATTTATTGTTCAGATTTTTTTTCCATTTTTTTCCCTTTTACAAAAACATGCATACATACACAGGGTATGGTGGGTCCTAGGAAAGACACTCACACACATTCACACACACTCCTCACGCACACGCTCACACACATTTTCCTTCTTGGTCCCAGGCCTGACCCCCAGAGGCCTTGAAGACTTTGCCAGAGCAGCCTCCCCTCCTCCATGTCTGTATCTTCTCTCCCACTCCTTAACCTCGGTGATCCACCCACCTTGGTCTTCCAGAGTGTTGGGATATTTTTTTCTGAATTCATGTCTTTATTTAATAAATACTATGTTTTGCAACCCATATAAAAACTGATCACCCAAGCACATGCAAAAGAAACATATTTATTTTTAGTGGGCTTGCTAAAGTATTGACAACTAGTCACTGTCCTCTAAATACTCTTATTTTGGCAATAACCCACAAGGTTAACTTTTAGAAAATTCAGCTCTATACAATAAAATAATTCATCATAATTAGACAATACAATTTTTCACTTTTGAGGCAAAATACATAAATCAATACTTGTTTATATGACTTGCAAAATGTCTGTATACTAAGATTGCTACAGTCTATAAGGTAACCAAAGATAAGTGACACATACCCTTTTAGAAAACACAATTTGTCTGGGGGGTTGGTTGCACATATATTTAAATATGTTAAAAACCACTGAATTATATATTTTAAATGTGTGATATATGTGGTATGTGAATTGTATATCATGAAGGCTTTTTAAACAAAACAACACTGCTGTAACTTAGACCAAAAATACAAAAAACATAATTTGTCATACATTATTCTTTTCAGACATATTTTTATAAAGACTGAAATTAACATTTGTAGCATCAACAGGTTTGAGTAGCAAATGTTACCCATGTACGTATAATTATCTAATCAGTAGCCAAAGTGTGCCCTTGATGCTAACCACCCTTTAATTGAATAATCTGTAAATTACAACATGAGTTGTAATCCCCCATCCACTACCAGAACATGCCCTGTAATATATGGTGATTCTAAAAGAAATCTATACTTCTGATGTATATATACCCCCAAAAGTACATGTACTTTTTTTTGAGATTCATATTTTATTACAAGTAAATGAAGAATGTCCCTGTAAACTCTAATTCAGGATACAAAGAACAATATAAAGTAGTTGCTGGTGCCGCAGTGACATGTGAAGGAGTCTATGCCACTGTTTCTTGAAACAATGATTTTGTTATTTAAAAAATACCAGACCTACATGATTTCTTCATGTTGCAGGTATAAAAGAATGAAAAAAAGAGTGATTTTTCAAAACTCTACAGACTCTGATCAACTGTGTGAGGTGGCCAGTATGTCACTTTCACTCAGTGACAGCTTCTACTCTTCAAGAGCAACAGCCTTTGGGCAAGACTTAGTACTCATCCAGAGGATCTGCTCAAGGAGTGGAAAGACCTCCATCCTTCAGGGCCTGCACTTTCAGCTTCTTTGCCTCCAACTTGGTCTGCTGTTCCACCCTTTGCTCTTCTAGAATTTCTTCAATGAATACTTGCTGGAGGGGTGTGTCACTCTCCTTTTCCAAGTCTATTTCTCCTGGTAGGACCACATTTTCTCCTCTGACCCCTCGAGGAATATCACCGTATTTTTTGCCCACACGAATACGCTCCACAGTCTGATGTAGCACTAAGTTTGCAAAATGATCAATGTTTCTTAAAAAGCCTATAAGTGTCCTTCCATCTCGAAGCAGGACCAAGTGCTTTTTGTCAATGTCCTCGATGAGGCTGGTGGTGCTGGGCATATAGTTCATTTTGAAGAGAAATAATGCTGCACAGCAGTGTGGGCCAGACTGTCCAAAACCTCCACCCTCCTACCAAAGTTGCTGCCTCAGCAGGATTGAGCCTGAAACCCTGACCCAGGCACTGGGATATGTGGTTTGTACATGACTCTGCTTCACAGCTGTAGGTTCCACAAAGCTGAAGGTGAAGATGCTGAAGCATTGGTGGTGTGAGGGAAATGGCAGATCCAAGGCTTTCTCGACTGGGATCAGCTGGGTCTGATAGTTGTCTCCAGTGTAGGGGCATCCCTTTACCAGGATGGGCCACGGTGGCTGACTCAGGGGGTGTGTGCTGGGTATTGCCCAGCACTGATGCAGGAACAGCTCTAGGTAGGGGTCTGTTCTATGAAGGATGGAGACCTCCACATAAATGGGATCCTGAAGCAGCTTCACCACTGGGTAGTCACCAACACCATAGTAGGATCCATAGTTTTTATCTTTGGCAATCTGAAGTTCCAGAGTGAGGGGTCCAGGCTGGGTCTCAGGAAAGGGTGGTGGGAGAGTGAAAACCTAGATGTTAACTGGGAGAGAGTTGCTGCTTACTGAGTAGCTGCAGCTGACACGGAGCCTGAAGATACTGTCACGAGTGGCGGAGCCACTGCTCCTATTTTTCACATCTCTGGTTGACACCAGTTCATTTTCATATACTGCTTGGTCTCCAGCAATCTGTTTTGTGGTACCACAGGAAGTAAATGGCAGTAAATGGTTGAGGCATGTAACCCAGGACTGCAGCATCACAGCCACGGGCTGCCAGAGTCTGGCCTCAGCCCTCATCACCAACCACAGCTTGACACACCTGTGCCTTTCTAACAACCTGGGGAATGAAGGTGTGGGTCTGCTGTGTTGATTCTTGAGGCTTCCCCACTGTGGTCTGCAGAGGCTGATGTGGAATCACTGCAACCTGGACACAGCTGGCTGTGGCTTTCTCCCACTTACGCCTCTGGGCAATACACGGCTGATGCACCTGAGTCTCAGCATGAACCCCTTAGAAGACAGAGGTGTGAAGCTTCTGTGTGAGGTCATGAAAGAACCATCTTGTCATATCCAGGACCTGGAGCTGGTCAGCTGCCATTTCACTGCCGCGTGCTGTGAGAGTCTGTCCTATGTGATCGTGAGGAGCAGATACCTGAAGAGCCTGGATCTCGCGGACAATGCCATGGGTGACATCAGGGTCATGATGCTGTGTGAGGGGCTGAAGTAAAGGAGAAGCATTCTAAGGAGACTTGGGTTAAAGGCATGTGGATTGACTTCTGGTTGCCATGTGGAACTCTCCTTGGCCCTTTCCTGCAACTGGAACCTGGCCAGCCTAAACCTGGTACAGAATAACTTCAGTCCTACAGGAATGAGGAAGCTGTGTCCAGTCTTTGTATGTTGCACGTCTAATCTACAGATAATTGTGCTGTGGAAATGGCAGTATCCTGTGCAAATCAGGAAGCTGCTGGAGGAAGTGCAAGTGCTCAAACCCCGGATGGTAATTGATGGTAGTTGGTATTCTTTTGATGAAGATGATGGGTACTGGTGGAAAAACTGAAGACACAGAAACCTGCCCCACTCACACCCAGCTGATGGAGGAACTTTAGAAGTTGTTGTCTAGAGCAAGTCATGCCTGGGAGTTACTTCTCATAGATGGAGAATTATTTCTGATTCTCACAAAGCCCTCAGTGCTAGTGATTCTTCTGTGTTCAGTATACCTTGGTTACTGGATTTGAAGGCTGGTGACCTTCAAATCATAGGGCCTCAGTATCTGTGAAATGTCTGTCCTACCTCAGAACACACAGAGGGAATGAAATAAACACAGAGCATTTGGGAAAAAAAAGTGTACATACCTTGACGCAAAGTGAACAGCCCAGCAGTTCTTCCTCCCTAATCCCTTGCTACTTTATATCTTAGCTTTGCAGATTTGGTGGCTTGACAGGTGGGGGCTACTCACCACTACCAGGTAACTCCCTGAAGGGTAGAAGTGGATTATCTTCTAGGCTCTTCCCAGCAGTAGGGAAGGGTATCACTACTGTCTTCCTTCCATTCTCCTTTTCCCCATCCTATTTGGTGCTGCCACAGGGCAGAAGCACCCAAACCAACACAGTCTCTGCCTTCTCCTAAGCACTTTGAGCTGTTGAATGGGGCTCAGGGGCAAGAGTTTTTGCTGCCCTCCCCAGCGTGGTCACAGGGTTATTGAACTGCCTGCACTTGTTTCTCATGTGACTCCAGCATTTTCCTCAGAAGAACTATGGATAGCAGCTTAGTACGAATTTTCTAAATCTTAACATCTGAAGCAAATTCTTGAGGCTGGCAACTATCCTGGCTTCTGTCAGGGAGGGGGTGGTTTGTTTGCTGGGGCCCAATATCTGTCCTAAGTGGTGGTGTGAGAGCAAGTTAACTTTGGTGCCAGGAGAGAGGTGGGGGCTCTTTGCTTAGACTCCCTATCATGGAAGGATTGGAGTTTTCTATACAGGGCCTTGGGGAAAAGGATTGCTGATTGTTATGTGACCCTGATCAGTGTGATTAGGATTGTATTTTGACATAGGATTTGGAGCCCATCTAAGTGTTGAAGTTCCCGGAGACAGCTCTCCAGCTGCTGAGCCTGTGCCAGGGGTTAAGCAGCCCCCAAAAAGAGGCTCTGCTCCCTTTCCCACCTTGCCAATGCTGTTGCTGCCTTTTTGATTTGTATCCTCTGTTAGAGACATTTTTAAAACGATTCCTTATTTCATTGTGCACAAGTGTTGAGAGTCTGAGGCCCCATTTCTGATGTGTATATATATCCTGACTTGGGGCTTTTATTCAGCAAACTGTTCATTTTCCTGTCAGACAATGTCATATTCAACTCTGTTCATATTAAACCATTGTGAAGCAAAAAAAAAAAAAATAAAAAGGTGTGCGCATGTGCGCAGCTCCTGGGACGCCTCCGACCTGGCTGCCAGTGTGTGGCATGGGGGATCCCTGAGCCCACAAGGAGTTCGCAGCGCGGAGTGTGGGGAGTCGGAGGCCAACGCTGCCTCCTGGGCCTGGTCTACTGACGCGTGGCGTTGCTGTGTGGAGCATCAGATCCACGCTGCTGCTGACTTGGGGCCCCATGGCTTGGCACAGTCTCTCTCAGCTCAAGTCCCCAGCCCTCCCTGGGACCCTGGGAGGCCAGGCCCTGCATTTGAGGTCCTGGCTTTTGTCAAGTCAGGGCCCTGCAGAGACAGGTGGGCAGGGCCGGCGCGAGGGCCTTAGGCTCCGAACCAGGCTGCTGATCACAGCCATGTTCGGAGCTGGACTGGGTGGGGTCTGGCTGGCCCTGAGGGCTGAGAAGGAGAGGCTGCGACAGCAACAGCGAGTGGAAGCCCTGCACCAGGCAGCTGTGGGCCAGGGCGACTTCTGCCTGTTGAGCCACAAAGGCCAGGCTCACTGCAAGACTGACTTCCGGGGCCAGTGGGTGCTAATGTACTTTGGCTTCACTTACTGCCCTGACATCTGCCCGGATGAGCTGGAGAAGCTGGTGCAGGTGGTGCGGCTGCTGGAAGCAGAGCCTGGTTTGCCTGCAGTGCAGCCTGTCTTCACCACTGTGGACCCCGAGCGGGATGATGTCAAAGTGAGCAGGTTGCCCAGGCTAGTCACAATTACTGCATGTATTACAGCACTGGCCCCAAGGACGAGGACCCCAGGACTACATCGTGGACCACTCCATTGCCATCTACCTGCTCAACCCTGACAGTCTCTTCACTGATTACTGTGGCCGGAGGAGGTTGGCTGAGCAGATCACAGACAGTGTGCAGCAGCACATGGCAGCTTTCTGCAGAATCCTGCCTTAAGCTACTATGGCCTGGGCCCCATCATTAAACAGTTTGAGGTTGTGGCTAGTGCAAATAAAGATGTAAATTTTTCCACCCAAGTTTTAGAGCCTATCTTGAAGCCAGTTCTTAGAGTTTTCATTATAATGAATGGCAGTTTCTTTTTAATATATCAGGTCAGCCCCAGGAATTTATGCTTTTAGAGAAGCTCTTAAAATTCATGCGGGAATCAGCCTCCATCTAGCTTAGTACATGCTTCACTGGCCTTCTAAAGTAGCAAGTCTAGCAAGAAGACATAGACAGGCAGAGACTACTCTAAAGAGTCCTCCAGAGGTGTTTGCCTTGGCTGTTATTTAGAACGACTGTTCACTCCTTCCTGCAATATAGCTGCTGTCCTCCCACACAGAATTTTGAAAAATATCAATTAAAGAAAATATTTTAAACATCTTTTAAAAAGATAAAGGTACCTCTCT
>CM052652.1:95466242-95498025 GCA_028533165.1 Leontopithecus rosalia | reverse complement strand
TCAGTGTGTGGTGCTCCCTTCCCTGTGTCCATGTGTTCTCATTGTTCATCACCCACCTATGAGTGAGTATATACGGTGTTTCCTTTTCTGTTCTTGTGTCAATTTGCTGAGAATGATGTTCTCCAGATTCATCCATGTCCCTACAAAGGACACGAACTCATCATTTTTGATTGCTGCATAATATTCCATGGTGTATATGAAATTATTTAAAATTGATATGGAAAAACCAGTGGCCAAAATAAAAGAAAACAAATGAGGAGGCAAAAGAGGAAGAGAATGAAGATAAAGAAAAATATGAGGTAGAAGTTCAACAACAACAGAACAACAGCAAGATGGGGAAGCTTTGCCAACTGGATACCAGAACATTACATAACCATAATAATATGAGATTGTATGGTTAACACAGAGAGAGACAAAAAAGATCAAGAAACAGAATAGAGAGTGCAAAAACAGATGCCACAAAAAAGGAAGCCTAATATATGATTAAAATAGCAATTAAAATGATGAAAAAAGGATGAAGTGAAGGTATTCAGTCAGCGGGATAACTATGCACATGAGGAGAAACAGGCATCCATTCCAAATATTGAGCATAAATAAAGAATTATAGACCTAAATGGATATAAATTCTTTAGGAAAAAATGAAGAAAAACATCTTATGATCACGACATAGGGATGGACTTCTTTCTTTTTCTTCCCAATTGATTTAGAAGTTTATTTTGCCAGTTAGGGATCATGACCCATGACACAGCCTTAGGTGATCCTGAGAACAGGTGCCCAAGGTGGTTGAGTTAGAGCTTGATTTTATATGTTTTAGGGAGACAGAGGACATTTATCAGTATATGTGAAGTAGACTTTGGGTGGTCTGGAATGGCAGGACTTCTTGAAGCAGGGGCTTCCAGGTTATAGGTAGATTCAAAGATTTTCTGATTGGCAGTTGGTTGAAGGAGTTATTATCCAAAGACCTGAAATAAATAGAAAAGTGTGTCTGGGTTTGTGGAGACCAAGATTTTTTTCATGTAGATAAAATCTCATCAGTGGCCACTCTTAGAGGCATTATATGACAGACGTTTCCTGTTTTGATGTTTAAAAGGTGCTAGACTGTCAGCTAATCTCTTCAGGTTCAGAAAAATATCTGGAAAGGACAGAGATTCCCTACAAAATGTAAATTAGGGATGGATTTCTTAAGCCACTAAACCACATGGAAAAGGAAATGATTGATAAAGCTGACTACATTAAAATTAAACAGTTTTATTCAAAACACAAAAAGTCACAGTAAATAAATTTGGAAGACAAGCCACAGACTAGAAAACATGTGCAGAAAATTTTATGGAAAACAGGCTTAATATCCAAAATTTGTAAAGAACAACTACAAATAAATAAATAAATATAAAAAGTACTTTAATAGAAGAAATAGGCAATGTTATTAACAGGCAATTTACAGAAAAGAAAGTGTAAACCAAATAACCTATGCAAAGATTACCTTGCTAGTGATGAGGAAATACAAAATGACACAATAACATTCCATTTCATGTCAAATGGACTACTAAAAATGCTAACATTCGACAATGATAAGTGTTGAAAAGGATTGAGCAACAGGACTGCTCATACCTTGAAGGTAGTACATAGCCATGTAACCTGTTTTAAGTTCTACAAGAAGACCCCAGAGAAACTCTTCCTTATGTGTACATAGAAATAACAAACAAGAATGTTTCTTTTCAAATTATTTGTAATAGCAAACAAATTGCAAACAATCTAAATACCTACCATTAGAAGTATAAATAAACAAATTGCAACATACTTATAAATGGACTACTACACAGCACTAAAAATGGATGAGCCAGAATTCACAAGTTAACTTCGGAAATTGTAGTGAATAAAGCCAATTTTACATCAATTATATACTAGGAAATTTTTACATAGAGTTTGAAAACATGCAAATAGTGGCATATATGTTTATGCATACCTGATTATAAAGTCATAAAAACATTCTGAACAACAAACAGTACAGTCATTACCTCTGAGGAAGCAAGGAGAGGAAGGAATGGAATCAGAGAGGGTCTCAATTGTTTCTATAAAGATTTATGTTGTTTCTTGGGTTTTTTTTTGAGATAGTCTCATTCTATCACCCAGACTGGAGTACAGTGTCACAATCTTGGCACACTGCAACCTCCAGCCCCCAGGTTCAAGCAAATCTCATGCCTCAGCTTCCTGAGTCACTAGGATTACAGGCATGTGCCTCCATGCTCAGCTATTTTTTTTGTATTTTTAGTAGAGACACCATTTCACCATGTTGGCCAGGCTGGTCTCAAACTCCTGACCTCAAGTGATGCACCTGCCTTGGCCTCCCGAAGTGCTGGGATTACAGGAGTGAGCCATCACACCTGGCCTATAAAGACTTATGTTTTTCAAAAATAATCCAAACTATGAAAAATTTTTGGCTTTGACAGATTTGGATGGTGGCTATATGAGATTCATTGTATTATTCACTGAATTTGTCTATATTTCTTAAATATTTCATAATTTCACATTTTTAAATGGTAAACCTGAGCAAAAATTGAAACCCCAAAGTGTTAAGACAGGCCCACTCACCATTAAAAGACCCACTTCCATATACCAGCCTCAAAGTGTATATTAAATAAACAAATGCCGAAAGTCCATCATGCACCCTGCACACACCTAATGAGAAGGCAGGGAAATTCTATGACTAGACAAGGCAGCCATTTTTTTCTGTTCATCAAGAACTGCTTTGTACTGATCCTTGTCACCCAATATCTCTCTTTGTGGCATCCTTCAAATAAGTTTGTTTCACTTATTACTATAATTTCTCATTCCAAACAGGTTATCAAGTGGTATCTAATAAAATTATAGGAATAATCAATAGGAATAAGATTGAAATGTGCAAGTCCAGTTATCCTAGCAGCTGTAACAAATAAATCTTGGCCCTAAAAGCTTAGTGGCTTAGCACAAAAAAAGTTTATTTTTCACTCACCCAGCAGTCCATCTCTGTGTTTTTGGTGGAAGAGCTCTCCTCCAAGCAGTGATTCAGGGATGCAGACTCCTTTCATCTTTGGCATAGGTTTCCAATGTTGCTGGGCTTCTTTGCAGCAAACTATGTGAGGGGAAAGAGCATGAATAATTGCCCAACGGTGGTGTATATTGACCAGGCTTACGAATAGCTTTTACCCATCTGCTCACATATTTGCCATAACTCAGTCACATGGTCACATAAAAGTGCAAGGGAGGATGGGAGCCTTACTGCAGCCTGGGAGAAAAGAGAATTACTGGTGACCATTTAGCATTTTCTGCCACCAACAAAAGCCATGTTGCAAAGTGAGAGACAATATTGTACCAGAATACTTGGGTGAATGTTGATATGGTTCGGCTCTGTGTCCCCACCTAAATCTGACCTTGAATTGTAATCACCATAATCCCGGCCTGTCAAAGGTGGGACCAGGTGGAGGTAATTGAATCATGGGGACGGTTTCCCTCATGCTGTTTTCATGATAATGAGTGAGTCTCACAAGATGTGATGGTTTTATAAGTGTCTGGCATTTCCCCTGCTTGCACTCATTCTCTCCTTCCTGCCGCCTTGTGAAGAGGTGACTTTCACCATGATTGTAATTTTCCTATGGCCTTCTCAGCAATGCTGAACTGTGAGTCAATTAAACCTCTTTTCTTTATAAATTACCCAGTCTCTGGTATTTCTTCATAGCAGAGTGAAAACAAACTAATAGGAGTATTAGCAAGTGACTGAACTAAGAAACCAGCAACAGCAAATTTAATTACTTGGTTACTTTTTAGTCATGACTCTCCAGAGAACACAACCAGTAGGATGTGTATAAATATAAAAGGAGGTTCATTATAAGGATTGGCTCACCTAAGTCTGGAGACTGGCAAGTCCAAAATCTGCAGGGTAAGCTACCAGGTTGGACATCCTGAGAGCCACTGGTTTAGCTCGAGTCTGAAGTTAGCCTGCTATAGAACTAGGAAGAGCCAATGTTACAAAGGCAGTCTCCCAGAGAATTCTCTCTTCTCAAAGGAGGCCAGATACTTTTGTCTGTTTAAACCTTCAACTGATTGGATGAGGCCCACACACATTATGGAGGTCAAGCTGCTCTATCTAATGTCCGTAAATTGAAATGTGAATCTCATCCAAAATACCCTTGTAGAATCACCAAGAATAATGTCTGATTGAATATCTGGATACCTCGTGGCCCAGTCATATTGAAAGGTGAAATTAACCATCACAATTTCAATCTGCATGTTTCTGATAAGATTACATGATAGTTAAAGATTATGGTTAAGAGCAGGGCTTTGGAAGCAGCAGACCTGAGTTTGAATTCTTGTTCTGTCTCCTATTTGAGAAATGACTTCACATCTATCTAAGCCTCAGTTTTCTCATCTTTAAAATGGGGATAGTAATAGGCTGTTGTGAGGATTTAATAAAATAATGCATATAAAACTCTTAGCACAGGGCCCATCCCATAGTAGGTATTGGTAAAAGAGGGTTGTTTTATTCACATTGCTGGGTATATCTGACACTATACCTTGAGTGCAATACATACAGAAATACATGCTTTTGACTGGAAAAGCTAAGCGAGATTATCAAATCACTCTGGTGAAAAAGCCAGTAGTGTGGATGGAAAAGGCATGCCTGTTCTGTCTCTCAGGAAATCCACAGGGTTGGGCACAGGGCCTCAGGTTTTCATTTGGACACCCAGCAGCCCCTCAATACAGGCTGTTCACAGAAGCCCCAGTATAGTCACCAAGACAGTCCAGGTGTGAGCCCTGACTCCCCACACATGAGCCATGATGTCCCTCTAGCTTTGTTCATTCATTGTATCAGTAATCTACTGCCATGATAATGCTGCATAACAAATTATTCCAGAATTCAGTAGCTTGAAACAATAAGCATTGATTATTGTTCCCATGTATATAGGTTGTTTGACAGTTCTATTGATCTGGACCAGGCTGGGCTTGTTTTGGCTGAGCTCACACTTGTGTCCCTGCTCAACTGGCATGTTGCTGGGGGTCAATGGTTTAGGATGACCTCACTCACGTATCAATGAATGGCTGTTGGCTAGGGTGTCAGGCATGACAGGGTATGTGTCTTTCATCATCCAATAGGATAGCCTGGGCTTGCTCACATGGTCCCTATACAGGGCAGCAAGAGGAAGCAGAAAAGCCACAAGATCTCCTGAGGCCCAGGTTCATCACTCCCACCACAGTCTTTCAGTCAAAGTAAATTACAAGCCCAGTCCAGATTCAATGCCCAGGGTTGTGAGAAGGCTTGGTGTTAGGAACAATCATAAGAAACCTCTATTTATGGCTGATTGTTAACTAGTGTCACCTAATTTAGCAACAAAATGTTTCTTCCCATATGTTCGTCTGGAGAGTCCATGGCATTCCTCTCCCACTCTTAAGAGCCAAAATTAAGGATACAGAAGACTTATTTAATATCTATACTTTGTTCAAGCTGGTTTACATGCATTTGTCCTCCAGCCTTTGGTGAACTGTTTTTGGACAGGAACAGGTTAATCACCTTCAGGGAGGTTGTGGGATGGTCCATTAATTCAGCATTAGTTCCAGATTTGGCTAGCCACTTTCTCACTGTGCATTCTGGGCAAGCATTTTGGGAGATCTTATCAGGGTCAATTATTAAATAATAACAAAATTAGTGCTGAGTTGAATTAGATATGGAATTGTTTTTTAGTTAAAAATTTACCTGTCTAGCATGTACGAAACAGCAACCACGCAAGCCAAATTTAATCAGTGTCCATTAAAGTTTCATTTTAAAATATATGTGTGCATATGAAGCATAGGTATGCAGTTTATATGTGATATGTAGTTGACATAAGTATATGTTTAAGTATATAATATTTGGAGATATATAATATAAGAGTATATATTACTTATACAAATATAAGTGGGCTATAAATATATAAGTACATATAAGTACAAATATATGATTAAATACATTTATTGAAATTATATGTGAATCAATATAAATTATGCATATATTTTATTATATGATATGTGTGAGCTTCCAGGCCATTTCTGCAGCATTTTACTTAGAACTTAGAGTAAAGGTAGTCATGAAAGACTCTCCCATCAAGTTAAACCATTACTAAGCACTTTGTCAAAAATCTCCAATGTGCTTTGCAAAAAAACTGAAAGGCAAGTAGATAATGGTTTGCTCAGTATTGTAAGTTTTCACAGAGATTTAATACAAAGGCCAACCTCTGCAGTGATACTGAGTTTACATATCTGGGTACATGATATGTGGATTTCTTGTTCTAAAGAGAATTTTGAGGCATGAGGTATGTAGCCTTTATAGAGGCAGGATTTACTTTGACTCATACAGAACAAGTGTGTGTGTGTGTGTGTGTGTGTGCTTTCAATTCTTGGATGTGATTTTTTTTAAATGGCAGGTGCAATAGTTTTGCTTGCCCCAAGAAGATGACCCAAACAGTGCACTGGTTGACATTGCAGAAAGAGAAAATTCCTAGGGATATGTAGCCGATGAACCCCTTCTCCCACATTTTCTGATTGTATGCCACAGTTTGAACAGTGAGTGGAAAGACCTGTGCATTCCATAGGTCACACTCACACTGTCCCAGCAGACCTAGGAGTGTAATACATTTGATTCAGTAACTGTTCTACCCACCATTAAAATGGACTTTTCTGGCCAGGTGCAGTGGCTCACAGCTGTAATCCCAGTAATTCGGGAGGCTTAGATGGGAGTCGCTTGAGCCCAGGAGTTTGAGACCAGCCTGGGCAACATGGGGAAACCCCCATCTCTCCAAAAACTTAGCCAGGTATGGTGCACACATCTGTAGTCCCAGCCACTTGAGAGGCTGAGGCAGGAGAATCACCTGAGCCCAGGAAGTCAAAGCTACAGTGAGCCAAGATTGCACCACTGCACTCCAGCCTGGGTGACCGAGGAGACCCTGTTTCAAAAAAATAAACAAATAAATAAATATAAATAAAATGAACTTTTCATGGTTGGATCTGGTAGTTCCACATGATTTGTACCATTGGAGTCTTTTGCATCTTGAATGCTTTTTGGGTCTGAAAACACAGAATTCTGAGGATTCAGTTTACGCTTGTTTCAGTTCTCTATTGCAGCTTAACACACCACTCCAGAATGGGGTACTTTACAGAAAACTAAAAGGTACATAATAATTTGCTCATCACTTTAAGTTTCACAGAGCTTTAACACCAGGACGGACCCTTCAGTGCCACAGGTTTTACATGTACATGATATGGAGATTCATTCTTTTTTTAAAATTTTTATTGCATTTTAGGTTTCGGGGTACATGTGCAGAACATGCAAGATAGTTGCATAGGTACACACGTGGCAGTGTGTTTTGCTGCCTTCTGCCCCTTCACCCATATTTGGCATTTCTCCCCATGCCATCCCTCCCCCACTCCCCTCCAGCTGTCCCTCCCTTATTTCCCCCAATAGACCTCGGTGTGTGGTACTCCCTTCCCTGTGTCCATGTGTTCTTGTTTCAAATAGAATTTTGAGCCCATGAGAAATGTAGCCAAATTCTTTTCACTGTATATCTAATGTGTCTTTATATTCTTTCAAAGCCATGGGACTTGATGTGCAGGAGAAATTTCCGCTGCTGCCAACAATAATATCTGTGGGGTCAGAGTAGCATACAACTCCAAGGTCAGAGGTAAACCATCCCTGCCAAATAGTAGGCCCCTAGAAGGCATCACACTGATCTCAAGGCTGATGGTGGCCCAGCAAAAAATCCCACTGGTACAGGAAAGCTAGGATCCACAGATTTACCACAAATGAAAATAATTTGTTTCTTATAACAAGGACAGTAATATCCGTACAGTTTTAAATTTATAATTTAAGCACAATATAAATTTAAAAAAGTGAACAAATCTTATGTACACATCTCAATGACTTTTCCCAAACTGGCCATACCCATATAGCTATCAGGAAACAAAACGTGACCAGCACCCCAAAGCCCTTCATGTTCCCTTCAAGTTACTACCCAAACACCCAAGAATAACCATAATCTTGTTTTCTAACAGCAAAAATGTTGGTTATTACCAGTTTCTGAACTTTATATAAATGGAATTGTCAGTCACTATTCTTCTGTGTCAGTGCCAATAACATTTTAATGACACTCAAATATAGAGTACAAAGTGGGATGTACAAATTATTTGTAAATATACTCAGAGCTCTTCAAAACGTTTTACACAATGGTACTCATCTTTAAAAAGATAAATTCCACCTAGAAGCTTTTTCTTATGTTTCATAGGATAGAATATGTAACAATCTCCTCTTTATGGAGCCTTTAGAAATGAGAGTGGCACATTACTGAAAATTTAGAAACCAACATCCCTCCCCCATCAGAAAAAAAAGAAAAAGAGAATGAGAGAGAAAGACAGTGACGGAGAGATTTGTAAGCTTTCAACGAGATGTCTGAGAATGGAGTGGCTCCAGTCTTCTTCCAAATTTTGCATCAAATCGGTTCTTAATTTATTCAGGCTGAGTCACCCAACCAACCTTGTTTTTCTTTTTTCTTTTCTTTCCTTTTTTTCCCCCACAACTGTCTTGATATTTTCTTTTCCTGGCAATTTAATAGAAGCATAAACCACTTTTTGCTGACACTTGCATTTCCATGAAACTAAATAAAGCAAAAGTAACCTGTACAAACCCACTATTAACCTCTTTCAACACTGCTTGCTAAGAGGCTTGCCTGAACTGGGTGCTGAATTTCACAAAAGAACCCATCTGGCTGTTTCTGAAATGTAAATAGAGGAGGGTTTTCCCCTGGGTTTCAGCTCCCTTTACTTTAATGCTGGCATGAAAATGTCAGGAGCCATTATGAGGTCCGGGGAAAGAATACCACTCGGTTAATATTTTATAAGACAGGCTCAGACCTGGGATGGTATCTAAGTGAGGCGGGTTCTCTACACACAGGACAGAACTGGTAGCAACTGAAAAATTCAAACCCAAAGGAAGAAAGTAAAATGACTATCTGCAAATGTTAAAAGAGTTAGGGGGAGCTCATAGCTTTCTGGAGGTTCCTGGGAGCTTCTTTTCCCATCTATTTCTCTACCTTTTTTTCCTCCTCTCTTATTACTTGCATTGAGTGCTCATCAAATGTGCCTAATTCTCCTGCTCCCTTAGTTTGCACTCCCTAAAGGCAAAATCTGAGACAAGAATTCCGGACAAGCAGTGAACGTGGGAGGTGGTTGCCAGAAGCCGGAAGCAGGAGTGAGGGAGTCGGGGAGGAAGACAGGAAAGGAATGGAGGCCAACGAAGTTAGTCTCATTGACAATAGGGGCCCCATCCTGCAGGTGATTTTCTGAGGGAGTGTGGAGAACACCCCTCAGAACTGACCCTGCTTAAGTGAGGAGGCTGTGGGATTAATCTGCCACTCCTATCATTCATTGTTTGGTGGGTGGCTGCCGAGCCTGTCCAGCCTTCCCAGTTCGCTTGGACTGAGTGGAGCTCCTTGGCCAGAAGACGCCCCCAGGCAAAAAGCCAGGGAGCAGGCCAGAGGACCCCGGCAGGTGCAGCAGACTCTGTGTTGCCTGCTGAATGCAGCCTGAACCTGAAAGATGTGACTGGGCTTCTGTGAAACCCCAGGACAGCTTGGGCGTCCCAGCTATGCTTTGAGGTTCCAGAAACCAAGAACAGCCACCCAAAGATTTTGAGCAAGGGAGGCCCCTTTTTTTCTTTCCCCACTCCCTTAGCCCCAGCTTAGCTCCCTTGTGACCACGTAGGCTGGTTCTAACCACAAGGGTTGCGAGGCTTCAGTCACATGCTTGTGCCTTGGAGTACCCAGTGTCTTCTGGCTCCCTGGGGAGACAACGTGAATTATTGAGGTAGCACTTGAGAGTTACTCATGGATTGTAAAAACAGCAGAGTTTGTCTTACAAATTTAAGGAAAACATTTTAGTCATCCTGGCTGGCAATTCCAAAAGTTGGCTGATTTTTAATTATTTGCTAAAAATGAGCGAAACTCTCTAGAGAATTTTTCCGGGCTCAGGAGGTCTAAAGCGTCACCTGGTGACCAACTTGGATCGTTGCTTGTCTCAAAGTCGAGGTGTTCATTACAGGTTAGGGGGGCGCCCCTGCAATGTCTGAGGTCCTTGCCTTGCACCCTTACAGGCTCTCTCCAGAAAAAGCCCAAAGTTAAAATGCAGTTGAATCTTAGTCCAGGAATTTAAAAAAGAAGAGTGGAAATAAGATTGTAAATTGAGTCCTCTGAAAAGAAAAGAGAATTGAGCATCTCTTCATCTGCCTGTCTTCTGTTCATAAAGTTTGCTCATTTTTCCATCAAGGCTTCTGTCTTTTTCTGGTTGATTTGTAGGCATTCTTGGTGCATCCCAGAGGTTAGCCCCAACCCACTTTAATCAGTGCAAAGATCTTCTCTTTCATTTCTCTTCACATCTGTCTTTGTTTCAAACTCTGTGACTTGTAGACCTGCACATATGGGATGTCCCCAAAGTCATCCTGCAGTCTTCAAGCTTTAATAGCCAACATTATTTGAAAGTTTATATGCATTTCCTTTTTGACTTTAGTTGTATAAATTTTGAAGAAAAATATTTACATTATTTTTTATTTTGAAAATGCCTTTATTTGAGTAACCCTCTTTTGAAAAAGGACCCCATTCTTTTCTTCTTTTTTCATTTTAACTTTTTAAGTAAAAGACATCTTCAAACAAAAAGACTGAATCAAAAAATTAAAATTAAATGTGTTATTCAAAAGCCACAAAACCAAACAAACGTACTACCAACATAATGACCTTCCAAATGACGGTTCTTGCAAATTTGTCAAATGTGTATTTCTGAAAATCTTAAAGCTTGAGACTGCATCTAAGAGTCATAACACTGTCTCCTGCCTTCAGGCCTTTTGTATAGTCCATAGTTGCTGTGAGCACCTTCTCGTTTCAGGAGATGGAAGATGGCAGACTGGGTCCCTGCCCCACACAGCTCATAGTTGAGGAGGAGATAAAGACAGGGAGCAAATTAAAAACATCAGATAACAACTCATGCAAGAGGACAGAGAGTAATGGGGGCTCAGGGATAGGAGGTGACTGGGAATGGATTTCTGCAGAGACTCTCAGAGAAGCCCCAAGATGGGCCCAGGTGGGTTTGGTCCTACTCACCTTCCTTTTTAAACCAAAGCATACAGATTTACACGCAGGGCTTCAGGATGAGATTGCCTTTGATTGGAAATTTTGAAACTAATTTTAAAACCACACTGTTGAACATTGTGAAAATGCCCTGAAGTTTCTCTACCAGCTATGAATTGCTTTCATTTATTATTATCATTATTATTACTTTTGGCCAATGAATCTTAAAACACTGCAAATAAAGTTATATTTTAACTGAGCTTTTCAATAAACAAATAAAAGATCACTGTACATACAACGACAGTTTTCAGTTTTCAAGAGCTTCCTCCTTAGCTTCCAGGGCTAACATTCATGAGCACAAAAAGTGGCACTGATGGGCATGGAGGTTTGTGGGCAGATGTAGCATTTACTGGAGGCAGGGGCAGGCACACCTTGTGCAATAGGAGCAGAAGTAGAGGGGATGCATCTTGAATCCATTGAGCCATGCAGCCCCCAGGACACCAGGGCTAGCCACAGTGTGTGCTGCACAGGTACTGGGAGAAGGCTCTAAATGAATGGAAGGGACTCACAGAGTCACCTCTACTCATTAATGTGCTGTGCAGGCCTGCCCCGGTGGCAGATAGAAATGCTTGATATACGCCTGTGTCTGTCCATGCTGATCAAATACACACATCAGCATTTTTAGGGATGTGAAACCACTGACTCATAGCTCCTTTGATTTCTCTCTCTCTGTGTCTCTCTCTCTCCCCCTCCTTCTCTCTCTCCCTCCCTTCCTTCCTCCTCTCCTCCTCTTCCCCCTTCCTCCTTCTCTCCCTCTCCTCTCCCTTTCCCTCTCCTCTTACTCTCTCTCTACCCTCTCTCTCCCACTTTCTCCTTCCCCTCTCCCTTTCTCTCTGACTGTTCTCCCTCTGCCTCTCTCTCCAATTCTCTCTCTCTCTCTGTCTACTCTCTCCCTCCCTCTTTCCTTCTCTCCCTTCCTCTCTCCTCTCCCACTCCCTCTCTCTCCCTCTGTCTACTCTGTGTCTCTGCCCCACATTGCCCTGCAGCTCCCAGAACATCCAGGGGCAGAGGAGAGGCCCTTCATAAGGGACAGAGGAGAGGCCCTCCCTAAAAACCGTTGGGTTACCCTGAGCCTCTGTCTTGGCTGCCAATGGTGCAGTTGCTTGCAAACTTAATACTGTATCTCATTCAATTAATGCATGCCTCATTCCTCTTGAGCTTAACAAGATTAAAAGAATGTAGGCTGCTTGGCCTCAAATATGAATGAAAGCCTTGCTCTCAGTCTGTGGCCACCCCATAATGTTAAAACAGTCAGAAGATTAATGCACATTTGCTCTGAGCTTCTTATGCAGCACGAGGGGAGCCTGTGAGGGTGATAAGAGCTGCAAAGAAAAAGAGGGTTCAAGGCAGAGCTGGAAGTGTCAACCACCGACCCTGGCAAAAACCAGGGCTCCCATTGGTTGGTTTGTGGAATAGCAGAAGCCTGCTTTGGCCGGGGTTGAATTTCTCTCACCTTCCAGTTGAGGTGGGCCATTCGGTCCTGGTCATCTGGACCACTAGACATGTTCAAGAGCATCTGAGTGAGTGAATACCTCTCTCTGTTTATTTTCCACCCACAGAGTAGGCATGACTTTGCACAAGAAGAAGCTGCATTGATCAGATTATTCTGTGGCTTTATTGGCTGCCTGCATTATATAAACGTTTTCAATAAAAAAAATATAGGTGGACCAAAAGCAAAATACATAGTCTTAAATTTCCTATTTCCTAAAAAACGAACCATCAAATTTAACATCTGAAAAGTTCAAACTAAAGACTAGGCTTATTCTAGATAAGTTTCCTCCAGGAGAAAGACTGTTAACTGATAACTGGATGTTTGTTGGCAAAAATGGTGGTTTGACTTATGGGTTAATGATAGAAGATGGATGAGCAGAGCTTGTTATTCATTCTTCTGGACCTGTTATTTCTGTTGGGGAGAAAATCAACTAATAAGGCAATAATGCCAGATATTTATTCACCAAATATTTGTCAAGCTTAAAATAAACACCAAGCATCATGTTGATCCTCAAGGACATGGAAATGAACAAAATAGACACTTGCCCTTTACTCAAAGACCATGCCATCTAGTGGTGTATGAAACACTCAGATAAACAGTTGTGATCCAAGGTTAAATGTGCATTGAGGTCAATTGCAGTCTGAGCACAAGAAGAGGACTATGGGCACTGAAGAGGAAGGTGAGAGCCTTGAGTCTCCGGAAGTCTGAAAGTAGCAGACCCTCAGCAAAAGAAGCAATTTTATGTCCATTTCAGGTGTCTGCCAAGAACCTGGGTGGCTCTTACTTCTATTGATGTGCTTGCCATGTCAGAGAGTGAGGCTTGTGAAATAGTGTCCTTGAGGCATAATGTCCTTTGGCCATGGGGGACAAGGAAGGAGTTTTGAGGTCCAGGTTTTGACTGTGCATGGCCCAACCCCTTCATTCCATAATCATGGTGGGTGGAAGACTTAAGTCAGCTTCACTAGCACTCTAAGCTCCTTGCCATTGAATTCTGAGCCCAGTGACCCATCCAGATGACAAAGTCTATAGAGAGGAACATGGCCCTGTCAGCAAAGTTTTGACGGTAGAGATGGAGAAACAGCATGCCCATCCCGATGGCAGCTGCTGAGCTCCCCCTGGAGGGGCCTTTTGTGGATGGCCAGAAGGGGGGGTTGGAGGTCTGGGAGCACCACCCCTGTGGCGGCAACATAGGCACCTTCACCCTGTGCTCCCTGGATCAGGTTTATGTGCCCCTCACTATTTCTGCACTGCAGGGCTCTGCTCCTTCCCAACATCCAGCAATAAATCACTCCCACAATGCATCAGAGAGGAACACAAACTTTACAGGAATGCTGTAGGGAAGAAAGGAGAGTGGGGCGTCTGACACAGAATTACTAATACAGTTTAGAACGGCCATCTCAGCCTTTCTCTCCAAAGTCCCTCTCAGTTACAGTGTACCTGGGAGTTCCTCCTTCCTTACCCCACCTGCTCCTGTACTGCCCCTGTGCCTCTCTCTGCCCCCCTGCCCTCTGCCCCTTACCTGCTGGAATTTCTCCTCAATTATCAAATATGCAGTAGCTTGCTTTCTCCCCTAAATCTTGGCTGTAGCTGACACCCAGTCCTCTGAGGCCACTTCTACTTAGAAACAGGCTTATCAAAGAATCCCTTCAGCAAAGGTCATCTCTCCCATTAGGAATTCTGGTAAGGTTTGCTAGGGGAATAAATTGTCTTTAAATCACTACGCAAGCAAAGACGTGGGTGGGATGCAGAAAGGAGCCAGCAGGACTGTCTCCACCTCCTTCTTGATCCCTGGACTGAATGGTGTCTCCACCACACCTGAGGTCTCCCACCTTTCCAACCACGCCCAGAGCGCTAGCCATCCTCCATCTCCTTGTCTCCTGTGAACTGGGGAACGCAAACCTGGTGTCCTCTGCTCAACGTGTCCACAGGCATCGGCATGCCGGACCAGCCTTTCATGACGGACATCATCGAGGCCTCCTCCATCAGCCATATGCCGCAGCTGATCGACATTTACAGTGCCAGCTGGGGCCCCACAGACAATGGCAAGACAGTGGATGGGCCGGGGGAGCTCACGCTGCAGGCCATGGCTGATGGCGTGAACAAGGTAAACGGGCCTGCCCCCTGGGCGCTGGCCACTCACAAGGCAGGATAAAGCGGGTGGAGTGGTGAAGGCAACTTGGTGAACCACGGGGCCAGGAGAGCAAAGGCGGGACTGTCACCCTCTGTGCAAGTCCAGATCCTAAAGAAATCTGACAGCACAGGGGCTTAGCCATGCGGAAGGATGACTGTGGAAAGGCCTGTGAAGGATAAGGAGAGAGGGCAGAAGAGCCTTGGACATCATGCCGGCTTGGCGCCTTCGAACGACAGTGGGAGGAAGGGGGCTGGGAAGGGAGGGTCTCAGACGGCAGTCCCACCCCCCAAAACTGCCAATCACAGGCAGAAAGGGACCTGCACTGGTACCCCCAGCACCCGCTTAGTCGTTGGCTGGGAGCAGCACACAGAACGTGAGGTCTTGGCACACACAGAGTGGTAGATCCATGAGGCAGCAGCCAGGACTGTGACCGCGATGCTCGCGCTTGAAGCCCGCGGGGCAGGAGGTCTGAGCATGCGTTCTCACAGCCGCTGCTCCGGGATTAGCCCCGGCTTGGACAGAGCTGAGGAGAAGGAAGCAGGACACAGCCTTCAAAGGGATGAGTTGCAGGTCAGTGCTGCATAGGGAGAGGGAGGAGGCCCTTTTCTGAGATACTGGGGCTGGAGCCACCCCAGACCAGACAAAACCCAGGCTCAGGGACCAGATTTCCAGGCTCCAGCCTATCAGCAAGTGACTTAACCTGGCCTTGCTGTGATACTGTGGGGTCACGGAGTCACCATAATATGTAAATGAGATAAATATGCAAGTGCTTGGCACTGAGATGTGCCTGCAAAGGGTCAGCATTTGTCCCAGTCTCAACCGTCACTTAAGTAACCACCCCAAAACTTCATTGCCCAGAACACAACTGCTGCCAGGCACCGTGGCTCACGCCTGCAATCCCAGCACTTTGGGAGGCTGAGGCAGGCAGATCACCTGAGGTCAGGAGTCAAGACCAGCCTGGCCAAAATGGCGAAACCCTGTCTCTACTAAATATACAAAAAATTAGCCAGGCATGGTGACAGAGGCCTGTAATCCCAGCTACTTGGGAGGCTGAGGCAGGAGAATCACTTGAACCCAGGAGGAGGAGCTTGCAGTGAGTTGAGATTACTCCACTGCACTCCAGCCTGGGCAACAAGCGCAAAACTTCATCCCAAAAAGAAGCAAAAAGAACACAGCTCCTTTACTACACTTAGGATGCTGTGGGTCAGGAATTTAAACCAGGCATATTGGAGATGACTCATCTGTGCTCCATGATTCCTGGGGTCTCAGCTGATATGCTTGTTACTTGACCATCCATTACCAAACTGTTGTGACTTCACCAACTGTTTCAATGCACTCATCTACTTGCCACACGTGGCACAGCTCCCACGCCTTGGCTTACACAGTCTTCTCAGGCCTGTCCTCACTGTCAGGCCGACAGCAGTCCTCTCCCTGTGCTCCCAGAAGACTCTCTGTAATCAGCCTGGACGTGGGACTCACACAACAAGGTCATCGCTGTGTGTGGAGTAACAGTGATCTGGTGCTAAGTGAGGGAAAGGACAGTGCATGAGATTTTGTATGTGGGCTTTTGGATCTCCATTTTAGGAATTTGTTTTAATTTGCTTCTTATATTTTGGTAAATTTTAAATAGATGAAATGGCTATAGAAACCAGCACTATTATAAATAAATTATGAAATGCATCTGTTCCACATTCATACTTAAACTATGTGCAGTCTGTTTATGGAAAAATGCATAAGCTCATTACTTATACATGGATAACACTAAAATAAGTGAACATACAGAACACCCTGTGTTTAACACCGGCATAAAAAAGAGAATATTGGAGAAAATAAGAGTGGGCAATTGAAGGCTGCTTTTCCATCCACTTCTTGAGGTCAGAGAACATGTGTTTTTCTGCCAAGACCATCCTTGGGAACTGGCCAGGGGCTTGAGAACATAGTGGATGAGCTGTTTGGTGGGCAGATATGGAATTAATGCAGACACTAATGTTACAGTTGACAGGCTGCAAGTCACATCGAAATCTATGACTACAGTGGATGCCATTGGTGCCCACAGAGATCCCCTTTACCAGGCAGGTGTGGGGGCCATGCAGGCTGCTGTGAGTGTTGGCTGCTGATGGCTCACAGCAGCCCCTCTCACAAAGCATTGCCCTGACAGATGGAATCTTCTCTCCCAGAAAGTTATGCCCCTCCACACACACCCAGGGCACAGCCCACAGCCAGTGATGAAGACAGGAGCCTGCTTGCCTCCAACAGGGAGGAGTCTTCAATGTAATTTTTGCTCCAGAGCCACCTGTAGGCCAAGCCAAAGCTAGGTTTTACCCAAGATTGTATAGCTTTAGGATTCCTTCCCCTCTCTATCTTACTTCACTCCCTTGTTCACAGGTAACTCCTGAGAGGCCTCCCTCAAGGAGTCTGGGGCAGCTGAATCTCTGTCTCAGGCTCTGCTTCCAGGGAACACACTGCCCCAAAATTTACCTATTAGGTTTCCCTTTATCCTCTGGCTGCCAGGAAGCTTAGAGATAAGTGTGTGCCTATTACCATTGATTTTTTAGACTAGATTTTCTACCTTCTTTTTTTTTTTAAGACAAGTTCTCACTGTGTCACCCAGGCTGGAGTGCAATGGCACAATATCAGCTCACTGCAGCCTCAACCTCCTGGGATCAAGTGATCCTCCTGCTTCAGCCTTTCAACTAGCTGGGACTGCAGGTGCACAACACCATGCCCAGCTAATTTTTTGTAAATATGGGTTTTCACCATGTTGTCCAGGCTGGTTTCAAACTCCTGGACTCAAGAGATCCTCCCACCTCAGCCTTCCAAGGTGGGATTACAGGTGTGCACCACCACACCCAGCCTCTTCTACCTTATTTTTCTCCATCTCTTCACCACTCACAGCCTCCAAAATCATCCCTTAGCTTCTGTCCCTGTGGCCTGTGTTTGTATTTCTAGTGAGTCTAAGCCTTTGAACAGTAGACAATGTAAAATTTGTGAAGGAACTGATTAAATGAGCTCAGTATGATTAGATTATATTTAGCCATGAGAAATCTAACTTTGAATCCTTACTAAATTGTTGCTTGCTTAGACACATTCCTTGTCTTACCAGACTAAAGCATCTCACTAGATAAAAATTGGCAAGTTCCCACGTAACTTCCCCAGGGTCTCAGCCCCAAACAAATAGTAAACAATATTTCAAATAAACTGGGACACTTCAGCTCAGGGGCTGGCCAACCTTGGCACACACGCTGGATTAAACCCCCAGACTGGCTTTGCAAAGTCAGTTTTTCCGGAACAGAGCCAGGCCCTTCCAGGCCTTTGTGACACTCTGAGCACCTCCAACCACAGCTGTCACAGGCCCCTGGGGAAGGAAGCACATAGGGCACCAAAGGAGGGGGCTCATTTCTCAGAATCAGGCTTTTCTAGCTACTGGACCACATCCCTGTCTTCATTTAAGAGCAGGTCTGCTTTGTTGCAGGGATATTTCAGCAGGTGGAGAGCTCCTCATTACATGGGAGAGTCCTGAGTTTTAACCTCAGTCCTGCCTCCAGTGGCTGGGGAACTTCAGACTAGTCAGTGCCTCCATTCCTCATCTGCAAAACAGTCTAAGACAGTGCTTTTCAAAGTGTGGCCATAGCCCACCTAGAAGAGTGAAAAATTCAAAACTTCCTACCCCCAGTCCAACAGATGCCGCATTTTAATAAGATCCCATTAAACTTTGCAAGGTGTTGCTCTACATGATCTTGAGGATCCAAATTCTGTAATCCTGAGATCCTAAGACCCTAAAATATGGTTTCTTAAAAGCCATAATGAATAGAAAGGGACAGCAGAGGTGACTCATTTCCAGGAAGGAGCAGCCTTGTATTTCCTCACCAAGGTGATGGGTTGGACGGGTAGGTTGTGTGACCACACGCCATTTGTCCCTATGTTGAAAGAACAGAGGCCTAGGTAGCTCAACTAAATAGGTTTCTGGTAAGAATGTACCAGAAGGGGCTGGGAGCAGTGGGTCATTCCCATAATCCCAACACTTTGGGAGGCCAAGGCAGGTGAATCACCTGAGGTCAGGAGTTCAAGACCAGCATGACCAACATGGTGAAACCCCATCTCTACTAAAAATAGAAAAAATTAGCTAGGCATGGTGGCAGGCACCTGTAATCCCAGCTACTTGAGAAGCTGAAGCAGAAGAATCACATGAACCCCTGAGCCAGAGGTTGCAGTGAGCTGAGATAGTGCCAATGCACTCCAGCCTGGGCAACAAGAGTGAAACTCTATCTCAAAAAAAAAAAAAAGGAATATACCAGGAGGCATCAGGGCAATGAGATGGATTCAGGCAAGGCTTCATAATGCCTGGGACCAGACAGGCATGCTGATCCAAGGTGGCTCCAGGATGCCAGCCCCAAGAGTGTGTGGAGAGCTACGAGAGGGCTCTGTGGTCACGGGGGTAAGCCACACCCACCCTATCTGCTTCCCGCATCTGTGGCTCTCGCTTTCCAACCCATCCTTCCTCTTCCTTGAGGCTTATGCTTAGAAGTGTTTCCACTTGGACACTACCCAACTGGCACCCTTGCTCGTTACAACCTCTGCACCAGCTGCCATGTGTCCTAGATTCTTTCAGGGAAATTTTGGTCCAAAATTAGGGGAGATACCATCCCCAAGATGAGGCTCCAAAACAGAAAATGTGGTTCTGTTGGGAAAGTTCATAACTTGCAGGGTCAGAGGTCAGTCAGAAGGTTTCCAGCAAAACCCCTTTCTTTCTCCTCTGAGAACATCAAAGGATAGTTGTCTATATTCACAGTCTTCTTAGGCATCTGATGGAGCAGTTTCTTCTGAGCTGTTCAATTCTTTCAAAGGTCGGAACAGAAATATAAGACTGTATGCACCTGTATTAGTCCATTTTCATGCTGCTAGTAAAGACATACCTAAGACTGGGCAATTTACAAAAAAAAAGGTTTATTGGACTTAGGGTTCTACATTGCTAGGTAGATCTCACAGTCATGTTGGAATGTGAAAAGCATGTCTTACATAGTGGCAGACAAGAGAACAGAGCATGTGCAGGGAAACTCCCCTTTTTAAAACCATCAGATCCTATGAGACTTATTCACTATCATGAGAACAGCATGGGAAAGACCCATCACCATGATTCAATTACCTCCCACTGGATCCTTCCCACAACATGTGGAAATTCAAGATGAGATTTGGGAGGGGACCCAGCCAAGTCATATCAGCATTTCTTCTGCTGCAGGTTAAATCATGTCCCCAAATATTCATATGTTGGGGTCCTAATACCCAGTACCTGATAATGTGACCTTATTTGGAAATAGGGTTATTGCAGATGTAATTAGTTAAGATGAGGTCATAATTGGAGTAGGGTGGGCCCCAATCCAATATAATTGGTGTCTTTATTTCAAAGACCAAAAAAAAAAAAAAGAACAGGAACATCTGGGCACAGATATGCACACAGCATGTGAAGATGAAGGCAGAGGCTGGAGATGCATCTACAAGCCCAGGAAAGCCAGAGATAGCCAACAGCCCACCTGGAGCTGGGAGTGGAATGGGATAGATTTTGTCTCCAGAACTTCTAGAAATGGAATTGAATCTATTATGTCTTCAGAACTTCTAGAGATGGATTCTATTCCTAGAAGTTCTGGAAATGAAGGTGTCAGCAAGGTTGGCTGACACGCCTGTCTCCAGAACTTCTAGGGAAGAAATTTCTGTAAGTCACCCAGTGTGTGGTCCTTTGGTTGTTACTTTGTTCCTTTGGTTGTGGTCCATGGGTAGCAGCCCTGGAAAACTAACACATCTTCCAATCTCAAAACAGATGGTCAAAAAAGAGGTTCGGCAGTGTGGGAATGACCTGGTCACTGTTCAAGGTCACCTTGAGGTCACCTGGCCCTCTCCTTTACAGCCAAGATGGTCAATAGTTGATTTAATGACAACTTTTCTCTTTTTCAGGACCTTGAGAAGTCTCCCTCCCTCCCTTCTCTGACATAGCTTCCTCGAAGGAAGGAGCATGCGCAAATGCTTTTGATGCAGTCCTAATAGAGATAGATGTTTCCAAGTTGGGACAGTGATGTGCTGAAATGCTCCCAATAACATCACATCGGTAGCCTGAAATCAGACATGGAAATTGACAAACACCATAAATAAAGACCTTTTATGCCCCCCTCAGAGAGTTGGTTGTTAAACATTTACCAGCACACCCCTCTTTAGAATACTCTTCTGACTTCCCTTAAATTATAGCACTCACATACCTATGTGTTCTCCCTGCAAGTATTAGCCACCCTTCCCTCATGAGTCTGGAAGTTCCTTTTGGGAAGCGGAAAAACTGGAGGAAAAACACCTGAAACCTCAAGATTTTATGTTTCCCCAACATGACGAATTTCCTAACCAGAGTCCCAAGTTACCCCAAGACTGTGGAGGACAACTTTTCTAAGTAAGTCAAGGAAAGATCTCACATCTTAAGAGATTCAGCACTTTTACATTAAAGGCAAAGATCCTAGAAACACAATTATAAAATGGAAAACAGAGTCCTCAAAGTGAACATCATGGTGACAGCAGCAAAATGTCCATTGCTACCCTGTTTAGAAAATAATGAATATGCTTTATTATAAGGTTATGCCAGTCTGCTATTGAAATTCAAGCCAGAGTCCAAGCATCCTTCAGCGATTCCTGCAAGATGAGCCAGGTGGAGCCTGCAAAAGGGCAAACCGCCTTAACCCCCACACTGGGATCTCTATTCGTCACCTGGCATGCACCCAGCCAACCCCAGTCTCTTTAGCTTCGTGAAATCCCTGGCATTCAACAGGTATGGTGTTGTTACGACCTGTAGGTCTTACAGCAAAAAGACCTCAATCAAACACATATCAAACACACACACACAAAGACAGACAGACAGACAGACAGACAGACAGACAGACACACACACACACACACACACAAATTAGTCCTGATAAATACTAATAGGTTTAGTCGTAAAGCAAAAAGACCTTAATCAATCTGGTATTTCAAGGACAATTGGTAAGACACAGCAGATATTCATGTTGGTTTAAATAATTAATAAAAGGATCACAAGCTTTCTTGTTTATAACTACTGTTTCCGATTAATCACCCTTAACTCCATCCTCAACCTCCACAAAATTTTCTTGGATTAGATTCTTCTTCATTATAGAAGGTTGTTATTATTTTCTTTATTTCATTGCATATTCAGTTCTTCAATCTTCAGCCTTGGGCTTCTTTTGCAACACAGACTGCCATTGTCTTCTCTCTCCTGAAACTCTTTCTGGACACACAAGGGATCATAAAATGAAACATAATTGTTTTCTTTATTTTTGTTGCATATTCAGTTCTTCAATCTTCAGCCTTGGGCTTCTTTTGCAACACAAACTGCCTTTGTCTTCTCTCTTGGAACTCTTTCTGGACACACAAGGGATAATAAAATAAAACATAACCAATCAAAATCAGGTTATAATGGAAATAATTTTAAGCAAAAATATTTCTCACACTTAACACTGTGTAAAGTGCTTCAAATATACCAATCTCATGTTTTTCTTCCCCCAAGTATACTTACAATGCTTCAGGCCTTCCCAGACAGTGTTAAGTTGCCTCTCGTTGAAAGCCCACCCAGCAGGGATTTTCAAGTATGGCCTGTCTGCCGGCGGTGGGACTGCTCTGTCCCCGAGGGGCTTCCCAGCAGAGAGCAGAACCCCGCAGCCTCAGAAGGTACCTGGCAGGGTGTGTTTCCATGCCAGCGTTGGATTTCACCATGTGTCTCTGTGTGTATGTGAGTTCTGTTTTCCTTTCTTTGTTTCCTCTGGTACTTTTTTCTTTTAATCAGTCCTAATTCTAATCAGGAATCTTAGCTGATACAGCACATAGGCTCTTCCCAACAGTCCGGAAGAGATTGATCAAAGCTCTAGGTGGGGTGGACAAGTGAATGGGGGGACAAAAAGCCAATTTAAAAGAGGCATCAGATTCTGAAAGGACAATGGCACAAAGGTTCTTGCAGTTGTTACAGGGACTTTGTAAAGGAACCCATTCTCATTTATTTAAAAAATTGTCATCTGGTAAAGCCCTGTCAAATTTACTGATGACTCACAAATTAAACATTTCTGAAAAAATAAACTTATTGATAAAACAAAAATATTAGTGTTTTCAGGTTATTAAATATTCTCTTCAAAATTAAATTTTTACCTATAATATTATGTATTGATTTCAAAATAATAAACATATTTTGGTAAAACAAATATATTAGTTGCTGTTAGGTTTTTAAATATTTACTTCCAAATCATGTCATCTATTTTCATTATTGAGAAGGTCACTTGTCTTAAATTCTCAAGGAATGGAATTAAGTCTTAAATTTTATGAGATTTTTCATACCACTGGTGAGAAAGTTCGAGTAAAGATTATAGTAGAGAAAGAGAAAGTCCTTCAACAAATCTAAGAAAGTTGAAAGTACTTGGCTAATATGTTTGAAGTAGTTTATAAAGAATGTCTTGGAAGCTACTCTGAAGGTTAAGCTTCCAAAAATATATGGTGAAGTGCTAAGTAGTTCCATGCTCAAGAGATACACATGAATAATTCAGATGGCAGTATAAGTTTTGAAGTATGGGAAAAATGACTCCCCAATCATGAGTCTAATACAATAGTGTAAATGATACAACAAAAATAAAGAAACCAATAACAATCTTCTATAATGAAGAAGAATTTAATTAAAGAAAATTTGGGGGAGGTTGAGGATGATTAATTTGAAACAGTAATTAAAAACATAGAGAGCTTGTGATTCTTTTATTAATTATTTAAACCTACATGAGTATCTGCTGTGTCTTACTGATTGTCCTTGAAATACCAGATTGATTGAGGTCTTTTTGCTGTAGGATTGAACCTATTAGTATTTATCAAGATTAATTTGTGCATGCGTGTGTGTGTGTGTGTGTGTGTGTGTGTGTGTGTGTGTTTGATATGAGTTTGATTGAGGTCTTTTTGCTGTAGGACCTACAGGTCACATCAACACTGAACCTGTTGAACGCCAGGGATTTTATGGAGCTAAGGAGACTGCGGTTGGCTGGGTGCATGCCAGGTGGAGGGTAGTGATCACTGTGTAGGGGTTGGGGCGGTTTGCTTTTTTGCGGGCTCTTCCTGGCTCCTCTGGCAGGAATTCCTAAAGGAGGCTTGAACTCTGGCACAGGCCTTCTTCAGATCGCAGATGTGATCGTCTTGTGTTTGGCTTTCTTGGGGATTCTCAGCGGAATGCCTGGACATCTGTCTGTTGCTTGGATTCAGCACAGAAAACTTTGGAGACGCCCTTCACACCTGATCAGTCCCCACGGGAATCCAGTTCCTGGTGTCGCCACCTCTGCTACACACTAGGCTTGTCTCTTTGTGATTATTCCCTCCATGTCCAGACAGTAGTGCTGAGAAGTAGAAGTCCCTGGGCTTGGAGATCAAGGCAGGGCCCCTTGGTGGGTGGCCCAGGTCGAAATGTGGCAGTCAGCTCATGGGGCTGGGGAACGTTCTGGTGACACCCAGAGTGCCCGCTTACAGGTCGGAAGCTCCCCGATTCTCCACCCAACCAGAAACGAAGAGTGGGCTCAAGAGGTACTGAGGTCAGGACTGTCTGGGTCCTATGCTGCTTGTGGCATGCAGTTTCCTTCCAGGTGCTGCCTCTGCAACCGAATCCACCTTGAACCTGGGCGGCAGCAGCTGGACAGCGCCAATATTGCGCTCCCCAGCTGGGCACGCGAAAGCGCATGCGCAAGACACCTGTCACAAGTGCCAGCTTTGAGCAGGGGCTCGCGTCACAGTGACGGCCACGGTTGCCTGGGGAATGATCTCAGTGGCTTAGAAAAGCAGGGTCCTTTCGTGGCAGTGCCTCAGCGTTTAGCAAAGGACGCTTTCTCTGCCCGATCATCGCCGAGTCCTGCGATTTCAGGAATCCGGCAGGCCGAACCAGGCAGAAAAAAAGATCTGGTGGGGCTTCAGGAATGTCCACGGTGATCCCCAAATAGCCCCATAATGTTTCAGGCCTGTCCAGACAGTGTGAAGGTGCCTCTCATTGAAAGCCCTTCCGGATAGGATTTCCAGGTACGACCTGCCTTCCTGCGGCGGGGTTGCTCTGTCCCCGAGGGGCTTCCCGGCAGACAGCAGAACCCTGCAGCCTCAGGAGCTGCCTGTCACTGTGTGTTTCCGTGCGAGTGTTGGATGTCTCCGCGTGTCTTTCTGTGTGTATGTGAGTTTGAGTATGCATGTATATTTTTATGTCGATGAGTGTGATGAGTGTGTGCGTGTGTGTGTGTGGGACATGATGACATGAGTATGGCCAGTGCACTCCAGCGCGGTTTCTCTGTAGTCTGCCTGCCTTCTGATCCCGGTCTGCGTTTGGCTTAGTTTGGGGGCTGTGGCGCCCTGCACTCTTTGTTTTCTTGGTGCTTTCCAAAGCCTCAGTGTACTGGGGTCTGGCTCTCACCTGCAGGTGTCATAATCACCTGCTCATCCGGAGCTGGGTAACTCCTCGACAAACAAGACGGGTGCAACACACCTACAATCATTTTCCTCCAAGAGCCCTTGGTCCTGTGGCACATCTAGGGCTAGAGGGACCCTAGCCGTCCCATCCTCAGGACCCCTTGAGGGGCTCCAGTGGTGTCCTTAATCTTACGTTTATTTCATCTACTTTGGATTCTTGTTAAAAGACAGATTGTAATTCGTGTGTTGGAGTAAGCCTGAAATTCTGTATTTCTTGTAGGCACTCAGTGGATGCCAATGACTAGGGGTCCTGACGGACATTTGGAGGAGCAAGTCTCAGTATTTTTCTTTTGAAATAAGAATTGTAGTATTAAGTCTGCAATTAAAAATCTTTTCTGTATATCATCTTCATTTTTCTTTCTAATTACTTTTCTAATAAAATTAAAACACACTGATTGCCAACATCAAGGGAAACAGATTGATAGTTCATAAATTTACTCTTTTTAAATGACTAATTTAGTTGACTCTCGGTTACCTAGGGACAGATTACAAGGTATGTCTTAGCCATGGTATGAAATAACAGTGGGCTTGGTATCATAAATAAGTGAAATATCAGTCATGTAAGGAAAACAATATATTTACAGTAAAATGTAATTCTGTTTAGAATTATGTGGTATCTACTTTAGCTTGCAAATGTTCCAAGACCTCAAGTGTCCGAGTAATTTTGGGGTGCAGGGCCTCCTTTTTTTCCACCCTATAAAGAACAGTGGTCTGCATATGGGAATTACAAAATCTTTGCAGAGAATGTGCTGTGATTGGTGGAGCTTTCTAACATATTGACTGCACATACTCATGTACTTTGAGTTATTTGACTCATTTTTGCATGATCTTTGAAATGGTAAATGTATTCTGAAATGTCGGATGTGAATTTTAAATGAATTAGTTTTAAATAATCTTTTATATGGCATTTTAGTTGGTTTTAAATTCTCTCAGTTTTCGGATATGAGAGAACTTTTCCTTTTTCTCTCTTCAGTTGCTTAGAAATTATTTGTTTACATAAACATGAAGACACATGCATGCATGTGGGAAAACAATGTGTGTAGTTGCTCCCAGGTTGAGCATTTCAGTTATAGAAGTCATTTGTGATAAGTTATGGAACCTAAAATGCTCTGAGTAAATTGTAATTAGGGACAATTAAGAAAGGTCGAGGTAATCTTTTAAAATAATTTTTCATGAATACATTTCTTCCATCAGTTATATGGTCATTTACAGGTAAAGTACTATAAAGTATAATGAACCGGTTACTTTTCACTTCCTGTTGCATAAATGTTAACAAAATATGGTAGTCCTATACTGTATCAATTAGAAAGAGCTAAGTTTTCAAGAATCTAACTTAAGCAAGAATGTTGAACAGAGGAAATTTATTTTTATCATTAAATAACCTTAGGTATATGTATATTTTTTCTTCAGAGAACCAGTGGAGGAAAACATGGCTTCTCTCCTGAGGAAGAAAACATGAAGTTGGAATAAGTTAAGCACTTTACACTGTGTTAAGTTTGAGAAATTTTTTGCTTAAAATTGTTTCCACCATATTCTGGTTTTGATTGGTTATGTTTCATTTTATTATCACTTGTGTGTCCAGAAAGAGTTCCTAGAGAGAGAAGACAAAGGCACTCTGTGTTGCCAAAAAAGCCCAAGGCTGAAGTTTGAAGAACAGAATATGCAATTTTGCAAGGGACTTGGAGACAAGAAAAAACATGTCAGGTATGTTGGATGCTAAAACCTTGTCTTTATGGATTAACTGTCAATGTTTATTATTTTCTCATCACAGAAAAAATGTGAAAATAATTGCAGTACAGGATCTTTCTTAAAATGTTCTTTAGTGGAAACAGTATTTCAGAAACAGATTTCATCCACTTATTAAGCTCCCACACATGGTTATACTCTGGATGTAGCTGTAAATAAGAGTGATAATCTGACACAGGGAATTGCTTTTTTCTGGAGAAGAGATGTTGACAACAGTTTCTCTTTACAGGTCAAAAAAGCAATTTGATCTAAGTACTTTGTCCTAAGGTGATGATGTTTTATGTCAAAACAATAAAGTTTCTAAGCTCCCTTAGCCTATTGTAAATGTTGAAATTTGGGTTAAATGCTTCTCTCTGGTGAAATAAAGAGAGGTGAAAAGATGGCCCAGGAAGATTTTAATTTTTGTTCTGTTTTCCTTTCTTTGTTTCCTCTGGTACTTTTTTCTTTTAATCAGTGCTAATGCTAATCAGGAATCTTAGCTGATGCAGCACACAGGCTCTTCCCAACAGTCTTGAAGAAAGTGAACAAACTCTGGGTGCAGTGGGCAAGTAAATGGGTGAACAAAAGCTAATTTAAAAGAGGCATCGGACTCTGAAAGGACACTGGCACAAAGGTTCTTGCATTTGTTACAGGGATTTTGTTAGGAACCCTGTTCTGATTTCTTTAAAAAATTGTCTTCTGGTAAATCTCTCTCAAATTTATTGAGGACACACGTATTAAGTATTTCTGAAATAATAAACATATTGATGGAAGAAAGATATTAGTGTGGTCAGGTTTTTAAGTATTTACTTCAAAAATTAAATTTTTACCTCCAAAATTCTATATTGATTTCAAAAAGAATAAACATATTTTGAGAAAACCAATATATGAGCTCTTGTTAGGTTTTTAAATATTTACTTTCAAATCATGTCACCTGTTTTTGTTGTTTAGAATGTCACCTGTCTTAATCTCTCAAAGAATGGCATGAAGTCTAAAATTTTATGAGATTTTTAAACCACCAGTGAGAAAGATCGAGTAAAAATTATGTCAGAGAAAGATAAAGTTCTTCAACAATCTAAGAAAGTTGAAAGTAACTGACTGATATTTTTGAGATAGTTCATGTACAATGTCTTGGGAGCTATCCTGAAGGTTAAGTTTCCAAAAATATAGGGTAAAGTACTAAGAAGTTTTATGATCAGGAGATACACACAAATAATTTCGACGGCAGTGTATCTTTTGCAGTAAGTCAATGATGACACCCCAATCGTGAGTCTAAAACAATAGTATAAATGACACAACAAAAATAAAGAGAACAATAACAATCTTCTATTGCGAAGAAGAATTTAATTCAAGAAAATTTTGTGGACGTTGAGGATGGGGCTGAGGATGATTGAAAACAGTAGTTATAAACATAAAGAGCTGTGATCCTTTTATTAATTATTTAAACCTATATGCGTATCTGCTCTGTCTTATTACTTGTCCTTGAAATACGAGACTGACTGAGGTCTTTTTGCTGTAGGACTAAACCTACTAGTATTTATCAAGACTAATTTGAGTGTGTGTGTGTGTGTGTGTGTGTGTGTGTGTGTGTTTGATATGAGTTTGATGGGGGTCTTTTTGCTGTAGGACCTACAGGTCCATGAACATTGAACCTGTTTAATGCCAGGGATTTCACGGAGCTAAGGAGACTACTGTTGGCTGGGTGCATGCCAGGTGGTGGGTAGTGATCCCTGTGTAGGGGTTGGGGCGGTTTGCTTTTTTGCGGGCTCCTTGGAGGCTTGGACTCTAGCACAGGCCCTCTTCAGATCGCAAATGTGATCTTCTTGTGCTTGGCTTTCTTGGGGGTTCCCAGCGGCATGCCTGACATCTGTCTTGATTTTGAATTCACCACACAGAACTTTGGAGACGATCTCTACACCTGATCGGCCTCCATGGGAAGCCAGGTCCAGGTGTCGCCACCTCTGGGGCACACTGGCCTTGCCTCTTTGTGGTTGTTCCCTTCATATTCAGACAGTAGTGCTGCGAAGCAGGAATCCCTAGGCTTGGAGATCAAGACAGGGCCCCTTGGTGGGTTGCCCAGGTCAAATGTGGCAGTCAGCTCATGGGGCTGGGGAACGTACTGGTGACCCCCAGAGTGCCCGCTGCCAGGTCGGAAGCACCCTTATTCTCCACAAAACCGGAACAGAGGAGTGGGCTCAAGGAGGTACTGAGGTCAGGACTGTGTGGATCCTACGCTGCTTCTGGCACGCAGTCTCCTTCCAGGGTCGCCCCTGCAATCGAATCCACCTTGAACCTGTGCTGCAGCAGCGGGACAGCGCCGATATTGAGGCTCCCCAGCTGGGCTCGCGAAAGCGCATGCGCAAGCCGCCTGTCACAAGCCCTAGCGCTGAGCCGGGGCTCGCGTCACAGTGACAGCCAACGGTTGCCTGGGGGAACGATCTCAGCTGCTTACCAACTCAGGGGACCTCCGTGGCAGTTCCTCAGGTTTGGGCAACGGACCCTTTCTCCCCGCGATCATCGCAGAGTCCTGCGGTCTTAGGAATCCAGCATGGCGAAACAGGCCAAAAAACGATCTGGAGGGGCTTTAGTGACCATGCCGATCTCCAAGTATTTCCACGATGCTTCAGGCCTGTCCAGACAGCGTGAATCCGCCTCTCATTGAAAGCCCTCCCGGCTCGGATTTCCAGGTTCGGCCTTCTGGTCTGTAGGGCTGCTCTGTAACCGAGGGGCTTACTGGTAGAGAGCAGAATCCCGCAGCTTCAGGAGCTGCCTGGCAGGGTTTGTTTCCGTGCGACTCTTGGATGTCTCCGTGTGTCTTTCTGTGTTTATGTGAGTGTGGGTATGCATATATATTTCTGAGTGTGTCGACTAGTGTGTGCGTGTGTGTGTGTGTGGGACATGCTGATAGGAGTGTGGCCAGTGCACTCCAGCGCGGTTTCCCTGTAGTCCGCCTTCCTTCTGATGCCAGTCTGCATTTGGCTCAGTTTGGGGACTGCAGCGCCCAGGACTCTTTGTTTTCCTGGTTCTTTCCGAAGCCTCAGTGTAGTGGGGTCTGGCTCCCACCTGCAGGTGTCATAATCACCTGCTCGTCCAGAGGTGGGTCACTCCTCTAGAAACAAGATGGGTGCAACACACCTACAATCAGTTTCTTCCAGGATCCCTTGGTTCCGTGGCACATCTAGGGCTGAAGGAACCCTAGATGTCCCATCCTCAGGACCCCTTAAAGGGCTCCAGTGGTGTCCTTAAACTTATGTGTATTTCGTCTACTTAGGATTCTTGTTAAAAGACAGATTGTATTTCGTGTGTTCGAGTGAGTGTGAAATTTTGTATTTCTTGTAAGTGCTCAGTGGATGCCACTGATTAAGGGTCCTGATTGACATTTGGGGGAGCTAGTGTCAGTATTGTCAGTTTGAATTAAGTATTGTAGGTGTTGAGTCTGTGATTAAAAGTCTTTACTGGATATCATCTTCATTATTCTTCCTAATTACTTTCTTAATAAAATTAAAACAAACTGGTTGCCAATATCAAGGAAAACAGATTGATAGTTCATAAATTTACTCTTTATGAATGACTAATTTAGTTGACTCTTGGTTACGGAAGGACGGGTTACAAGGTATGAATTAACCATGGTATGAAATATCAGTGTTCTTGGTATCATCAAGAAGTGAAATATCAGTCATGTAAAGAAAAATTAATACATTTATGGTGTAATGTAAGTCTGTTTAGAATTACTTGGTATCTAATCTAGCTTGGGAATGTTTCTAGATTTCAGCTCACTGAGCAATTTTTGAGAGCAGGGCCTCTTTTTTCCTCAACTCTCTGAAGAACAGTGCTCTGCATATGAGAATTACAAAATCTTCACAGAGAATATGCTGTGATTGGTGAAGCTTTCTAACATATTGGCTGTGAATACTCAGGTTCTTTGAGTTCTTTGACACATTTCTATATGGTGTTAGGAATGGTAAATGTATTCTGAAATATAGGACATAAATTTTAAATGAATTAGTTGTAAATGACCTTTTATAAGACATTTCAGTAGGCTTTATATTCTCTGGGACTTCAGATATGTGAGAACTTTTCCATTTGCTCTTCTCAGTTGCTTAGAAATTATTTGTTTACATAAACGTGAATACAAAGTGCATGCATGCTGTAAAAGAATGTGTGTAGTTAATCCCAGGTTGATCATTGCGCTGTAGAAGTCATTTGTGATAAGTTATGATACTGAAACACTCTGAGTAAATCAAAATTTGGGACAATTAAGAAATGTCGAGATAATCCTTTAAAATAATTTTCCAGAATAAATTTCTTCCATCAGTTATATGGTAATTTACAGGTAAAGTACTATAAAGTATATTAAATTGGTTACTTTTCAATTCCTGTTGCATAAATGTTAACATAAGGTGGTCCTATACTGTATTAATCAGAAAGTGCTAAGTTTTCAGGGACCTAACTTAGGCAAGAATGTTGAACAGAGGAAATTAATTTTTATCATTAATTAATCATTAGGTATATGTGTATTTGTTTCAGAGAACCAGCAGAGAAATGCATACCTTCTCTCCTGAGGAAGAAAACATGTGGTTGGAAAAAGGTAAGCACTTTATACAGTGTTAAGCTTGAGAAATGTTTTTGACTAAAATTTTTCCCATCATATCCAGGTTTTGATTGGTTTTGTTTCATTTTATTATCCCTTGTGTGTCTGGAAAGAGCTCCAAGATAGAGAAGACAAGGGCAGTCTTTGTTGCAAAAGAA
>CM052652.1:95421455-95465742 GCA_028533165.1 Leontopithecus rosalia | reverse complement strand
TTTTTCCCATCATATCCAGGTTTTGATTGGTTTTGTTTCATTTTATTATCCCTTGTGTGTCTGGAAAGAGCTCCAAGATAGAGAAGACAAGGGCAGTCTTTGTTGCAAAAGAAAGCCAAGGCTGAAGTTTGAAGAACTGAATATGCAACTTTGCAAGGGACTTGGAGACAAGAAAAATCTTGTCAGGTAAGTTGGACACTAAAATCTTGTCTTTAGGAATTAACTGTCCATATTTATTACTTTCTCATCACAGAAAAAAAATGTGAAAATAATAGCCAGATAAGACTTGTCTTAAAATATCCTTTAGTGGAAACAGTATTTCAGAAACAGATTACATCCACTTATGAAGCTCCAACACATGGTTATCCTCTGGTTGTAGATGTAAATAAGAGTGATAATCTGAAACAGGGAATTGCTTTTCTCTAGAGAACAGATGTTGACAACACTCTCTCTTTAGGTGCCTAAAAAGCAATTTGATCTAAACATCTTGTACTAAGGTAATGATATTTTATGCCAGAACAATAAAGTTTCTAAGCTCCCTTGGCCTATTCTAAATGTTGAAATTTGGGTTAAATGCTTCTCTCTGTTGAAACAAAGAAAGGTGAAAAGATGGCCCAGGAAGATTTTAGTTTTTGTTCTGTTTTCATTTTTTTGTTTCTTCTGGTATATTTTTGTTTCAATCAGTCTTAACGTGAATCAGGAATCTTAGCTGATGCAGCTTATGGGGTCTTCCCAACAGTCCAGAAGAAATTAATCAAAGCTCTGGGTGGTCTGGGCAAGTGGATGGGTGAACAAAAAGCTAATTTAAAAGAGGCATCAGACTCTGAAAGGCCAGTGGCACAAAGGTTCTTGAAGCTGTTACAGGGACTTTGTAAGGGAACCCATTCTGATTTCTTTAAAAAATTGTCCTCTGGTAGAGCACCGTCAAATTTTCTGATGACACATAAATTAGACATTTCTGAAATAATAAACATTGATAAAGCAAAAATATGAGTGTTGTCAGGTTTTTAAATATTTACTTCAAAAATTAAATTCCCCCCCCCCAAATTCTATGTTGATTTCAAAAAGAAAAAACATATTTTGATAAAGCAAAAATATTGGTTGTTGTTACATTGTTAAATATTTACCTCCAAATAATGTCATCTATTTTCATTACTGAGAATGTCACTTGTCTTAATTTCTCAAAGAATGGCATGAAGTCTTAAATTTTATGAGATTTTGCATACCAACAGTGAGAAAGATTGAGGAAAAATTATAGTAGAGAAAGAGAAAGTTCTTCAACAAATCTATGAAAGTTAAAATAATTGGCTAATATTTTTGAGGTAGTTTATGTAGAATGTCTTGGGAGGTATCCTAAAGGTTAAGTTTCCAAAAATACAGGATAAAGTACTAAGTATTTTCATGATCAAGAGATACACATGAATAATTCGGAAGGCAGTATATCTTTTGCAGTATGGCAAAAATGACACCCCAATCATGAGTCTAATACAGTAGTGTAATTGACACAACAAAAATAAAGAAAACAATGACAATCTTCTATAGTGAAGAATAATTTAATTCAAGCAAATTTTATGGAGGTTGAGGATGGAGTTGAGGATGATTAATTGGAAACAGTAGTTCTAAGAACAGAGAGCTTCTGATTATTTTATTAATTATTTAAACCCATGTGAGTATCTGCTGTGTCTTACTAATTGTCCTTGAAATGCCAGATTGATTGAGGTCTTTTTCCTATAGGACTAAAATCATTAGTATTTTCAGGACGAATTTGTGTGTGTGTGTGTTTGTGTGTGTGTGTGTGTGTGTGTGTGTGTGTGTGTGTGTGTGTATGTTTGATATGAGTTTTATCGAGGTCTTTTTGTTGTAGGGCCTATGGGTCATATCAACACTGATCCCATTGAATGCCAGGGATTTCACGGAGCTAAAGAGACGGCTTGGCTGGGTGTATGCCAGGTAGTGGATAGTGATCCTGGTTTGGGGCTTGGACTCTGGCACAGGCCCTTTTCAGATAGCAGGTGTGATCTTCTTGTGCTTGGCTTTCTTGGGGGTTCTCAGCGGTATGCCTGGGCATCTGTCTCTGGCTTGGATTCACCACAGAGTACTTTGAGGACGTCCTCTCCACCTGATCGGCCTTCAAGGGAAGCCACTTCCAGGTGTCGCCACCTCTGCTGCACACTGGGCTTTCCTCTTTGTGCTTGTTCCCTCCATGTCCAGACAGTATTGCTGAGAAGAAAAAGTCCCTGGGCTTGGAGATCAAGGCAGGGTCCCTTGGGGGGTGGCCCTGGTTGAAATATGGCAGTCAGCTCTGGGGCCGGGGAACTTTCTGGTGACATCCGGAGTGCCCGCTGCCTGATCTGAAGAGCCCTCATTCTCCATCCAATGTGTGGGCTCAAGGAGGTACTGAGGTCAGGACTGTCAGGGTCCTATGCTGCTTGTGGCACACAGCCACCTTCCAGGCGCCTCTTCTGCCACTGACTCCACCTTGTACCTGTGCGGCAGCAGCTGCACAGCGGCAACATTGCTTTCCCCAGCTGGGCACCCGAAAGTGCATACGCAATTAGCCTGTCACAAGGGGCTGTGCTGAGCCGGGGATCTCGTCACAGTGATAGCAAATGTTGCATGGGGAGCGATCTCAACGGAATAGAAAAGCAGGGGACCTCCGTGGCAGTGCCTCAGCATTGGGCAACGGACCCTTTCTCCATGTGATCATCGCCGAGTCCTGCGATTTTAGGAATCCGTCAGGCCAAACCAGGCGGTAAAAAGATCTGGCGGGGCTTCAGGGATGCCCAGGGCAATCCCCAAGTGTCCTCATGATGCTTCAGGCCGGCCCAGCTAGTGTGAAGGTGCTTCTCGTTGAAAGCCCTCCCGGCTGGGATTTCCAGGTAAGGCTGGCATTCCTGCTGTGGGGCTGCTCTGTCCTCGAGGTGCTTCCCAGCACAGTGCAGAACCCCGCAGACTCAGGAGCTGCCTGGCAGGGTGTGTTTCCGTGCGACTCTTGGATGTCTCCATCTGTCTTTCTGTGTGTATGTGAGTGTGTGTATGCATGTGCCTTTCTGAGTGTGTTGATCAGTGTGTGAGTGTGTATGGAGGTGGGACATGCTGACACGAGTGTGGCCAGTGCACTCCAGCGCGGTTTCTCTGTAGTCCACCTGCTTTCTGATGCCAGTCTTCGTTTGGCTCAGTTTGGGGACTGCAGCACCCCACACTCTTTGTGTCCCTGGTGCTTTCGGAAACCTTGGTGTAGTGGTGTCTGGCTCCCACCTGCAAGTGTCATAATCACCTGCTCATACTGTGGCGGGTCACTCCTCGAGAAACAAGACAAGTGCAACACACCTACAATCAATTTCCTCCAAGAGCCCTTGGTCCTGTGGCACAACTAGGGCTGAAGGGACTCTAGCTATTGCATCCTCAAGACCCCTTGAAGGGCTCCAGTGGTGTCCTTAAACGTATGTGTATTTCCTCTACTTAGGATTCCTGTTAAAAGACAGAATTTATTTCGTATGTTGGAGTGAGCGTGAAATTCTGTATTTCTTGTAGGCACTCAGTGGATGCCACTGATTAGGGGTCCTGATTGATATTTGGGGGAGCAAGTCTCAGTATTGTTCTTCTGAATTAAGAATTATAGGTGTTGAGTCTCTAATTAAAAGTCTTTTCTGGATGTCATCTTCATTATTCTTCCTAATTACTTTCTTAATAAAATTAAAACAACTGACTGCCAACATCAAGGAAAACAGATTGATAGTTCATAAATTTACTCTTTATGAATGACTAATTTAGTTGACTCTTGGTCACCAAAGGACAGGTTACAAGGTATGAGTTAGCCATGGTATGAAATGTCATTAGGCTTGGTATTATAAAGAAGTGAAATATCAGTCATGTAAGGAAAATTAATATATTTTGAGTAATGTAATCCTGTTTAGAATTATTTGGTATCTAGTCAAGCTTGAGAATGTTCCTAGATTTCAGCTAACCAAGCAGTTTTTGAGAGCAGGACCTCCTTTTTATTCTACTCTCTAAAGAGCAGGGGTCTGCATATGGGAATTACAAAATCTTCGCAGAGAATGTGCTATGGTTGGTGGAACTTTCTAACATATGGGCTGCCCATACCCATGTTCTTTGAGTTCTTTCACACATTTCTATATGATCATTGGAACGGTAAATGTATTCTGAAACATAGGATGTAAATTTTAAATGAATTAGTTTTAAATGACCTTTTATAAGACATTTCGGTAGGCTGTACATTCTCTAGGACTTCGGATATGCGAGAACTTTTCCATTTGCTCTTCTCAGTTGCTTAGAAATTATTTGTTTACGTAAGCATGAATACACATGCATGCATGTTGAAAAACAATGTGTGTAGTTACTCCCAGGTTGATCATTTCACCTGTAGAAGTCATTTGTAATAAGTTATGGACCCTGAAATGCTCTGAGTAAATCATAATTTGGGACAATTAAGAAATGTCGAGATAATCCTTTAAAATAATTTTCCAGAATAAATTTCTTCCATCAGTTATATGGTAATTTACAGGTAAAGTACTATAAAGTATATTGAATTGGTTACTTTTCAATTCCTGTTGCATAAATGTTAACAACATAAGGTTGTCCTGTACTGTATTAATCAGAAAGTGCTAAGTTTTCAGGGACCTAACTTAAGCAAGAATGTTGAACAGAGGAAATTTATTTTTATCATTAATTAAACATTATATGTATGTGTATTTGTTTCAGAGAGCCAGCAGGGGAATACATATCTTCTCTCCTGAGGAAGAAAACATGTGGTTAAAAAAAGGTAAGAACCTTGGGAAAATGTGGCACATACACACCATGGAATATTATGCAGCAATCAAAAATGATGAGTTCGTGTCCTTTGTAGGGACATGGATGAATCTGGAGAACATCATTCTCAGCAAATTGACACAAGAACAGAAAAGGAAACACCGTATATACTCGCTCATAGGTGGGTGATGAACAATGAGAACACACGGACACAGGGAAGGGAGTACCACACACTGAGGTCTATTGGGGGAAATAGGGGAGGGACAGCAGGGGGGGAGCGGGGGAGGGATGGCATGGGGAGAAATGCCAAATATGGGTGAAGGGGCAGAAGGCAGCAAAACACACAACTATCTTGCATGTTCTGCACATGTACCCCAAAACCTAAAATGCAATAAAAATTAAAAAAAAAAGGTAAGCACTTTACACAGCGTTAAGCTTGAGAAATGTTTTTACCTAAAATTGTTCCCATCATAACCAGGTTTTGATTGGTTTTGTGTCATTTTATTATCCCTTGTGTGTCTGGAAAGAGCTCCAAGAGGGAGAAGACAAGGGCAGTCTGTGTTGCAAAAGAAGGCTAAAGCTGAATTCTGAAGAACTGAATATGCAACTTTGCAAGGAGTTTGGAGACAAGGAAAATCTTTTCAGGTAAGTTGGATGCTAAAACCTTGTCTTTAGGGATTAACTGTCCATATTTATTATTTTCTCATCACAGAAAAAAATGTGAAAATAATAGCTGGATAAGACCTGTTTTAAAATATCCTTTAGTGGAAATGATATTTCAGAAACATATTACATCCACTTATGAAGCTCTCACACATGGTTGTGCCTCTGGATGTAGATGTAAATAAGAGTGATAATCTGACTCAGGGAACTGCTTTTCTCTGGAGAAGAGATGTTGATAAGAGTCCCTGTTTAGACCCCCCAAAAATTCGCTCTAAACATTTTGTACTAAGGTTATGATGTTTTATGCGAAAACAATAAAATTTCTAAGCTCTTTTAGCCTATTCTAAATGTTGAAAATTGTGTTAAATGCTTCTCTCTGGTGAAACAAAGAAAGGTGAAAAGATGGCTCAGGAAGATTTTAGTTTTTGTTCTGTTTTTATTTCTTTGATTTCTGTGGTATTTTTTTTGTTTCAATCAGTCCTAACGCTAATCAGGAATCTTAGCTGATGCAGCATATAGTCTCTTCCCAACAGTCCAGAAGAAAGTGATCAAAGCTCTGGGTGGGGTGGGCAAGTGAATGGGTGAACAAAAAGCTAATTTTAAAGAGACATCAGACTCTGAAAGGACAGTGGCACAAAGGTTCTTGCAGTTGTTACTGGGACTTTGTAAGGGAACCAGTTTTGATTTCTTTAGAAAATTGTCCTCTGGTAAAAATCCCTGTCAAATTTACTGAAGACACGCAAATTAAACATTTCTGAAAAAATATACATATTGATAAAACAAAAATATGAGTGTTGTCAGGTTTTTAAATATTTACTTCAAAAATTAAATTTTTACTTCCAAAATTCTATATTGATTTTAAATAGAATAAACATATTTTGATAAAGTAAATATTTTGGTTGTTACGTTTTTAAATATTTACCTCCAAATAATGTCATCTATTTTCATTACTGAGAATGTCACTTGTCTTAATTTCTCAAAGAATGGCATGAAGTCTTAAATTTTATGAGATTTTGCATACCAACAGTGAGAAAGATTGAGGAAAAGTCCTTCAACAAATCTAAAGTTAAAAGTAATTGGCTAGTATTTTTGAGGTAGTTTATGTAGAATGTCTTGGGAGGTATCCTAAAGGTTAAGTTTCCAAAAATATAGGATAAAGTACTAAGTAGTTCCATGTTCAGGACATACACACGAATAATTCGGAAGGCAGTATATCTTTTGTGGTATGGCAAAAATGACACCCCAATCATGAGTCTAATACAGTAGTGTAATTGACACAACAAAAATAAAGAAAACAATGACAGTCTTCTATAATGAAGAGTAATTTAATTCAAGCAAATTTTGTGGAGATTGAGGATGGAGTTGAGGATGATTAATTGGAAACAGTAGTTCTAAGCAGAGAGCTTCTGATGATTTTATTAATTATTTAAACCTATATGAGTATCTTCTGTGTCTTAGTAATTGTCCTTGAAATACCAGATTGATTGAGATCTTTTTCCTGTAGAACTAAAATCATTAGTGTTTCTCAGGACTAATTTGTGTGTGTGTGTGTGTGTGTGTGTGTGTTGTGTGTGTGTTTGACATGAGTTCGATTGACTTTTTTTTGTAGGACCTATGGGTCGTATCAACACTGAACCCATTGAATGCCAGGGATTTCAGGGAGCTAATGGGACTGGTTGGCTGGGTATATACCAGGTGGTGGGTAGTGATCCCAGTTTGGGGGTTGATGCGGTTTGCTCTTTTGCAGGCTCCTCCTGGCTTCCCTGGCAGGAATCCCTGATGGAGGCTTGGACTCTGGCACAGGTCCTTTTCAGATCGCAGATGTGATCTTCTTGTGCTTGGCTTTCATAGGGGTTCTCAGCGGCATGCCTGGACATCTGTCTCAGGCTTGGATTCACCACAGAGAACTTTGAAGACGTCCTCTCCACCTGATTGGCCCTCAAGGGTAGCTAGTTCCAGGTGTCACCACCTCTGCTGAACACTGGGCTTTCCTCTTTGTGGTTGTTCCCTCCATGTCCAGACAGTAGTGCTGAGAAGGAGTCCCTGGGCTTGGAGATCCAGGCAGGGCTCCTAGGTGTGTGGCCCTGGTTAAAATGTGGCAGTCAGCTCATGGGGTCGGGGAACTTTCTGGTGACACCCGGAGTGCCCGCTGCCTGATCTGAAGCGCCCTCATCCTCCAACCGAAGTGTGGGCTCAGGGAGGTATTGAGGTCAGGACTGCCAGGGTCCTGACGCTGCTTGTGGCACGCAACCTCCTTCCAGGAGCCGCTTCTGCCACTGACTCCACCTTATACCTGTGCCGCAGCAGCTGGACAGCGCCAACATTGCGGCTCCCCAGCTGGGCACGCGAAAGCCCATGTGCAAGCCGCCTGTCACAAGGGGCTGCGTTGAGCCAGGGATCGCGTCATAGTGAAAGCCAAGGTTGCCTGGAGAACGATCTAAGCGGATTAGAAAAGCAGGGGCCCTCCGTGGCAGTGCCTCAGCGTTGGGCAACGAACCCTTTCTCCACGCGATCATCACCGAATCCTGCGATTTTAGGAATCCATCAGGCCAAACCAGGCCAAAAAACGATCTGGCGGGGCTTCAGGGATGTCCACAGTGATCCCCAAGTATCCCCACAATGTTTCAGGCCGGCCCAGATAGTGTGAAGGTGCCTCTCGTTGAAAGCCCTCTGGGCTGGGATTTCCAGGTAAGGCCAGCTTTCCTGATGTGGGGCTACTCTGTCCCCGAGGTGCTTCCCGGCACAGCGCAGAACCCTGCAGACTCAGGAGCTGCCTGGCAGGGTGTGTTTTCCTGCGACTCTTGGATGTCTTCGTGTGTCTTTCTGTGTGTATGTGAGTGTGTGTATGCATGTACCTTTCTGAGTGTGTTGATTAGTGTGTGTGTGTATGTGGGTGGGACATGCTGACACGAGTGTGTCCAGTGCACTCCAGCGCGGTTTTTCTGTAGTCTGCCTGCCTTCTGCTGCTGGTCAGCATTTGGCTCAGTTTGGGGACTGCAGCACCCCACAGTCTTTGTTTTCCTGGTGCTTTCTGAAGTTTCAGTGTAGTGGGGTCTCCCTCCCATCTGCACGTGTCATAATCACCTGCTCATCCGGAGGTGGGTCACTCCTCGAGAAACAAGACGGGTGCAACACACCTATAATCAATTTCCTCCAAGAGCCCTTGGTCCTGTGGCACACCTAGGACTGAAGGGACCCTAGCTGTTTCATCCTCAGGACCCCTTGAGGGGCTCCAGTGGTGTCCTTAAACTTATGTGTATTTCCTCTACTTAGGATTCTTGTTAAAAGAATTGGGCTGTATTATATTTCTTATTTGACTGGAACTATATTGTCTCCATAACTGAGGCTATAAACCCATTTCTTAACAGAGTGATACGTGTTATTTTGTAAATGTGTACATTCCAGGCCGAATAGACGCATTTTAAATGTAACAATAATAAACAGAAATGCTCAGGAATATTTTTAAATCTAAGGGACTTTTTTTAGGGAAGCAGTGAACAAAAGCAGTAGCTATTTACCATTAGGTGTTCAAATTGCTGCTATACGGTGGGCAATAGAGGTTTAAAAAATAAATAATGTTATGATTATAAAGCATTACCAGAGGGAGGGTGAGGCTTCCGAAGATAATCAGATAAACCAGTTTTTCAGAAGGTGGCTGATTGGCTGTTTTGCTAAAGATAAATCTTCCCTCTTCCAAATATTCTGAAAAAACTAGTAGACTAATAGCAAGAAATGTAGTGATTTGCACATTATCCAAGCCATTGAGTTTTTCCTGCCTGTCCTCATTCTGGTTCTTGATTTGCAGGCCAGCTCTGCTCTGCAGCTGGAGCAAATTATATCAGCAGAACTGCTGATGTGACCACAAGTTGGCAAAAGGACATGATTTCTAGTAACAAAAACGTAACTAGATTTCATGAAATTGTGTCTAATAACGTTGTTTAACTCATGCATCCTGCATCTGACACCTGCTTTTTATCCTGTCCTTTCAGCGACCCTTTGTTAGCAGTCACTTAGAAGAGGAAATGAAATGTAGCTATTGAAATAAAAAGGGCTCTACACTTTTTAATAGCTCAGCTGCAGGCTCTATTGTTTTATTTAATGGATTATATAACTGATTAATCTCCTGATGATTTCCATTTGGCTTCTGATTCCCTGTCAGAAGCTTGGAGTTTCCAGAAGAGGGGGAGTCTAGTGTTTTGCTTATTCAAAATACAAGTGGATAGTACAAGCAATAACATTCTTTAAAATATAATTTCTGCTATTGAATCTATAGTACTATGAACAAGAAGCAATCCTTTTTCATCTAAAAAAGCATGTTTAGACAGTCCCTATGTTCAACAATTCTAGTTCAGAATACAGTCAAAACTTTATTTGCCTAAATGGATGGAGGCAAGTAGACTTGGTGGCAGTAGTAAGAGAAAAAATGAAAATAGAGTTACCAGAATACATAATTGTCTTCTCTCTTGTCAAAATTAATGTGTCATCTTCAAATTGGTAGATGGAGCCTTTGCTAGGGAATCCAGACAGGGGAACTCTCTCTTTCTCCTCCTGCCTGACTATCCATTATTTATATAAAAAGCATACCTATAAATCATTTGAGTTTGACTTACTGTCATTGTAAATAGTATCACATGGTTCATGTATTTTTAATTATATATTTTTCTGGTTACAGAGCAGTTAGGATTTATCTGGTTTCTGTTGTAAGAATTATAGTAATACACACACACACACACACACACACACACACACATAAATATTGCTCTCGCTTTTCTAAGAAGAATTTCGTTATGTGTATATTCAAAGAATCAAGATTAAAAAATAAAGTGCCTCCTACACAAGGAAGGTGGTGTAAAATTCCAAGAGGAAGGATCAACCCTCTGTTCCATACTTATTAATATTTCAAATATGAATGAATTGCCTACTATTTATCTGAATAAAATAAGCTGTTTGTGATGGTTCTTAGAAGATTCTGAAGAAAGCTTTTGCAGCTCATTTTTGCCCTACTTTCATATGTTCCATCAGATCAGGTTCATTGTTTAGGAAGAGGAGGAGAAAGATTTGTTAAATCATTAAGTGGTAATACACTTTTCAGCTGAGAAAGATATGCAATGTACAAAGCAATTAAAAGAGATTATACAGTATAACCTGTTAAGGATGTAAGTGAGATACATGTAATCTTAACCTTGGAACAGACTGGAAATCTGTTAATGAATCAAATCAATACCCTCTCCGCTGACTCATAATAATTTGAAAGAAGTGAAAACTTTAACAGTTACTGTATGTGAGATTATCCTGGGCTGCAATTAGCTAGCCTCCAGGAGATTATGTTACCTAGTTACCAGAGGTAAATAAAATTTCTGTAGACCTGCTGGAGAGAGTTTTATAAAGACAGCTGCCAGATGTGGAAAAGGGTCAGGAAGGAATATTTGCTACAGCCTAAACCTAGATCATCTTTCAATAATTTCATTTCATCTATCCTTTTGATGACATTTCATACTTCTAGTTCAAGTGAATGTATTGCTTTGAAAGGACATTACAATCTAATTTTGCCAGTTAAAAAAGTGATTATCCCTTTTATATCTTTCTACACATTTATATCTCACATGAGATGGCAAAGAAGTCAAGGCAAAAATTCTGCATCCGGGAAAAGAATAACAGATGGGTTTCCTCCTACAGGCAAGATACTTGTATATAAAAGTATTTCATGTTTATACAAATCCTCCACCACCACCGTCAACCTCCATCTCAACAGTTACAGCATGGCCATTATTGCCAATAGAATTATATAGAAGAATAGTGAAAAGGAATGAATGCTTTTGCATCTATTTCATGCTCACAGTTTTACACCCCCATTTTGCAAATAGTATGTAGTACCCTACAAAATAATATGTAGAAGGGAAAATGGTTCTGGGACCCACTGCATACACACACACACACACACACACACACACACACACACACACACACACACACATATGTTGCTTTGATGTAAACCTTAGAAGAAACAATCATGGTATATGAAGTTCCATAGGAAAATCTCAATTTGACAAAGATATAAAAAGAGATATTTCAATTCTCTAAGGAATCAGTAAATAAATTAGAGAAAAATGCATGTTAAATATAATCATACAGAAATGTGAAGAGCCTTTTTTTTTTATAATGCCAAAGGGGGCACAAGATAAAAACTGTTGTCATTTTTTTCCTAGGTGAAGCTGTCAGTGACACCAGGCACAATAGGATATTTAGGTAGCTATCACATGTAAAGCTATGAGCAGATGGTCCTGTTGACAGAGCACAGGAAGGTGCGTGTTCATGCGGGTGCATTTCTGTGCATGTGCATGTGGAAACCAGCAAGAAGTTTGACACTGATGTACTCCATCAAGTCCAGTTATAAAGAACAAGTAGATAGAAGAACATTCTGTGCATCTGGCAGCCTAACTAGCTCTGTCAATTTGTGGATGCTACCAATATTGTACTATAAGCTTCCATTCCATCTGTGGTGTTTATTTTGAGCTAGATTTACTGCACACTATGTGAACTGATGATGGCTAGAAGGTCCAAAAGATTCTGAGTCTGTTTAAAGTTCCAATGTGTCAAATTATGCAGGACTGTGTCATGAACATTATGAAAGGGTAAGTGAGGAGGCAAGCTGATCTCCATATTTGTTAGATGTCCAAGAAAAGTTGCCTAAAATATAGATGAAGAAGTTTTATAAAAAGATACAAAGAGTACATATGAATACGTGCAATCAAATGTTTTATTTTCAAGTTGTATTGTGTCATTTAAAAAAATTCAAAGTATTTATAAACAAATAGACAAGTCAAATCACTTCTCAATTCTGAGGTTGTTACATGCATGTTATTCAAAACTTTCTGATCAGTACCATATTAAATTGCCAGAATTAAGGAATGGATTTGATGAGTGAGGGTTGTGCCTGGCTTCTTTCTGAATGGCTAGATCTGAGGAACAGGTATATTTCTATGCACTCACTATTAAGTTATTTTCTGATGATCCTTTTGCTTCAATTTCTTTCTGTATAATAGAATGTTTATAAATCTTTCTATCATATAGTTTAGGAAACAGACTTTGCTGTCATCATCAAGAAATCACTAAGTAAATTGAGAATATACTTCTTAATGAAAATCATATACATTTATGTGAGAAAGTGACAGTAATATGGATAGGTCATCAATTTCAAGGCTTTTGTCCATTTTAATTTTCAACACAATGTACAGCTGAATGCTATGTCTGCATGATGCTGGGACATTCTTATGAACAGAGAGAAGAGAGATTTAATGATTCAAAAATAATGTCTGCATCTGCATATAGGATATCATTTAGATTATGTGGCTGCTCTTGTCTGCCTATGTAGTAAGTAGCTCAGATCAGAATTTTTCTGTACCAGCAAAACTCGATTCAGTTTAACTGCAGTCATTGAATAAGAAAAGCATTTTGTTTATGGTATAGAAATTTCAGTTAGTGTTTTCAGCCCCCGTTCAATTAGCGGTTGGTTGTGGTTGAATTTTGTCACTGAAAACACATATATTTATATGAAACTCTGCCCTTCAGTGAATAAAATGTTAATCATTCTTCTTTATTGGATTCAGAGCTAAGACATCAAACAGAATCTATGGATGTAGTTCATTTGATTGGCAATATTTAATATTCATCTGTTGAGTAGATACTTATCCATATTCATAATATGTGATAGTTAATGTGAGATATATAAACCAATACAATATGCAATGATTACTCTTCAGATATTTTAACATCTAGTTGAGTAGGTAAGCCATTCTTATAAAAAACATCTAATAGCAATGCATACATTCCATATCAATTAAAAAATACAAGGATGGCACAAATTGGAGTAAAATTAAGTTGACAAGTATTCATTACAGTCTTCTATCTGCCAGACACTATATTGGGTACTTTCTCCACATAGCCATTAAATGATTAAACAAGATTTTACTTCAGTTTACCTCCAGAAGGACATATTGAACATCTGATCTAAGATAAATAAAATAAAAAATCTGTTTTAAGAAGGGTAGAGGCTTGTAAAAAATTAAATATGAAAAGTTTAACATGAACATAATGGAGTAAGTGCTAAAATAGGTATATACATAGGGAGTGATAAGAACAAAAGTGATAAGCTCAGAAATGTAACTGAGTTAGATAGAGGAGGAAAATGTGAGAGGCTTCCAAGACAGGCACAAGCAAAAACAAGTGCACAGTGGCACAAACAACAGGACAGTGGGAAATGCAGCTTTTGCAGCACACCATGGTAACTCATGTGACCAGTGAGGGAGAAATACATTTAACAGCATGCACTTTGGTAGGAGGTAGACCCAGTGGGCTGACATATTGAGACAAGGCTTGAATGAAGTAGATTTTCTGTTGCCTCATGGACTTTGAGCAAATTTATTTTGATTATTCAGATAAAGAATGATCAGATGTTATAAGTGAATATAAATGGGATTAGCAAATGCATGGAGACAAAGACGGTAGATTGAGAAAGGTACAGGCCAATATGGTAGATCTGCTAACTTTCTTTTCTTAGGATCAGTTGCCATGTATAAACTTGAAGATTCTTATCACCTAGAGATGATCTTCCTGTAAAATCTTAAATTCCACTCACTGGCAACTGTCCAGGTATTATTGTCATTATAATTCTCCAAACTGATGAAGACTTTTAATCCCTCAATCTTCCAATTTGTTTGTCTCTATCAGCCACAATCTATTCAATTTTTGACCTAGATTCTTTGCCCCACCACTTCAGCCCTTCCTCTTGCCATAAATTCTTTATTTAATTTTACTTTTACATCACACATTCCTGCAAAAATTTCAAGAGTGGATTAATTCATTCTTTTTTCTCTAACTCTCTTTTCCATTATTCAAATAAATGATTTTCACGACCATTTCTCTCTATGCCAGTCACCTTCTGACTCTAAGATCATTATCTCTTCATGAAGAGAATAAAAATTATCATCCAAGCACTACAAACAAATGGAGATAAGGTCCACTGCATTTAAATTTCTTACCCATCACTCTTCCACTTTTTTTTTCAGATTCTTACATATTTACTAGCTCTTTTTCAAGAATATTGTCTAAATATGCTATGTCTTTCCAATCACAAAAACAAAACAACACCCTTTACATCAAGTCACTCTTTTACTACCATCTTATCTACCTCTAGCACAGGCAAACATCTTGAAAAAGTGGCTTAGCATAATTCTCTGAAACTGTTCTTGTTAAGGTCATCAATGAGTGCCTTGTTTCCATATCCCCATGGGTATTCTTACTTTATTTTGCTTGTAGGACTTGATATTGCTAACTAACCACTCCCTTCTGAACATGATTTCCTTGGTGAAAAGACACCACTCTCTCTCATTTTCTTGGTAGACTTCTTGTCCACCACCATTTCCCTAAATATTAGTGTCTTCAGGGATATCATTTAGTCATTTGACTCTTATCTTTCAATACATCCTTCATGAATAATATCAGTTATACCTTTATCATAATTTATGTACCTATATCATCATTTATCATTCACAGGTGAGAGAATATGATCCAAGGAATAAATCCTCAACTAATCCCTTTTTGATGAGTTATAGTCAGTCCTATATGTTTAAATAATCACTCAATTTGAAGAAGACCATGAGTTCAGCTTCGAAACCATGCCATTAACCCAGCCATTGAAAGGTCCTGCGTCCAAAACTGGATGTATCCTCTCCTTCTTTCCTTCTTTCAGAAAACTTTTCTAAATATTCTAAAATCCATTAACTTTTTTCCAATAACATTATTCTAGTAAATGAGTAGAATTCAACTAGAGCAATGTTGCATTTACTAATGTAAATGAAGAAACCTTATCATTTAAGACATCTATAACTGAGTAAGAAATATAAAATCCAGGTAAATGTAGCAAAAAATTACATTTAGTTCATTTAAAGTATATTTGATTACATATATATATATATATATACATGTATGTGTGTATATATGAGTGTATATATATATACATATATGTGTATACATATATGCCTCTTTTAATGAAGTTGAGGCAGTTGAGTGAACTACACCTAAACTGCTAAATTTCAGAAGCCTAACTCATAAGAAACAAATATTTCAATCAAGTTAAGGACAGAAAGCACATCATTTTATTATTTATATTACTAGTTCTCAGCATAATAAACTATAGCAGAATTGCTTATCAATTGACATTTATTAATAAATTGGTCTGTTATTTAATACCACCCAAAAGTGAAAAGCATTACAAGATTTTCAACCATGTCATTCATACATGAATATAATATAGTTATAATTTATTCTATATACTAAATGGCTAACAAAATAAGAATATTACAATTGTCTTGATTTATGTCTGAGAGAATTATATATTAATTAGAATATAGTAACATTAAAAAGGAATATAAAGTATTAAAATGACTAGTCATGTTAGCTTTATATTAAACAAAGAACTATTTTACAGCTTTAGTTTCAGTGCAAAAGTGACCACTATTTATGAGAAAAAATTTTTAACTAGCTTGTTGCCACCTATTACCATAAATGGAATACTAGTACTTTATGCATCTTGCTAAGGAAGAACATCGACTCTTCCTCAGCCAAAACAAACTTTATATATTTTCTCCTCAATACGTTCATTTCCTCCTTGAGCAGTGAATATGAACTAATATACTGATAAGAAGTTAGTAAGTCTAGGTCGTATTACAGTAACACTCTACACTTAAAGCAAATAGGAATGAATTTTACTGTTGATACTGTTTGGATTTGTATCCCGGCTGAAATCTCATGTCAAATGGTAATCCAAAATGTTGAAAGAGGGGTCTGGTGGGAGGTGATTGGATCATGTGGGTGGATTTTACCCTTGCTATCCTGGTGATGAGTAAGTTCTTACATAATCTGGTGGTTTAAAAGTGAATAGTACCTTCCTCTTCTTTCTATTCCTCCTGGTCTTGCCTTGTAAAATGAGCCTGCTTCCCCTTTGCCTTCCACCATGATTGTAAATTTCCTGAGGCCTCTGCAGCCATGTTTCCTGTACAGTCTGCAAACCTCTTTCCTTTATAAATTACCCAGTCTCAGGTACTTCCTTATAGCCATGTGAGAATGGACTAATACAACTGTGGTCCCATCCCCTTTTCATTGTAAAATATAGAAATACAAATAGTGATGTAAAAAACATAAATGCACAAAGTTAATTTATAGTAAATAGAATGGTAGTAAAGCAAACATCTGTGTAATTCACCACCAACTTACAAAATAGAACTTTGCCAACAGCTGTATGCTATTATAATACATTTTCTCCCACTCTAAGAAACTGCTGTCAGGATATGTACCGTAATATTTTCCTTGCTTTTCATTACAGTATTGCTATGTGAAAATGTATTATTAAAGGACATAATTTAGTTTTACCTGCTTTGAAATTTATGTGAATGTAATAATGTCGTATAAATTTCTATTGTGTGACTTCTTCCATTCAATGTTTGAATCAAGTAGATATTGAGGTCAGGACTGTTGGCATTCTGTGCTGCTTGTGGCACGCAGCCTCCTTACCTGGGGCAGCCCCCGGCAGTGCCTCCACCATGCTCCTGCTTGACCTCAGCATGAGAGCACCAGCATTGCGGCTCTCCAGCTGGGCTCGCAAATACCCATGAGCAAGCAGCGAGACACAAGCGCCAGCGCTGAGTCAGGGCTCGGTTCACAGTGACCGCAAGTGTTGCCTGGGGAATGGACTGAGCGGCTTGCAAAATCAGGGGCCATCTGTGGCAGTGCCTCGGTGTTGGGCAACAGCACCAACCCCGGGGGATGGTCGCCATGGTCCTGTGATTTTAGGAGACTGGCAGGCCAAACAAGGCTGAGAAAAGGTCCAGCAGGGCTTCAAGGATATTCAGGGCGATCCCCAAGAACCCCCACGATGCTTCAAGCCTGCCCAGACAGTGTCAGGGTGCGTGTCCTTAAAAGCGGTACCCCCTGGGATTTCCAAGTATGACCTGCCTCAGTGCTGAGGGATGTCTCCCTCCCCGAGGAGCTTCCCGGCAGATAGCAGAACCCCGCAGCCTCAGGGGCTGACTGGCAGTCTGTGTTTCTGTGTGAGTGTTGGATGTCTCCATGTGTCTTTCTGTGTGTGTGTGTGCATGTGTGTGGGTGCCACATGCCAACACGAGTGTGGCCAGTGCAATCCAGCACGGTTTCTCTGTAGTCCACCTGCCTTCTGGTGGGGTTCTGCCTTTGGTTCATCTTGGGGACTGCAGGCCCCGCATTCTTTGTTTTCCTGGTGGTTTCTAAAGCCTCAGTGTAGTGGGGTCTGGCTCCCACTTGCAGGTGTTCTAAACACCTGCCCATCCTGAGGCAGATCATTCTTCGAGAAAGAAGACGGGTGTAACACACTCAAAATTCCTCCAATAGCCCTTGGTCCTGCAGCACATCTAGGACTGGACAGACCGTAGCCGACCCATCCTCAGGACCCCTTTGAGTCCACTTCTAATTCTGGAACTGGCAGAGCCAGAGCTTCAGAAGGTGAGGCGGGTGCTCTTTCCTCCTTTTGGGATTTCGTTTCACATCAGAGGATGTGTGCAGAAATCAGAATGTCATATAAGGGTAAGGATACAATCTGCTGAGCTGTGGAGTGAATCAAGTGCCTTGACCTGAAGGGCAGGTGCTGACATGTCAAAGAAACTGCTTCTTTCTCAAAACTCATATTTCTGAGTTACTGGATAGTTGTGACACTTCTGGAACCGTGGATGCCTGTAGTTTCCACCACCAAGCAAACCCTTCGTACTCCTATTCCATCAGATGACTGCATGGTTTTCATAGGATGAGAGGGTGCCAGCTGAGGCTGGCTTTGAACTTGATCTTCTTATCAAGGATGTGTTTCCTTTCATCTGCTGTGGTTTTCTCAGAGTTGAGGGCTCTCTCATTGCTCTGTTCCTGACTTGGACAGCCACTCAGCACTGAACCTGTTGGCTGCCAGGGATTTCATGGAACTTAAGACTTGGGTGTGGTTGGGTTCAGGCCAGGTGGCTGGAAGTGATCACATTGTGGATGTTGTGGCAGTTTGCACTTTGCAGAATCCTCCTGGCTCTTCTGCTGGGAATCCCTGAAGGAGGCTTGGACTCTGAAATAGGCCCTCCTGTGGTTCTAGGTGTGATCTGCTTGTGCTTGGCTTTCTTGGGGGTTCTCTGCAGCCTGCTGGACCTCGGTCTTGGGCTTTGATTTGCCACAGAAAGCTTCTGAGACACTCTCTCTACCTGATCTGCCCATATGGGAGGCCAGTTCCTGGTGTTGCCACCTCTGCTGCACACTTGGCTTGCATCTTTGTTGTTGTTGTTGTCTTTTCCGGACAGCAGTGCTGAGAAGTAAGAGTCCCTGAGCTTGGAGACCAAGGCACGACCCTTGGTGGGTAGCCCAGGTCAAAGGGGGGCAGTCAGCTTATCAAGCCAGGGCAAGTTCTGATGATACTCTCCCCGAAGGTCTCGGGTATACTTCTGTGGTCCAGTGATCCCTGCCACACCACCTAACAAACTGAATATCCTGCTGCAAGGGATCTGATCCCTGCCCACACCATCTGATCCAGAATCCCATGGGAAGAGCAGTCTCCAGTGCCCAGCTCTTGATCTGAAGCGCACGGGTCCTCTACCTGTCCCGAATAAGAAAGTCGGCTCAAGGAGGTACTGAGATCAGGACTGTCGGGGTCCTGTGCTGCTTATGGCATGCAGCCTCCTGTCCATGGCTGCCCTGGCACTGCCTCCCCTGTGCACCTGTGCAGCGGCAGCTGGACAGCACCAACGTTGCGCTAGAAAGCTGGGCAGTCGAATGTGCGTGTGCATGCGGCATGTCACAAGTGTGAGCGCTGAGCCAGGGCTCGCATCACAGTGACCGCCACCTTTGAGAAACAATGTCAGCGGCTTAGCAAAGCAGGGGCCCTCTGTGGCAGTGCCTCGGGCAGTCTAGCGATTTTAGGACTCTGGCAGGCTGAACCCTGCTGAGTAAAGGTCCAGCGCGGCTTCAGCAATGGGCCTGGCCCAGTGCGATGGTGCATCTCATTGAAAGCTGTAAGCATCAAATGGTCTCTTAGGAGAAACTTGAAATTCCTTGAAAAGGAGGTCAAAATGAGGAGGGGGAGAAATGGGCACATTTCATTATGTTCCCATTTGCATGGTACTGAGGTGTAAAGGAATGAAAGACCTTCACTAAAATAATACTGCAAAGGAAATACTGCCTTTGGGGAAAAGCCAAATTTGAATTGGAATAAGCATTCAGAGGGGCATTGTTCTGTAAACAGAATTAAGGATGTAGTGTTGATGTCCTGAGGTTAGTTCAAAAAGGAGAGGATCAAGAAGGAGACAAGGGAACAGAGTAGATGTTTCATAAACAGCCTGAGATGGCTTCTATGCATCTCATACTGTTTCCTTATTTACAGCTGGTGAGGACCCACCAGCCCAAAATCTGCATGTATGAAATTCAAATTCTTACACATCTAAGTACTTTAAATATAGCCCAAAGAAAACTATGTTTATCCATTTAGAACTTGCCTGCTTCACATGTTCCATAATTTTTTTACCTGGGTGATGGTAGACAGTTATAGCGTTGGGTGGCATGAATGTAACTGACAGACCTTAAACATGCAAACTTTAGTTCCCACTTACTGTCGTGGTTTAAAAGTGAATAGCACCTTCCCCTTCTTTCTCTTTTTCCTGCTTCTGCCATGTAAAATGAGCCTGTTACCTCTTTGCCTTCCACCATATTGTAAGTTTCCTGAGACCTCTGCAGCCATGTTTCCTGTACAGTCTGCAAACCTATGAGCCAATGAAACCCCTTTCCTTTATAAATTACCCAGTCTCAGGTACTTCTTTGTGGCAGTGTGAGAAGGGGCTAATACAACTGTGGTTCCATCCTCCTTTTATTGTAAAATATACAAATACAAATAATGATATAAAAACATAACTTCAAAACATAATGAATTATAATAAAGCAAACATTCATGTAATTCACCACCAAGTTACAACATGGAACTTTGCCAATAGCTGTATCCAATTGTAACACCTTGTTTTTCACTCTAAAATACCACTGTCTGGATATTTACAGTAATATTTTCCTTGCTTTTCATTATAGTATTATTGTGTAAAAATGTATTATCAAATTACATAATTTAGTCTTACCTGTTTAGAACTTTATGTGAATGTAATAATACAGCATGTATTTCTGTTGTGCGATTTCTGACATTCACTGATAGGTTTTAAAGATTTATTCATGTTGTTAGCTATAACTGTAGTTCCTTCATTTTAATTGTTGATGAATAATTCCCTGTATAAATACACCATAATTTACTTTTCCATTCTATTGCTGATAAATATTGGATTGCTTATAGCTCTTGTCTATTATGAATAAGAATGTTACTGCATTTGGGGATATGTATGCTAGTATACCTAAGCATGCCCTTTTGCAAAATATACAATCAAAAGTGAATTTCTGGTCTGAGTGTGTTTGTGTGTGTGTGTGTGTGTGTGTGTGTGTGTGTGAATATATATATACTATATATATATATGTAACTTTACTAAAATAGAAAATGATAAAAATAGAAGAGAATTTTTAAAATTGGTTGTGTCAGTTTAACTCGTTTTGTTTAAGAAAGAGTATTTTAAATTATGCAAGTAAATTCCATCTAGTATTGCATACTTTGCAAGAAAAAAGTGAATAGTCTGACTGAAATTTCAAAATAAAAAACAAATAACGTATGCATGCCTAAAAGAGATTAGCAAATACTGGTACTTTTTTTCCTAATTAGAATGCATATTTTCTCACAGAAGTGGCAGGAATGCATCAATCACATTCATCTAAATACTTAAAGAATAGTGCAAAAAGAAACAGGTAGAGCCAGTGAAGATTCAAAAGTAGAATATAATGACTAGATTTTCACTTTATGGAATTCACATTTCTCTCATAATTTCAAAAGTTTGGAAGGCTTGCCCAACATGCAATTAAACAAATATCATATGAGCCTATTAAATAACCAGTTCTTAAAATATAACTTCCACTTTTTTTACTATTTTTAAAAGTTCGAGCATGGGAAGTTCTGCATGGAAACCAGTAAATCAAATCAGTGCTCTTGGACCTGCAAACTAGTGATTGGTTGTTTTAAAATGGAAAAAATTAAAATGTCCCAATGTTGCATCCACATGGATCCTGAACTTACAGAGAGTTAATCTCAAAGAAAGGGCGACCTAGAAACAAATTATGTGTGGCACATATACACCACTGGCTACTATGCAGCCATAAAAACGACAAGTTTGTGTCCTTTTTAGAGACATGAATGAATCTAGAAACCATCATTCTCAGCAAACTGACACAAGAACAGAAAACCAAACACCACATATTTCACTCATAGGTGGGTGATGAACGATGAGAACACTTAAGCACAGAGAAGAGAACAACACTGACTGGGCTAAATGGGTTGCAGGGGAGGGGAGGAGAGGAACAGTGAGGGGAGGGGTGGGGAGGATGGAAAGGGATAACACTGGGAGAAATACCTGATGTAGGCAATAGGGTCAGGGGATGGAGACAGCAAACCACCATGGCATGTATGTACCTATGTAACAATCCTGCAGGATGCAGGATATGCACATGTACCCCAGAGCCCAAAGTACAATGAAAGAAAACAATTCTGTGCAGTAATAACATCAGACAGGTAGTTTTAAAGGCAAAAAATCCTACCATTAGTAATGAAAAAGGTAACAATATACTGATAAATGTTTTACTTTCTCAGGAAAAGGCAGTAATTCTAAACGTGCAAGTACCCAATAACATAGCTTCAAAATATACACAGTAGTAGTTGACATCAAAATGAGATATTTCAACATGGAGCTCTCACTATTAGGCCAAGAAGACAAAATAATAGGTAAAAATATGAAAGATTTAAAGAACACAAATAATTGATTAACTATTGTTTAATAAATAAAATATGTGTGTAAGCACATATGAAAAACTGTATACCCAAAATTTGTGGTATATGTTTTCTTTTGAAAACCACATTGAACATAGAGTTTCATAACGAATGTCTCAAAGAATTCCAAGGAATCAATAGCTCACATACCAAAATTGCTTAGTATTAAAGTGCTTAATGCCTAAATTGATAAAATTTAGATGCATTTAGAAATCAACCAAACCAAAAATAAGCTAAAATTGTTTATATTGTACATCTAAATCACCCATGGGTCTAAGCACATCTCAAAATGGAACTTAGAAATTATTCAGACCTGACTAATAATAAACAATATTTCTTTTTAAAAAATTTTTTTAGATTTTTATTTTTTTTATTTTTATTGCATTTTAGGTTTTGGGGTACATGTGCATAACATGCAAGATAGTTGCATAGGTACACACGTGGCAGTGTGTTTTGCTGCCTTCTGCCCCTTCTCCCTTATTTGGCATGGGGAGAAATGACCAATATTTCAAACTGCATAAAAGGCAATAATAACAAAACATACGCAAAAGGAAACCTATAGTTTTTAATATCTATCTCAGAATGAAAAGTTAAAAATTAATTATTTATCCAACTTAAGAAGCATAAAAAGTCTGAAAGTACATAAAGGAAATACAACTAAGAAAATAATACAGTTAAGATTAGAAATTAATGAAATAGAAAATAAAATTACTGTATTAACAGAACCAAAAATTCAGTTATTGAGGGGTACTGAGAAATGACAGAATCTCATAAGCTTTCACTACTTCTATTTATCTAATTCTAGATGTCCTGGACCTCGCTTTAAAACAAAGTAAATCAGAGTTTTAAGCATTGGAAAGAAAGATACCAAACCATCACCATTAGCAGATGACAAAATTATCTACATGATAAAGTGAAAAGACCAATATTAAAATTAATAAGAAAGTTTAGCAAGTTGCATATAGAAATAAAGTACATCGTGATCAAAGATAGGTAGATTCAATTCTGTAAAGTTGTCAAGTTTCTGCAAATCAATTTATACCTTCAATGCAGATTTAATCACAACCTTAGCAGGATTTTTTTGTAGATTATGATAGGTATTTTTAAAATTTATCTGGGAAAAAAAATAAAAAACACAGTCAGGGAATTCTTAAAACAAAGCAAAGTATGAGGAATTGCTTTGCTGGATGCCCAAACTTATGATAAAGGTACAGTAGTTAAGTGTCTGATATTGGGAATAGAATATATCAACAAAAGGGAGCCAAGTGGTAGACTCACCCAGATCCAATGAAGCATGGTATAAAATGGGGAAAGTGACACATTGTATAATCAATTGTTACAGAATGGTTTGCAATTTTAAAAATAGAATTTGTTTCTTACATCATCTCATACACAAAAATCAATTCCAGATGGGTTAAAAAACTAAATGGTGAAGATAATTTTTAAAATTTTTATGGGAAATTGTGGGATAGTCTTACGACTTGTGGGGAGTAAAAGGTTTTCATAAGAGAAAACGTTAAGTGAAACTGTCTACTTAATTTACATTAAAATTTAAAAGTTCTGTTGATCAATTGAAAGAAAAAAACTTTTATTATTGTTACAAGTAAACACAAAATAGCCATCTATTGGGTGTGCAAAATTTGCACATGAATAAATGAAAAATGATATCAATCTACATATATAAAGAACTTTTAAAATTCACTAAGAAAAGGTAAACTACCTAATAAAAATCGTCAAAAATACAAACCCATATATTTCACAGAAAACAGATGGCTAGCACTAAGTAAAAATGTATCTACCTACATTAAATTTCAGACAAATTAAAACTAAGCCACAACAAGATACTATTTATACCCACCATATTGACAAAATAAATGTCTTGAAAAATCAAGTGTTGGCTGACATACAGAGTAATGAGAACACTTAAGCACTGCAAGAAAAGTTTAAATTTTTCTGCAAATACTTGGAAATAACTTGGTATTAACTAATAAAGTTGGATATATGCATGTATGAAAACCCCAAAATTTTACTTTTAGGCATTATTTTTCTTTTGTATAATAAAGCCCCTGGTCATATGGATTGAGGACATGTACAATAATCTCATAGAAATATTGTTATAGCAAAAGAAAGAATACATATTTTTTAAACCAATGACCATTGTTAGGAAAATTTACAATTGCTATATATTCATAAAATATTTTTCTATACAAATTTCAAGTAAACTCCACCTCTAAGCAACAGTATAAATATTAAAGCATAGAGTCAAGTGGAAAAAAAGATAAGTTGCTGAAAGCACAGATATTTTAGAATAGCACTTTTATAGATTTTAAAATCAGGTAAAGATAAACATTATATTGTTTGGTAACACATGAAAAGAAAAGCAATAAAATAATTAACACAAAATTTAGAATAGAAATTGACTCTGGAGGAATGAGGGGGCACTGGAAGGCTTTTAGATAACCTCAAAGTGAAATTAACAGCATGTAATAGTGAGTTTTATTTCTTAATTAGAAAACTGGGTCATAAATATTAATTTTATAATTTTACTATAAATATACACTGTTCATAACTCAAATTTTAAATGTTGTAAAGTTGAAAGCCAGTATTTGATTATTTGTAAATGGTAGGAAGGAGGAAAGAATAAAAACTTGGCTCCACGTTGGTGGTTTTTTTTGTTGTTGTTTGAGACAGAATCTCACTCTGTTGTCCAGGCTGGAGTGTAGTGGCATGATCTCAGCTCACTACAACCTCCACACCCTGCGTTCAAGTGATTATCCTGTTTTAGCCTCTTGAGTAGCTGTGGTTACAGGTGGATGCCACCACATCCAACTAACTTGTGTATTTTTAGTAGAGATGAGGTTTCACCATGTTAGTCTGGCTGGTCTGAAACATCTGATCCTGTGATCTGCCCGCCTCGTCCTCCCAAAGTGCTGGGATTATAGGCATGAACGCTGCACCTGGCCAGTGTTTCTATTTAATGAGAGAAAGAAGACAATCTGTTAAGAATGGGTGTGGTAGATGAGAGGGCAGATGGTGGTGAATAGTTTTCAACTGGTCAGATTCAGATAACTGAGGTACATCTTAGTAAAATATTGGGGAATCCATTGTAATGTAGGACTGAATATGGCAAGAGAGCTCTTGATCTTAAGTTCTGAGAGTCATTGACATATAAATTATCTGAGTCCTTAGGAATAAATAAAATTTGCCTGGTGGTGGGGACAGAGATTGAATAGTAAAGAGAAGAGAAAGAGTTGGTATACTCATTTATTAATGTTATAAGTTGGGTGTTCCAATGAGCTTTCATCTCAGGAGGTTAAAGATCAATAAATGCAGTCCCTGAAACTGAAATTTATATTCAATAATTATGCAGATCCTTCTTTGAGTTCCAGAATACAAGCGATGAAGAGAGATTTACTACAAGGGCAGGAATCAGTAATTTCTAGTTTCAGACTGGCTGCAAGAAAACCTTTAATGACAAATGATTACCTTTCAATAAGTTTCTTAAAGACAGAGCCCAGAGATTTCTGAAATATTCCACTTTCACTCCCTTGATGGCCTTAATGAAGCAGTCATATTGTAAACCACCTATGAACAAGCCCATGTGGCAAAGCACGGCAGGTAGCCTGTAGGAATAATTCGCCTCAACCATTTAGAACAGGGAAATGAATTCTGCCAAAATGTGAATGAGTTTGGAGGCGAATTCATCTCATCTTCCAATGAAACCCCAGAACTGTTGACATCTTGATTGGAAATTTATGAGATCTCAAGAAGAGCAAGCTAAGCCTGACCCCAACTCCTGTTCCATAGAAACTCTGAGATGATAAATGTGTGTTGTTTTAAGGTTCTAAAGTTGTGTTTTAAGGTTCTGAATGTGCAACAATAGACAGAACATATAATATTGTGTATGAGTTGTATTTATGTTGGGTATATCCATCAGGATGTATCTGGGCAATGAAGAGAGCAAAGGAAAATATGGCAGCATGTATTTGTAGTGGGATTTTTTTCCTGAAAGTTTTGTCATCAGGAGAACCTGTCTCTCTCCCAAAGAGTACATAATGTATAGAAGTTGGAAGCACTTATCTGGGTAAATGATTGAGTCAGAAACATCAGTTTCTTGATGGACAAAGGAAGAGTGCAGAGCTTTTCTTGCAGAGTGACTATTCTCTGAACTTTCAATTTTAACTTTTTAAACATTTCAATTTTAACATAAATGAAAAATTGAAATCTTTCAATTTTACGTTTAACATGTAAGCCCCTAACTTACATGTATCTCTCTTCTAAGATATGCATTCACATGTTGTATTAGCCTTTGCTAAAGTCAGCATACTTCTGGTTGAAGTGTTACTTACAACGAGTTACATTTTTCCACCAGTTAAATGCTAGAAAATCCAAAGATGGACAGTTAAGTAAGCACAATTAGCTCAACTTTTCTGTGCATGTGGCATTATTATTTGGTTGCTTTTACAAAGTGGTTCAAATTTGCAACTTAATAAAACTCTGGAAGTCTTGGGGAAGTATGCAGGGGAGCAAAATTATTTGCTAGTAGTATGAATTCTTTAACATTGAATTGTATTTAATAATTAGGATAAACTATTTCTATCAGGTGAAAAAGAATATAAACCTACACCTCATAAATTTTTAGTAAAAGAAATTCTCTGAACAAAATATTGGATATCTTAAATTCCTCTCTTTTTCATGTGTTTCATTGATACTATAAAGATCTCAGTGAAGATCATTCATTCTTATTGAGGTCTCTATTGTAGCAGTTATCCTAGCCACATCTTTGATTTAGAACATCAAAATGTCATAATTGATATCAAACTCATGAACACCAAATCAGATCATTGGAATCATATTTGATTCCACATAAATACACTTACTTATTTTTTCTTTGTGTGTTCTTATGGTTCTTGGCTCTATTTGTTTCATTAACCACTTTTCTTATAAGGGATCAAAATTGGAAATCTTTACATATTAACAATGGAGAATATCTCTACAGGCTGAAATACACTAGACAGAGAGAAGGAGCTGATGTTACAAAAAGGGAAACCTCTAGTGCTGATCTTTACAAGGTGGTAGGGGCTCATTTGTTTATCCATTAGGAGAGAATAATATAAAAATTAGGAAAGCATAATGCAATGCTGAAAAGAAAGCTTAACTGGAGAGGTTAAGTTAGAGGAGTAATAGAAAGAAAAGAGAATGAGAATACTTACTGACAAAACAATAAAAGAACAACTGAGAGAAGTAAACGTAGAAAGGCTATATCAGCAAATGAAGTTGCAAACTGCCCGTAGCATATAACAGGTGGGGGAAGCATCAGACCTTGAAGGGAGCAGAATCCCTTTGGACTACTTATAGTTGGTCACCTCAAAGGCTGTGAAAGTCAGAAGACAGTCTCAGCCTTGACACAGCTGCTTTCTGGCATTATTAATGGCATGACGGTGGATCTGAAAATTGGGAAAATAGTAACAGCTAAAACAACAGTTTAAAAAGTTTCCAAGTCAATAAGAATATATTTGAGTTACATACAAAAGTACCTTTGTTCTAAAAATAAAGAGTTAGGCTAAACTCTTTAGCTCACATCGATATCAAAAGTTCAGTCTTCGTTTCCCCTTGAAAAAATTTAAAATAGTATTTCCAACTTTGTTGAGTTATAATTGACAAATAAAAATTGTGTGTATTTCTGGTGTATTTTGTGATTTTTTTCAGGTATATACACATTGTGAAATTATTACCACAATCAAGCTAATTTTCATATCCATCACCTCACATATTTATTTGGTTTCATTTTTCGTGTGTGTGGCAAGAACATTTAAAATATACTCACTTGGAAAATTTCAAGTACACGATATAGTACTACTAACTACAATCGTTATACTGTATGACAGAGCTCCAAAAATTTTACTTTAAACCCAGATTACTCAGAATATTGAGCTTATTATTTAGAACCACGTTGGGACTCAGCTCAATTTCCCCTAAGTCTTGCTTTCCACATGCATCTTTCCACTCTGGAAAGATGACAAAAGTTGTACTATAAGACGTTCAGTTGTCCAAGTACTAAAAAAACCCTCTCTCATCCCAGTTGTCTGTTACTTACTGTTATATCATATGAATATTGTGCCTTCAGGAATAAACAATTGAGAAGAATATGCTGCCTATTGAATACTAGAGCTCAATCCACCATAAAAGTCCCTGCATCCTTCAAGAAAGGCAGGAATGGGCTACTGCAGTGCTAGGAATATTATGCCAGAGATCACTGCACCTAAAACCCTAGTGTGCCTAACAATCATCGTTGTTAGAACAAAGACCTGGCCTCTGTGCTCAGAGAATCTAACAAGTTCTCAGGTCATGTTCATGCCAGTTCATGGACAAATTATTGAGAAGCAGGATGACAGACAATTGTTCCCCTTCAGTGGAATTCTTTCCTAGGACAGCTGTCTGTGCTTGGCTTCTTCCAGCCTTCAGTGTGTACCATGATGACTTTTACCAATGCAGGTTGTTGAGGAGTCACCAGTTCCATCTCTACAGAAGTTCCTTTCTATACCACTATCTCTCAGGTCTGTTTCTACATTTTTATTCATGAAAACAATAATATCCACACAGAACTTTCTAAACACAACCCAGTAGACACATGGCTTGAGGTTACTTTAAGTGCTTCCCTAGCTGGAGATTCTAAGCTGGTTTCTTGCAAAATTTCCCCATATTTCTGACGGAATTAAAAGGGGTACTAGTACTGATAGATGCCAGACATTTTATTATTCCCTTATTTATCTTATTTAATATTCACAATAGCCCTTATGAAACAAGTACTGTCATTCTCACTTCATAAATCCTGGAACTAAGATACAGAGAGATTAAATCACTTCATGAAATTGTGTGGTTCAAAAGCAAATAAACTGAGACCTGAATCTCATTTCTCACTGTTTTTACTACATCATTTGTCCTATTTTCTGAATTGCTTTAAGTTGCAAATTACCCCAGGGTCATTATGGTTATACCTCAAACATATTTTCAACCTTAAATGGTGATACATCTCCCAATTTATGTTAGATAATCACTTTATTCTATCCTAAACACAGAGCCCAAAGAAGCCAATATTTCCTTTCTCATTTATTACCTCTTGTTGCTCAGTGGCAATCTAGAGAAATTACAGGTGAAAAATATCTCTGTTTCCCACAAGAGTGGGTCAACAGTTCATTTCTTCCATGCTAGAAAGAATCATTTTCATACTCCTTAATTTATTTAAAATGCTTCTAAAAATACATAGGAAGAACTTTCTAAGACACTGTTTCATATGTTAAAGCCAAATTTACTCTATTTAGGAAAAAATTATTTTAAAATGCATCATAAAAATCTGGCATCTTTAGCCCATAATATATTTATAAGAGAACTATATGTTTTCCCCCTTTTTTGTGAAAAGATTAGGATTTTTCAACCCCATTAAAAATTAACACATCCTTGCAGAAAGATTGAGGTTGAAACTTTTCATATACTCAGGAGTCTCCAGTTTCTTAATCTATTCATAAAGTCAACAGAACTTTATTGAACTCCTACTGTATGTTCAGCATAAAAGACCCATCAGTGAACAAAACTGACCATATGTTATCTCCACCTTTATGAAATCTGAATGTACATAATTATCACTGAGTCTTGTTAAGATTTTCATATTAATTGTAATAAAAATCTAAAGCAGCATTATGAAAGTTTTTAATTTAAATTAAAATATTAATAAGGCCAATGCACTGATCCATAACAAGATTGCCTTTTAGCATCATAAATTTATGTTTTAATTATGCAATTCAAACACAAAACTAAGTTTTCTTGTGGCATTTCCCCTTTCTCTGGAGAAGAGTTTCAAGTGCCACATAATAGTCATAATATTAAATCCAGTAATATTAGTAGGAACAATAAACTTTTAGTCATTTTATATAGTACAGTGTCTACTTCTGACTTCTTAATTAGAACAAATCTTCAGAAATCAAGGTAAATGTTATTATATTGCTTATCTTTAGGTATCCTTAAGTATGCTGAGTATTTACAAGAAAGAGTTTTGATCATTACTGCAAAGTTAGCTGTCTTCCTACACAAGTTGTTTTGGTAGATTTGTCTCTGGGTTTCTAGTAGCATCCTAGTTGCTTTGAACACACCTCCATCTTTCACTCTTGTGCAGACAAAAAAATCGTCAATCTGGTGACTAGTCAGAATGTCAACTCTGTTTCATGAAGACCTTATAAAGAGGATTTAAGATTGTAGTGACTTTCTAAACAGAATAATCAGGGAAGAGAGGGTACAAACACAGCATTCTACAAGTGCACCAAATATCATAGGCATGTGAAAAATGAAAATTTGTAAGCTAAATGTGTTCATTAAAATACTCATCAGGATTATAAAATTTAAAGAACTACAAAGAAATGCATAAAGGTACTTTTGGTTTTCTTAGACTAGACAAGAATCACTCATTTCTTTAAATCAGAAACCTATTTCTCTGAAGCAATGAAAAGAAAGAAAGAAATTGAACATCTTTAAAGCTATAGAATTAACACAATTCTTAAAATTTCACGGATTTCTATCATTGTGTTTAATTCAGGGATTTTGTATACAATGAAAGTAATGAATATGTACCATTACTTACTACCTATGAAGTAGGGACGCAGGACAACATTGCCCATGTTTTAGCGGAGGAAAGCCAATTTCGGCCTCACTTGCTCAGGAAGGAAAAGTGTAAGAGGATCGCCTTCAGTTTCTTTACTTACTCTCTTCTCCCCTCTCAGTTGGAAGTGGAGCAACCTACCTGTGGGATAAGTTTGAAAGAGAAAGCTCAGTGTGCTTGCCATAGGCCCTGGTGGCCATTTACAGAGTTAAACTGCCTGCAAGATGCATGCGTTCCCTCTTGCTCTCCTCATTATGGTTAAGCCCCTGAGAGCAGCCTGTATTCCAATGGAGGCATTCATTGTCATTCATTCAAATCCGATTAATTTAGAAGATTAATAGGTGAATCATTTGGTCACATATAAAAAGCCATTCTGCCTAATAAAACTTGTGAGAAAGTTAAAACTTGGAGTTCCACTTCTCAGTTTTCAATCAGTTGCCATCTCAAAAATGGGTGTCATTTGCTGGATTCCTAAATCACTTACATTACTCAAATACTCGATTTGTTGGCATTAGAAAAATACATTTTTAAAAGAATTATGAATAGATTTTAGGCAACCTTAAACATAAAAGTCAGTAAATGATCTGGGCTTAGGAAAATAATGTAAACATAAGTATACTTATATAGAAATGCAAGTTTAGTGTAAATATTATTAACATGTAAGTACTACAGATACAAATATAGAGAACAGGAAATGACAGTTTTTCAGTATTACATTCAATGTTATTATCAAATTTCTCAAGAATTGATACATTGAATATATCATGCAAAATTAATCAAATTTTTGAAAACTCATATTATTGCTGGAGAAACACACCAAGTTTTAAATTGTTTTACCATACTTCATTTTAGCTTTTGATTATTGTTGAGGTGTTTCATTATAATCATTAGACCCTTATAAATTATTTTTTTCTACCAGCTAAAAAATTGTGTGTGCATGTGTTTGTATGTGTGTTCATACACATATACATGTGCAAGCACACATATAATTATGAATATAAATGAGAATTTGCAATTAAATTATGTAAGTGTTATTTGTGGTGAGATCTTTCTCTGAACAAGCATGCTCTCTAACCTCTATATTAGTTGGATAGGGATTCCTTGGATGGGTTTTAAAGTTTAACTTCACACTAACTAGAAGCAGAACTATAAGCAAAGTAGCCGTCACATTACAAACATTTTCTTCCTCATCTCCCCAAAACTAACGTTCCTCTTAGCCCTTAAGAACAAATTTTTAGTGTTTCCTCATATGCATTTATTAAAAAAATTTTTATCTGCACATACACTCATATGTATACAGTATGTTTTGTTATTGCACTCTCTGACTTGCATGTTCACACACACAAATACACGCAGGGTGACATTGCTCCTCTTTCTTTGATAAGCACCATTTACAAGCACAAACAACTATGAGAGAGCTAATCCATTAAGTGCCAATCATTTGTATATTATGCTTTTTTTTGCAAATGAGGTTTTATGTATAAAAGTAAAAAGTACCTTAGTCTATGGCTTCTTGTTCAATTACATTTTTGAATTTCAAACAGGTTAAAATCAAAGTATGTTTCTCTTCCCTATCTTCTTCCTGGATGATCTACCACCTTACCAACTATGTACACACCGAGCTCTTACATATATGTATCCTCAGAACTGTGTATCTTTCTGCCTGCTGGATGTCTTCACGATGTCTAAAATTGAATATCAAAAATTAACATTCCCCAAAGTGAATACCTCATTTTTTTCTGTCATGCACACTCACTTTTTTATGTTCTTTATCTCAGAAAGGGCACCTCTACCCAAACCAGAAATCTTGCTTTTATCCCAGTTACCTTCCTCTCCCTACTTCATTTCTTCCCCCATATTCTATTAGTCATCAAGCTTTAATGCCCTAAACATATTCTTTCTTTTAATAGACCATCAGTTCTCACTAGATGTTGACAGTAGTTTCCTGATTTATCTTATCTGCTCTTCCCACAGACCCTACCAATCCACCCTCCACAAAGTGTGAAAATCATCTCTTTAACATGAAAATCCAATCATGTTAACTCTTTAAGGGTTATGGGGACTATCCCATAACTGATGTCACTGCAACATGTAGATTTGATAATTTAGTGACTTAAGGATGTCGAGCCCCTCACTTTCCTATCTAGTACTGTGGATTACACAAAATATGAAATCCTAAAACAAAAGAGAAGTGGAATAATCAGTGTGAAAGGCATTCATACAATGTGTGTTTTGGTTAAAGGATGAAAACTAGGTGCTGCCTTTTCTATTTAGTGGAAAGAAATAGTTGAGGCCTTCCTGGGTCACCAATTGTGCAATATAAACCTGATAATTTCAGGCCCTTGTTTCTACCACTTGATATAACACTGTAGTTCACAAATCATCACTTCACCAATAGACTGCCAATTTATTTAGCTTCACATTGCCTAGTCGCTTCAACATAATTCCTGGAGGAAGAAAGCCTAGGACCTCTTTTACCTAACATTCTCTGGTTTCATTGCAAAGCTGAGCATGTAGAAAGTAAGTGTGCTAATGGACAGTCCTCCAAAAAACCCACTTTTCTCACGTGAAGCTGTTTTCAGCAACAGAACCAAGCAGAGAAAGCAAGTTTATAAGACCACAGCAACATCCCACTCCCCAGTCAGGCCTTTGTGGTTTCAGAAAGCTGCACATTTTGCCAACAGCAAAGGCTGAATATCCTGTTCCTATTTCCCACGGCCTTCTAGTTTATTTTCCAACTCCAATATCCAACAGTGTTTCATTCCAGTGACCACCAAACGTGAAAGTCAAATGTTCTCTGCTTTACTCTCTGATATTTGAATTTATATCCAACTGCTTCTAATTTCTTAGACACACTTCAATCCTGACTGCTTCTTTACTCTCACCCTTTCCTCTGATCTTGTGACTTCATTTTTCTATGTAATTAAACACTTTTCAATTAATATGCCTTTATGGAAACTTGGCTTTATATTTTGATTTAGTCATTTTCTTCACAGTTCTTTCCTAAGCTCATGGAAAAAGAGAACTGTATGGTACACCTCTTTCTTCTTATTGATAATTCTATATTCTTGCCTCCATTTCTGAGTCTCTTATGTTCCTCATTTGCCTTATGGTTTCACTTGCCACCTATGCCCCTGAGACCCAATAGAAAGGCATGTATAATGTTATGAATCACCCTCTAGATTTCCATGAATGACATACTGCCTGATTTGAACCTGTAAACACATAGATGTCTACATAAGCTCTATATTTCTAAAATAAATTAAGTTTATAATATAACCAGGGGTCTTTTTATAAAAATTGATGTGTGTAACGTTTATCTCCTTTGTTATTTTACCTCATCTACAGGTATGATCTTGTTGCTGACATTCACCTCCAACCTCTAATCTCACAGTTTTCTCTGTACCTAACATTTACTTTCTCCTTGGAATAAGACTGAAATTTTAGGTAGTGGTCATTTGGGAGTGGGATAAGGCAAATACAATGAATGGGACAGAGCCCAAGAATTCTGTCTGAGAGATGAGGTGGAGACCAAAGACACAGTGAGTGTTAGAGTTAGTTTGAGGCTCAGAAATTTGTTGGAGGTTGATAAAGTTAACCTCAAGGAAGAACTGAGGCTCAGTGATGAGGTAAATATCTAAAATATTGAACATGTAACTCAATATAAGAACTATGAAAGTTTATTTTTTTTTTGCTTTTTATTCCAATTATGAAATGCTTACAATCTGAAAATTGTCTCTTTAGCCTTTTCTACCTTAAGTACCTCACCATTATATTTCTGTAATGCCACTATTTCAATCTCCCTGGTCTTCTTAATTCTAATTGATATACAAAGTAATTGCATATGCCTAATATATATTTGTTGAGTTCGGATATATTTGTGTTCCTGTGACACTATCACTGCAATCAAGGGAAAAAATATATCCATGACTTTGAAGAGTTTCCTTATGCATCCCACTTATTTCATTGTAAGAACACTTAATATAAGATCCACTTACTTACAAATTTTTTAAGTGTACTATATCCTGTTATTAACTAGGGGCACTATGTTGTACAGTAGATCTCTATAACATATTTGTCTTACATAACTGAAACTTTATAACCATTGACCAACAATTTCCCATTTCTGCTTCTCTAAGTCCCTTAGAAACCACTATTCAATTCTCTGCTTCTGTATTTTAGACTATTTTAGATACCTCATATCAATAGAATAGTACAGTATTTGTGCTTATGACACCGGCTAGTTTTAATTAGCTTAGCACATTCCAGGATTATTTATGTTGTTGCATATGATAAGATTTCCTTTTTTTTTGGTAAGGCTGAACAATATTTTATTGAACATATATGCCCCATTTACTTTGTACATTTATTTATTGATAGACATTCGGGTTGTTTCCACATCTTGGCTATTAGGAATAATTCTGCACAAAACATGGAAGTACAGATATCTCTTTGAGATCCTAATTTATATATATATATACACATATATATATATACATATATATGTGTATATATATATATATATGTACATACATACAGAGGTGGGATTACTGGATTATAGGATAGCCCTATTTTTATTTTTTGGAGAAATTTTCATTCTATTTTCTATAATGATTTTACCACTTTACATTTTTACTAAGAACGCAACATAAATATAATAAGGTCATGAATGTGTGTGTATATATGATTGTGTGAAAAATGAATATCTTTCTTGACCCTTAATTACCATTTCTTTGTGGAACAGAGATATTTTGTAAATGCCAGAAAAACTTGTCCTATTCCCAGTTAGTTGATGCACAGGCACTGGAACTGCCAGTTCCAGTATTGTAATTGTGGAGTATGGGAGTCAGTCAGCACTATGGTGGTGATGTTTTAAGTCCAGCCCCACCATTTACTTTTTGGTCATGTTTCTGAGCTAGACACTGGGGTCAAACCTTCAACTGTAGACAATGAGGGTTGACTAAGGAGGGATGTTGCCTCTACTCCAGAAGTTTGAGGGTTATGAATTTTATCTGAAGCCTACACAGTGGCCAGGATAAGAAATGTGTTGTTTCTAGGCTGAAATTTTATCACAAGCTTTTTTTGGTAATTTTCAAGACTGTTGGAACTAGGGTTGGTAAATTTCTTATTTTTCTTTTTAATCAACTATTATTTAAATACATGTGATTATATTAAACATATAAATTGAGATTTTTCTCAAGAGTTTGTTGTAAAAATATAATTCTTAATATATTTGCTTAAGTAGGAATACATGCTAGATTTTAAGAAACAGGGATATAGAAAAATCAAGAAAGCCCAAACTTGATATATTATATATGTATATAATACCTGTTGTATAGCTTAAATCATTTCAAGAATAGGCATTGTGTTTCCTACGTATTTAATCTACATACTCATAAAATTCTGAAATTAGCTATGATACTGTTTTATATTCTAAGACTGGAAATAAAACAAGATTATTTTTCTTTCTTTCACAAAGAGCAAAGAGTTTCAGAATCAAGTTTGTCTTCATGCAACAGCCAATGCTTGCTGACAAGATACTTTGGAACAACTTGCTATTAGGAAGGAACTGTGAGTGGCAGGATGAGAAAAAGCTCATTCCCATACGTCACATGCAAGTTGTGAATGTGTTAGAAGTCCATGGTGTAGAACATAAAATGGTGTAACAATTTATCTCAGTGACAGAAAGGACCTTATTCTAATCTTTTGGTTTTACAGCTCTATCCTGAAATAGATTATTTTCTCTTTCTACTTTGCTCTCATTTACTTGAGTCAGGTCATAAGATGATGCTTATAAACATTACAAATCATAACATCATGAGAAAATGTAGAATCTGTCAAAGTATCTTAAACAAACTGCGTGGACTTCCATGTTGAAGACATTTGCCTTTGTTACTCCAGGCAAATATGGCAAAATCATTGCTGCATGAGAAATATTAGTGAATATTATCCTCTTCATCTAATAGTAATTTACGCTTTTCAAATTACTTTATATAAAACTGTCACAATGGCTATACTTTATATGTAAGCTTCTCAGCATCCCACAGAAATTGGCAGTAAAAACGATACTGTCAAATGATTATCCTAGAACAAAAGACAACCAAGTGATTTTTTTTCCAACAGTAAAATACACAGAAATTGGAAATCCATCCAGTAATTTGTTCAACAAACAATTACTGAGCTGCTATAATCTTCAAAACTCTTTGACAGGTGTGTGCGGAATTCAGACATGAAGATCATAGTATTCCTGCTTTTGAGGAGTTAGAGTCCACTTTGAACCCAAAGCCAATATAATCATAGTTTCATCTCAGCTATATCTCCTACATACACTATTTTTTATAACTTATAGCAAATAAACTCTCTCCTTTGAACTCTTGCAATACTCTGGATTTTTCTTATGGAACAGAATTTTGTCAATCACATATAACAATAGTATATTATTTATACAAGTCATCAGAGTAGTTTGTAAGACTTTGAGTTCTTTGAGGACACACATAATAACATATATTTTTGGTATCTTCTATAGTACATTGAATTGATCATTATAATATAATATGAAATCACTAATACTTATTAACTAAGCCGTATAGGGGCCATGCCAGATGAATGGTACATTAAATTAAGAGTTATGGGAAGAAAGAGGAGGGGAAGGCAACTTCCAGCTTGAAGCCCCACAGATATACTTATTGGATTATTGCATTCGAATTCCAGATGAATTATCACCCTTTGATTCAGAACATTAAGGTGTTTACTTCTCTTTTAAATTTAAAATTGCCAAAAAAGCAAATGGAAAAAAGGGACACTCTCAATCTGTTTTTTAAATTCCTTTATAAAATTAGTACATATTTGTATACAGACTGCATATTGTTTCAGCTTCGTGTTGATTCTATCCCAAAACTTGATGAAATAAAGCAACAACCATTTTATTTTATTCATAATATGGTGGGTCATAAATTTAGGCAGGGCACTGCAAAGATGGTTTCTCTTCTATGTGATGCTGGCACCTCAGCTGGGGTGATGCAAACAGCTGGAGATGACTGAAATGGTTTGCAGAAGTCCTTGGTTATCCCTGTCAGTTGGATTGCTTCACTATTTTCCACTTTGATGCTGCAGACACTGGCACAAGGGATGAGAGCCTGGCCCAGCTGGGTTTTGGTCCTTACTTCTGTCTTTCCACTCAGCTTCTCCATGTAGACATTGGGCTTCCTTGCAGCAAGATGGTCTTGGGGTAGCTGTGATATCAGGGTAACTTCAGTGAACATTTCCATTTAAAAAGGAAGAATGAGGAATGAGTACTACTTACTAGTTCACAGCAGTTTTGATCCAGTCAGTGCAACAACGCCAGTTCCTTGATTAGGATCCAGCTGTGCTCCCTGGGTGTGGTTCCCTGTGGTTCATAACTTCACTCCCCATAACTCCACCCCCACTCAAGTGGCTCTGCACTCTGAATCATCCTTGCTTTTCTACAGGGAATGGCCCACATTTGCAGGTGATTAACTTTCTCCACCTGCTTTCTTCCCATAAAAATTTGAGAAAGCGTATGATATTTTTACTTTGAACTGACCCTCTCTTATTTAACACAATTTGTTAGTGCTTCCCCCAATGCAAATGTCTTTAAAACATTGTGGATTTCTTAGAATATTATTGATGGCTACATGATTAATCAAAAGCATACACAAAAATGTCTTTAAAACAGTTCATTCTTTATCTTAACCTGAGGCTTAGGGTGCTGTGGTATAACACCCTTAAAATCCATAGACACCCTCTAGCAGAGGTCTAAAGGGCAAGTTAACAAGCATTGTTTTTCTATCTACAAGGCATGCCATTAAATATATCTGCAGTCCCAATACAGAGCTAAAACTGCATTCGACTCCTTTTTTTAAACTGAGGTGATATTTTACTAGAAGATTCCTGGATTTGATCATTACTCAAAGGCCATTTCTTAATTGGAGAGCCTAAATCCCAGTGGAACAACTGTCCTTGATCCTTTGCAACTTAAGTTCTACCAAATAGTGAAACACTTCCTTCATACATTTATCTCTTTTCTCATATTTTATCACATATGTTTAGAATAAACCAGTTAGTACTTTTGACATACTCTTTAGCCAGCCAGATTAATGAATTTTCTTGGGTACACTTTCTATTTTCCACATTACCACACATAAAGCTGATAATTCTGCCAGGAGTTAACTCAAATCTTCTTTCCTGCAGTTTTTATTGCAGAAGCAACTGAGTTCTTGCTATAATTACTATATCATTGGGATTCAATCAGAAATGCAGAAACACTGTGCATGGTAGGAAAAAAAGTATTATAAGTATTAGAACTTACACAATTGTGAGAGAAGGTAGCGATGTAAAAATACATAAATGGGAGCAGCGATACTAGAGAAAATTAGCCAGTCCTGACACAGATGGATGAGTCAGTTCTTACATGGAAATCTGGACACTATGCACATACAGCTGCAGAACAGGGGCAACAAAGAGAGACAGGTAAAAAATATAAGGAAGATCATTGGCTTTTCAGGTCTAGTGTCTCTGTGACTTTCTAGCAAAGCAAACTACAGCCTACCTGTTTAAAATCACCTGCATAGCTGTATCTGTCTCCCATAGCCTGACTGATAATGACCACTAGAGGGTAATGGTTATGTTTTGCTTCCATCTTCCAGAACATGTGCAATATAACTTTTGGTCAGCTAGAACCTATAGCTACACATGGAAGTTGCTTTTATGAAATAGTTCCCAGTCTAATCAAGTTGATGACAAAACAATTCTTAACCATATTCCTTAAAGAAAATGTGGAAATTACAAACAAATGTATAATAAAGCAGAATAAAAATTACTCATGAGCTTATTACCAAGATGTCAATGGCATTAACATCTTAGCAGATTCTCACCTTTTATTCTCTGAAAACTTTTCTGTTATAGAAGATTTAGCATCAGTGATATGCTTATGAAGTACCACAACATAGTGATTAAAAACCCACATTTTGGGTTGCTTAGCTAGATTTAAATACCAGAGTTGTCACTAAGTATATATATGATGTTTGGACCAAACAAAAAACACCTATTCTCTCTCTTTATTTTATGTAAAATGAGGATAAAACTAGTATCTACCTGCAGTAGCTAGAATATGGTCTTCCAAAGATACCCATATCTTAATCCCCAGAATATGTTGGGGGTCATGGTAAAGGGGAATTCAAATTGAAGGTAACTTTAATTATAAAGTTGTTGATCAATTTACCTTGAAAAAGAGTTTATTCTGGATTATTCAGTTGGTCTCAATATGATTACAAGGGTTATTATAAGTGGAAGAGGCAGGTGAGAGAGAACAAGAGATATGGCAGTGTAAGAACAACTCAACATAACCTTGGTAACTTTGAAGATGAAGAAATGGGACCATAAGCTGAGGAAAACCAGTTAGAAAAAAGCTCAAAAGGGGAAGAAAGTGGATTTTTTCCTAGAATCTCCAGAAGGAACACAGCCCTACCAACACTTTGAGTTTAGCCTAGTGAGACCCATTTTGGATTTTTGACCTCCAACACTGGTAAGAGAAGAAACTTTTGTTGTATTAAACCACTAAGGGTGTAGTAATTTGTTACAACATAAATAGAATATTAATACACTACTTCATGTGTTTATTGTGAGAATTAAATGAGATGATACATGTAACCATGATTAAAATAGGTCCTGGCACATAGTAGTTGCTCAATAAATGTGATAGTTTGCTATTTCACTATGTATACATATATCAAAATACCATATTATACATCCTAATTTACACAATAAAATTATAATTATTTAATTATATGAGATATGCTGTATATGTATATATAAATATACATATTGCCCGTTGTTGGATAATCTGTGTTCAATTTCTTCTAACAAAAAATAAATGCTTCAATGGGCAAAGTCTATGGGGAATTTATCTGTCTCCATGCCTGCTGTAGACTTCGTGGATAACAAAATATAAGACCCACAGTAAGGGCTCTATAAATAAATATTCTGGTGAGAATATTTTTGCCTATATATTTTTCATATTTGTCTTTTGTCTGTAAGCTAGATTCCCAGAAATTGAATTACTAGATCAAAATGAGCTGAACATTTTCATGCTCTTTATACCTACTGCCAAATGGATTTTCATAAGGGTTATGCCAATTTACACTCCCACAATAGTGTATGGATGTGATGTCATCATCCTATGCATGGTAACACTGAGTATCCAGCATTTTTAAGATATCTAATAGCTTTTTATTAATTATTATTATTATTTTTATTACAGTTTTGATTAGTGTGATGAACCTCTTAATGGTTATTTTATTATTGGTTATTTTAAAAATATTTCTATCATAAATTCTTTGAGGATTATTTTTAAATTACAAATTATTTTAAACATGGGAAATATAAGAAAAGCACACAAAATAAATTATGAACCTATCAGAAAAAATGGACAAATACTAGCAATTTCACAATATTAACTTCATGTATTGATTGATTTGCTTTTGGAATAGAATGTTATAGCTATCTTTAAAATGCCTTGTATTCTTCTTTCTCTTTCTCCCCAGAGAGTACTTCTGCTCTGCGTATTCTTCTTGTTTATGTTTTCATGTTCATACACAACCCACGTGTACACATAATTTGTATGTGTGAGTCTCTTTTTCAAGTTACCTCTTTGTTTGCTTTGCCAAGGTGTTAGTATTTTTTATATTAATCTATGAGTTCTTCATGTTTTAAGTATTTTAACCCTTTGCTTGTTGTATTTGGTGTGTTTTCTCAGTTAGTCGTTGTGATTATATTTGTTAAACTGATTTTCAACTGACTGCATTTACTTGAAAATCACCTAGATCCACTAATTTATTTGTATTATATAGACTTAAGACTAAAGTTAAAAGATTTTCATTCAGATATTTGATTACATAGTAAATCACACTAGTAGTAATCATTAACACTTTCTGATTTATAATGTCTAATCCTTTCTTACAATTAACTGTAATCAAAATAGACTAATAGCAGCTATTAAAAATCTGTTATCTGATTATCCTAAGGTGAAATTTGTAAAATCTAGGACTTCTAAAGGTCTTTTACCTTAATTAATTCTCTCTTTCACAATATTAGCTTACAATGGAGGCTGAAATGATAGTGGTTTTATTAATTACAACTTATCAAAAAATTCATAGATAATCTAATACTCATCAAATTTCAAGGAATACTGGGAGAATACATATTTCTGAGCTGTAAAAAACAAGATAATCTAACATGTGCCTTTCAGTGGTAGGTTTTCCCAATCTTCATGGACAAAATGTTAGCATTCACTGAACCTGGCTTAAAGATGTGATATTTTCATGAAAAATAAAAAATGATTTAATCAAATAGATGTAATTTATAATAAATGGCATCTCTGTATACACAGAAAAGAGATTATGAGAAGAAAATATATTCAGAACGTCTAACTTAAAAATCAAAGACTGGAAGACCGATCCAAGATGGCCCTTTAGGAGCAGCTCAGGATTGCAGCTCCCAGTGAAAGTGCAGAAGGTGAGTGGACGCCATCTTTCCAGATGGACCTTTATTGCCCACAGACCAGGAGATTCCCAGATGGAGGAGCCCCACAGGGTGCCAGCATGGCTGTTTTGGCCAGCGCAGCTGTTTCAACTGGCACGGCTGTTTTCTCAATGCCGCAGCGCAGTGGCTCTCCGTACAAAATACACTGGCCTGGTTTCCCTTTTAAGCTGGCAATTGGAGCTCCTGGAAGGCAGATTAGGTGATTCATCTGATTAAATGGGACTGAAACAGAGACACAGGACAGGAGATTCCTGGGCAGTGCCATTGTTGCAGCCTGTGCAGTGGGTCACTGCATGGGAAATCACACAGATCCTGGCACCCCTTCAGCAGGCGACTGGAACACCGGGGAGAAAGTCAATGATTCAACTAAAAAAAAAGGCTCTGAGGCAGGGAGCCAGGTGATCAGGCTCAGTGGGTCTGACCCCCCCACACACAAAAAGAGTTGAGAGTTTCATGGCAAGCACAGCTGAACCCAGGATGGCCCAGCTCTGTGGGGGAGGGGTGTCCACCATTACCGAGGCACTCCACCCCTACAGAGGTAGTCTGCCATTGCTGATGCAGCCTGCCATTGCCGAGGCAACTCACCATAACAGAGAGAGTACACTATTTCAGAGGTGGACCACCATTGCCGAGGCAGTTCTAACCATACCCATATAAACAGGACTGCTGGAAAGTACACACGGCACCAGGGCAGAGCCCACGGCAGCAGGGTGGACCCCACAGCAGACCAGCAAACCTCTGCAGGCAGACAGTAACTAGGCTGCCTCCATGCTGGGCAGGGTAGCCTGGAAAAAAAATAAAGAAATGGCAGCAGTGCAATGGATACTCATAAATAAAGCCCTAACTCCCTGGGACAGACCACCTGGGGAAAAAAAAGGGGGTTTATGGGTTCTGCTGCAGCACACTTAAACATACCTGCCTAGCAGCTCTGAATGAACAATGGAGCTCACAGCTCAGCACTTGAGCTCCTATAAAGAACAGATTGTCTCCTCAAGCAGCTCCCTGACTCCCATATATCCTAAGAGTCACCTCACAAAGAACTGATCAGACTGACATGTGGTGGGCATCATTCTGGGACAAAGACAACAGAAGAAGAAACTGGTAGCAATCCTTACTGTTCTGCAGCTGCTGCAGGTGATCCCCAGGCAAACAGGGCCTGAAGTGGACCTCAGCAGTCCTACAGCAGAGGGGCCAGACTGTTAGAAGGAAAACTAAGAAAGAGAAATAACTTCATCATCAACAATCTGGACATCCACTCAGAGACCCAACCTGGAAATCAGCAACTACACAGATGACAGGGGGATAAATCCACAAAGATGGGAAGAAACCAGTGCAAAAAGGAGGAAAACACCTGAAAACAGAACACTTCGCCTCCTACAAGGGATCACAACTCCTCACCAGCAAGGGAACAAAGCTGGATGGAGAATGAGTGTGATGAAATGATAGAATCAGACTTCAGAAGATGGGTAATGAGAAATTTCCGGGAGCTAAAAGAACATGTTCTAACTCAATGCAAAGAAACTAAGAACCAACCTGCAAAAATAATTTGATGAAATGATAACAAGAATGGACAACTTAGAGAGGAATATGAGTGAATTGATGGAACTGAAAAACACAACAGGAGAACTTTGCAAAGCATGCACAAGTTTCAACAGCAGAATTGACCAAGCAGAAGAAAGGATATCAGAGGT
>CM052652.1:95390961-95420955 GCA_028533165.1 Leontopithecus rosalia | reverse complement strand
AAACAACAGGTGCTGGAGAGGATGTGGAGAAATAGGAACACTTTTACACTGCTGGTGGGAGTGTAAATTAGTTCAACTATTTTGGAAGACAGTGTGGCGATTCCTCAAGGACCTAGAAATAGAAATTCCATTTGACCCAGCAATCCTGTCACTGGGTATATATCCAAAGGACTACAAATCATTCTACCATAAGGACATGTGCACACGAATGTTCATTGCAGCACTGTTTACAATAGCAAAGACCTGGAATCAACCCAAATGCCCATTGATGATAGACTGGACAGGGAAAGTGTGGCACATATACACCATGGAATATTATGCAGCAATCAAAAACAATGAGTTTGTGTCCTTTGTAGGGACATGGATGAACCTGTAGAACGTCATTCTCAGCAAGCTGAAACAAGAACAGAAAATGAAATACCGCATGTTCTCACTCATAGGTGGGTGTTGAACAATGAGTACACATGGACACAGGGAGGGGAGCACTACACACTGGGGTCTGTTGGGGAAATAGGGGAGGGACAGCGGGGTGTGGGGAGTTGGGGAGAGATAGCATGGGGAGAAATGCCACATATAGGTGAAGGGGAGGAAGGCAGCAAATCACACTGCCACGGGTGTACCTATGCAACTATCTTGCATGTTCTTCACATGTACCCCAAAACATAAAATGCAATAAAAAAGAGAAAAAAAATAATAAATACTTTTGAAGCCAAAAAGAAATCAAAGAATACAAATCAGATGAAATTATTAAATAATATGTAAATACTATCAGAAAATTCTTAACATCCAATCATTGGATAGAAATTTAGGAACTGCTTTCTTTTGAGTTTTCCTTACATGCAAACTACCAACAAAGAGAACCAGAAATGAGCATTTGTTGTGAATGTTTGTGGACAAAGAAATAATTTTTCCTCTCACAATATCTTAAAATTATGACCATTTGTTGGCCTAAGAGAATAAGTTATAATTTCAAAAATCTGTCATAAAAATGTGGCCAATGTGCAGTAGCTATGTTTATGTATGTTTAGAAATCAGCAGATAGAGATACAAGGGGTGTGTTTCCATAATTGAAAATGGCAGTTACTTAATATAAATTATTTAAAAATTTTTGAACACATGCACACAAACAAAAGAAAAAAACCGATGCAGCTATTGTTATCTCTTTGACTACAGATATAGTAAAAGCAAAACAAAAATTAAAGAATTTATAGCTGAAGAGTAGATTTAGTGGATAGTACCAAGTGGAAGTACTTTTATTTTAAAGTATATAAACTTATAATACATTTCAGCAAAGCGAACAGCCAGCACAATTAAGTCTATATGTTTTAAGTATACAATAAATATAAAAAATTAAAATGTGTTTTTGGTAAACTCTCCATTAAGAAAGTACAATCGCTTATCATATCTATTCTGATTTTAAATAGTTCCCCTCAGTTTTCTCTCATCTAGCTCTGCTGAAATCTAGCAAAAAGCACAAATGAAAACTAGAATTAAATTCTATTTCTTTTCTTCAAAAAAGGCTCATCAATTCAAAGTACTTGGGCAAATAAAACTGACAAGTGGCTTTCTTCATTGAAGATGCCTAAGAGATGTGAAATGATCCTTTGGCTTTTACTCCTCTAGTCATATAAATAAGGAGGGCCAGAGTCTTAAAAGAGATAGAGCGCTATTTTGGGAAATAGTTTCAGGAATGAAAACGTTGGAAGATAGACTATTTTTAAGCCATAGCTTTCCATACTTCAATGTACATATGTATTGGTGTTGGGATGGCCAGGTGTGAATTTGAAAACCTTATACTGTTATTCTGAAAGTATTCGGCTATTTCATTACAATGTTTTCCATCTCTTTTCCCCTGTAAAGATTAAAATATATGGTAAACTATCTTTAATAAGCTGATCTAATGGTCTCTTTGATCTACTTCTTCCCAAAAGCCCATCCTAAGGAAAGAATTTTTCCTAAGTGCCCTGGGAAGAATCTCCTTGGGAAATTTTTCAGAAGGCTATTAAGAGTACACATGGTGACTGAAATAGTTTCTGAGAAGATACATTGGTTTTATGAGGGAGGGACTCTCTGAATCTCCCTTGCCAGATTCTTCTGTGGATAGTTCTTTGCTCTCTCTGGTTTTTAGCCTGTTTGAACTTATCTTATTTGTCTAGAGAAAGAAGTTTCATATTAAATGCTTATTTATGATAAGACATTCAGAAGAAGGTGTAAAAGAAAAAAACTGAAAAGAAGGGCCTGGGTCTCTGATTGGAATTCAAAAACTATAGAAAACATAGAAAGTAGATTTCAGGTGCTGCCAAACAGACAAAAGAAAGACACCAGGTGAGATTTCTAAGGCACTTCCAGTTAGCAGCTCTTGAATTCTAGAAAAGTAAAGAAATATTTTAATTTTAACAAACAAATATTTGGGGTTGTATGCAGCCTGTCTGGCAGAATTGCACAAGGAATTATGTCTGACTGAGATTTGAACAAGGAAATATGAATTTTTAATTCCCTTAGGCTTACATTATTTTATTTCTAAATATATGCATTTTTGTTTTCTAGCTCATTAGCAAATAAATGCCGCTTAAAAACAGCACAGTTTTAAAGATATGGGCTTATGTTCCAAAACTGAGATATTTTCATTTTATTTTATTTTATTTATTTTTTATTTTTTTTTTAAGGTAGTAACTAAAACTGCCCAAGTAGCCAATTTTATTGATATTACATTACAGTCTAACAATGTGTTTTTACAGAAAGCCAATATGTGAATAATCTTCCATCATTCAAACTGTATTTTGTAAGATTAGTTTTTAACCTAGTATTATTTACATCAAAAAGCTTTCAAAAGGTTAGAGCATAACTGTTAAGACATAGGATTTTGTTCATTTTCTCAATGAAGAGTATAGAGTACAGCTGACATTCTAGTGGGACTTTGGAAGTACAGTAATCCTGCAAACATTTAAACTCCAATTCACATACATGAATCACTGGAAATCCTTTGATAGTCATACCCAACAATAGAGGTAAAGTCAGTCAGTCTTTATCCCTTCATTAACACTGAGGGAAAAAGACAAAGTTGCTGTCCAGCTACACCACCATAAATCTGGAAACAATAATACCTGTTCAAAATATTTCAGTTCTTATAACAAGGTGAACACAACAGTTGTTTTGGGGTTCCTTTTCTGCTGTCAGTAAATGTTTGACGGTTACCAAAAAAGCACCGAGGACTCTATACTACCATGAACAGAATAATTTGAAGTAGGTTTTCTTATACAGTATTTCTCCAAGCACTGAAATGCCCTATAAGGTAAAATAATGAAACACTGCTATAATCTAGGCAAAAATTAAAGGTTAAATCATTTCGTGTATGACAAAAATAATTACTAAAGAAATAAAGTTCACAAATCTACTTGGTTATCACATTTACTCTAAAGTCTTTTGAAACATTTCCTCAATTTTGTCTACCAGCAAAAGTAGGTCTCAAAACAATTTGCTTAATATGACTTAACATAAATATCTTCACCTTTTTCCGACTAAAACTTACTCCCAAGCAAATTGTTTTAAGACTATGTAGACTATGCATCTTCAAGATTACCTAGTCTTTACAGCATAATGTAAAAAGCCACACCAAATCTTATTTTGGAAATAGGCACAGTATTAAAAAGTCAAGTCTTACCCCCTTTTCCATCTACACTAATCTGTATGCCCTATTTTGGTTAGAAAAAAGACAGTCTTAAGAGAATTTCACTTAAATTGCTAATATATGAACTATAATTCCATTTGATTGTTTTATTCTGAAATGAGATCATTTTACAATTTTATTCTGAAATGAGATCAAATTTTTATTAAAGCTAATAGATAAAGGTCTGAATTGTACACGGATCTAGGGTGAGTCCAATACTTACCAAGGATGATTTTTTAAAAGTACTATTTTTTGCCTGGCCACAGGTAGCTTCCCTAACTATGGCTAGTCATTTGTGCTGTTATGGCCATCATATTTTAAAAATACACTAAATACATTTTAAAAAAGAAACTTCAAAATTGAATCTTTCCTAAAGTTTTCCACAGGCATCCAGTTGTCTAGATCTTGCAACTAATCATGAAAATAATACTTATTTGTGAAGTAAACCATACACACACACACACACACACACACACACACACACACACACAAATGCAATAAAGGCTAAGCAACTATTTTGTAAGTCTTTGTTACTTATCACCAAACACAACCCTTACTAAACTACCACTTCTTTAACTCATTTAAACTACTACTTCTTTTAAACCACTAAACTGCCACTTCTTTGAGTCATTTAACAAATATTTATTGAACATGCACCCTGTGAAAATCACTGTTCTCAGCATTTGGGACAAAGCAGTGAACACAACATGGAAACTATTCCAGTCTTGATAGTCACTTTTTAGTAAGGGAGATGGACAATAAACAAAATGGAAAAATAAGCTAAGAGTTACATAATAATAATATAATGATCCGAATAAAATGGGAAGAGGGACACAGAGGGTGCTTGGGAGAGTAGTTTCCATTTTAAAGGGACTGAAAAAGAAGGCCTCATGAGAAGACAGTGTTTCCGTAAGACTCTCAAGGAAGTAACCGAACGAAGCTTGTGAATACTGGGAAAGGAGTGTTGTAGATAGAGATCCTACTCATGAAACAGAGTTGAGGTAGGGACAGACCTGTGTATCTGAAGAGCAGCAAGAAGCCTAGGTGGCTGGGATAAAGTTAGCCAGGTGGAGCAGGAGAACCTGAGATCAGAGTAGTGGCATTCAAAGAATGACTGGGAAAACTAAATGAGATGATACACATGCAATTCTTCGAACAATGACATATCGCATATGCCCAAATGTTTTCTTTTCCTTCAAACTGTCCCCTCCCAATTTAAAAAATTTAAAAGTTGAAAGAACAGTGGACACCCACATGCCTACCACTTAGATACTACATTTATATTAATATGTAACATTAATATGCTATGCTGGGTGTGGTGGCATGCACCTGTAAACACCGGAAGGAACTTCGGGAGGCCGAGGTGGGCAGATCACTTGAGATCAGGTGTTCAAGATCAGCCTGGCCAACATGGTGAAATTTCGTCTCTACTAAAAATACAAAAATTAGCTGGGTGTGGTGGTGGGCACCTATAATCCAACCTACTCAGGAGGATGAGGCAGAATTGGTTAAACCCAGGAGGCATAAGTGAGCCAAGATCGCACCACTGCACTCCAATCTGGGTTAACAGTGACACTCCATCTCAAAAATAATAATGATATGCTAGTATTATCATAGGTTTACCCATGTAACAATTTAGCTGTCCATCTTATTTTTTTGGATACATTATCTTTTTTTAGTTTGAGATGGGGTGTCACTACAATGCCCAGGCTAGTCTTGAATTCCTGGACTCAAGCAATCCTCTCACTTCAGCCTTTCCAGTGGCTGGGCCCAGCTTGGATATACTTCAAAGTAAGTTGCAGACATCAGTAGACTTGACCTCTAAATATTTCAGCATGCATATCATTAACTAGAGTTCAATATGTTTAGGCAAGCATCCTTCTTTCCCAGATAAAATTTATATATGGTAAAATGCACAAATCTTAAGATGAGTTTTGACAGATGTATATGCCCACATAACTTTTTTTTTTAGATCGAGTCTTGCTCTCCTCTGTTGCCCAGGCTGGAGTGCAATGGTGATCTTGGCTCACTGCAACCTCTGACTCCTGTATACCCATGTAACTTAAACCCCAACAAAGCTAAAAAAAAAAAAGACCATCATCCCTAAAGTTCTGTCAGGACCCTCTGCAGTCAATCTCCACTCCCACCCTATTTAACACCTATTCTGATTTTTTTCATTACACTTAATTTTGCTTGTTTTAAAATTCCTCAAACTTTTAATAAATGGTCAGTGGAGAGAAAACAGATATTCTCAACTACTGTAGAAGGGATTATAAATTGGTATATCCTTTTTAGAAGGCTATCTGGCAGTATGTAATTAGTTAAATAAAATTTATGCATTCCTCTTGACTTAGTATTTTATGGGAGGAATTTTCTGAGAGGACTGTCAGCTCATGTATGCAAGGAAGCCAGTCCCAAGGCTATTCACTGAATCATTGTTTGGGACAGAGAAGGATTGGAAATAACATAAATGCCCATCAGTAGGGGAAAAGTAAATGAATGAACAGTCATGCTTTGCAGCAACTGTAAGAAATGATTTATTGATATGGTAAGATTGCCAGCACAGTCATTAAGCACACAAAAGCAAGTTACAAGATGCTACACAAACCATTACTCAGAACACCCAACCAAACCAAACCAAACACAAAACATGTGCCCAAGGTGTATTTCTGTTAGTCCAAGTTGACACCAGTGGTTACCTTTGAGTAGAGGACTGGGATTATGGGAAAGGAGAGTAGGTGCTCAAGGGGTTTTTCCTTTAATGCATTATTTGACTCTTTTACAATAAAACTACATCGTGTCTTAGAGGATTAAATTATTAAAAAAAAAAACTACAGACAGATGGGCATGGTGGCTCACACCTGTAATCCCAGCACTATGGGAGGCTGAGGTGGGTGGATCACTTGAGGTCAGGAATTTAAGATCAGCCTGGCCAACATGGTAAAACCCCATCTCAACTAAAAGTACAAAAATTAGCTGGGCATGGTGGCATGAGCCTGTAATCCCAGCTACTTGAGAAGTTGAGGCAGGAGAATTGCTTAATCCCAGCAAGTGGAGGTTGCAGTGAGCTGAGATAGTGCTACTGCTCTTCAGCCTGGGCAACAGTGCAAGACTCCACCTAAAAAAAAGACTGACATAAATAGGGATTGGAGATAGGAAACAGGTGAATTTGTGGGGAGGGAGGAGAGAAACTAAAATTTTTTTCTATGCTGTATACTGACAGTGTCTCCTAGTAAAGGAGCTTTTCCTAGCCTATCTATTAATACACAATCTCATATTTGAGGAGAGACCTTATGTGTCTGTTCAGGTTGCTATAATAGAACGTCATAAACTGGGTGGCTTACAAACAATAGAAATTTACTTCTCATAGTTCTGGAGGCTGTGAAGTCTAAGACCAAGTCACCAGTCAGTGTCTGGTGAGAGCCCACTTTCTGGTTCATAGATGGCACCTTTTTGCTGTGTTCTCACAATGGTGGAAGGGGCAAGTGGCAGTCTAGGACCTCTTCTAAGGCCACTAATTTTATTAAAGGGGGCTGTGCCCTCATGACCTAATCACTGTCCAAAGGCTCCTACTTCAACTACCATCACATTGGGGATTACCTTTCAACTTTGGGAGGGTATAAATCTTTATTAATCTATAGCATTGTATGAAAACTTATTCCCTCTGTGTGGTGAGGAGGAATGTCAATGTCTAGGCAAAAAAACCTGGGTGTTAAATGCAGAGGCTGAAGTTCAGTAGGACTTAAAAAAAATGGGGGCTCATTTAGGTTGTGATAAACTGATACTGAAGTTTGATAAATTTTAAAATATCTTCAGATACTGGTTCACTTATTGAACATTTATTAAACACTACGTATCAAGGCTATGCCAATTCACATGCATGCATCCTAAATATCCCATGACCTTAAGGAACTCCCAGCGTAATCTGGTATTATCGGCAAACAAGCAAAAATAACTACAGAGCTACAGTAATTGTAGGGAAAAACCATAAAACCTCCAAACTCAAAAGTATAGCATCTGCATCTACTGGGGCCATCCAAGACTCCACCCCTCAACTCCTCAATCTACATTTTAACAAGGATCACAGGTGATTTGGATCTTTATTAAGATTTGAGAAGTGATGAACTCTGGGATTATAGAACTACTGGAGTGAAGGAGTTGGAAGGGGTGGGGGGCAGGAAGTTAAAAAACAAAAGAAAAAAAAGGAGGAACTACTATTGATTCCTAGGAAGCCTAAGAGAAGTCTTCAGACGGGAGGAGCGGTAGAACATTCCAGGCTAAAAAAATAAACAGGCCATGATCAAGGTAGTAAGAAGTGTTCTGGAATGAGAAGTATCATCTGGGAGGGGCAGTGGCACTTAGGAAGATATGAGAGATATGGCAGAAAAAGTAGGCTGAGGCCAGAAGCAGAAGGGCCAGACTGACTTGCTGAGGAAGGTTCCCGCTGCAGTAGGACACAGTGGGGTTCCTTCTCAGCCCAGGAGTTTGGTCTCGAACTGGCATCATCAGCAACACCTAGTGGTTAGGAATGCACACTCTCAGGCAACATCTTAGAAGCAGTGAAGGAACCCTGGGGATGGGGCACACAAATTTAGCTCTGAACTTTTCCAGGTGATTCTGATGCATACTAAAATCAAGAACCACTGCTCTAGCCCGCCAAAAATCAAGTAGCATGTGGTAAAGGCTTAAAACTGCAAAACTTGCTGTGTGTTTTTTTTTTTTTCCTAAAGAACGAGGGTAATGAGAAATGGGTTTCGATGTTGAGTGGGGCAGAACAAAAGCCACATAAAACCTATATTTTACATAGTGCCCCCCAAAAAAGTAGTGATCATCTTGTCCAAAAGCCTCGTATTTGGAAAATCAAAATAAAAATTTTGGTCGAGGCCATGATGTCCTCTGTAACCTAAATTAATTCATCAATTTTTTTCTATTCCCTTTATTTCCCACAAAAACACCCGCAGCAAAAACGCTGGGATTCCTCTGGGCCTCTGAAAACCGTGTTTCCAACGCAAGGGCCCATTAGAAAAACATATCCCAAATTAAAAGTCCGGAGAACTGACGGCGGGGCGGGTGCCACCGTCCTGGGACAGCACGGCCTTTCCCAGCCACACCCCTGCGCTCCACCGGCCTCCTTCTCCGGCAGTTCCCAGAGATAAATAAAACCTCCTTGTTTTTCTAGACCTGAAATTAGCGGTGACTCACAGAGCACTCTGCACGGCCACGGTCGCCTCGGGAAGGAAGAAAAATGCGCACGTTTTTCCCCCTTTCGAGGGTCGGACGAACCAGGCTGGGCCAATCAGGGGAGGGCGGCGGGAATCGCACCAAAGTAGGTAAAAAATGCGGAGGCGTCTCCGCCGCCGCCGCGGCCCGCGACTCCCCTCCCGCGGGTCCTCCCCCCGCGCGTGACCCTCCTAGGGCCCTGCCCTCCCCATCTCCAACATCCCCCTCATCTCACTACTCTGCGTCCCTCTCCCTCACCGCTTCTCTCCCCATCTCCCTCCTCCCCACCCTCATCCACTAGCCACTCCCCCTTCCTGCCCCCACATCCCCCGTCTCCTCCCTCACCTCTCCCCTTCCCACACCCTTCTTCCACCATGTGCCCCTCGCCCCTATCCTCTCCTCCCCCCACATCTCCCTCCTTTGCCCACTGTCCCCTCTCCTTCTCTTCTCTCCTCCCCCTCCTCATCCCGCTACCTGCCCCTTGCCCCTCCCCACCCCGCACATCACCCTCCTTCCCCCATTCTGTCTCCCTCTCCCCCGCCTCGCCCCTCCTCTTACCTTCCTTTCCCCAGCCCCGCCCTCTCCCTATCGACTGGCACTCCTGGCCAGGTGGCTGCCTCCCCTGCAGTCCGCGGCCGCACATGGGCGGGGCGTCAGGTGGCCCCGCCCAAGGAGGCGAAGGAAGGCCACCCCTCACCCGTCATCCTGTCCTTGTTCCTCGCCGGCAGGCGCCAACCCAGTCCGCCTTCTAGCCCACCGCAGACGGGGGAGAACGCACCCCTAAACACATTCTGGTGAGGGGAGGGCCCCCCAACAGCCTGGAGCAGGTGAGGGAAGCTCCTCCCGCAGAGAGTTCGGACAGCCGCCGGGCCAGGGCATTGCCAGACTGGCTGGTTGCGTAGCAACAACGGGCGGTGTGTGACGTGCGCAGCCACGTTCAGTCCCCACGCGCCCTCCCTGGAGTAGGCTAGCGCCGCCGCGTCAGCTCAGAGCTGGGTCTCTCGGTGCCGCATCCGTGAGGAGGACGCTTCATAGACTCGCTGCCCGCCAGCTCCCTCCCCCGCGTCCCTGCGACCGCTGCGGCTAAGATGGTGAGTGGGAGGGAGGCATGGGCCAAGGCGTCCGGGAGCGGCGGGTCTCTAGGGCGCCGCGCAGTCGGGGCTAAGGGAATGAGTCGCGCTCCAGTCCGGGGAGGGATCCGACCCGGCTGCAGACTCCCGCCATGGGGGTTCTCTGGGCCTCCGTCGCCCGCCGTCTTGGCTGGGCCCCACACCCCGGGACGGATTCCCGGCCACTGCGCAGCTGCCAGCTGGGGTGAGGCCGCCATCCCTGAGCGTGGCCTCTGCGGTGCCTCCTGCCTTGGCTTTGCTACAGCTGGCTGGGGTCGAGCTCCCCCACCTGCTCTGTGAAATCCATCGGAGGTCTGCATACCGAGGCTCGGGGATGGGGCGGCGTCGGAATCCGGTGACCGCCCATGTTGGCGTGGTTTCCCCAGAGTTGGCGCTGAGGCGCTGGGTGACTTGTGCGCGTTCCGGCCTGTGAGGTCTGTCTATCTCAGTAAGGAAGATAAAGCTTTTATGGTACAGTCCTAGAGCACGGGATGATCGCTAACAAGCATGATCCTGGCGTGATTTAGAACGGGTGGCCTTGCAGCTGCTTTGTTTGTTGGTTTTTCTTTTTATCTGGCAATCAGCTTCCAGCAGCACTCTCGTTCTACTTGTCAAGCTTGGCAGTGTCTCTTTTAATCCTTCCCTGCCCGATTGGTCCGTGTATGGTTAGAGTATTTTTTTCTGACCTGTAGGCAGTTGAACTCTGCCAGAACTTGGTGCACAACATGTGGGCGTGATGCTGGGATGCTGATAAAAGCAAATTTCAGAGCTTTAAGATAAAGACCATTAAAATATTGGAGTAACCAAAAAGTAGACGGGTGCTCATTAGTATAGTCTATATGATGTACATTTTGTTTAATTTACATATTTCCCCTTTTATCACTTTAATTAGCTGTGTGAAAACAAACATAGTCTCAAAGGAACATTTTGTCATTTTCTGTAGTCTTCACACACTGTTATCATTTTTGGTCAATGATTGGCCTTACCAGACTTTGCTAGAAATATTATGCTGTAATTGCATCTGTCTGTCTGTAGCAGTTGGTACCCGCTTTTCTGCATACAAACTGTTTTCATTGTGTAACAGTTTTGGTTTTCTAGCAACTTTTGTGTACATGCAGGTGGCCCCTGAATAAAACAAAAAATATTAATAGGTGGTTTCTTGATGACTAAAGGGATTTGTTACTGTTCGGTTTTTGGTTCTTTAAGCTACAAAGTAGCATCTTAAGTCTATTTAATTATTAAAAATTTAATATTTTAAATGTATATACTACTTTATACTAAAAGACTTAATCTAAAGGCTTTGAGTTATTGCAGCATTCATGCCAAAGGCTTGAGACAGTTAGCGTGACTTGCCACATTTTGGCTGCTGGACCTATCTGCACTGCCCCCTCTCGAGGGCTGTCAAGCTGAGACAAAGGTCGTGGACTGAGTCACTGAGGCAAAAACAGAATACAAAGCAAAGGTCTGAGGTTTATGAGGACATTGTGCTGTCTGCTTTCATGTCCCCATCAGTCTCTGTGTAAGCAATAAACTTGCTGCAATTGAGTTGCCTGAGAGGGGCAGAGACCCCTGCCCATATTTTCCCAGGAGCTAAGCCTTTGTTCTACCTCCTGATGGAAAACAGGATTAGCAAGCCACCTTAAGGGCACCATTGTTTGCTTGCATTGTGTACCTTTGAAAACATAAACTGCTTTGTAAGCTATTATCACAAGCCCCCTTAAACTGCTTTGTGAGCTGTTATCACAAGCCCTGATAACTGTTTTTATGGAGTTTCTATTTCCTTTCTGTTTACCCCTTTTCTGCTGAGATAAAGTAAATGTAACAAGAAAAAAGGTATAAAAGCTGTAACCCACAAGAATAAACTTGCTGCGTTTTGACCATAAGTTATGCAGACCTCCAGACTCCGCTTTCCTTTTTGCTTTCACTTCTGCACACTCTCTCCCTCAGGTTGAATGAGACATCTATGTTGGTGGTCTCGGGGACTCCTGCAGGTCGGTAGCCCCCCGGCAGATGTGCTGGACCACAACATCTGGTGCCCGGGACAGGGACCTGAGTATGAGAGGTACAGTGACACACCCCAAAATCAAAGGAGGCAAGGTAAGGCCATGGTTCTTGTAGTCCTGGACTCAAAATTCATCTGGAGTAAAAATGGAGCAATGTGAGTCCAGAAATCTATGTTCACGAAGTTATTACATCAAATGCTAAGAAATAGAGGTGCTGATGTAAAAATGAAACATGTTTCTAAGTTTTTAGAGATTGTCTATGAATTGTGCCTGTGGGTCCCTGAGGAGGGATCGTTAGATGAATCTACCTGGAGTAAAATAGGAACTAAGATTGAGGAATTCGCCACCACTCATCAATCTTCCCTGCAGGCAGAACTGTTACTTTTGGTTTGGCCACAGCTGTGCCACGCTGTCTGCCTGCCTTCCTGCAATGCTGCAAGTGCTGGCACTTACCACTCCCCTGCTGCTTCTCTTGCTTCTAATCCCTCTTCCTCTTACAAATCTAACCCTGATGATGCAGGGGGTGGCTGTAATTTACCACCTTGTAACCCTCTAAACAAGCCCGATTCTGCCCTTGGAGTCAGACCTAGAGCCAGAAATGGAGGAGCTCGGGATGAAGGGATCGGAACTGGAGTAAAAATCAGCACTTCACAGGTAAGTGCTTTGGCTGCACCTTTAACTTTAACACCCAAGCAATTTTCGGAGCTCCTGGCTTTGCTTTCCAGGTTTGCTCAGGCTTTCCCTGTAGTTACTATGCTTTCCTGTAAGCCTGTGGTGCACTCTACTCCGCGAGAACCTATCCTTGCAACTACTTATGCCTTTGAAACTATGAAACAGGGATTTCCCGATTCTGACCTCCACCTCGTCTGCCCCCTTGTAGAAGTGACCAATCAAAACAGCGAGATTGTTTGCCATTATGAACCTATTCTGCCAAAATTCATGAAAGATTTCAAAGAGGCAGTAATTATGAATCTACTGCACCTTATACTCTCTCTTTACTTGAAAATTTTGGTACTCAGGCTATGACCCCTGCAGACTGGCATTGCATCACCAATGCCTGCCTTTCAGGTGGTGACTACTTATTGTGGAAAGCTTATTATGATGACACCGCTTTTGATTTGGCGGAAAAGAATGAGAGACCAAGAGTGGGAGTTAATTTACAGATGTTGAAAGGTACAGGTGATTATGAAGGTGTTCAGGCACAAGTTGCCCTCCCAGAAGCGGCGTTTGGGCAAGTAAATGCATGCCTGGAGAAAGCTTCCCACTCATGGAGAATTTACTGATGAAATTACCAAAATTAAACAGGGAAATGAGGAACCTTACCAAAATTTTGTCTCTAGATTAATGCAGGCAGTCAAACGGCAATTTGGAGATAGTGAGTCAGCTCAATTATTTACAAAACAATTGGCCTATGAAAATGCTAATGCTGCTTGCCAGTCCATTCTCCACCCATGGAGAAAAGCTTCCCTTGTGGAATACATCCGATGTTGGGCCAGTCTATCAGCAAGGTTTAGCCATGGCCACAGTGCAAAAGGGACTCTCCGTGTTGGCCTTTTTAAGGCAGCAACAGCAGCAAAATCGTAGGCCATCTGTGAAGTGCTATGGAAGGATGTACTGACTAACAAATGAAATGGACCTGATCCAGTCCCCATATGGGGATGAGGACATGTTTGTGTTTTTCCTAGATCTGCTGAAAGTCCTCTGTGAGTCCCAGAATGGCTGGTGAAACATCAAACTCCTCTCAGAGAAAAGGCCTGGGACACAGATCCCTCGACTGAGATGACTGTATTTGTCCCCTCCACTGCCACATTCTCATCGAAGGAGACGTTAGCCTACCCAGAACACACAGTATCTTCCCACTTGGGGTCAACTGAAACTCCTTTGTACTGAAGCGGACCAACTTGTGGACTCTCAGGGTACCCTGAGAACTCCAGCTGTAATGTTCATAGCTATAGCTATCAGTGAAATCAATGGACATTATTATATAATTTGCCCTAATTGTATTCTTACTAATTGTATTGATTCAACTGTTTTCCCAACTCCTGTTATTATGATTGTACATCAACCTCCTTATGTTATGCTTCCTGTAAATATCTCAGGTCCTTGGTATGATGAACATTCATACTCTCTGTTTTACAAAACCCAATCTCTGTTCCTTCAGCATCAAAAACGTTTCCTTGGTATGCTCATTGCTGGAATTATAGCCATTGTGTCTTTGATAGCTTCTACAGCTACAGCTGCTGTTAGTCTTTCAAAATCCATTAATACTGCTGTATATGTGAATCACTTGGCAAAAAATGTTTCTTTTGCTATGGGATCTCAAATGTCTATTGATGATAAATTAGAAGCTAAGCTGAATGCCTTAGAACAAACTGTAACCATCTTAGGGGACAAAGTATATAACTTACCAAATCAACTTTCACTTAGATGTCATGCTCATTATAAATATATTTGTGTTACCAGTGCTGCTTACAATCATTCCCAGTGGCAGTGGCCACTTATTAAGGCCCATTTACAGGGCATCCGGTCTCATAACAATCTCTCTCTTGACATCTCACATTTGCAGCAAGAAATTTTGGCCATTGACCTTTCTCGGTCACAATTATCTGATGATGACTTTATTGCTCACAGTTTTGTTAATGCCATGTCCTCTTGGGTGCAACAGTTTCATATCCCTTCCTTTTTCATCACTGCTTGCCATTGCTACTTGTGTTCTTATATTGCTAATGTGCCTGCCATGTGTCTTCTGTCTGGTATTCTCCACCCTCCAAGAAATGCAACCGAAGGTGTTTGCACTTCATTTGCAAAATAAAAAAGCAGGAGATGCAGCATTCACGCCAAAGGCTTGAGACAGTTAGCATGACTCATCACATTTTGGCTGCTGGACCTATCTGCACTCCCCCCTGTCAAGGGCTGTCGAGCTGAGACAAAGGTCATGGGCTGAGTCACTGAGGCAAAAACAGGATACAAAGCAAAGGTCTGTGGTTTATGAGGACATTGTGCTGTCTGCTTTCATGTCCCCATCAGTCTCTGTGTAAGCAATAAACTTGCTGCAATTGAGTTGCCTGAGAGGGGCAGAGACCCCTGCCCATATTTTCCCAGGAGCTAAGCCTTTGTTCTACCTCCTGATGGAAAACAGGATTAACAAGCCACCTTAAGGGCACCATTGTTTGCTTGCACTGTGTACCTTTGAAAAACATAAACTGCTTTGTAAACTATTATCACAAGCCCCCTTAAACTGCGTTGTGAGCTGTTATCACAAGCCCTGATAACTGTTTTTATGGAGTTTCTATTTCCTTTCTGTTTACCCCTTTTCTGCTGAGATAAAGTAAATGTAACAAGAAAAAAGGTATAAAAGCTGTAACCCACAAGAATAAACTTGCTGCGTTTTGACCATAAGTTACGCAGACCTCCAGACTCCGCTTTCCTTTTTGCTTTCACTTCTGCACACTCTCTCCCTCAGGTTGAATGAGACATCTATGTTGGTGGTCTAGGGAACTCCCGCAGGTCGGTAGCCCCCCAGCAGACATGCCGGACCACAACAAGTTATGGAACGTTTAAGACCATTCAGTCTGTGAATGTGCTTTGAAGCTGACTGGGGTCTGCTTTTGACTTGACATTATCCTTTTTTATTGGGGTCTGCTTTTGATTTGGTCTGCTAGAGACTTTTGATTTAACATTATCCTTTTTTATTGAGTGACTACAACAGACTTTATTTTTCTATTTGAAAATAAGAGACTAAATATTTTACCTTTAGTTAAATACTTAAGTTAAATGCTTAGTTTTAGTTAAAGCTTATCTAAATTCTATAAATAAAGAGTCTGTTATATTTCCTGGTTCTTAAGAGGAGTGGAAGAAATAAAAATTAGAGATGAGCGGTTTCAAAATACGTTTCAAAATTGTTGGCTTTAGGGAAGTCAAGAAGACCTTACAAGTTACTCCTGTGTGGATGCTTGTGAAGAATGAGAGTTCAGAATATAGACCCCCATTTTTAGAGGTTATTTTTGTTTTTAACCTTATGAGTGCAGGAACATCTTTGTTCAGTCCAGCGATTAGAGAATATTGTGGGTATTATCCCAGAGTCTAGCACTTTCCTTTAGCTCTTTTGGTTAGATGCCTGGTTCCAAGTTTCTTGACTACTGGTGGGTTTGTTCTAAATTAGCAGAATCCCTTCCTTGTGTTCACCAAGTCTTCTAGAAGCACACCTGAAATAAAGCAGTTTGAAACCTCCTGGGCACTTGAGGATGAGATTATGTTTTCAGGTACCTTACTGTATAGTGCTTCCCCTCTCCAAAAAACCCCCCCCCCAAAAAAAAAAAAACCATGCCCACCTGCACATGAACTGCAATTACAGACCCCAAAATGTAGGTGTGTGTGTGTACTGGGTGTGCCAGTCTCCTTAAACAGATTGTTTAGCAGCCCATCATCAAGTTCCTAGGGATATTTGCTCAGTAGTTTTACTGGATGTGGATTGAGACATCACATGTAAACTTGCCTAGCTCCTCTTGTAACCAAGGAGTACCTTTACAGTGTAGATATGTATATAGCTTCTTGGAAATTAAGAGTGTAGTCTTGCCCTTGAAGTAGAGTTAAAACATCTGCATGATAATCTAACCCTTACTGTAATCTCATAAAATGAGCTAATTGTCTCAGTATTCAGGTATTCTCATACATGGTGATTAGCAAAAACAAAACCACCCAGTGAAATAGATTTCACTTGTTCACGTGCCTATTTAACATATGAGAAAACAGGTTGTAAAGGATTGACTGGAGATAAATCACCTTTTCCAACTCCAAGCTTTAAAATAATCTTGAAACATTTTAAGCAGAAAAATACACAGAATCACTTTGTATTTTATCCCTTTGTACAGAAAAGGCTATCTTATTGCCATATTTCAAGTTACCCTTACAGCTAAATATGCATCATCGTCTTCATCCCATTCCCTTTTCTCCCCAGAGATAACCATTCCTGTGTCAAAGACATAATATGCTGGCTGGTTAAGGAGGTGAATTTTTTCAGGCTATTGCAATTAGGAGAGCATTCCTAATTGCCTTAATCTGAAAATATGCAACAGGCCAGTTCTTTGCAGTATCTGTTTCCCAGAACACAAGACTATGGGGTTGATTAACCATCATTGCTTTCAAAGAACACAGGACTCGGGTAAAGTTCACAATAGTCACCTGAAATTGACATATTTCATTCTCATTGATATTTCCATACTTTTAGCTACTTAATCATATGTATTGCCTTAGTGTGCTTTTAAAACTTATGTAAATACTATGTCTCATGTGCAGCTCTTTGAGAAAGAATTAAACTTAGTGGGGTTTTTCGGTTGTTTTGTTTTGTTTTGTTTTGCATGGGAGGATGACTTTTGGATTTATTTGTAGTTTTGGTTCTTTAACTGCTGAATTGCATTCTTTTGTGTGACTGCAAGTTTATCCATTTTTCTGTTGGCAGACATTTGACCATTTCCTAATTTTTTGCTTTTTTTTGTTTTTTTTTTTTTTTTGGTCTTTTTAAACTTTTTATAATTTTAAGGCAATTTTCATGTCATATATTACTATATATTGCATCTCTAGCCCTAGCATGTATCTCTCACTGGTGTATATCTAGAAGTTGGAGGACATGCATACCTATTTTCTACTCTACTACTGGTTTGTGCTGGTTGTATCTTATCATCAACAGCTTATTTCTCCATTGCCTTTCACCACTTAATAAAAGACTTAAAAACTTTGCGAGTGTGATGGTTGTAAAATGGTTTCTCATTTTATTTTGCATTTCTCTGATTAGTAGTAAGCTGACTCTTTTCGTATGTTTATTGCATCTTAGGTTTTTACATGCATGCTGTATCCTGCAAACCTGACCATTCTGTAAATACTTATCATCTTCACCTTAGCTTATTTGTGGAGCCATAAAGTAAATACAGCAGTTTAAAAAAAATCAGCCAGACACAGAGGCCCATACCTGTCATCCCAGCACTTTGGGAGGCCAAGGCAAGAGGCTGCTTGAAGCCAGGAATTGGAGACCAGCCTGGGCAATATAGTGAGACCTCATCTGTACCAAAATAATTAAGTAAAAATTAGCTGGGCATGCTGGCATATGCCTGTAGTCCTATCTACTCGGGAGGCTGAGATAGGAGGATTACTTATGCCTGGGTGTTAGAGGCTTCTTTGAACTATGATTGCACTACTGAACTCCAGCCTGGCCACAGAGGGAGGCCCTATCTCAAAAAACAACAAGAACACAATTATCAATACCAGAACCTCATACTGAGGACTAATCTGTCTTCTGGCACATAAGTTTCTTTCCAGCCCCTTAAGCAGCTAATTAACAGAAGTTCAATACTCTCTCAATTCTAGCCACTTGCCATTTTTAGGCCCCTGATAGTGGTAGAATGTAGAGTGACTTAGGACAGAATTCTTTCCTTGTTTTCCAAGGTCTGTGGAGATTAACATTCTTCACTTTGTACTTACTCCTTTCTTTCCTGGCAGTTCCTCTAGCCAAAACATAAAAACACACACTGTGTACCTAAAACTTCTCTAAAAAATTAAGTCTTAAAAATAAACATGCAAAACGAGAAACCATGATTTCTTTTCTTTCTCCTTTCCTTTTTTACTTTTCCTTCCTTCCCTCCCTCCTTCCCTCCCCGCCTCTTCCTCCCCTCCCCTCCCCTTCCCTTCCTCCTCCTTTAGTTTTTTTAAGTTAGGCTCTCTTTCAGCCTCTCAGGCTGGAGCTCACTGCTGCCTTGATCTCCTGGGCTCAAATGATCCTCCCACCTCAGCCTGCGGAGTAGCTGGGACTACAGATGTGCACCAACACACCCAGCTAACTTTTAAAAATTTTTTGTAGAAATGAGGTTTCACTACATTGCCCAGACTGGTCTCAAACTCTTGAGCTCTGTCTTCCCACTTCAGCCTCCCATAGTGTTGGGATTACAGGCCTGAGCCATCATGCCCGGTGACTATTTTTCATAAACAGAATTTGTTTAAATCAAAATTGTGTTTAGTGTATAGGAAGATGTCAAACTTATGGGTTATCATGTTAATGTAACTTTATATTTTCTTTCAGTAATTAAATACCTTGAGATGAAGCACGCTCTGTTTGAAATTTAAAAAAAAATCTTGCAGCTCTATGAAAACGGAATTTAACATATAAATGTCTTGTTTTTGTCCACAGAACAACACTCTAGTCTCTGAGTAACAAGATCTAGTCCCTTCATTGTACTGTCATTTGCATATGTAAACCATAGAGCATAATAAATAAGTAGAATATTGTGAAAGAATTTTTTTTTGGAGGCAGGGTCTCATTCTTTCACCTGAGCTGGAGTGCAGGGGCATGAATTAACATAAGTCACTGCATCTTCCACCCTCAGCCTCAGTCAGTCCTTTACTTCAGCATCCTGAGCAGTTGGAACTACAGGCATATGCCACCATGCCCAGCTATTTTTTTTATTTTTTAAAAAGATGGGATTTCACCATGTTTCCCAGGCTGGTCTTGAACTCCTGGGCTCAAGCAATCTACCCACTTTGGCCTCCCGGAGTGCTGAGATTACAGGCATGAGCCACTGCACCTAGCCATGAAAGTGTCTTGTGCTTACTTGCCTTGTGGCATAACTTCTCTCTCTAGATTGTTCATGAAAGTCATACCCAAAGATTTACACCTAACACTTTGGCAATATTGTAACCACAACTACTTCTGTCCCTGCCTCCTCTCATCGATGTTAGAAGTGAGAAGTTTTCACTTGGAATTGTGCTTCTGAATTATCTCCTGCTCATTTTTCTTGAAATTTTACAATTGGGAGGAGCATAGACTTAGACAAACAAACATTATTTTTTTATCTTAGTAATACTTTTGACAAAATTGTTATATTCATCATTGCTGTACCAAGACACCCATTGATTTGAATGATTTTTAATCTACAGTGATTCTTAGCTCCAAGATTAGTCTTCGAGTAGCTGATACTGTAATGATTACATGTTGCCCACTCTGTGTTTTGCTTTGTTATGTTAAAATTGAAGAGTCAATTTTACATAGATATTTTCTTTGGAGTTTCTAGCAGGGGAGCACAGCTCTTGTATACCCTTGACCTCCTCTGTCAGGGATGGTCATCCTCTTCAACCGAGCATGCAGCTTCAGAAGGGATGCACATGGAGCAGTGAGGGAGGAAGGGGACACCAGCCAGATCAGCTGAATCAACCCTAAGTGATCAATGGGGTGACGGATTTTGCAGCCAGATTACCCTCACATCCTATGCAGATTTTAAAAGCAATCGATTTTGGTAAAATAATGGAATTAAAGTTTAAAAATTAACAATTTAATTTCTAGTTAAAGGTGTGAAAAGACTGAGAACGTCTGTTGCAGTAAGGCATAGATGAGCACTTGAAAGATAGAAACTTAAGTTCATTCTACACCTAGAAGGTCATTTATCATTGTTTTTGCTTTTGGATAACATCAAAGGAAGATTGTTTACTCCTTTGAACATTTTTATATTGCTTCATAGGTTATTTCTGTGGTCCCAGCTACTTAGGAGGCTGTGGTGAGAGGATTGCTTGAGCCCAGGAGCTTCAGGCTGCAGTGAACCAAGACTGCATCACTGAACTTCAGCCTGGGCAACAGAGCGAAACCCTGATTTAAAATAGTCCATGCGTGGTGGCTCACTCTTGTAATCCCAGCACTTTGGGAGGCCAAGATGGGAGGATCACGAGGTCAGGAGTTCAGGATCAGCCTGGCCAACACAGTGAAACCCCGTTTCTACTAAAAATACAAAAATCAGTCAGGCTTGGTGGTGGGTACCTGTATTCCCAGCTACTTGGGAGGCCAAGGCAGGAGAATCGCTTGAACCTAGGAGGTAGAAGTTGCAGTGAATCGAGATTGTGCCACTGCACTCTTGCCGGGGTGACAGAGCAAGACTCCATCTCAAAAGAAAAAAAAGCAGTGGCAGCACATAGTAAAATGCCTATTAATTTATCATTAGATAAAATAATAAATAGTGGCAACCTTAGTTTCTAATTAGGTTAATAGTCTGTCATTACTTGCTATCCAAGTGGAAGAAGCCATAATCATTTATTTAACTCATAAAAAAGGATTCCTGCTTGACTGATCAAAAGGCAGCTTATCCTTCAAGGGCCAGCTCTAGGAAGGCCTGCCTGACATGGCATATCCCTCTATCATCATGTTGCATACAGAATCACTCATTTCCTGGGCTGTCAAAGCATGGAGATCTTGCTGCTGGTTCAATATTAATCATATATAGAATTCTTGCTTATATCTGTTATCTCTACCCAACTGGATCTATCTTTAGAATAGTTCAAAGTTCTTACTCATCTTTGTATCCTGTATACATCTTTGTATTCTAATGACACCAGTGTGTGCTACTGTAATTGCAGAGCTAATGAAAAGAGTTGGAGGAGTGCATTAGAATGTGTTTCAATAGTTTTATTATTTATTTAATATTATTTTACTTGGAATCATCATATATAATCAACTTTTGAATTTGATTTTTTAGATGACTTGATTCTTGATGTAAAAATACCATTTTATATTCTTATATTTTTCCTTAAGTAATTAATAAAGAATTAAACAGTTTTGCATTGCTCTCAATGTTTAGAATAACAATTATTTATTCAGCAAATAAGGTAATCAATACGGAGTACTAAGGCTGGGCGAGGTGGCTCATACCTTTAATTGCAGCACTTTTTGAGGCCAAGGCGTGTGGTTTGCCTGAGGTCAGTAGTTTGAGACCAATCTGGCCAACATGGTGAAAGCTCATCTCTACTAAAAATACAAAAATTGTCTGGGCATGGTGGTAGGCACCTGCAATCCCAGCTACTTTGGGAGGCTGAGGCAGAGAATTGCTTGAACCCAGGAGGCAGAGGTTGCAGTGAGCCAAGATTGCACTACTGCACTCCAACCTGGGTGACGAGGGAAACTTCATCTCAAAAAAAAAAAAAGGGAGTACTAGAAGAGTTGGGCTGCATTAGCTAGAATTTAGGGAAGGCCTCTTTTGAGGTAGGACTTACATGGCAAGAAAGAGCTAGCTGTGTGGAGAGTGTTTAGGGCAGAAGAAGTCTAAATAGAAAGGCCTATAAAAGAGAAGGAGCTTGACATTTGCCAGGGACCAAAAAAAAAAAAAAAAGGTTTTTTGGTTAGAATTCAGTCCACAAGGGGGAAATAAGTAGGAAATAGATTATAGGCAAGAAAGAACTAGACCAGAAAGGGCCATTAGGTTAAAGGTGTGTTTCTGATGGTGCCAGGAAGCTGTTGGATATGTGATGGTGGGGAAGTGTTAAGTAGTGTAGTAGAGTGAGATATGATTTATCCCTGTGGTTGATGTGTGAAGATGTACAAATTGGGACAAAGACCAATTAAGAAACCATTGCTGGCTGGGTATGGTGACCCACACTTATAATCTCAGTGCTTTGGGAGGCTGAGGTGAGAGGATCACTTGAGGTCAGGAGTTCAAGACTACCTTGGGCAATGCGGAGAGACCCTGTCTCTACCAAACAATAAAAAATAACCAGGTGTGGTGGTATGTACCTGTAGTCCTAGCTGCTTAGGAAGCTGAGGCAGGAAGATTACTTGACCCCAGGAGGTTGAGGCTATGGTAAACCAAAATCACGCCAGTGCACTCCAGCCTGGGTGACAGAGCAAGACCCTGTTTGTAAACAAACAACAACACAACCAACTACTGCTGTTACTTAGACAGTAGATGATGGTAGCTTGAATTAAAATTCAAGTGCAGTTAATAAGAGTTGGTAAGATTGGATTGGATATATATTTTGGGGTTAAAGCTGGCAGCACTTAATGATAATTTGGATATGTGGCATAAGGGAAAGAAAGACTATCACAGGCTAGGCACGGTGACTCACGCCTGTAATTCCAGCACTTTGGGAGGCTGAGGTGGGCAGATCATGAGGTCAAGAGATCAAGACCATCCTGGCCATGGTGAAACCCCATCTCTATTAAAAATACAAAAATTAGCTGGGCGTGGTGGCATCCCCCTGTGTTCCCAGCTACATGGGAGGCTGAGGTGGAAGAATCGCTTGAACCCAGGCAGAGGTTGCAGTGAGCAACTGCACTCCAACCTGGTGACAGAGTAAGACTCCATCTCTAAAAAAAAAAAAAGACGATCACTGATGGCTCCTAAGGCTTAGACCTGAGCTACCACATATTTGATGTTGTCATTATGCTTGTGGACCTATAAAAGAAGCTAAAACAAAATAGTTTGGCAAAAATTGAGGTTCTTAGAATTTTGAGGAATAAAAAATTGATCCAGAAGTATTATAAATCTTTAAAATACCATAATTTCGTAATTGATTATAAGAGGAGTATATATTCATTGTAGAACATTAAGAAAAATTAGCTGTAATGATGGTTCCAACCAAAGTATTAACATTTGGGGCATTTTCTTTCAAGCCATTTAGTATATATTCTCATTTTTTCAAAAAGTAATTATTAGGTACCTTCTAGGAACCTGGCACTGTTGTGTTGTTGTAGGCTCTAGAGATTCAATAATGTACAAGAAAAAGTCTCTGTCCCTATGAAGTATACATTCTAATGGGGGAGACAGTTAAGAAGTAAACAAGTTAATTACAGAGTTCATGCACATTATAATGGAAATAAGGGAATGAGAGAGTGACTGTCTGGAGACGGCTAATACAGATTTGTCTCATGCACTTGAGTTAATCTATAAAGGATAAAACTCTATTTCCCAGCTGGACACGGTGGCCCACACCTGTAATCCCAGCGCTTTGGGAGGCTGAGGTGGGTGAATCACCAGGTCAGGAGTTTGAGACCAGCCTGAACAACACAGCAAAATCCTGTCTCTACTAAAATACAAAAATTCACCTGGCGTGGTGGCATGTGCCTGTAATCCCAGCTACTCAGGAGGCTAAGGCAGGAGAATCACTTGAACCTGGGAGGTGGAGGTTGCAGTGAGCTGAGATCACACAACTGCACTCTAGCCTGGGAAACAGAGGGAGACTACATCTCGAATAAACAAACAAACAAACAAAACCTTCTGTATTTCCCATTTCCCAGTGTGACATGAGTGCCAGGATAATTCAGTAGGGGGAAAATAGTGTTTTCAACAAATGGTGCTGGGACAATTGGATATTTGCATGCAAAAGAATGAATTTGGATCCCTGCTTCATACTGTATGTTGTATTTAACTTAAAATGGATAATAAATCTAATGTAAGCACTAAAGCTATGAACTCCTAGAAGAACACATAGGTCTAAATCTCTGTAAACTTATGTTAGGCAATTTTTGTTGGTAGTTTTCCTGGCATTTCTAGGCAATGACACCAAAAGCACAAGTGACAAAAATAGATGAATTGGACTTCATTGGATTCAAAAATGTGCATCAAAGAACACCATCAAGGAAATGAAAACACCACCCACAGAATAGGAAAAAAATGTTTGCAAATCATATACCTGACAACGAACTTGTATGTAGAATATATTAAAGGACTCTTACAACTCAGTAATAAAACACCCACTCGTTTGGGCAAAGGCTTTGAATAGATGTTTCTCTAAAGATGTACAAATGACTAATAAGCCAATGGAAAAAAATACAGAACATTGTTAGCTATTAGGAAAATGCAAATCAAAACTGCAATGATATACTGCTTCATACCTGCCGAGCCAGCTAAAATGAAAAGATTATTGTAGCAAATGTTAGCTAAGCTATGAGTTTGGAGCACCCATACATTGCTAGTGGAAATGTAAAAAGATGCAGTAATTTTGGAAAACAGTTTGACAGTGCTGAAAAAGTTAAACTTGGGAGCTACCATATGACTCAGCATTTTCACTCCTCCTTAAATATCCAAGCAAAATGAAAATGTATTTGCACACAAAAACTTGTACACAGATCTGCACAGCAGCATTATTCATAGTTGTCAAAAGTGAAAACCCAGTGTTCATCAGTTGATGGATAGATGGATAAAGGTAGTATATCCGTACAAGGGAATATTATTTGGCAATAGAAAGAAATGAAATACTGATACATGCTACAATGTGGATGAACATTGAAAATACGCTAAGTGAAAGAAGCCACTCCCAAAAGATGACAAATTGTATGATTCCATTTACACAAAGTGTCCAGAATACACAGATCCATAGAAAACTAAACTTGTGGTTGGCAAAGGCTGGGGTGGGTGGAAGTGGGAATGAGGAATGATTGCTAATTGATTTGGAGATTTTCTTTTTCTTTTTTTGGCAAAAGATTTGAGTAGTTGTTTCAGAGGTTGTATATATACAAGAGTTTTGGTATATATATATGTTCCAAAAATGTATTTCTTTACATTGTGTGTGTGTGTCTATAATTATACATATATATAATTATATATATATAATTATACACATATATATAATTATATATATATAATTATACACATAATTTGTAGTTACACATACATATGTGTGTGTATATATATATATATATATATATATATATATACACACACATACATACATACACATATATAATTTCTTTGTGTGACTACAGCCACACAGTGAGGGTCTCATTCTGTGGAGTGCAGTGGCACAAACATGCTCACTGTAACCTCCACCTCCCTGACTCAAGAGATTCTCCCACTTCAGCCTCCTGAGTAGCTGGAACTACAGTCTCACACCACCATCCCTGGCAATTTTAATGTTTTTTTTTTTGTCGAGATGAAGTCTCACTATTTTGCTGAGGCTGGTCTTGAACTCCTGGACTCAAGTGATCCTCCTGCATCAACCTCCCAAAGTGCTGAGATTACAGACATCAGCCATCACACCCAGCCCATGGCTTCTTTCTGTGGTGTTCACAATGGTCTAAGATTAGGAAGTGGTGATGGATGCACAACTTTGTGACTATACTGAAAACACTTTGATTTTACTACACTTTAAATGGGTAAATTTCATGGTATATAAAATATATCTGTAAAAACTACTTAAATTGTTTAATGGTATTATGCATGTACATCGCCCTCATGTTAAATTTATTTTTATAAGAAATACTCTCATCTAGTGCATACATCTTGCATTTCTTCAAAAGAGAGTCCTAGGTATGAAATCACTGAATTAAAAGGATGTGTGTAATATTTCTAATATAAAAAATATGCCTACCAGAGAAAACTTTGAAAATTAAAAAAAACTAGAGAGAAGATAAAAATTATAGTCCCAGTTTTAGAGATAAAATTGTGGAACTTCTTTTTACTCTGTACTGTTTTTTGTAATTGAGATTATGCATGCATACAACTTTATATCCAGCTGCTTTATTCACTAAAGGTAAATCATAAGTATTTCCCAATGCTATTGAAAACTTTGCATAAATATGATTTTAACAGCTAAATCATGAAGTATCTTGTGAATATACTATCATTTACTTTGCAGTTTTTCTGCTTTATTTATTTGGGCTATCTGGCTTTTTAGGTTAATATATTATTTTCTAAATAATGTTTCCTGAGACAGAAATTTATTTTTGTATAATAAATTCTTAGAAGTGAGGTTACTGGATTAAAAGATCAATGGGTATGGATTATTTTAAGGCTCTATAATATAAATGGCCAAATTGCTTTCTAAAAGGTGTTAGTGAGTAATAGGGTTGCCTGTGGTGGAAGATGAATCTGGAAAAGTAGGTTGGTTTAAACAAAGAAGGGCTTTTAATGCTGTATTAATAAATATGGACTTTTTGTAGGTGCTTGGAAATTGTTAAATACTTAATTTAGGGAGTGATAGGAGATTTCAAGAGTAAATGAAAGGGAATAGATTTAAAATACATATTTCAGGAGGAATTGGCAGGGGTTAGAAAACTAGGTGTGACTGGGAAACAGATCAGTTAACCAGCAATATGAAATCTGTTTCATACTCATTGACATGCTAGCCATCCATCCAGAGAGAACTAAGACAACTTGTTAAACTGAGGATAACTTTTTCCCTTTTAGATTCCTGTTTGGTTAATATGCTGTTTCTCACAGAGTAGAATACTAAAAATATTCTTCACCTTGAAATAAAAATTAGGTGTATAATTTTTCCATTTAGTATAATATACATAAAGTGAAATTCAGCCTTTTTAGTGTAAGTTCTGGAAGTTTTGGCGTATACATATATACACAGTTGTGTAACTACAACCACAGTAAAAATATATAATAATTCCTTCAGACCAAAAAATTCCTCGTTAATCCTGCCTCCTGTTCCCAGTAACCACTGATCTGCTTTTTGTCCCTACAGTGTTACCTTTGCCATATAAGTGAAAGTGTCTGACTTCTTTACACTTAGCATAAGGCATCTGAACATCAGCAATTCTATATTATTGTTGAATTTTATTCCATTCCCCAGTGAAGAGGTGTATTTAATTTAATTTAATTATTTATATTTGTGGGCTAAGGAGCAGAAAGTAAAAGGAGAGAGAGAGAAAGCTTTCTCATGCCAAGAAAACAGGTTGTCCAAGAGAGGGTCTCCCTGGGAAGGTATATTTTAATTTTTCTTGTCTTAGTGAAGGATGAGTCAGAATATTATAAAGAATTTTTTTTCTAATGTTGATAAATTCTTGAAATAATCATTCTATCTTAGTTAAAACTGCTAATAGTTATAGCTTACTATTGCACACTTGATAGACTACAGTATAGTATACACATAATTTTATATGCACTGGGAAACCAAAAAATTTGTGTGACTTGCTTTATTACTATGGTCTGAAATTGAATGTGCAGTGTCTCCAAGATGTGTCTGTATATACCAGGAAACGGGGCAATTTTAGGACAAAACCTATGACTTACCTCATAGGCCCTAGTTTCATCATTGCAGATTTTTTTTTCTAGTCATGTTTTTGTCTTGAAATTTATTTCTTTTGTTTAGAATTTGCATGGTATAATTTCTTTTCTTTAAATTTTAAAAAAATTTTATTTATTTATTTATTTTTTCTTTTTATTGCATTTTAGGTTTTGGGGTACATGTGCAGAACATGTAAGATAGTTGCATAGGTACACACGTGGCAGTGTGTTTTGCTGCCTTCTGCCCCTTCATCCACATTTGGCATCCTTTTCTCATTGCTTGTTTTTGTCAGGTTTATCAAAAATTGTATAGTTGTAGATATGTTGTGTTGCCTCCAATGCCTCTGTTCTGTTCCACTGGTCTATATCTCTGTTTTGGTACCAGTACCATGCTGTTTTGATTACTGTAGCCTTGTAGTATAGTTTGAAGTCCGGTAGTGTGATGCCTCCTGCTGTGTTCTTTTTGCTTAAAATTGACTTGGCTATGCGGGCTCTCTTTTGATTCCATATGAAGTTCAAGGTGGTTTTTTCCATTTCTGTGATAATTTCAATGGTAGTTTGATGGGGATAGTGTTGATTCTGTAAAGTACTTTGAGCAGTATAGCCATTTTTACGATATTGATTCTTCCTAACCATGAACATGGAATGTTTCTCCAACTGTTAGTGTCCTCTCTTATTTTGTTGAGCAGCGGTTTTTTGTTTTATTTGAAGAGGTCCCTTACGTTCCTTGTAAGTTGTATTCCTAGGTATTTTATTTTCTTTGTAGCAATTGTGAATGGCAGTTCGTTCTTGATTTGGCTCTCTTTCAGTCTGTTATTGGTGTATAGGAATGCTTGTGATTTTTGCACATTGATTTTATATCCTGAGATTTTGCTGAAATTGCTTATCAGTTTCAGGAGTTTTTGGGCTGAGACAATAGGGTCTTCTAGATATACTATCATGTCATCTGAAAATAGAGACAGTTTGGCTTCCTCCTTTCCGATTTGAATACCCTTTATTTCTTTTTCTTGCCTGATTGCTCTGGCTACAACTTCCAGTACTAAATTGAACAGAAGTGGTGAAAGAGGGCATCCTTGTCTAGTGCTGGATTTCAAAGGGAATGCTTCCTATTTTTGCCCATTCAGTATGATATTGGCTGTTGGTTTGTCGTAAATAGCTTTTATTATTTTGAGATACGTTCCATCAATACGGTGTTTATTGAGGGTTTTTAGCATAAAACGCTGTTGAATTTTGTCAAAGGCCTTCTCTGCGTCGATTGAGATTGTCATGTGGTTTTTGTTTCGGTTCTGTTTATGTGGTGAATTATGTTTATAGACTTGCTTATGTTGAACCAGCCTTGCATCCCAGGGATGAATCCTACTTGATCTTGATGGTTAAGCTTTTTGATGTGCTATTGCAATCAGCTTGCCAATATTTTATTGAAGATTTTTGCATCTATGTTCATTATGGATATTGGTTTGAAGATTTCTTTTCTTGCTGAGTCTCTGTTGGATTTGGTATCAGGATGATTTTGGTCTCATAAAAAGAATTGGGAAGGACTCCCTCTTTTTGGATTATTTGAAATAGTTTCTGAAGAAATGGTAACAGTTCCTCTTTGTATGTCTGGTAGAATTCGGCTGTGAACCCATCTGGACCTGGGCTTTTTTTGTGTGGTAGCCTCTTAGTTACTGCCTCAACTTCAGACCTTGTTATTGGTCTATTCGTAGTTTCAGCTTCCTCCTGGTTTAGGCTTGGGAGGAAACAGGTGTCCAGAAATTTATCAATTTCTTCCAGGTTTACTAATTCATGTGTATAGAGTTGTTTGTAATATTCTCTTATGATTGATTGAATTTCTGTGGAATCTGTGGTGATTTCCCCTTTATCATTTTTTATTGCGTCTATTTGGTTGTTCTCTCTTTTCTTTTTTATCAGTCTGGCTAGTGGACTGTCTATTTTGTTGATCTTTTAAAAAAACCAGCTCTTGGATTTATTGTTTTTTTGATGGGTTTTTCGTGTCTTTATCTCTATCAGTTCTGCTCTGATCTTAGTTATTTCCTGTCTTCTGCTAGCTTTTGAGTTTTTTTGATCTTTCTCTTCTAGCTCTTTCAATTTCGATGATAGGGTGTCAATTTTGGATCTCTCCACTCTTCTCATATGGGCACTTATTGCTATGTATTTTCCTCTAGATACTGCTTTAAATGTGTCCCAGAGATTTTGGTATGTTGGGTCTTCATTCTCATTGGTTTCAAAGAACTTCT
>CM052652.1:95357569-95372230 GCA_028533165.1 Leontopithecus rosalia | reverse complement strand
GACTGGGAAAATGTGGCACATATACACCATGGAATATTATGCAGCAATCAAAAATGATGAGTTCGTGTCCTTTGTAGGGACATGGATGAATCTGGAGAACATCATTCTCAGCAAATTGACACAAGAACAGAAAAGGAAACACCGTATATATTCACTCATAGGCGGGTGATGAACAATGAGAACACATGGACACAGGGAATGGAGCACCACACACTGAGGTCTATTGGGGGAAATAGGGGAGGGACAGCGGGGGGTGGGGAGCGGGGGAGGGATGGCATGGGGAGGAAAGCATTTCTTTAGGGCTCTGAGCTCCCGTTAGACCCAGCCCTGAAGAAAAGCGCAGTGATGACATCTGTGGAAGGCATGGAGTGGCTTATATAACAAAACCTCACTTTCCCCACCATCCCTCAGGCCTCGCTGGCTCCCTGCCTTCACTGCACTGCTTCCTTCTCTAGGTGCCGTAGGTGTGGCCTGCAGGCACAGCATCCTGGGGCCCACGTGTTCCAGAGTATCACGCAGAGACGACCTGAGGAAGCTCGTCAGGCACAGCTGTCTGCAAGGGGCTTTGAGTCTCATGCTGTCTGTGGGCCCTGTTAACCTGGAACTTCACATCTTCTCTGTGGGCTCTGGTCATCTTCACTTAAGGGCCCAAACCCAGGGTCTGGCTTTGTGGAACCAGGCCCAGGAAGAGCAATGGTTCCTCTGTCAGGTGGCAGCTGGGTGAGTCCTGCCTCCATAGTGAACTTCATTCCAATAACACCAAAAGCCAGTCCCCCAGTGCTGCCTGAGCTCAGCTACAGCTGCAGGACAGGAGGCTGCAAACGGCCAGGCCAGTGACCTGTGACATGCTGGGGAACTCCATGGGGTTGGGGAGGGCTGCTGGCTCCTTCTGCAGGAAGTCTGCAAGTGCTGTGTCTCAGCAAGCTTCCTCAGAGCCTTACCTGGAATCTGACCTGGGACAGCTGAGGAAGCCCGGCCCACCTGAGGCAGGGCCCAGCCGATGACCTGGCAGACTCGGGCTTCCTCTGCCTTCCTGGGAGGTGCCACTGCCGGGACTAAGGGTTTCTCTGGCCCTGCTAGGGCAGGCAGGGACAACATATGGTCAGTCCTTAGAACTGGAGCTGCAGGAGAAAAGCTCCTGTGGCATTTTTCTGAACTCTCAGGAGGTCAGCTACACAGGAGTCCTACACCCTGCACTGTCTGCCTTCGGCTTCCTTTCTTCTGCACACACAGACCCAGGGCTCCCAGCAGGTGGCCTGAGGAAACAGGCTCCAGCCAGCATCCAGGAGGAGGCCACTGCCCCTCAGAAACCAGAGGCGGCAGCATGGCACCACAGCATCCCATCTCTTTCCCCAAGGTCTCCCTTTTCCTCTGCTCACAATAGGTCTCCCTGCCCCATTCCTGTGTCCTCAGATGGCATCATCCCAGCATGGGGCACTCAGTCCCACAGTGTGGTAGGACGAGGGGGTAATCTGGTGGCAGCATTGGTGCAGGGCACAGGTCAGCCCGTTCCCCACACTCACTGGGGCCCATGCCACTGACCTTACCTACGGCCACCACCCATGTGCAGAGTTCTGCCTCCTGCAGGCAGCCTCCCTCACCCAGAATCTGTGCTTCTACTCTGCCCCCTGCCCTGAATGCACAGGGTGCGGATGCAGGGGGTCCAGTGGTTGCTGCAGGACACTCAGCCCTGGGTGCTCTTCTCTGGGCTCCCTACATTCCAGAGCCCAGCCCTGTCCTGAAAGCACTGACCTCCTAAGCTGCAGGACCTGGCCACGTGTCAGAGGTGGGTTTGAACCCACCCTGCCTTTAGCCCAGGGAGGTTCTACACTTCCATGGGGCAGGGCTCACCTCACTGGGGGGACCGAGGGTTCACTGAGCACCAGGCACAGGGCTGGGAATGGGCAGCCATCAGGTGCCCTTGCAGGCACTTCCTGCTATTCAGTCTCCCAGCTGGAAGCCAGGGTGTTAATGTCCTAAGACCATGGGCTCCCTTTCCACATCAGCCTCTAGAGATTGTTCTACAACAGGCAGGCTTGGCTCTCTCTGCTCAGAAACCTTAGTAGCTGTACTGCCTTCCCCAGCCAGCCCCACTGCCTTCATGACCTGGCTCCACAATGGGCTGTCCCTCACCCTGCCCTCCATGCCTCTGTGCTGATGCTGCCTGGGTTCCAGCCTCCCTCGCCTGACACACATCTGCTCTTCCTGGGGGATCAGCTTAAGCCCACTTCTCCAGTGACCCTCCCAGGATTCCCTGCACCTATAACACCCAAGACACACAGCCCTACACACCATGGCTGGGTGGCCCACAGGCACTTCCTGAGAGCTGGAAACAGCTGGGCTGAGCAGTTCAAGACTGCAGGCAGAGGTCATGTCGGGGGTTGAGGGAGTGAGGCAGGGCTTCCTGAGGTCTAGAGGTTCTGTGAAAACCACTCCTGAGCCACAGCCACTGCCTGCAAGGGCCATGCACAACAAGAGATCCCAGAGCAGGCCATCTGCCATGCCTGCTGCCACTGTTCTGACAGCATCCGCCTCACAAAGCAACCCTGCAGGACCTGCCAAGTGCCCAGCTGTCTGTCCCCCAGCCAAGTTCAGCCAAGAAGACACTCTCCCCGAATTCTGAGGCTTGGCAGGGAGATGAAAGTGTAGCAGTCCTTTGTCAAGACAGAGCTGCCTTCCATTCCAGGCTTGGTTAGGGCTCTCCTATGACTCTGAACCTCTGAATGTCTTTTTGTGGCCTAAGCTGCAGGTTCCTATTGTTTACACTCAGAGACAAATTTCTTGGGACCAAGGATTACACTGTCAGGGGCCACTGAGGACACTGGGTCTGAGGGTCATGGCAAGTCTAAGCTGGCTTTGGTGGGTGAAACTCTGCCTCCTGAGGGCAGGTTGCTGCAGCCCTGGCTCACCCTGCTGGGGTGTGGGTGTTTGTTCCACCTCCAGCAAGGACAGAGACAATTTGTTCATTCCTGGAGCTCTTGCCACACGGTGGCACAGGCCACCAGCTGCACTCACAAACCTCAGGCACTCCAGGGTGGGGGGGCAGCAGTCAACGTGTCTGGCTCTCAGGTGTCGAAAACCTTGCTCTGTTATCCTTCCCTGTGGGCACTGAGGTCCTAGAGTTAATGGAGAAAAGTGCTGGGGTCTCAGGAAGCAGCAATCTCAGCCCAATGCCATGCAGAGCTGCAGAGACACTGCCTTCAAAGCAGCTGAGGCCCACACCTGCTTTCTTCCTGAGGGCAGCCCCCTGGATTCTTCATTTTGAGCCCAACAGCAGGTGGGGGAACCCCAGCAGACCAGACGAGACTGAAGCACCAGGCACCAACGTTGGTTTTAATGGCATCAACATCCAGGAGGTTGTTGTGATAGTCACCATGCTGTGATAGAACACCATGCTGTTCTTGTGATAGCCAATAAGTCTCACAGGATCTGATGGTTTTTCATAAAGGGGACTTCTGCACACACTCTTTTTACCTGCCGCCATGTAAGATATGCCTTTGCTCCTCATCTTCCACCATGATTGTGAGGCCTTCCCAGCCATGTGGAACTGTGAGTCTTTTAAGCCCCTTTCCCTTGTAAATTACTCAGTCCCAGGTAGTATTTACAGCAGCATGAAAACAGACGGATACACTGCCCCTCGGGGGTTTTTTTTACCTTGCCAAATGAGGGGTTATCAACTATTCTTTTTAAAGCAGACTTGGTATGACTTTCTGCCACTCTCTGTGGCTCATCTTGAGGCCAGAAGGGGCAACATGGCCTTCAGACTCAAAAGACAGGTGCTAAAATGGTTAGATTTATTTCATGATTTTTGAGCACCTTCTACATTCAAGGCATGGTTGTGGCTGATGGGAATATGGGAGCACACTCAATCAAGTTCTTTGCCTCATGAGTGGACAGTGTGGAGGATGCTCAGGCATTGGGTTTGAGGATCTCCAGTGGCATCCTCTGAGTCTTTGCAGGAGACGTGCTCCAGCAATAGGGCTCTGAGGACCTCACAGAATAGGCACAAGAGGTGCCCAGTCATGGGCTGAAGTCAAGGGAGGCTGAGATGCTGGCAGGTGCTCTGAGCTGCAGAGACAGAACCTGAAAAAGTCACACTGAACCAAAGGTGTGAGATGGAGCATGGGGTTTGGGGGAGGCATATCTATAGGTCTACATTGGATACACTGGAGTTGCATCACAGAAAGGGCAGGAGAGGAGAGGAGAAATTAAATGAGATAAGACAAGGGGAAGCAGAGCACAGGCACATGTCATTCAGCCAGCAGAGCTGATGCACAAGTTTGTTTTTGTTTGTTTTATTAAGAACATATTTATTTACAAGTAATAAGTTTTTCTTACTTTTGAGATGCAAGTACTTTTATTTTGAGACAGGGTCTTGTTCTGTTGCTCAGGCTGGTCTTGAGCTCCTGTGCTCCAGTAAGCCTCCTGCCTCAGCCTCCCAAGAAGCTAGGATTAAGTGCTTTTCTAAAAACACCTTTTTAAATAAGCTGCACATCATTCAAGTGTACAGTTTGAAAAATTTCGATATCCATATGCATCTGTGTAACCATCATCTATCCAAGTCAGTGTACACATCCCTCACACGCAAACATTTTCTTGTGTCCCTTTTTGTCCTTCCTTCCTGCCCATCTCTCACCCATTCCTTCTCCATCTCCAGGCAATCACTGATATGCATTCTTTCATGATAGTTTGCATTTCCGAGAAATATTTACAAATGGAATCATTTCACATACTCTTATTTGTATTGTTTTATTTTTCATTGCAATTAATATGAGATTTATCCAAGTTGCTGCCTGTACCAATACCTCATTCGCTTTTCATTGCTGAGTAGTATTCCCTTCTAGGAAAACACCATAGTTCATGTATCCATTTATCTGTTGATGGACATTTGAGTAGTTCACAGGTTTTGGCTATTACAAATAAAGCTGCTATGAACATTTTTGTGGAAGCCATTGTGTGGACATATTCTTTCATTGCTCTTGGAGTGAGATGGCTGGATTATACATTGAGTGTATGTTTATTTTTTTGTGAAACTGCTAAACTGCTTTCCAAAGTGGTTGTATCATTTTATATTCCCATCAGCTGTATGAGAGATCCAATTCTTCTACATCCTCACCTACATATGGGATGATATGACTAATTATTTTATTTTGGTCATTCTGATAGGTAGGTAGAAATATTAACTTAAGGACTAATTTGGCATCAATATAGTGTAGATCTGCTGGTGATAAATTCTTTCAGCATTTGTTTGTATAAAAATCTTTTTCTTTGGCCTCTTTTGAAAAAAGAGATTTTTTAACTGGGTAAAAGTCTACATTGATACTTTTTTTCTCAGCCCTCTAAGGAAATTGCTCCACTATTTTATAAATGTTTTCCTGATGCCTTTAGTCATTCTTGTCTTTGTATCATTGGTTCTTCGTATATAATGCCTTTTTCTTCTTTTGAGACAGAGTCTTGCTCTGTCACCCAGGCTGGAGTGCAGTGGTGTGATCTCAGCTCACTGCAACCTCCACCTCCTAGGTTCAAGCAATTCTCCTGTCTCTCCTCCAGAGTAGCTGGGACTACAGGTGCGCAGCAGCACATTTGGCTAATTTTTATATTTTTAGTAAAGATGGGGGTTTGCCACATTGGCCAGTCTGGTCTTGAACACCTGACCTCAAGTGATCTGCCCACCTCAGCCTCCCAAAGTACTGGGATTACAGGTGTGAGCCACCATGCCCAGCCCACTGGCCTACCTATGGATGTTGAAATTGCTTTCTTTTTACTGCTTGATTTAAGCAATTCTTCATGTTCTTGTGTTTGGGATTCACTGAGCTTCTTGGATCTATGGTTTATAGTTTTCATCAAATTTGGAAACATTTTAGCAACTGTTTTCCCCCAGATTTATTTAAGTATAATTGATTAATACAAATTGTATACATTGAGGTATATAATGTGATGTTTTGATATATTGTAAAATGATCACCGCAATCAAGCTAATAGACATATTCATCACCTCATATAGTTTTTTTTTGTGTGAGAGAACACTTAAGATCTACTCACTCTCTTAGCAAACTTCCAGTGTACAATCCATTATTGATAACTAGGATCAACATGCCAACCACTAGGTCTCCAGAGCTTGTTCATCCTGCATAGCTGAGGCTGTGTACCCTTTAACCTATATCTCCCTCTGTCCTCTGACACCCAGCCCTTGGCAACCACTATTCTACTCTCTGCTTTTATCAGGCTGACTATTTTAGATTCCTCATATAAGTGAAATCATACAGTATTTGTCTTCTGTGTCTGGCTTATTTCACTTAATATAATGTCTTCTGTGTTTATCCATGTTATCACTTATGGCAGGTTTTTGTTCTTTTGTAAGGCTGAACAATATTTCATCATGTATGTACACCACATTTTATCCATTCATCTATCAATGGAAACTGATGTTGTTCCATATTTTGGATATCATGAATAAAGCTGCAACTAGCATAGGAGTGAAGATATCTCTGTGAGACACTGATTTCATTTCCTCTGGATATATACCCCGAGTGCTTGATCATATGGTAATTGTATTTTTAATTTTTTGAGTAGTCTCCATAGTGTTTACCATAATGACTGTACTAATTTACATTCTCACAAACATTGTACAAGGATTCATTTTCCCTCACATTCTTGTCAACACTTATTTTTTGTGCTTTTGAGAATAACCAATCTAACAAGTATGAGGTCATATCTTGATATGGTTTGGCCACGTCTCCACCCAAATCTCATCTTGAATTGTACCTCCCATAATTCCCACATGTTGTGGGAGGGACCCAGTGGGAGGTAATCGAATCATGGGGGTGGCTTCCCTTATACTATTCTAGAGGCAGTGAATAAGTCTCATGAGAGCTGATGACTTTTTAAAGAGATTCCCCTTTCACTTGTCTCATTCTCTCTCCTGCCTGCTACCATGTAAGACATGCCTTTGACCTTCCACCATGATTGTGAGGTCTCCCCAAGCCATGTAGAATTGTAACTCCATTAAACCTCTTCTTCTTTATAAATAACCCAGTCTTGGGTAAGTCTTTATCAGCAGCAGAAAACAGACTAATACATGTCTCATTTGTATTAGCATTTCTCTGATGATTAGTGATATTGAGCACATTTTCATATACCTGTTGGCCATTTGTATGTCTTCTCTGGAGAAATGTTTATTTAGGTATTTGCCCACTTAATAACCAAAGTTATTTTGGATTTTTCTTTTGTTTGGGGAGGTTTTCTTTCTTTGGCTATTGAATTGTTTGAGTTTCTTATACATTTTGAATATGAACCCATAATCAGAAGCATGCTTTGCAAACATTTTCTCCCAATCCATAGGTTGTCTCTTATCTCTGTTGATTGTTTCCTTTGCTATGCAGAAGCTTTTTAGTTTGATACAGCCCCATTTATCTATTTTTGCTTTTGTTGCCTGTGCTTTGAGGATCATATCCAAAAAACCATTGCCCAGACCAATGTCATGGAGCTTTTTGTCTATGTTTTTCTTCAAGTAGTTTTAAAGTTTTAGGTCTCATATTCAAGTCTTTAATTGATTTTGGTTGATTTTCATATGCATTGTGATATGAGGGTCCATTTTCATTCTGCATGTGAAAATTCCGTGTTCTCAACACCATGTATTGAAAGCTGTCCTTTATCACTGTATGGTTTGGGCACTTTTGTTGAAAATTAATTGATTATAAATGTGTAGGTCTATTTCTGGGTTATTTGTTCTATTTCAATGGTTACTGCATCTATTTTTATGTCAGGGCTGTGCTGTTTTGATTACTTAAGCTTTGTCATATATTTTGAATTCACATAGTATGATGCCTTCAGCTTTCTTTCTTTCTCAAGATTGTTTTAGTCTATTTGGTATTTTTGTGGTTCTATACAAATTTTATAATTAATTTTTTATTTCTAAAAAGTATGTCATTGGAATTTTGATGGGGATTATGTGGACTCTGTAGATCACTTTGGGTAGTATGGACATTTTCACAATATTAATTCTCCCAGTGCATATACAAGGGTAGGCTTTCCATTGCATACCTACTATGAGTAAAGTGAAATTGTTCTTCTTACCCTTTTTAGTGCATCTACTTTCAGATTTTTTGCTCCACTGAGGTGTTGGGACCACTCTGCTGGGCTCCCAGGCTCTCACAAATGTACTCTCATCTATGGGTGGTCGTCAAAATTAGTGTTTCTGTCAGTGAATGAGCACTGAAAACTTCTAGTCTGCCATCATGCTGGTGTCACTTCCCCTCACCTTTTAAAAAAAAGACTTATTACTTTAGAGAAGTTTTAATTTCACAGCAAAATTGAGTGAAAAGTACAAAGATTTTCTATTTATCTCCTTCCCTCACACATGCACAGACTTTTCCATTATCAACATCCCCACCAGAGTGACATATTTCTTACACTTACATTGACACATCATTATCACCCAAAGTCCATATATGAGGCTTCATTCTTTGTGTTGTATAATCGATGGTTTTGGAGGTTTGCCCTTAAAATCCTCTATCCCTGCCATATTCATTGGTATCTTCCCTTTAACTCCTGGCAACTACTGATCTTTTTGTAATTTCCAGTTTTGCCTTTTTAAAAATGTCATATAATTGGAATAATACAGTGTATAGTCTTTTTAGTTTTGCTTCTTTCATTTATTATAGCAAGATGCACTTGAGGTTTCTTCATATCTTTTTCATGACTTGCTAACACATTCTTTTTAATACTGAATAATATTCTATTGCCTGGATGTACCACAGTTTATTTATTCACTCACCTATTGAAAAAGATCTTGGCTGTGTCCAAGTCTTTCCAACAAGGAATGAAGTCGCTATAAACCACTATGTGCTGGTTTTTGAGTGGACATAAATTTTACACCTCCTTTGGTCAAATTCCAAGGAACAAGATTCCTGAATCATGTGGCAAGAGTAGGTTTAGTTTTGTAACAACTGCCTGTCTTCCAAAGTGGTTGTACTGTTTTGCATTTCTACCAGCAATGAATGAGAAGTCCTTTGCTTCACATTCTTGATGTTGTCAATATTCTGGATTTGAGCTATTCTTATAGGTTAGTGGTATCCCATTCTTTTAATTTGCATTTCTCTGATAATACATGATGTGAACATCTTTTCATATGCTTATATTCCATCTGTATATTTGGTTTTGGGAGGTATCTTTTAAGGTATTTGTCTCTTTTTGAGTTGGGTTTTTTGTTTTCTCATTGTTGCATTTAAGAATTCTTTGTATGGTTTGGATAATAATCTTTTACTAAACATGTCTTTTGCAAATATTTTCTTCTAGTCTGTGACTTCTTTCATTCTTTTGACAGTGCCTTTCACAGAGTATAGAATTTTAATTTTAATAAAATTTAGCTTATCACTTCTTTCTTTTACGGATTGTGCCTTTGATATTGTATGTAAAAAGTCACTGCTAAGCCCAAGGTCATCTAGATTTTCTCATGTGTTATTTCCTAGGAACTTTCTGGTTTTGTCTTTTACATTTAGGGCCATGATCCGTTTGGAGTTAGTTTTTGTGAATGGTGTAAAGTCTGTGGCCAGACTCTTTTTCGTTGTTGTTTTTGCATATAGGTGTCCTGTTGTTCTTATACCACTTGCTGAAAAACTATTTTTTCTTCCATGTTATTGTTTTTGCTCCTTTTTAAAAGAAAAGTTGACTATATTTAAGTGGGTTTATTTCTGAGCTCTCTATTCTGTTCCAGTAATCTATTTGCCTATTTTTTACTGATGCCATATAGTCTTGAATACTGTAGTCAGTTATGGCCAGTCCTCCAGCTTTGTTCTCATTCCACTATGTGGTGACCATTCTGAGCCTTTCTCATTCATAATAAATTGTAAAACCAGTCTGTCAACATGAAAACATAATTATCTGTGATTTTGATTGGAATTGCATTGATGCTATAAATCAAGTTGGGAAGAACTGACATCTTGACAGTATTTAATCTTTCTATCTGTGAACATGGAATGTCTTTCCATTTAGTTAGCCATTAGTTGATTTCTTTCATTAGAGTTTTGTAGTTTTTCTCAGAAATAAGTCATGTTGTGATGCTGAGGATCTGGTGGATGATGAGAAATTAGAAATTCCTTGACCACACTAGGTCTCCTAATAGCTGGCCATGTACATGAATCTGTCTTCATCCATAGATGAAAGGTAATTCGGTCTGCTGGTTTGATTTATTTTGGTTTATGTTTATTGTATTATAATTTAAACTTTTATTTTAGGTTCGGGGGTACATGGGCAGGTTTATTACATGGGTATATTTCATGAAGCTGATGTTTGGGATATCAACATTTTCATCACCCATGTAGTGAGCATAGTACCTGATAGGTAGATTTTTGGTCCTCATCCCTCTCCAGTAGTTCCCAGTGTCTATTGTTCCCATATTTATGTCCATGTGTACCCAATGTTTAGTTTACACTAATAAGTGAGAACTTGTGGTATTTGGTTTCCTGTTCTTGCATTAATTCACTCAGGATGATGGCCTCCAGCTGCATCCTTGTGGCTGCAAAGGCTAATATTTCATTCTTTTATGGCAGAATAGTATTCCATCATTTGTATATACCACATTTTCTTTATCCAATCGACCACTAATGGGCACCAAGGTTGATTCCATGTCTTTGCTATTGTGAATAGTGCTGTGATGAAAATATGGATGCAGATGTCATTTTGGTAGAATAATTTATTTTCCTTTAGGTATACACCCAGTAATGGGACTGCTAGGTTGAATGGTAGTTTATTTTAAATTATTTGAATAATCTCCAAAGTGCTTTTCATACAGGCTGAACTAATTTACATCCCCACCAATAATGTGTAATAATTAGCTTTTCTCTGCAACCTTGCCAACATCTGTTATAATTTAACCTTTTCTTCTTTAGAAAGAGATGTGATGGTTACATGAATTGATTTTTCAAGTACTGAGCAAATCTTGCTTAACTTGGATAAATTCCACTTGATTGTAATATATAATTCTTTAGTCATGCTGGTGGATTACAGTGGCTAATTCTTTTGAGAATTTCTGCATCTATCTTCATGAAAGTTATGAGTTGGTCATTTTCTTTTCTTGTAATATCCTTGCTTCGTTTTGATATTAGGGTGATGCTGACCTCAGAGAATGAGTTAAGAAGTGTTCCCTCTGCTTCTGCCTTCTGAAAGAAATTGCAGAGAATTGTTATAATTTTTGCCTTAAATATTGGTAGAACTAACCAGTAAACAAACCCACCTCAGCCTTGTCCATTTCCTCTATGCTATTATTTTCACAAATTACACCTTTATATTTTATTTGCCCATTTAACATAGATTTGTAATTCCTGCTTTATGTGTTGTCTTTTTGGTCAGGAAAAAAAACCCTTAAAAACAAAACATCCATTTATAGTGACTTTAGTTTTGCTCAATATAAAATTATTGATTCACAGTGTTTTATTTCCTCTCGGCATGTTGGTTATGTCATCCTGACAGCTTTTGACCTTCATGGTTCCTGATGAGAAATTAGCTATTAGGCCCCAACCTGTGCTCCTCGGATGAGATCAAGTCGAGAATAGTGGATATTTTTAGAACGGAGGGCTTCTGATTTACCCCAAACCACAGACATGGAGAGTCAAGAAAAGAAAAGGACACTTATTATGTCAGAAAGGAAAGGTGTAGGCTGTTCTATTTTAAGCTGGCTGTAGACTCCCCATTGCTTGTAGCTTGACAGAATTACTATGGCTCAGAAGGTAGCATGTAAGTTAATCATTCATTGCATTCAGTTTTTCTGGTTCTGTAGTTTTCAGAAATTTTCTTGTAAGCTTTTATCTTTGGTATCTAGTGTTAAAATTTGTCCCTCTATTTGTACCTCTTTGTTGTTATTTTAGTGGAAACATAGGACAAAAATGTATATAACAATAATATAATGAAGCATTATATTTTAACTTCATTTATTTATTTATAGACAGGGTTTGGCTCTGCGCTCAAGCTGGAGTGCAGTGGTATAACCACAGCTCATTGCAGCCCCTAACACCTGGGCCCAAGCAGTCCTCCTACCCAGCTTCTCAAATGACTAGAATTATAGATGCACACCACCACACCCAGCTAATTATGAAGAATTTTTTGTTTTGCAGAGATGGAGTCTCACTATGTTGCACAGGCTGGTCTTGAATCCCTAGCCTTAAACAATCCTCCCACATTGGCATTCTATAGCACTGGCATTACAGGCATGAGCTACCATGCCCAACCTATTTATAGCTTCTTGAATGGCTTTTACATCACAAATAAATAATAAAATAAGAAAAAACCTGGAGAAAATTGTGACTGATGGGAAAACAGAAGATAGTTTCTGAGAATGGTTGTCCCTCTTTGCCTTGTGGTGGGGCAGGCAAGAGAGGGCTTGTCAGGAAGAGCTGGCTTCTAACCCTTTGGGTATATAAATCTCTGTGGCTCAGCTAAAATAAATTTGGAAACTAATCAAGTAGTGTTGTGAGGGTCTCTCATATTTCACATCAGTTTTTACACTAAATGTTTCTGTCCTGGCAAGTGAGTATAAACTGATTCTCAGATCTTTCAGTATGGCGACAGGTGCTAATATGTAGTTACACTTGGAAAATGGCTCAATGCTAAGACTCTTGCATAAAAATTCTGAAGCCTCCAAGCTTGCTGAGAGAAGGCAGGGGAAGTGGTTTTGCCAAAGTGATTCAACTGAAAACATTTCCCTTTTTTTTTTTAACCCTCCAGTAAAGCAGTTCAAAGCATATTTTATTCTGAAAGCTAAGCAAAGAAAATTCCCTCCAATAACAGAGATATTTGATTTTATACTTCCCAGCCAAGATAAACTATTCTATTCTGGGGACTGATGCTAAAACTTTTGCCAACATTCTATTTGGGTTTAATAGGATAGATTATCTAAAAGCTTCCTAGAGACAAAATAAGCAACCAGCAGAGATTGCTGAAGACAGAGTAAAAAGTCTTCCAGAAATCACAGAGGAAACTCAAGTTAAGGAGCAAAACTACAAGAGTTCAACTTGACTTCAACCCTCACATTTCCTGGAAATCATGCATGAAAACCCAGGTTTGGGCCAGGCGTGGTGGCTCAAGTCTGTAATCCCAGCACTTTGGGAGGCCGAGGCGGGTGGATCACGAGGTCAAGAGATCGAGACCATCCAGGTCAACATGGTGAAACCCCGTCTCTACTAAAGAAACAAAAAATTAGCAGGGCATGGTGGCGCGTGCCTGTAATTCCAGCTACTCAGGAGGCTGATGCAGGAGAATTGCCTGAACCCAGGAGGCGGAGGTTGCGGTGAGCCAAGATCACGCCATTGCACTCCAGGCTGGGTAACAAGAGCGAAACTCCATCTCAAAAAAAAGAAAAAAAGAAAACCCAGGTTTGGCAATAAATCTGTTAAATAATTGAGCTGCGGTCAAGATGAGCAATGTATGTGGTGGAGCAGAGAGGGTTGTGGCTGAGAGGGCAAGTGGCCAGATTGCTTAGGTGTGCACATAGTTAAAGGGCCTCACAGGAGTTCAAGTCCAGCCTAAAAAACACAGCAAGATCCTATCTCTAAAAAAAAATTGCTTTTTTAAATTGCATTTTAGGTTTTGGGGTACATGTGCAGAACATGCAAGATAGTTGTATAGGTACACACATGGCAGTGTGTTTTGCTGCCTTCTTCCCCTTCTCCCACATTTGGCATTTCTCCCTAGGCTATTCCTCCCCCTCTTCCCCCCTGCTGTCCTTCCCCTATTCTCCCAGTTGACCACAGTATGTAGTACTCCCTTCCCTGTGTCCATGTGTTCTCATTTTTCAACACCCGCCTATGAGCGAGAATATGCAGTATTTCATTTTCTGTTCCTGTGTCAGTTTGCTGAGAATGATGTTCTCCAGATTCATCCATGTCCCTACAAAGGACACAAACTCATCGTTTTTAATTGCTGCATAATATTCCATGGTGTATATATGCCACATTTTCCGAGTCCAGTCTATCATGGATGGGAATTTGGGTTGGTTCCAAGTCTTTGCTATTGTAAACAGTGCTGCAATAAACATTCGTGTGCATGTGTCCTTATAGTAAAACGATTTATAGTAATTGGATATATACCCAGTAATGGGATAGCTGAGTCAAATGGGATTTCTATTTCTAGGTCCTTGAGGAATCGCGACACTGTCTTCCACAATGGCTGAACTAATTTACACTCCCACCAACAGTGTAAAGGTGTTCCTATCCCTCCACATCCTCTCCAGCATCTGTTGTCTCCTGATTTTTTTAATGATCACCATTCTAACTGGTGTGAGATGGTATCCCAATGTGGTTTTGATTTGCATCTCTCTAATGGCCAGTGATGATGAGCATTTTTTCATATGTTTGTTGGCCTCATGTATGTCTTCTTTTGTAAAGTGTCTATTCATATCCTTTGCCCATTTCTGAATGGGCTTATATTTTTCCTGTAAATCTGTTTGAGTTCTTTGTAAATTCTGGATATCAGCCCTTTGTCAGATGGGGAAACTGCAAAATTTTTTCCTGTTCTGTTGGTTGCCGATTCACTCTAGTAACTGTTTCTTTTGCTGTGCAGAAGCTGTGGAGTTTGATTAGGTCCCATTTCTCCATTTTGGCTTTTGCTGCCAGTGCTTTTGGTGTTTTGGTCATGAAGTCCTTGCCTACTCCTATGTCCTGAATGGTT
>CM052652.1:95298864-95357469 GCA_028533165.1 Leontopithecus rosalia | reverse complement strand
ATTCTTCCTAACCATGAACATAGAATGTTTCTCCATCTGTTTGTGTCCTCTCTTACTTCGTTGAGCAGTGGTTTGTATTTCTAGGTATTTTATTCTTTTTGTAGCAATTGTGAATGGCCGTTTATTCTTGATTTGGCTGTCTTTCAGTCTGTTATTGGTGTATAGGAATGCTTGTGATTTTTGCACATTGATTTTATATCCTGAGACTTTGTTGAAGTTGCTTATCAGTTTCAGGAGTTTTTGGGCTGAGGAGATGGGGTTTTCTAGGTATACTATCATGTCATCTGCAAATAGAGACAATTTGGCTTCCACATTTCCTATTTGAATACACTTTATTTCTTTTTTTTGCCTGATTGCTCTGGGAAGAACTTCCAGTACTATATTAAATAGGAGTGGTGAGAGAGGGCATCCTTGTCTAGTGCCAAATTTCAAAGGGAATGATTCCGGTTTTTGCCCATTCAGTATGACATTGGCTGTTGGTTTGTCATAAATAGCTTTTATTACTTTGAGATACGTTCCGTCAATACCGAGTTTATTGAGGGTTTTTAGCATAAAGGGCTGTTGAATTTTGTCAAAGGCCTTCTTTGTGTCAATTGAGATAATCATGTGGTTTTCGTTTTTGGTTCTGTTTATGTGGTGAATTACATTTATAGACTTGCATATGTTGAACCAGCTTTGCATCCCTGGGATGAATCCTACTTGATCATGATGGGTAAGTTTTTTGATGTGCTGTTGCAATCAGCTTGCCAGTATTTTATTGAAGATTTTTGCGTCTATGTTCATCATGGATATTGGCCTGAAGTTTTCTTTTCTTGTTGAGTCTCTGCCGGGTTTCATTATCAGGATGATGTTGGTCTCATAAAATGAATCGGGAAGGATTCCCTCTTTTTGGAATAATTTCAGAAGGAATGGTACCAGCTCGTCTTTGTGTGTCTGGTAGAATTCGGCTCTAAACCCATCTGGACCTGGGCTTTTTTTGAGTGGTAGGCTCTTAATTGCTGCATCGACTTCAGACTTTGTTATTGGTCTATTCATAGTTTCGGCTTCCTCCTGGTTTAGGCTTGGGAGGACACAGGTGTCCAGGAATTTATCCATTTCATACAGGTTTACTAGTTTATTTGCATAGAGTTGTTTGTAATATTCTCTGATGATTGTTTGAATTTCTGTGGAATCTGTGGTGATTTCCCCTTTAACATTTTTTATTGCATCTATTTGATTGTTTTCTCTTTTCTTATTTAATAGTCTGGCTAGTGGTCTGTCTATTTTGTTGATCTTTTAAAAAATCCGGCTCTTGGATTTATTGATTTATTGAAGGGTTTTCCGTGTCTATCTCCTTCAGTTCTGCTCTGATCTTAGTTATTTCTTGTCTTCTGCTAGGTTTTGAGTTTTTTTGATCTTAATCCTCAACTCTTTCAATTTTGATGATAGGGTGTCAATTTTGGATCTCTCCACTCTTCTCATATGGACACTTATTACTATATATTTTCCTCTAGATACCACTTTAAATGTGTCCCAGAAATTTTGGTATGTTGTGTCTTCGTTCTGTTTGGTTTCGAAGAACTTCTTTATTTCTGCCTTCATTTCATTGTTTATCCAATCAACATTCAAGAGCCAGTCATTCAGTTTTCATGAAGCTGTGCTGTTCTGAGTTAGTTTCTGAATTCTGAGTTCTAACTTGAGTGCACTATGGTCTGAGAGACTGTTTGTTATTATGTCAGTTGCTTTGCATTTGCTGAGGAGTGCTTTACTTCCAATTATGTGGTTAATTTTAGAATAGGTGTGATGTGGTGCTGAGAAGAATGTATATTTGGTGGATTTGGGTTGGAGAGTTCTGTAGATGTCTATCAGGTTTGCTTGTTCCAGGTCTGAGTTCAAGCCCTGGATATGCTTGTTAATTTTCTGTCTGGTTGATCTGTCTAATATTGACAGTGGAGTGTTAAACTCTCCCACTGTTATTGTGTGGGAGTCTAAGTCTCTTTGTATGTCGTTAAGGACTTGCCTTATATACCTGGGTTCTCCCGTATTGGGTCCATATATATTTAGGATCATTAGCTCTTCTTGTTGTATCGATCCTGTTACCATTATGTAATGTCTTTCTTTGTCTGTTTTGATCTTTGTTGCTTTAAAGTCTATTTTATCAGAGACGAGAAATGCAACTCCTGCTTTTTTTCTGCTCTCCATTTACTTGGTAAATCTTCCTCCATCCCTTTATTTTGAGCCTTTGTGTATCCTTGCCTGTGAGATGGGTTTCCTGGATACAGCACACTGATGGGTTTTGGCTTTTTATCCAATTTGCCAGTCTGTCTCTTTTGATTGGTGCATTTAGCCCATTTACATTTAGGGTTAATATTATTATGTGTGAATTTCATACTGCCATTTTAATGCTAGCCGACTGTATTGCCTGTTAGTTGATGCAAATTCTTCATTTTGTTGATGCTCTTTAGCATTTGGTATGTTTTTGTAATGGCTGGTACTGGTTGTTCCTTTCTATGTGTAGTGCCTCTTTCAGGAGCTCTTGTAAAGTAGGCCTGGTGGTGACAAACTCTCTGAGTACTTGCTTGTTTGCAAAGGATTTTATTTTTTCTTCACTTATGAAGCTCCGTTTGGCTGGATCTGAAATTCTGGGTTGAAAGTTCTTTTCTTTAAGGATGTTGAATATTGGCCCCCTCTCTCTTCTGGCTTGTATGGTTTCTGCCAAGAGATCTGCTATGAGTCTGTTGGTCTTCCCTTTGTGGGTGACCCAACCTTTCCCTCTGGCTGCCCTTAGTATTTTCTCCTTCATTTCAACCTTGGTGAATCAATCTGACAATTATGTGCCTTGGGGTTGCTCTTCTTACGGAACATCTTTGTGGTGTTCTCTGTATTTCCTGGCCTTGGGTGTTGGCCTGCCTTGCTAGTTTGGGGAAATTTTCCTGGATAATATCCTGAAGAGTATTTTCCAGCTTGGATTCATTCTCTTCGTCACATTCTGGTACACCTATCAAACGTAGGTTAGGTCTCTTCACATAGACCCACATTTCTTGGAGACTTTGTTCATTCCTTTTTGCACTTTTTTCTCTAATCTTGGTTTCTCGTTTTATTTCATTGAGTTGATCTTCTACTTCTAATATTCTTTCTTCTACTTGGTCAATTCGGCTGTTGAAACTTGTGCATGCTTTGCAAAGTTCTCATGTTGTGTTTTTCAGCTCCTTCAATTCATTCATATTCCTCTCTAAGTTGTCCATTCTTGTTATCATTCCCTCGAATCTTTTTTCATATCTGTTTTCAAGGTTCTTAGTTTCTTTGGATTGATTTAGAACATGTTCTTTTAGCTCATGGAAGTTTCTCATTAGCCACCTTCTGAAGTCTGATTCCATCATTTCATCACCCTCATTCTCCGTCCAGCTTTGTTCCCTTGTTGGTGAGGAGTTTTGGTCTTTTGTAGGTAGTGAGGTGTTTTGGTTTTGGGTGTTTTTCTCCTTTTTGTGCTGGTTTCTTCCCATCTTTGTGGGTTTATCCACTTGTCATCTGAGTATTTGCTGACTTTTGATTGGGTCTCTGAGTGGACGCCCAGATTGTTGATGATGAAGTATTTCTTTTTCTTAGTTTTCCTTTTAACAGTCTATCCCCTGTGCTGTATGACTGCTGAGGTCCACTCCAGGACCTGCTTATCTGGGGTACACCTGTAGCAGCTGCAGAACAGTGAGGGTTGCTACCAGTTTCTTCTGCTGTCTTTGTCCCAGAATTATGCCCACCAAATGTCAGTCTCATAAGTCCTTTTTAAGGAGACTCTTTGGATATATAGGGGTCAGGGATCTGCTTGAGGAGATGGTCCATACTTTATTGGAGCTTGAGTGCTGAGCTGTGATCTCCTTTGTTCATTCAGGGCTGTTAGGCTGGGATGTTTTGGTCTGCTGCTGCAGAACTCATAAAACCCCCTTTTTTCCCTCAGGTGCTTTGTCTTGGGGGAATTAGGGCTGTCTTTATGAGGATCTGTTCCACTGTCCTGCCCAGCTAGGAGGCAGTCTAGTCACTATTTGCCTGCCGAGGCTCTGCCCTGCTGCTGTGGGCTCTGCCCTGCCCTCCTGGGCTTCACCCTGCTGACCTGGGCTCTTCCCTGTTGCTGTGGGCTTCTCCTTATTGCTGTGAACTCCGCCCTGCTCTTGTGGGCTTTCCTCTGTTGCCTCTGCATTGACGGAGTCTCTCTGTTATGGCGGGTTGCCTCAGCAATGGCAGGCTGCATCAGCAATGGGAATATAGCTCCGTAGGGGTGGAACGCTTGGGCAATGGTGGATGACCCTCCCCCACCAAGCTGCACCATCCCGGGCTCAGCTGTGTCCACAGTGAAACTCTCAACCCTGGGCAGGCATATCAAATCACCACCCTGGTTGTCCCTGTGGGGGTGGGACCCACTGAGCCTGATCACCTGGCTCGCTGCCTCAGAGCTCTTTCTTTTCTAAGTTGATCAGTTAACTCTCTCCCAGGTATTTCAATCTCCTGCTGTTAAGGCACCAGGATATGTGTGATTTCCCATGCAGCGAACCACTGCACTGGATCAAATGTCGCCTCCTGGGAATCACCTGATCTGGTTCAGCATCCAAATCCCATTAAATCAGATGGATATGCTAATCTGCCCTCCCAAATCTCAGATTGCCAGTTTAACTGGGCTCCGAGGCCTGTGCGCCTTGTGTTGAGTGTCGCTGCGCTGCAGCTCCAGTCGAAATGGCAGCATGAGCCAAAACAGCTGCGCTGGCATCTCATGTCTCTCCTGCATCTGGGAATTTCCCCGTTCTGTGGGTAATAAATATCCGTCTGGAAATGCGGCCTAGACTCACCGTTTGCCCCTTCACTGAGAACTGCAATCCTGAGCTGCTCCTATCCCGCCATCTTCCATTATCTTAGCAGAATTTTTGTTTTCTAAAATTAGCCAGGGTTGATGGCATGTGTCTGTACTCCCAGCACTTTGGGAGGATGAGGCAGAAGAATTTCTTGAGGCCAACAGTTGAAGGACAGCCTAAACAACACAGTGAGACCTCATCTGTACAAAAATAAAATAAACATAAATTAGCCAGGCATGCTGGCACATCTTAAAGTCTCTATTTTTAGCTACTTGGGAGGCCAATGCAGGAAGATCACTTGAGCACAGGAGTTCCAAGATGCAGTGAGCTATGATTATCCCACTGCACTCCAGCCTGGGGGAACCGAGTGAGACCCCAACTCTAAAAATGAAATAAATGCATAGAAAGAAAAACTGGCCCTGAAAGGGATCACACTGAATGAGTGGAGCAGGTTCTTGGAATGGAGTTTTGATCCACTGCCACTACCACTGTTTATTTGAACCTTGGAAACCACTAGAGAGTTTCTCCTTAAATTATTTTAGAAGTCAGTGAATACAAAGGAAACTGGCAAAATCAGCAGCTGGGTTTCTTTTAATTCATGCAACTGAGGTGTTGTGCTCTTTCTCTCTTTTCTATTCTTTACTTTGTTGTTGTTGTTGTTGTTGAGATGGAGTCTCACTGTGTCACCAGAGTGCAGTGGCACAATCTCCACTCACTGCAATCTCCATCTCCCAGCTCAAGCCAGCCTCCCACCTCAGCCTCCCAAGTAGCTGGGATGACAGGTGCTCACTACTGCACACAGCTATTTTTTTGTATTTTTAGTAGAGATGGGGTTTCACTGTGTTGTCAAGGCTGGTCTTGAACTACTGACCTCAACTGATCTGCCCACCTAGGTCTCCCAAAATGCTTGGGATTACAGGTGTGAGCCACGGCACTTGGTCGGCTGTGCTTTTTTCCCATGACACCAGCCGGTTTACCTTCTCAGGGATCGCTTTGATTTTACTCCCACCTTCCAGCCTGCTGTTGGCATGAAACTCCCTCACGTGCCCAGTTTCTATATAGCCAGGCTGCTGCTGGGTCTAAATGATACCAGATGGTGTGGAGGAAACTGAGCAATTTCCTTGAACACCGGATGAGTCTAAAGTTGGAAGAGTGGCAAATACCCAGACAGGCTACAGTTTTCTCTCTGGTCAGGAGGTAGAAAGGGAAGGAAAATGTGGATAAGAGGTTTGAACACAGACTTCTCTGTTTGGGTGCTTTATTCTTTAGTTTGTAGAAGAGCAGACCGACTCACTTGTGGCTTGCTTTTCTGCAGGAAAAGCCAAGCAGCCCAAATCTCTCCAGCTGCCTATCTCATATTACCTGGGTGCCCTAAAGGCATGACTGAAACCAAACTCAGAATTCCCCACCTCTTCTGAAACCAGAACCCTGGAAGCCTGCCAATACCACCAAGTAGCCTGGATGTTACACCTGAATCACTGTCTCCTACAAGCCAGGAGAGTCACCAGGGCCTATGGAATCTCCTTTCTCAATTTCTCTCAGGTTTGCCCTGTTCTCTATAACTGACTCTCACTTTCTGAGTTTAGGCTACCCACCTTATTCCCCTGGATCAATGCAAAGTCCTCATAACTTGTCTCAGGCAAATGTGCAAGCCTTTGGGCCTTTGCACATGCTGATCTCTCTGTCTGGAACACACTGTCTCCTGGTTAACTTTTGGTGGAGTTTTGCTCTTGTCACCCAGGCTGGAGTGCAGTGGTGCAGTCTCAGCTCACTGCAACCTCTGCCTCCCAGGTTAGAGAAATTCTCCTGCCTCAGCCTTCCCAGTACCTGAGATTACAGGTGCTCACCATCATGCCTGGCTAATATTTGTATTTTTAATAGAGACAGAATTTTGCCATATTGCCCAGGCTGGTCTCAAACTCCTGACCTCAGGTGATCCACCAGCCTCAGCCTCCCTAAGTGCTGGGATGACAGGCGTGAGTCACCGCATCTGGCTCCTGATTAACTTGTTTTCCTGGAAGCTTTCCTGCCCCTCCAACAATCATCATACAAAAAATATAGATGGGATCCGTCTGTGAAGTCAAATTTTATGCATCAACTTGAGCACACCACAGAATGCCCAGATTAAACATGTTTTCTGGATGGGAGGGTACTTCCAGATGACACCAGCATTTCTATTGGTGGACTGAGTAAGGCAGATTACCCTTCCCAGTGTAAGTGGGCATTATCCAATTCATTGAGAGTGTGACAGAACCTAAAGGCAGAAGAGAAGGAATTTGCCCTTTTTCTTCCTGCCTGACTGTTGAGCTGGGATGTCCCATCTCATCTTCCCCTGTCCTTGGACTGAGACTTGGACTGAGAGTTGATGGTATCATCAACTCTTGTGGTTCTCAGGCCTTCAGACTCAGAGTGAAATTGATACCATGGGCTTTCCTGGGTGTTTAGCTTGCAGGCACCAGATTGTGGGACCTTTCAGCTTCCCAAATTGCATGAGCCAATTTCTCATGATCACTCTCCTTTTTCTGGAGAACCCTGACTACTACAGTATCAATTTCAGGAATGGGGTTACATTCAGAGATGGAGGGGAAGTGAGAAAGCTAGAGTAAGCTGGGCAAGAGGAGCTTTTCTAAGGTTTTATTTCTTTTTCTTTTTTTTTTTTTAGTTGGAGTCTCACTCTGTTGCCCAATGGTGTTATCTCAGCTCACTACAACCTCCACCTCCCAAGTTCAAGCAATTCTCATGCCTCAGCCTCTGGAATCGCTGGGATTGCAGGTGCACACTGCCATGCCTGGCTAATTTTTTTTATTTCTCGGAGAGACAGGGTTTCACTATGTTGCCCAGACTAGTCTTGCGCTCCTGGCCTCAAGTGATCCACCCATCTCAGCCTCCCAAAGTGCTGGAATTGCAGACATAGCCACCATGCCCAGCCTCCAAACTTTAATTTCTTGTAAAGGAAATAGAGCCAGGTGTGGTGGCTCATGCTTGTAATCCCAGCACTTTGGGAGGCTGAGGCAAGAAGATTGCCCAAGGCCAGGATTTGAGGACATGCCTGGGCAATATAGCAAGACCCTGTTCCTACAAAAAATAATAAAATAAAATATTAGCTGAGCATGGTTAATTAATTAGTCCATTTTCACATTGGATTACTCCATTTTCCATTGCCAGTAAAGACATACCTGAGACTGGGTAATTTATCAAGAAAAAGAGATTTAATGGACTCAGTGCCATGTGGCTGGGGAGGCCTCACAATCATGTCTGAAGATGAAAGTCACAGCTTATATGGTGGCAGACAAGAGAGAATTAGAAACAAGCAAAAAGGGAAACCCTTTATAAAACCATCAGATCTTCTGAGACTTATTCACTACCAGGAGAACAGTATGAAGGAAACTTCCCCATGATTCAATTATCTTCCACCAGGTCCTTCCCACAACTTTTGGGAATTGTGGGTGCCACAATTCAAGATGAGATTGGGGTGGGGACACAGCCAAACCATATCACCATCTATCTCAGTCCAGGAGGGTGATGTGTTGAGGCTGTGAAGACCTTGGACCCATTCAGGTGGACCAGCTATAGTGTGGTTCTCAGGGAAGGTGACTGCCTTGTTTTGGTCAAAGGAGAGCACAGATCCATGGTACCACATGCTGACTGACTAGATGAAGAGGCTGAAGATTACTTCCCAACCTGGCTTATCAAAGAGGATAAAAAATTGCTGGACAGGTCAGAGAAACTAAAACAAAAGCAAACATATAAGCACAGAGAATTCCTAATTTTGACAAAGGCAAGAGAACCAGGGGAAGAAGGATGAGAGGAAGAGAAAATTTATATTTTTAAAATAAAATAGAATTTTATATTTATAAAGCACCTTTCCCAGAGAGAAGAGATGGGTAGGCATGAGAATTCTGCACTCCAAGAAAATGTGTATATCTGTCATAGGAGGTCATTTGATTTCATCAGTTATTTCTTTCTTTCTTTTTAAATCTGAAATCAGTTTTATTTTTAATTTTTTTCTTTGCATTTTAGGTTTTGGAGTACATGTGCAGAACATTCTAGATAGTTGCATAGGTACACACATGGCAGTGTGATTGGCTGTCTCCCTTCCCTTCACCCATATCTGGCATTTCTCCCCATGCTATCCCTCCCCAGTTCCCCCCGCGCTGTCCCTCCCCACTTCCCCCCAATAGACCCCAGTGTGTAGTGCTCCCCTCCCTGTGTCCATGTGTTCTCATTGTTCATCACCTGCCTATGAGTGAACATTTGCGGTATTTCATTTTCTGTTCTTGTGTTCATTTGCTGAGAATGATGTTTTCCAAATTCATCCATGTCCCTAAAAAGGACACGAACTCATCGATTTTGATTGCTGCATAATATTCCATGGTGTATATGTGACACATTTTCCCAGTCCAGTCAATCATCGATGGGCATTTGGGTTGGTTCCAGGTCTTTGCTATTGTAAACAGTGCTGAAATAAACATTCGTGTGCATGTGTCCTTATAGTAGAATAATTTATAGTCCTTTGGTTATATACCTAGTAATGGGATTGCTGGGTCAAATGGAATTTCTATTTCTAGGTCCTTGAGGAATCGCCACACTGTCTTCCACAATGGTTGAACTAATTTATACTCCCACCAGCAGTGTGAAAGTGTTCCTATTTTTCCACATCCTCTCCAGCATCTGTTGTCTCCAGATTTTTAAATGATTGCCATTCTAACTGGTGTGAGATGGTATCTCAATGTAGTTTTGATTTGCATTTCTCTGATGACCAGTGATGATGAGCATTTTTTTATGTTTGTTTGCCTCACATATGTCTTCTTTTGTAAAGTATCTGTTCCTATCCTTTGCCCATTTTTGAATGGGCTTGTTTTTTTTTTCTTGTAAATCTATTGGAGTTCTTTGTAAATTCTGGGTATCAGCCCTTTGTCAGATGGGTAAATTGCAAAAATTTTTTCTAATTCTGTTGGCTGCTGATTCACTCTAGTGACTGTTTCTTTTGGCATGCAGAAGCTGTGGAGTTTGATTATGGTCCCATTTGTCTATTTTAGCTTTTGCTGCCAATGCAATTGGTGTTTTGGGCATGAAGTCCTTGCTTATTTCTATGTCCTGAATGGTTTTGCCTAGATTTTCTTCTAGAATTTTTATGATGTTAGGTCTTATGTTTAGGTCTTTAATCCATCTGGAGTTAATTTTAGTGTAAGGTGTCAGGAAGGGGTCCAGTTTCTGCTTTCTGCACATGGCTAGCCAGTTTTCCCAACACCATTTATTAAATAGGAAATCCTTTCCCCATTGCTTGTTTTTGTTAGGTTTATCAAAGATTGTATGGTTGTAGATATGTTGTGTTGCCTCCGATGCCTCTGATCTGTTCCATTGGTCTATTTCTCTGTTTTGATACCAGTACCATGCTGTTTTGATTACTGTAGCCTTGTAGTATAGTTTGAAGTCTGGTAGTGTGATGCCTCCTGCTGTGTTCTTTTTGCTTAGAATTGACTTGGCTATGCGGGCTCTCTTTTGGTTCCCTATGAAGTTTAAGGTGGTTTTTTTTTTCATTTCTGTGAAGAAAGTCAATGGTAGCTTGATGGGGATAGTGTTGATTCTGTAAATTACTTTGGGCAGTATAGCCATTTTCACGATATTGATTCTTCCTAACCATGAACACGGAATGTTTCTCCAACTGTTTGTGTCCTCTCTTACTTCATTGAGCAGTGGTTTGTAGTTCTCCTTGAAGAGGTTTCTTACGTTCCTTGTTAGTTGTATTCCTACATATTTTATTCTTTTTGTAGCAATTGTGAATGGCAGTTCATTCTTAAATTGGCTCTCTTTCAGTCTGTTATTGGTGTATAGGAATGCTTGTGATTTTTGCACATTGATTTTATACCCTGAGACTTTGCTGAAGTTGCTTATCAGTTTCAGAAATTTTTGAGCTGAGGAGATGGGGTTTTCTAGGTATACTATCATGTCGTCTGCAAATAGAGACAATTTGGCTTCCTCCTTTCCTATTTGAATACCCTTTATTTCTTTTTCTTGCCTGATTGCTCTGGCTAGAACTTCCAGCAGTATATTGAATAGGAGTGGTGAGAGAGGGCATCCTTGTCTAGTGCCAGATTTCAAAGGGAATGCTTCCAGTTTTTGCCCATTCAGTATAATATTGGCTGTTGGTTTGTTGTAAATAGCTTTTATTATTTTGAGATATGTTCTATGAATACAGAGTTTATTGAGGGTTTTTAGCATAAAGGGCTGTTGAATTTTGTCAAAGGCCTTCTCTGCATCAACTGAGATAATCACGTGGTTTTTGTTTTTGGTTCTGTTTATGTGGTGAATTACGTTTATAGACTTGTGTATGTTGAACCAGCCTTGCATTTCTGGGATGAATCCTACTTGATCATGGTGGATAAGCTTTTTGATGTGCCATTGCAATCACTTGCCAGTATTTTATTGAAGATTTTTGCGTCTATGTTCATCATGGATATTTGCCTTAAGTTTTCTTTTCTTGTAGAGTCTCTGCCGGGTTTTGGTATCAGGATGATGTTGGCCTCATAAAATGATTTGGGAAGGATTCCCTCTTTTTGGATTATTTGGAATAGTTTCCGAAGGAATGGTAACTGTTCCTCTCTTTGTGTCTGGTAGAAATCGGCTGTGAACCCATCTGGACCTGGGCTTTTTTTTATGTGGTAGGCTCTTAATTGCTGCCTCAACTTCAGACCTTGTTATTGGTCTATTCATAGTTTTGACTTTCTCCTGGTTTAGGCTTGGGAGACACAAGTGTCCAGAAATTTATCAATTTCTTCCAGGTTTACTAGTTTACGTGCATAGAGTTGTTTGTAATATTCTCTGATGATGGTTTGAACTTTTGTGGAATCTGTGGTGATTTCCCCTTGATCATTTTATATTGCATCTATTTGGTTATTCTCTCTTTTCTTTTTTATTAGTTTGGCTAGTGGTCTGTCTATTTTGTTGATCTTTTCAAAAAACCAGCTCTTGGACTTATTGATTTTTTGAAGGGTTTTTCTTGTCTCTATGTCCTTCAGTTCTGCTCTGATCTTAGTTATTTATGGAATTCTGCTAGGTTTTGAGTTTTTTTGATCTTGCTCCTCCAGCTCTTTCAATTTTGACTTTAGGGTGTCAATTTTGGATCTCTCCACTCTTCCCATGTGGGGACTTATTGCTATATATTTTCCTCTAAAGACTGCTTTAAATGTGTCCTAGAGATTCTGGTATGTTTTGTCTTCGTTCTTGTTGGTTTTGAAGAACTTCTTTGTTTCTGCCTTCATTTCATTTTTTATCCAGTCAACATTCAAGAGCCAGTTGTTCAGTTTCCATAAAGCTGTGTGGTTCAGAGTTAGTTTCTGAATTCTGAGTTCTAACTTGATTGCACTATGGTCTGAGAGACTGTTTGTTATGATTTCCATTGTTTTACATTTGCTGAGGAGGGCTTTACTTCCAATTATGTGGTCAATTTTAGAGTAGGTGTTATGTGGTGCTGAGAAGAATGTATATTCTGTGGATTTGGGGTGGAGAGTTCTGTAAATGTCTATCAGATTTGCTTGTTCCAGGTCTGAGTTCAAGTCCTGGATATCCTTGTTAATTTTCTGTCTGGTTGATCTGTCTCATATTGACAGTGGAGTATTAAAGTCTTCCACTATTATTGTGTCGGAGTCTAAGTCTCTTTGTAAGTCATTAAGAACTTGCCTTATATATCTGGGTGCTTCTGTATTGGGTCCATATATATTTAGGATCATTAGCTCTTCTTGTTGTATTGATCCTTTTACCATTATGTAATGTCCTTCTTTGTCTCTTTTGATCTTTGTTGCTTTAAAGTCTATTTTATCAGAGATGAGAATTGCAACTCCTGCTTTTTTTTGCTCTCCATTTGTTTGGTAAATCTTCCTCCATCCCTTTATTTTGAGCCTTTGTGTATCCTTGCAGGTGAGATGGGTTTCCTGGATACAGCACACCAATGGGTTTTGGCTTTTTATCCAATTTGCCAGTCTGTGTCTTTTGATTGGTGCATTTAGCCCATTTACATTTAGGGTTAATATTGTTATGTGTGAATTTGATACTTCCATTTTAATGCTAGCTGACTGTTTTGCCCATTAGTTGATGCAAATTCTTCATTTTGTTGATGCTCTTTAGAATTTTGTATGTTTTTGTAATGGCTGGTACTGGTTGTTCCTTTCTATGTGTAGTGCCTCTTTCAGAAGCTCTTGTAAAACAGGCCTGGTGGTTACAAAATGTCTGAGTACTTGCTTGTTTGCAAAGGATTTTATTTTTCCTTCACTTATGAAGCTCTGGCTGGATATGAAATTCTGGGTTGAAAGTTCTTTTCTTTAAGGATGTTGAATATTGGTCCCCACTCTCTTCTGGCTTGTAGGGTTTCTGTTGTGAGATCTGCTGTGAGTCTGATGGGCTTCCCTTTGTGTGTGACCCGATCTTTCTCTCTGGCTGCCCTTAGCATTTTATCCTTCATTTAAACCCTGGAGAATGTGACAATTTTTTCCTTTGGGGTTGCTCTTCTTTGTGGTGGTTTCTTTATTTCCTGCACTTAAATATTGGCCTTCTTTGCTAGTTTGTGGCAGTTATTTCTTTATCAAATATTTTCTGAGCACTGACTCTGTACAGGGCACAGTGTTATATGCTGGGAATGCAGTGATATGCAAAATAAGCTGTGGTGTGGCTAAGAAAGATTATTTCGATTGTTTCAGCCACACTGCTGAGGCCATTTTTTTATTTGAGATCACAGATGAGATGGAGTCTTTGCACAGCCCTTCTACACCCCACTCAGCACCACCCTTGTTCTCCCTCATGGGACAGCACTGTAGACACCTCCTGTGCCACCTGCTCCCTGTGATCTGTTTGTTTGTTTGTTTTCTGATGGAGTCTCACCTTGTCTCCCCAGCTGGAGTGCAATAGTTTGATCTCAGCTCACTGTAGCCTCTGCTTTCAGGTTCAAGTGAACCTCCTGCCTCAGCCTTTTGAGTAGCTGGGAGTACAGGCACCCAGAACACCAGCAGCTAATTTTTATTTTTATTTTTTGTATTTTTAGTACAGACATGTTTCACCATGTTGTTCAAGCTGGTCTGGAGCACCTTGAGTCCGATCCACCCGCCTCAGCTTCCCAAAGTGCTGGGATTACAAGTGTGAGTCAACATACCCAGCCCACGTTCTGTTTGAAATACCCTAGCTTGGCTATAATGAATACATTTTAAACAATCCTGCTAACTTTATTTTGCCCACCCTGAGCTATGTTGCCCACCCTGAGCTATGCAGGGCATTCCATTCTGAGAGCTTGTGGTCTGAGACACCTAGCATCTTTGCAACCAATTTTCTGAGAAACAGGACCCACTGGCCCTGTACATTCTGTACATTCTGTTTTGCAACTGTGTAACTGCTTACCCCACATCCTGAGTAAAAAAAAACAACTTTAGGATGAGCACGGTTGCTCACGCTTGTAATACCAGCACTTTGGGAGGCTGACATGGGTGGATCACAAGGTCAGAAAATTGAGACCGTCTTGGCCAACATGGTGAAATGCTGTCTCTACTAAAAATACAAAAATTAGCAGGGCATCGTGGCACATGCCCATAATCCCAGCTACTTGTGAGGCTGAGGCAGGAGAATCACTTGAACCAGGGAGTCAGAAGTTGCAGTGAGCCGATAATGTGCCACTGCACTCCAGCCTGGATGACAGAGTGAGACTCTGTCTCAAAAAAATACTTTAAATAGAATTTTTTGTTAGGTACCCCCCCCTTTTCCTAACCTGCTCCTTCTGCTTCTGTAATAATTTGCTTACAGCCCCCTGATATAAATACAGCCCCCTGATATAAACTGGTATAAAAATGTTGACCACCGTTTGTTCTTAGCTGAGAGATTTGAGGTCTAGGTAACTCTCAGATGCCAGTCATTAAAGGTGGACTGTCAGCAAACTCAGAGTGTGGCCCTTCTGTTTTAAACTCACTTGGGTATAACATGTTTTCTAGACTGTACACTTCATCCTTAGAGAAGGCTAGTGGAGAAGCCAGAGGCTGGCACTGGAAATTCACCAACCAAGAAGAAACCATTTCATGGGGTTATTGGTGCATAGAGGCTTGTACGGGGGGAAGATCAAAGGCACAAACCATGAAGATCAAATACATGGAGGGTCAGGTTTGGCTTTTTATTCTAAAGGCTGGGAAGCATTGAGGCTGAAGGATACACATACGGTGCTTTTCTCTGGGATGTACCACTCATGGCTGGCCTAACATTGCCTTCTGGAATGCAGAACTTTCTGCCCAAAACACCTGGGGAATAGCAGGGCTCTGCCAGAGGCCCCATCACAACCTGTGGTTTGCTGGAGGCCCCAGCATCTCCATCCCTCCAACTCTTGGGGAATCTTGCTGATTTTCCTTTCCTTTTTGAGGCTGCTCTTTGTGTTTTGTTTTGTTTTGTTATTTTGAGATAGATTCTTGGTCTTTCACCCAAGCTGTAGGGCAGTGGAATGATCATAGCTCACTGCAGCCTCAAACTCCTGGACTCAAGCAATTCTCCTGCCTCAGCCTCTCAAGTAGCTGGGACTCTAGGGGTGTGCCACTACTGTGCTATAGCGGGCCTAGAGTTAGAACCTGAGCAACGCCATTTTATAAGACAAAGCTGTTTTTTCAAAAATAAGTTGTAACGGCTACCCCATTCTCCTCACAATAACCACTGACCTTGGCTTTTGTAAACAAAACTGCTAGCTTGCTCTAAAGAATGCCCACCATGAAAAGCTGCTTGCCTTTTTCTTATCAGTAACTGTCTGGCCTTTGCTTATCAGTAGTTACCAAAATAAGCTTCTGTAAAGTTTCTTGTCCTGCATCCACTCAATCCTAAAACCAGGATGTGGTTTTTCAGCTTAAATACCCTGATCTCCCCTGAGACATGAGTTCTCCATGGTCACTGGCAATAAAGACCCTGCAATTTGGCATACTTTTGTCTTGGTTGATAATTTTATACTCGACCCAAATACTTCACTACAACTTGATTTGTATTTTTTTGAGATGGAGTCTTGCTCTGTCACCCAGGCTGGAGTGCAGTGGTGCAATCTCAGCTCTCTATAACCTCCACCTTTTAAGTTAAAGCAATTCTCCAGCCTCAACCTCTCAAGTAGCTGAGACTACAAGTGGGGGCCACCATGCCTATCTTTTATTTTTTAAAGACAGGGTCTCACTATGTTGGCCAGGCTTGTCTCTAACTCCTGGCCTCAAGTGATCCTCCTACCTTGGCCTCTCAAAGTGTTTTGATTACAGGTGTGAGCCACCATGCCAGGCTACACCTCCCTTCTGATAATCCTTTGTGGCTTCCTCAAAAGATCCCCACCAGGTAGCCTTTAATCATACATTCAAATTCAATAGATTTGAAGTGCATTCCAGGCATCTTCCTCTGACATTTGAATTCAATAGGTTTGAGCTGAGCACCAGGTGATTCTTATAATAATTGCAATTACAGGGGAGGCTGATCACCTGAAGTCAGATGTTTGAGGCCAGCTTGGCCAGCCTGGTAAGATGGCCAACGGTCTCTTCTAAAATGTACAAAAAATTAGCTGGGCATGGTGGTGGGTGCCTGTAATCCCAGATACTTTGGAGGCTGAGGCAGGAGAATCTCTTGAACCCAAGAGGTGCAGGTTGCAGTGAGCGGAGACTGAGCCACTTCACTCCAGCCTGGGTGGCAGAGTGGGACTCCATCTCAGAAAAAAAAAGAAAAACAAAATTGCAATTATTTATTGATCCCAATGTCCATCACTGTGAAAAAGTGTTACTAAGACAAAGGCCCTTAAACTTGAGGGGGCATCAGAATTCCTGGGGGATTGTGGTTTTGGGCCTCTCCAGAGTTTCTGATTGCATAGGGTGGAATGTGGCCTGAGAAGATTAATCTCTAATGAGTCCCAGGTTCTGCTTTCCTGGAAAGCACACGAATCAGAAAGAGCAGGAGGAACTCACTGCCCTAGTTCTTAACTCTGTGCAGTTAAAATCACAGGGTGAGCTTCTAAAAATCCCTGAGGTCCAGGCTGCATCTCAGAACAATGAAGTCATCCCAGAACGATTGAATATCTGGGGGCGGGGCCAAGACAACATCAGTGTTTTTTTTTTTTTTTTTTTTTTTTTTGAGACAGAGTTTTGCTCTTGTTACCCAGGCTGGAGTGCAATGGCGCAATCTCGGCTCACCACAACCTCTGCCTCCTGGGTTCAGGCAATTCTCCTGTCTCAGCCTCCTGAGTAGCTGGGATTACAGGCACATGCCACCATGCCCAGCTAATTTTTTGTATTTTTAGTAGAGATGGGGTTTCACCATGTTGACCAGGATGGTCTCCATCTCTTGACCTCATGATCCACCTGCCTTGGCCTCCCAAAGTGCTGGGATTACAAACTTGAGCCACTGCACCTGGCCTTATTTTCTTTTTGTAGAAAAAGAGTCTCATTCCATCACCCAGACTGGAGTGCAGTGCTGCCATTATAGCTCCCTATAGCCTGGAACTCCTGGGCTCAGAGACCCTCCTGCCTCAGCCTCCAGAGTAGCTTGGACTACAGGTGCATGCTACCAAGCCTTTACTCTTTTAAAAACACTTTTGGGGGGAGGGAGGAGGTCTTGCTGTATTGCCTAGGCTGATCTCAAACTCCTGGGTTCAAGTGATCTTCCCATCTCAGTGTCACTGCCTGCAAGGATTATAGGCATGAGGCACAGCACCTGGTCAGCAGTAACATTTTTTAAAAGCATAACTGTCATGTGTAAGCATGGTTGAGAAACACTGCCTGGGAGGGTCTTTGAAGCTCAGCTAACTTAGTTACCCTGAGAGTAGAAAAGAAAGATAGGGAAAGACAGAAAGGCCAAGATACCAAGAGCCAAAGTGGAGCTATGAACCCAGAGAATCTGAGACAGATGTCATTCTTTTTTCAGTTGGAGTTTCACTCTTTTCATCCAGGCTGGAGTGCAATTGTGCAATCTTGGCTCACCACAACCTCCGCCTCCCAGGTTCAAGCAATTCTCCTGCCTCAGCTTCCCGAGTACCTGGGATTACAGATACATGCCACCTTGTTTGGCTAATTTTTGTATTTTTAGTAGAGACAAGATTTCTCCATGTTGGTCAGGCTGGTCTCGAACTCCCAACCTCATCGGATCTGCCTGCCTCAGGCTTCCAAAGTGCTGGGATTACAGGCGTGAGCCACCATGCCTGGCCAGCATATCATCTTAACACAGCTCCAGAGCTCCCCAGTGGTTAGTATCTGCATCTTTCTTCTTGGTTCCAGGAATCTCAGAAATGAGAGCAGGGTTCTTGACTGGTGCAGCCAGCCATGTCCAAACACAGCTGCAGGACAGATTATTAAAGAGCAGTTGGAGCCCTTTAGACACACACTGACCTATGCTTGGGGTCTGGAGCATGGGCCCAGGTGTGGAGCACCAGGAGCTATAGGCATGTACCCAGGAGTCTGGAACACAGCTGTTTCCTCTGCTCAGGGCCCTGCCTAATGATTGAAACCCAGGTACCTTGGCCTGAGGGTGGTGACTCACACCTGTAATTCCAGCACTTTGGGAGGCTGAGGTGTGCTGATTGCCTGAGCTCAGGAATTCAGGACCAGCCTGGGAAACATGGCAAAACCCCATCTTTACTGAAAATGCAAAAAAAAAAAAAAAAAAAAGCCAGGCAGTGGTGACATGTGCCTATAATTCCAGCTACAAAGGAGGCTGAGGCAAAAGAATCACTTGCACCCAGGAGGTGGAGTTTGCAGTGAGCCAAGAGATCATGCCACTGCACTCCAGCCTGGGAGACAGAGCGAGATTCCATCTTTAAATAAATTAAAAAAAACTTTGGGAGGCCAAGGTTGGTGGTTCACCTGAGGTCAGGAGTTTTAGACCAGCCTGGCCAGCACAGTGAAAGCCCATCTCTACCAAAAATACAAAACAATTAGCTTGGCATGGTGGCACATGCCTGTAGTCCCAGCTACTTGGGAGGCTGAGGCAGGAGAATTTCTTGAGCCTGGGAGGCAGAGGTTACAGTGAGCTGAGATGTGGCAATTACACCCCAGCCTGAGTGACACAATGAGACTCCAACTCAAAAAAAAAATAAAAGAAAATAAAAAAAACCCAGGTGTCCTGTGTTGTAAAACCAGGTAGTGCAAGACAGAACTTGGCCTCAGGTCTGCAGCAGCTAAGGCACCGATCCTTTGTCACTCAAAACAAAGCCCCTTCCTATAAGCAGACCTTCCAGATTGGGCAGAGAATCCACAGACACTGGTTTCTAACTGTGAGTGTAGCTGAACCACAAACCTGTATGGGAAGGAAAAGCCTTCAAAGTTCATTTTGCTATGAAATCATGAAAAAATTTCAATGGAATTCAAAAAAAGGTTTGCATCTTAAGAGAGAATTTTGTTTTACCTTGGACACTTACCCAGCTTCAGCCCACACTGGACAATGAGTCTTTGGGGGTTCCTTCTCCTCATTTCGGTGTGTCAGAATTTGAGACACTGAGTTTTGTGGTCAGCTCTCTCCTGTGCGGTTTGTTATACAGGAAACTCCTAGGTGAACTGTCCAGAAAAAAAAATTTGTAAATAGGTGCTAGATTATAATAACAAAAATGAAAGATGGCAGATGATGGCTTAGAGGTTAAGCCATCATCTTAGAGGTTAAGATGATGGTTTATCCTCTAAGCCATCATCTCACTGGAATTTTCCAGATACCCCCTTTGATGGAGTAAAAAGCATAAAGAAAAGTGTGCTTTATGCCTGAAACATTCTATTTTTAGGATTCTTAAAACAATAACAGATGCTTAGTAAATTCACCTCATAAGCTACCCCAAAAAGGTATATAAAATGCAATATTTAAAACAGGGTACTCCAGAGGACACTGGGGGATCCAAACCAAAAAACTGAAAACTCAGTCTTTTGGCTAAAAACAAGACATCTGGACAAATGTGGGATAACATTTTTGAGAAGTGAAGAAAACATGAGATGCTTCATGGTTCTTGGAAACAGAAGGCCAACTTCTGGTCCAAATTTGGGCAGTAAACCCATAGTCTCAGCTACTCGGGAGGCTGAGGTGGAAAGATCACTGGAGCCCAAGAGTTTGACACCAGTCTGGGCAATAGAGTGAGACCCTGTCTCTGCCAAAAAAATTAATATTAAAATTAACTAGGTGCAGTGGGATGAGCCCACAGTCTCAGCTATTAAGAAGGCTGAGGCAGGATTGCTTGAGCCCAGGAGTTCAAGACCAGCCTGGGCAACATACTGATACCCCATCTCTAAAATACTTTTTAAATTAGCCGTGCAGAATGGTGCCCACCTGTAGTCCCAGCTACCCAGGAAGCCGAGGTAGTAGGATTGCTTGAGCCCAGGTGTCTGAGGCTGCAGTGAGCTATAATTACAGCACTGTACTCCAGCCTGTGTGACAGAGGAAGATCCTGTCTTGAGAAAAGAAGGAAGGAAGGAAGAAAAGAAGGAAGAAAGAAAGGAAGGAGAAAGAAAAAAAGAGAAGGAAAGAAAGAAAAAAGAAAAGAAGAGAAAGGAAGGAAGAAGAGAAAGGAAGGAAGGAAGGGAAACAGAGGAGAGGAAGGGAGGGAGGGAGGAAAGGAAGGAAAGAGAAAATAGGCCATGTGTGGTGGCTCCCCCCAGTATGAGGGATTACTTTGGGAGGCTGAGGCGGGTGTATCACAAGGTCGGGAGTTTGAGATGAGCCTGGCTAGTATGGTGAAACCCCATCTCTACTAAACACACACACACACACACACACACACACACACACACACACACACACACACAAAATAGCCAGGCAAAGTGGTGGGCACCTGTAGTCCCAGCTACTCAGGAGGCAGAAGCAGGAGAATCACTTGAACCTGGGAGACAGAGGTTGCAGTGAGCTGAGATCAAGCCACTGCACTCCAGCCTGGGCAACAGAGTAAGACTCTGTCTCAAATAAATAAGAAAATAAAATAAATTTTGGGTATAATCTCAGCTAGTGTCCTTAACCAAGTCACTTAACTTTTTCATATCCTGCATTTCATTCCCTTATTTAAGAAAATATATGTCTTTTTCTATTCCCAAGAATCTCAAATAACATGAAAAGTTCCAAAAGCTTAAGCAAAAGCTATGCAATGTCTTAATGTCATGTTGAGAAGAATTTGGCGCACAGAATCCCAGAAGGATGACACCATTAGCTAGGGTGTCTGCAAAGTTTGTAAAATTATAACGTCTGCTCCCCAGCCAGAAGACATTTCATATTTCTCACCATATGTTCCAGAGTCCACTTACTTCCCCTAACGGCAGTCATTTCTCTTTAGCATCCCAGCAGACAGAGAGATCTGTAGCAGCTTTCTCACCTGTGGCATCTTGGTGAGGGCAGGCTGTCACTGAACAGACCTAGTTGACCTTTGGGGTCCCAGGAATTAGTCTCCTGGACTATTTGTAAATCAAACCACATGTAATGAATGGAATCTCTCATCAAAAGAAAAAAAAACTTTTATTTTTTTCTATTGCACAAATAATGGTAAATTAGACTCTTTTTAATACAGATTATATATTTACAGACAAGTTCAGTTAAAGAAAACTCTGGTAAATATGGCAGTTTTCCTTTATACACTAAGGTAGCATATTAATAATATATACTTCATTTGATCTGTAAGTTACATGCTAAGTTAATTTATATTAATATGTACACTTTATATAAAGATTTTTTTGGCAGGGAGCAGTGGCTCAAGCCTGTAATTCCAGCACTTTGGGAGGCTGAGGTGGGTGGATCACAAGGTCAACAGATCGAGACCATCCTGGTCTACATGGTGAAACCCCGTCTCTATTAAAAATTACAAAAAATTAGCTGGGCACGGTGGCACGTGCCTGTAATCCCAGCTACTCAGGATGCTGAGGCAGGAGAATTGTCTGAACCCAGGAGGCAGAGGTTGTGGTGAGCCAAGATCGTGCCATTGCACTCCAGCCTGGGTAACAAGAGTGAAACTCTGTCTCAAAAAAAAAAAGATTTTTTTTGACTAGTCTGCTGACTTTCTCATCACTTAATATCAGAAATCAACTAATACTGAATGAGAGAAATGTAATGCAAATGAAGTAAATGGGAAGATGGTGACCAGTGAGTTCAGTCTTAGTGGCTTATTCTAGATATTAGAGCTACCAAGCTCCAATGGGCCTGGCCATGCTCAATCCCCAGCTGTGATTCTGTTTACACCCAACATATCAGGGCAAAGATTATGGTCATTTACCACTGTGCTTTAAGAGCCAACTCATGTCCCAAGTCTAATGACCGCTATGGTCACAGCGACCACTCCTCCCCTCCCAACAGATGACATTTTGCCAACCCAGTGCCTGGACAGATTTTCTGAGTCTAACTTCTCTCTAAAGTCATTGTCTTTGGTTAATCCTTAGAGAAATGGCTTCTTTCTGGTTCAGAACTGGGGGAGAAAATCAGACCCCACTAAGAAGCCACTCAAGGACACCTGAAAGCTGATTTTGAGATAAGAAAGAGAAAATATGATTTAATTTTCCTTGGAGAGAGTTGAGATGCACTGGCTTGTGTAACTGTCCACCAGGAACCAAGAGGATCCTTTCTTGGCCAATCTAGGGCTTTTCCAGGGAGAACAACAGGGCTTGTTAGATAAACAATTACTGGTACATTAGTCTACTTTAGGAAGAGGGAAAAGAGACCTGTGGCTCCTGCAGCCACTCTCTTCCTGCCCTCTTTCCCTGGTCATGGCTAGGTCACCTCAACAGCAGGCACCCCTCAGCCCTCAGCATCCCTCATTAGCCATTAAAGGGCAATTGTAGGTGGCTGGTGCCCTGGGACTGTTAAGCTAATTACTCTCAATCACCAGAGATTGTGACTCTCTTCCTTCTGTGGTGTAATTAGAAACCACTATCAACCTATACTGGAATTGCTGTTATAGTAGCCAGAAAAAAGAAGGAAACAAAGAGATAGCTGGAAATTGTGCTCTTTATTCAGTAGTTTTAGTAAGGCTTTCTCAGATGGAAAAATAAGAAAATAAGCCTCTCTTCTTGGAATCTGGGCTTGTTTACCCCAACTTTCTCCTGAATTGTGATTCACGTGACATTCGGGGAGGTGACTGACTTTCTTTTTTTTCACACTTGCCAAGATAAATACAGAAAGCTCATCTTTGATGCTCCCTCCAACTGGCAAGTCCTTAGGGAATAAGCAAAACTCTTGCCCACAAGATATAAAACACTTGACATAAACCAATTTGCGTTGTTTAATTTACAGACAGCGGACAACAAAAGAGAGACTTTATTACAACTGCCTCTTGTGACTTGTGTTTAAAAAGAAGCTGCCAGCTCCTAGTGCAATTCACTGGAGAAATTTGGACCCTCTCAGTAGGGAGTATTCACTCTGCCTTCTTTCAGATGAAACAGATGGGAAGGCTTGTCTGCTTTACTTTTCCTCTGGTTTTAGAGAAACCTGAAGCCAGGGAGGCATGTCACTAAACATAACCTAGATGGTGGAGGAGTCCCACCTTCTCTGCTTTCCCAGCTAGTAGCACCAACCGCTCTTCCGGTTCTCTCCTGGGCTCTCCTAGCCTCAGTTCAACAGGTCTGAGCATGCTGTGAGAGGTATTCTGGCCTTGACAAATGTCAGCATCCTCCCAGGAATGGCGAGCTACCAGCCTCCTCTTAAAATTCACAGAGCCTGTCAGGTGGATCAGACTGATGGGCACCCCCATGACACCCGATGCCCTGTGTGTTTCCAAAGTATACCAGCAATCCAGAGAAGACCTTCAGAGGGCGACATCTGCAGCTCTTTAAGAATTTTTTTGTCTCTCTCAAGTAGAGGGATGGAGCAGTATCACAGCTGCATCTTATGTTCCCTGGAATATTTCTTCCTAATTAACCTGCTCTTCTATCCCACTGGAAAATTCCAGTCTCTGCATCTTTTCCACTTGGACAACAACTTAATAACTTCTAGCCATGTGAGAAGCACCAGTCTGAAAGCCAACCCATCACACCTGAGGAAAGGAGATGGGTAAGTCTATGCTTGGCATCGGGGCTGTGCTCAACTAATGAACTACCCCAAGGTCACAGTCAGGGGCAGGTGGCTGGTCAAGTTTCATCCACTTTCAGGGGACTGTCTTGTGGGTGGGGACTGGAGAAACCTCATTCTTTGTGGTACATTTCAAACCAATGAAATAAAATCAAATTTGCCTTGGACACATTTTGAACATTATTACCATGTCTCTCAAGATCTTATGAAGAGTCCCAAATGAATATGAAGGAGAAACCGTAGCTGTCAAAATGACCACATACATTAGCAATGAGCATAGAACATTAAGAGAAATGCTTAGCTCTTTGGTGTAATTGATCTCATTCCTCCAAACCAATCACACAGTTCGGATATTTGTTCCCTCCAAATTTCATGTTGATCTCCAATGTTGGAGGTGGGGCCTGCTTGGAGGCATTTGGGTCATAGAGACAGACTCCTCATGAATGACTCAGTGCCCTCCCTGTGGTTATGAGTGAATCCTCACTTTATTTGTTCATGCAATTGATGGTTATTAAGAAAAGGAGACTGGCACCTCCTCTCCTCTCTCTTGTTTCTATTCTTTCCATTTGACATGCCTGCTCACCTTTCACCTTCCATCATAAATGAAAGTGTCCTGAGGCCTTGCAAGAGGCCAAAGAGATATTGATACCTTGTTCATACAGAAAGGAGACTCATAAGACACATCTTGTTCTCTGTAAATAAAATACACAGACATTTCTGAAACCACTGGGCTTGCCTAAGTCGGCATGTAAACCTCAGTTGACTAAAGTTTACACGTCTGGCTTATGAGAGTGTGTCTCAACAGGCAAACGATGCTTTTAAGGATTGGAGGCTTACAATCTTGTTTGCCTTCCAAGATAATATTTCTGCCTATTTGCCTAGATTAAGGGATCCTGGCTCTAATCCCTTGGAGGAGGCATTGAGAGTAGAGATAGGGAGATACCAGGGCCTACAGGTAGTTCCTGTTCTCCTGAGTAAATAGAAGGACAAGTTCAAATGCAAGACAAAAAGGCAGAGAAACCACCTTTATTCTTTGAGAGTAATTGCCTCTCTCAGCAGGATACAAATGAAGACAGTCAGGTTGCACTCAGGCTGAATTGGAGGTTCTTTAAGAAAATGTTCCCTATTTTTGTGTGCCTTGACAAACTTGGGGTTGAATGCAAGGGTTGCCATAGTAATATCCCTCTTTTTTTTCAGATCAGTCACGCAAGACCCATGCACATTCTGGAAGCCACTGCTAATAGTTCCAATGCTAGATTCTGTTTGGGGGTTTTGTTGGTGTCTGAAGTGGTGGGGCACAGCTTCTTTGGGGATCAAGGGGGATCAGGGTCCATTACCCCTGCTCTCCCAAGTAGAATGCCTTCTTGATCATCACTTGTGTTTTCTGGGGCAGGGGGGAGGGTACCTGCTCTTGCAGCAAGAATGAGCCAAGCTGCATTTTTCAATCACTTAGCCACCTCTCCACTGGGCTGACAAGGTCACTGGTCCCTAAGACTATTAACTGGAGGATGAAGCAAGGGGTGTGCTCTTCCCTCTCAATTCCTGCAGAAGTCACATCCAGCTGGGGCTACACAGCATTCCTTGGGCATGGGACACCAGGACCTTCTGAAACCTTCAGCCATGAACTTAAAGCCACCATGATGGGTACACTGACTGGCACGGGGGCCTGGAATAAAATTTGTGTGAACAGGGCTTGGATTTGCTGCCTGACAAATGAGCCTTTCCTATACCCAAGGCAGACTGTCCAAGCAAAGCAGCCAGCATAAAAGTCATCGGGACCAACTTTGAGATCCTGAATTCTAAGGAATGCCACTCACTCAGCGCAGTCTCCATGCACTGTGTCTTTCAGTCCCTGGGTGCCACATGGTGGGGGGGTTACAAGGGTGGCAAGTTAACTTTTAGGCTTTCAGAAAGAATTCTTTGTCTTCCTTCTTGCTGTCTCTCTCTAGTAGTCCCCAGAGGAATGTATTCTTTAGATTTTCCCCTGGGGAGGGTGGGCTTGCTTCCAGGTCACTGGGAATGAGAAGGGTTACCATTTGGGAAGGAAACCTGCAGGCTTCTTTTTTCTTTAATGGCAGCATAGGTGGCAAAGCTGGAAGAAAGGCTCTCTCTTCAGGTTCCAAAATGCTGGTGCAGGATGGGCTGTAGGAACAGAAAGCCAAGTGTCGACGGAAATGGAGAGCACCCCAGCTCTACCAATGAGAGTTTTCTAGAAAAGGCAGTAAGAATGGAAGCAGTGAGAGGTGCAGCTGAAGACCACCAGGGGCTGCACCCCACTTAATGGATTTCCCCTTATGCATTGGGGGTTCTCCACTGGATGGAGGAAGAAAGCCAGGGTAAGATGGAAAGCCCCCTCTTCTGTGGCAACCCAGAAGTCAGCCTCTTGAAACTGCGGGTGGACTTCAGCAGAGACTCTCTGTTGACTCTTGGGTTGAAAGAATGGGGAGTGGAGGTGACTGTGTGTTCATGCCTCTCTCTTACTCTCTCACCATTGTACCTGAATGGCTGCTGGAATTCTGAGATGAAAATGAATTGTTTCTCTAGAGTTATGACTGTTGGTTGAAGCAATAATTCTGAAATCCTGGCTATTTATTGCATTAGAAAACAAAACCATTAAAGCACTGAAGACAGCCCTTTAGTGTCCCTGCCAAGGAGATGAAGCTTAAGTGCAACTCCAGTAGCATTCAACCTTGGGTTCTTTACTGAACAGTACCACCATCCACATCCATCGATAGTCCATGGGTCCATGTCTGCTATGTGGAGGAAGAGTCTGCCCACTCTCATCACTCCTATTTAATATAGTACTGGAATGCTTAGCCAGAGCAATCAGGAAAGAGAAAGAAATAAAAGGCATCCAAAAATGAGAAAGAAAGTCTCCTCTCCCTTTAGAAATAACCTAACAATATAATTCTATATTTAGAAAACCATTTAGTGGCTACCCAAACTTCTAGATCTAATAATTGATAAACAACTTTAGTTGTTTCTCACATCTCATGATATAAAAACAATGTACGAAACTCAGTTGTATTATATGTCTATCAACATCCAAGCTGAGAGCCAAATCAATAATGCAATCTCATTCACAATAGCCACAAGAAAAATAAAATGACTAGGAATAACGTCAACTAAAAGTGTGAAATATCTCTACAATGAGAATTATATAACACTGTTGAAAGTAATCAGAAATGACAAAAACCAATGGCAAAACATTCTATGATCATGAATAGAAAAAAAAAATCAATATGGTTAAAATGGCCATACTGCCAAAAGCAATTTACAGACTAGTGCTATTCTGGTCAAACTACCATAGCTATTTTTTTTTTTACAGAATTAGAAAGAAACTATCCTAAAATTTATATAAAACTAAAAAATAACCTGAATAGGTAAAGAAATTTTAAGCACAAAGAACACCCGTGGAAGCCTCAAACTACCTGACTTCAAACTGTAATAGAAAAATAAATTTTGGAACTCCAAATCACTAAGTTAAAAGAAAAAGTCAAGCTGGAAACTGCAGACTGCAAACCTGCCTCACATTGTATTCAAAGCCATTCTTCCACTCACTGAAATAAATGCATATCTGATTCCTTATTTGGAGAGGCTAATCAGAATCTCAAAAATATGCAACCATTTGTCTCTTTTCTACCTGTGATATGGAAGCTCCCTCTCCTCTTTAAGTTGTCGCACTTTTACTTCAAATTGTCTCACCTTTCTGGACTAAATCAATGTACATCTTACACACATTGATGTTTTATATCTTCCTAAATTATATAAAAACAAGCTGTGCTTCTACCAACTTAAGCACACGTTATTAGAACTACCTGAAGTTGTGTCATGAGCACACATCCTAAACCTTGGCAAAATAATCTTTCTAAGTTAACTGAGACCCACCCTGGATTTCTGGGGTTTACATTTTGGTAACCATGAAGGGATTCTGAGTGAAGATGCCCATAACTTTTGGCAAATTCTCTACTGATGGTTGGTGCCAGCATGAGCTAACTTTATGACTCAATTCAGTAGGAAAATTTGCTGAGAATTCCTGATCTCTCAGAATTTGGCTAAGATCTAAAGTTTATTTTGCTATACAACTTTAGTTGGAGTTTTACTTATTTGCAACAAGGAAGGCAAGATGTGCTGTTTCCATAATAATGGAAGGCAGGTAATTTTTAATAGGCTTTGATCTCACTCCCAGCAGAAAATATGAGTTTGAGGGTTTTTCCTACTTCTAGGATGGCAGAAAGCAGTCTTAAGCCTGAGACCCATCCCTAGGTAAGTAGATAAATTAAGATTTTGTTTAAGCTAAAGTTTAACAACTAGCTGGTCTTACTTTCTGTCTACCACTAGAACATTCAGTGATTCATATTGTTGATTGCTTTTGTTTTCCTTTTTTGGTTGTTGTTCTTTCTTTAGATCTTTCTCCCATTAGATTTGACCAACTCTACCTTACTTGGTCAAATCTGAGTGGAAATTCCAAATTATGGATGACAAAGTCTGTCTAGTTTGGCTAAAATTTTTGACAAATGCAAAAGTAGAAAACAAAAACAAATAAACAAACAAAACAAAACAAATGCACTTGGTTTCTGTGTTTTCTTCCCATCTTAAAAAAAGTTCTCTCATTTACCTTACTTTCACTTTATATCTCCCTCCCCATTGCCATCTCCAGTACAAAAAAAGTAGGCTTATAATGACTTAAAGTTGTTTAAAGAATTCAGAGCAAAGATACCACTCACACCTTTGGGGGTGTCCTATTTTCTTTGTTTTTTAAGAGTCATGGGAAGATTCTTCTTAGGTCTAAAGCTCTGTGTTTTTTTTTTTTTTTTTTTTTTTATATATATTGCATGACCTGACCTCTTTGGCTTTGGAGGTACTGGAAGTTACCTTGTACTATGGGAGAACTTTGCTTTGGCATGTGAAATGGTGGACAAAAGCTACAAAGTAGGAGTGGCTGAGCACAGTTTATAGAAAATGGTGTTTGCTGTTGTTTTTCTCTCCTAGGAATTTATTGTTTAAGAATCCTGATTCTAGTGTGAATATTTATCTTAAGAGGTTTTCTCTATTGCTTTTTCTCCCAAAATTATTTGCAATTCAGCTTGTCTGGGTGCATTTGTGTGAGGAACTGAACTGTTGTTTTCATAGGTAAAGGAGAGACTTAGATTTCTCATCTCTGAAGAGAAAAGGCATTTGTTTCATCCAGGTGAAAGGCACTCCAGGGTGACTGGAGGCCTTACAGGAGTGTCTGGGGGGTTGACCCCCCCATGACATGAAGTGGCTCCAAAAGGAAATCCCCAATAAAAAATAATTTTAAAAAGGCTTATCCAGGAAACGCATATAAGGGCTGATCATCTGGCATTGAGCCCTCTCAGAGGATGTAGATCTCTGGAGAGAGAAACAGACATGTAAGGGGGTGGAAACAATCAGTAGTGACACACCGTGGAATCCTGTCCACAAACAACACACATCAAATAAAATTATAGCCTACAGATCAGTTCCTCCTTTAAAAATACATGGAAAACAAATAATCTAAGAATGAGAAGAAAAGGAGAATTACTGTCTTTCAAGCACTCCATAGGTTCTATGACATGTCTACTTGCCAAAGTTTAGGTAAAATAGAAGTAATATGTCCATTGTGTGTATTTACATTAAGGAAAAAGAGCTCTAAGTTTGACCTGCAAATTAAAGTTTCTAAGTTTACTTTTTCTTTTCTACCTGCTTGAAATCTGCTGTCAATTTTCTATTAAGACAAAAATTGCTATTTGGATCTAACAGGATATTTTTTTGCACACCAGTGAACTTGCATATATCTCATGGTGTGACCACTGAATGAGTTCACCTAGCTTACCACCTAAACAGAGTCAATTTTTCAGGAAAGGAAAATTGGAATAGAGAAAAAGTAATCCATACACAACCAGCAGTGCAGAAGATCAGAGTTTTATTATTCCTCAAATCAGTATCCCTGAGCATTTAAGGATAACAGTTTTTAAGAATAGTTTGGTGGGTGGGGAAAGGCCAATGAATCAAGTGTGATTATTGGTTGGGCTAAAATTGAAATCATAAGAAGTTGAAGCTGTTCTCTTGTGCTAAGTCATTTCCTGGGTTTGGCCTCAAGATAAGATGAGCCAGCTAATAAATCTGGGCATTGTCAGCTGATCCATCAAGGGCAGGGTCTGCAAAGTATCTTGAACACTGCTCTTAGAAGCAGCTTAGGGAGGGTCAAAATCTTGTAGCCTCCATCTGCATGACTTCTAAGACATAATTTATAATCCTTTGGCTAATTTGTTTGTCCTATAAAAGCAGTCTAGTACTCAGAAAAGAAGGAGGTTTATTTTGGGGAAAGGTTTTTGTCATCTTTGTTGTAAACTATAAACTAAGTTTTTCCCAAATATAGTTCCCCTTACATCCAGGAAAGAGTAAGAACAGCTTAAGGAATAGAAGCAAGATGGAGTCAGTTAGTTTAGGTCTCTTTCACTGTCTCAGTCATAATTTTGCAAAGGTTGTTTTAATGGCTAAAGTTCTCAAGTAAATGATACAGGATTGTTATGTGTATGTGTATATACATTTTAAAGGTCTTCATACTTTTTACAAATTTATGTTTAATTGGTAATTAAATCCCTTTTAACTTTCCTCTATTAAAATTTTCTCTCCTTGCCTTATAATCTAAATTTTGCTATTTGATTTTCTCCTGCATTGTTTTCTTTAATATGCAAATTTAAGGCTATCTAGCTGAAAACTGCCTAGGGTTACCAATAATTAAGGCAGATTATGTATTGAAATAGGTTATTAAGAATTTGAAAGTCTAAGATGGGAGTAAAAATTTTTAATGAATCTATAAGATGTACCTCTATTGGTATGCCTAATACGTCTGTGTATTTCTGTGTTGTGTACACAATGTTTCACTACTGAAAACATATAAAAGAATGTCATATGTTTCACTACTGAAAACATAATATAACATATTAATTGGCTTAAGACAATAAAAGTGTTTGAATCAAATACTTTATCAGCAAAGTAGAAGAGACTGGTAAAATGTTTTTTCAAGTTTATATAACAAGTAAATTTTTTATTAAATTAGCTAACTTTAAAATTATTGGTAAAGTAATATTAGAAATGTATTACAAATTGCCAGCATACAATTTTGTTTTCATTTATTAATGAAGCAATTTTGTACTTATCTCTGCCAAATACTATAAGGTGTCAACATTTGGCATATGGGTTGCAAAACTGTAAACCCAGCCCAAAACAGAATAATCTTTGTTTGTATAATCTTTAATAAATAAGACATTAATACAGGTTTAATACAAATAGCTATATCTTGAATTTAGTAAGATTACTATAATTTCTAATCTGTCAATATGTGATCTAGTCCACAGGCAGTAAGGTTTGTTTTGGGAAGGTACTAATATCATCTTTGTTTCAAAGATAAACTGTAAACTAAGGTTCTCCCAAAGTTAGTTTGGCCTACAACCAAAAATGAACAAGGACAGCTTGAAGGTTAGAATAAAGATAGAGACAGTTAGGTCAGATGTTTTTTACGTCTCAGTTATTACTTTCCAATTGTGATTTTATAACTTTAAATGATAACTATTGCAGTTTTCATAAATTATCTATATACATGCTTAAAATAAAATAATTAGGTAAATGTAATAAAATAAACACATAAACTAATCATAATTTAATATAAATACATATTAAATTAAATAATACATATTTTATTATTTGGATATCCTCCATAAAATGTATTTGTAAGAAATATTCTATCTTAAAAAAAGTTCTTTTAAAAAAGATGAACAATTTTTGTCTAATTAAAAACTTAAAGGTTATATGAAACAAGGTAAATGGACCCAGAAAATAAGAGAGATGTAAACAAAGTTAGATGTATAAATTTTTTTGTAAGAAAGTTTAAAAAAGTTTTATATGAGAAAGAATCTGTTTGGTAAGTTTAGTCTTAGAATAAAATGACTGGTTGTTTAAGAAAGATCAAAGTTCATGAACAATCGGAAAGTCCAAGAAAGTCGTAAATGGTTTGTGTGTTCCACAATAAGTGAATTTGTTTTTAAAAACTGAAAACTTTTATATGTTAAGCTGTCTATAATTAAAGAAAAATTATAATGGTCTTTCTAGAAATTTGACTTAATGTAAAAAAACACTTATACACTAAATAATTGATTAGAACAATGAAATTTTCTTAAGATGGTTTTACTCCTGTGTCCATGTGTTCTCATTGTTCATCACCTGCCTATGAGTGAGTATATACGGTGTTTCCTTTTCTGTTCTTGTGTCAACTTGCTGAGAATGATGTTCTCTAGATTCATCCATGTCCCTACAAAGGACACAGGGAAGGCAGTACCACATACTGAGGTCTATTGGGGGAAATAGGGGAGGGACAGCAGGGAGGGAGTGGGGTAGGAATGGCATGGGGAGAAATGCCAAATATGGGTGAAGGGGCAGAAGGCAGCAAAACACACTGCCACGTGTGTACTATGCAACTATCTTGCATGTTCTGCACATGTACCCCAAAACCTAAAATGCAATAAAAATAAAAAAAAATAAAAAAAATAAAAAAATTGTTTTACTCCTAATACATTATAAAAGATTTTAATTCTTACCAAAAGTTCAACTTTTATTGCATCTTACCAGTTTTGCTTTTTTCTTCTTTTAAAGCATATGAAATGAAGACACTCCCCTTAAACTCATTTTCAGCTCATATAAATATCCTTTTCCCCTTTAGTTCTGTTTGTTATGGTCTGATGTTAACAATATCTTCTTAAAGGCTTAAAGAAAATGATTTCTTCTGACATCATATTCTGTACAGTGCAGGTCATTTTTTTGCCTTTTGGTCACTGGCCTAGCAGATTTTATGGTCTATCAAAACAATTCCTATGCGATTATTATGAAAGTTTGCTTTGCTTAGGAAAAAAATTAATTAAGGTTATTATATCCATGTATCTTTCTATATAGGCTTTTAAAGTATTTGTGACATTGAGTTACAGGGCTTTGACTTTTGGGTCTAAAAAGACACCAAGTCCAGCTAACCCTTAAACACTGACAACAATCAATGCCTCATCTTTAGGCCTAGGAGAAGATGCCAATCAAAATAAACTGCATTGTTGAGACATGGGGCCAGAAATTAAAGCTACTCAGCTCCTCAAGGCCAAGGAACTGTCTTGGAAGAGGTAAGCATGTGAGATTTTAAGGGACAATTAACGTCAAGGCACACTAATGCAAGACTAGTATATGAGTCCTGGTGTCAGATTAACAAGTCTTTTTCAAGCATTAACCAGGACCCTAATAAACCTTATAAAGGTTACAAAAGTCTTATGAAAGTTATAACTGGTGGTCAAGGTTAAAATTTTGTAAATTGTTTATAAAATTCTGAAAGCAAATTTTATTAACTTCATGCTGCTTTTAGTAGAGTTTATTATCTTGGAATTTAAGTTTCCTCCCTCAAACAACGAAGGCTTTCACCCTTTTAAAAAAATCCTTGAGTTATTACTTTTGTCAAATGAATAACTTATTTTACAGTGATCTGTGATATCAAGTGTTCTGAACCCTTGATATTTAAAAAGCTTTACTAAATCAAATTATAAATTTTGACCATTTCTGACCTAATTAATTTTTTGAGATATTAGGTTTTCTAAAGTTCAAAAAATAACATAATTTGGCTTATATGGCATAAAAATTATACAGGAAGCATCATCAAATATAAAATAGTATTTGGTTTTCTTTAGTATGTATTTGTATAACTATGCTATTGACATGTGTTCCATAATTATGTGAAACTCCTATAATTCTGATATAACAGTGTACATTATCAATAATAATTATAAATCTTAGGTCAAATTATTGTGTGTCACAGAGACAGTAAATCTCCTTGTCAATTTGTGTCTTTGACTATGGGTTTTCTAAAACTTTTTGTCATCCATGAATAATTGTTGTCTTGTTTTGGTCCTTTTTAGAAGGTGGTTTTATAATCATCTATAAAACTCTAACAGGTGCTCTTGAATACAAATTTCTGATAACTTTGAAAACTGTGACGTCAGAATAGAAAAAACTTTCAGGACTCATGGAGAAATAAAATGTTCATAAATATCAAGCAGAATATGCATTAACTACGTGGAAAGAACTAATAAAAGACTAAAGTAATCTTTTTACTTCTTTGCTTAATATGTGCTGATTCTTCGTTTTTTTTTCAGAGTCAAGGAAACCTCTTTTGAGCTATTGAAAGCTTTTAACAATTTCGTATACTCATATGAAGAAAATTTAGAGGACGTTTGTTTCTTTTTGTTTTCTCCAAAATTTGGAAACCATTTTTGAGTATTCTTAACTTACAGCAATACAGTTATTTGCATAAATAAAATAAGAATCTGTTTTCATTTATAACATGACACAATTGGACAAACTGGTTATTTCAACAAGACTTTGCCTGGAATGGTGTTCTTTCCTTTTACAAATCAAGCTTGACTTATGAGGTCAATAAAAACCCCTTGGGAAAACTGACCTCATACCTTCCCTACACAGTCCCTGTACAGGGTTTCTGACCTGTAACAGGTAAAGAATGTCACCTGAAACAAAGTTTTGTGAAAGCCACTTAAAAAGCTTATGTAACAAAAAAATTATTCTTGCTGCACTGAATACAAATAATCAGGTCAGGTACAATAAAGCAAATCAGTCCTACTGTGATTTATTTTTAGAAAAAATAAAAAACTGGAGAGAGAAAATTTATGTTTCAAAAAGTATACTACACCTGTGGTTAGATTCGAGTCTTACCTGATGTTATTCAATTGTAATTATTTTCTAGAGTTTAAACCACATTCTAATTTTTCTTGGCTACAAGTCTTCAAAACATTGTCTTGAAATTGTTGTCCTCACAATATTGTCAGCCACTTTCATACCTGCCTACAGAGGTATAGACTTCAGAGTAATATGGCCTATATTGATTTTCCAGGATTGTTCTTTTGTTTGTTTTTTCTTTCTTCCTTACCTTATTTTCTCTTTACAGGACATGAAACTTGAAGACCTGTTAAAAATGAACATTCTTAATAACTTGTGACCTACTCATCTATAAATAAACCATCTTAGCTATGAGAGATCAGACAAAATCTGCAATCAGGGACTCATTTAATCTGAAAATAATTTCTCCAATAGTTTTTTTTATTATAATACCTTAAATTCTGGGTACATGTACAGAATGTACTGATTTGTTACATAGGATTATATGTGTCATGGTGGTTTGCTACACCCATCAACCTGTCATTTACATTAGGTATTTTTCCTAATGCTATCTCTCCTCTAGACCCCCAGCTCCCAACAGGCCCCAGAGTGTGATGTTCCCCTACCTGTGTCCATGTGTTCTCGTTGTTCAACTCTCACTTATGAGTGAGAACATGTGGTATTTGGTTTTTTATTCTTTTGTTAGTTTGCTGAGTATGATGGTTTCCAGTTTGATCCACATCCCTGAAAAGAACATGAACTCATTCTTTTTATGGCTGCATAATATTCCACGTTGACCATGTGCCATATTTTTTATCCAGTCTATTATTGATGGGCATTTGAGTTGGTTCCAAGTCTTTTTTATTGTGAACAGTGCCACATATGTAACCATGAGTCTTTGTAGTAAAATGATTTATAACCCTTTGAGTATGTACCCAGTAATGGGATTGCTGGGTCAAATGGTATTTTTAGTTCTAGATCCTTGAGGAATTGCAACCCTGTTTTCCACAATGGGTAAACTAATTTACACTCTCACCAGCACTGCAAAAGTGTTCCTATTTCTCCACATTCTCTCCAGCATCTCCTGTTTCCTGACTTGTTAATGATCACCATTCTAAGTGGCTTGAGATGATATGTCAGTGTAGTTTTGATTTGCATTTCTCTAATGACTACAGATGAGCTTCTAAAAATATGTTTGTTTGCTGCATAAATGATTTTTTTTGAGAAGTTTCTGAATATACCCTTCACCCACTTTGATTTTTTTGGTAAATTTGTGCACATTCTCTGTAGATTCTGGATATTAGCCCTTTGTTAGGTGGATAGATTGCAAAATTTTTCTCCCATTCTGTAGGTTGCCTGTTTATTCTGATGATAGTTCCTTTTGTTGTGCAGAAGCTCCTTAGTTTAATAAGATCCTATTTGTGAATTTTGTCTGTGTTGTCATTGATTTTGGTGTTTCAGTCATGATATCTTTGCCCATTCCTATGTCCTGAATGGTATTGCCTACGTTTCCCTCCAGGGTTCTTTTTGTTGTTGTTAATCACTTTAGGTCTTACTTTTATGTCTTTCATCCATTTTGAGTTACTTTTAATATAAGGTGTAAGGAAGGAATCCAGTTTTGGCTTTCTGCATATGGCTAGCCAGTTTTCCCAACACCATTTATTAAATAGAAAATCCTTTCCCCATTGCTTGTTTTTGTCATGTTTGTCAAAGATCAGATGGTTTTAGATGTGTAGTGTTATTTCTGAGGCCTCCGTTCTGTTCCATTGGTCTATATATTTGTTTTGGTACCAGTGCCATGAGGTTTTTCTTACTGTAGCCTTGAAGTACAGTTGAAGTTAAGTAGCATAATGCCTCCAGCTTTGTTCTTTTTAATTAGGATTGTCTTGGCTATGTGGGCTTTCTTTTGTTTCCATATAAAATATAGTTTTATTCAATTCTGTAAAGAAAGTTAATGATAGCTTGATGGGCATTTCATTGAATCTATAAATTACTTTGCATAATATGGCTGTGTTCACAATATTGATCTTTCCTATCCATGAGCAAGAAATGTTTTTCCATTTGTTTTGTGTCCTCTCATTTCCTTGAGCAGTGGTTTGTAGTTCTTCTTAAAAAGGTCTTTCACACCTTTGTAAGTTGCATTCCTTAGTATTTTATTCTCTTTGTATAAAGCAATTGTGAATGGAAGTTCACTCATGAATTGGCTGTTTGTTATTGGTGTTTAGATATACTTATAACTTTGCACATTGATTTTGCATCCTGAGGCATTGCTGAAGTTGCTTATCAACTTAAGGAGATTTTGGACTGAGATGATGGAGATTTCAAATATACAATCATGCCATCTGGAAACAGACAATTTGACGTCCTCTTATTCTAATGGAATACACTTTATTTCTTTCTTTTGCCTGATTGCCCTGGCCAGAACTTCCAATATTATGGTAAATAGGAGTGGTGAGAGAAGACATCCTTGTCTTGTGCCAGTTTTCAAAGGAAATGCTTCTAGTTTATGTCCAATTAGCATAATATAGGCTGTGGGGTTATATCAATAGCCCTTATTATTTTTAGATATGCTTCATCAATATCTAGTTTCTTGAGAGTTTTTAGCATGAAAGGCTGTTGAATTTTGTCAAAGGCCTTTTCTGCATCTGTTGAGATAATCATGTGGTTTTTGCCATTGGTTCTGTTTATCTGATGAATTACATTTATTGATTTGTGTATGTTGATCCAGCCTTCTATTCCAGAGATAAAGCTGACTTGATCATGGTAGATAAGTTTTTGATGTGCTGCTGGATTCAGTTTGCCAGTATTTTATTGAGAATTTTTGCTTCAGTGTTCATCCGGGATATTAGCCTCAAATTTTCTTTTTTTGTTGTTGTTGTGTCTCTGTCAGGTTTTGTTATCAAGATGATACTGGCTTCATAAAATGAGTTAGGAAAGCATGTCTCTTCCTCTATTGCTTGAAATAGTTTCAGAAGGAATAATACCAGTTCCTCTTTATACCTTTGGTAGAATTTGGCTATGAATACATTTGGTCCTGGAATTTTTTTGGTTGGTAGGCTGTTAATTGCTGCCTCAATTTCAGAACATGTTATTAGTCTATTCAGAAATTCAATTTCTTCCTTATTCAGTCTTGAAAGAGTGTATGTGTCCAGGAATTTATTCATTTCTTCTAGATATTCTACTTTATTATCATAGAGGTGTTTACTGTACTCTCTGATGTAGTTTGTATTTTCTGTGGGATTGATGATGATATCCCATTTATCATTTTTTTATTGTGTCTATTTGATTCTTCTCTTTTTTTCTACTTTGTTGATCCTTTCCAGAAACTGGCTCCTGGATTCATTGATTTTTCAATTTTTTTTCTTCTCTATTCCCTTTAGTTCCATTCTGATCTTAGTTATTTCTTGTTTTCTGCTAGCTTTTGAATTTTTCTGTTCTTTCTTCTCTAGTTTCTTCAGTTATGATGTTAGGGTGTCAATTTTAGATCTTTCCTGATTTCTCTTGTAGGTATTTTGTGCTATAAATTTTTCTCTACACACTGCTTTAAAAGTGTCCCAGAGATTCTGGTATATTGTGTCTTTGTTCTCATTGGTTTCAGAGAACATCTTTATTTCTGCCTTAATTTTTAAAATTTCCATGTAGTTTTGCAGTTTTGAGTGAGTTTCTTAATCCTAAGTTCTAATTTAATTTCATTGACTGTGGTCTGAAAAACTGTTATAATTTTCATCCTTTTGCATTTTCTGAGTAGTGTTTGACTTTCAATTACATCATCAATTTTAGAATAAGTGCAATGTGGTGCTGAGAAGAATTTATATTCTGTTGATTTGGGATGGAGAGCTCTGTAGATGTCCATTAGGTCCATTTGGTCCAGAGCTGAGTTCAAGTCCTGGATATCCTTTTGAATTTTCTGTCTCATTGTTCTATCTAATGTTGTCAGTGGGGAGTTAGACTCCCACTATTATTTTGTGGGAGTCTAAGTCTCTTTGTAGGTTTCAAAGAACATGCTTTATTAACCTGTGTGCTCCTGTATTGGGTGCATATGTATTTAGAATAGTTATTTCTTGTTGCATTGATCCTTGTATTATTATGTAAAGCCCTTCTTTGTCTTTTTTGGTATTTGTTGGTTTAAAGTCTATTTTATGAGTGACTGGGGTTGCAACCCCTGTGTTTTTTTCCTTTCCATTTGCTTGGTAAATATTCCTCCATCCCTTTATTTTGAGCCTATGTGTGTTTTTCTACTGGATGGGTCTCCTGAATACAGCACACCAATGGGTCTTCACTCTTTATTTAATTTGCCAGTCTGTACTTTTTAATTGGCCATTTACATTTAAGAGTAATATAACAATGTGTGGATTTGATCCTGTTATTATCATGTTAGCTGGTTATTTTGCTCATTAGTTGGTGCAGCTTCTTCATATCATCAATGGCCTTTACAATTTGGTATGTTTTTGCAATGGCTGGTATCAGTTGTTCCTTTCCATGTTTAGTGCTTTCTGCAGGAGCTCTTGTAAGACAGGCCTGGTGGTGGCAAAGCCTCTCAGCATTTGCTTGTATGTAAAGAATTTTATTTCTCTTTGAGAAGCTTAGTTTGACTGGGTATGAAATTCTGGGTTGAAAATTCTTTTAAGAACGTTGACTATTGGCCCACACCCTGTTCTGGCTGGTAGGGTTTCTGCAAAGATATCTGCTGTTAGTCTTATAAGCTTCCCTTTGTGGGTGACCCAATGTTTCTCTCTTGCTGCCCTTAGCATTTTTTCTTTCATTTCAACCTTGGTGAGTCTGACAATTATGTGCCTTGGGGATGCCCTTCTTGAGTATCTTTGTGGTGTTCTCTGTTTTTCCTGAATGTGAATATTGGGCTGTCTTGCTAGGTTGGGGAAGTTCTCCTGGATAAGATCCTGAAGAGTTTTCAAACTTGGTTCTATTCTCCCCGTCACTATCAGGTACACCAATCAAATGTAGATTTGGTCTTTTCCCATAGTCCCATATTCCTTGGAGGCTTTGTTTGTTTCTTTTCCCTTTTCTCCAATTCTTTCTTAGAGGCTTTGCTTCTTTTCACTTTTCTCTAATATTTTCTCACTTTATTTAATTGAGTTGATCTTCAATCTCTGATATCTATTCTTATGCTTGATCAATTTGGCTATTGATACTTGTGTATGCTTCATGAAGTTCTCATGCTGTGTTTTACAGCTCCATCAGGTCATTTATGTACTTCTCTAAACTGGTTATTCTAGTTAGCAATTCATCCATCCTTCTTTCAAGGTTCTTAGCATTTTGGTATTGGGTTAGAACATGCTCCTTTACCTCGGAAATGTTTGCTACTGCCCACTTCTAAAGCCTACCTCTGTCAGTTTTGAAATTCATTATCCATCCAGTTTTGTTCCCTTTCTGGTGAAAAGTTGTAATCTTTTTGGGGAGAAAAGGCACTTTCGTTTTTGAAATTTTCAGCCTTTTTGCTCTGGTTTCTCCCCATCATGATGGGAGTCTTTGACGTTGGTGACCTTTGGATGTGTTCTCTGAGTGGACATCATTTTTATTGATATTTATATTGTTTCTTTCTGTAAGTTTTCTTTCTAACAGTCAGGCCTCTCTATTCCAGGTCTGCTGGAGGTCCACCCTAGATCCCATTTGCTTTGGTATCATGAGCAGAGACTGTAGAACAGCAAAAATTGCTTTCTGCCTGTTTCTTCCTCTGGAAAATTTGTTACAGAGGTTCACCCACCAGATGTCAGACAGAGATCGTTATGAGGTGTCTGTCTGCCCCTACTGGGAGGTGTCTCCAAATCAGGATACACAAGGTTCAGGGGTCCAATTGATGAGGCAGTCTGTCCCTTATCAGATCTTGAACACTGTGCTGGGAGATCTGCTGCTACCTTCAGAGCTGTCACGCAGAGATGTTTAAATCTGCTGAAGCTACATCCACAGTTGCCCCTTCCCCCAGGTGCTCTTTCCCTGGGAGATAGTATTATTTATAAGTTCCTGACTAGGGTTGCCATCTTTCAGAGATGGCCTGTCCAGAGAGGAGGAATCTAGACAGGCAGTCTGGCTGCAGAAGCTTTTCTGAGATGCAGTGGGACCCACCCAGTTTGAACTTCCTGGAAGCTTTGGCTATACTATGAGGAAAAGAATGCCTACTCAAGCCTCAGCAATGATGGATGCCCCTACCTTCACCAAACTCAGTCATCCCAGATTGATCTCATACTGTTGTGCTGGTAACTACAATTTCAGGACAGTGGACCTTAGCTTGCTGTGCTCTGTGAAGGTGGGACCTGCTGAATCAGACCACTTGGCTCCCTGTCTTCAGCCCTCCTTTCAGGGCAGTGAAGGATTCTGTCTCACAGGCATTCCAGATGTGCCTGGAATGTGAAAAAAACCCTCCTGCCATTATCTCCATGTCTGCCCAAATGGCTCCTTAGTTTTGTGCTTGAAACCCAGGTACCTCGTAGCATAGTCACTGGAGGGAATCTCCTAATATGCTGGTTATGAAGATCATGGGAAAACCATAGTATCTGAACTGGAATGCCCCATTCTTCCTGGCACAGTCTCTCATGGCTACTCTTGCTTGTATTCCTTGTGCTTCCTGGGGGAGGTGATTTCCCCACTTTGCTTTGGCTTGCCCTTTGTGGACTGTACCCACTCTTTAACCAGTCCCAAAGAGATGAACTGGGTACCTCAGTTGGAAATGCAGAAATCACCCACCTTCTCCATTGATCTTACTGGGAACTGCAAACTGAATCTGTTTCTATTCAGCCATCTTGAAACATGAGAATTTCCCATAGATATTTTTAAAATAAAAAGGGAAGATAAATCTTGGGGACCAAAATTAATGAGCTAAAAAGTCAAGCTGGAAACTGGTTAGGGCAAACCTGCCTTCCATTCTATTCAGAGTCATCTCTGTGCTGAGATAAATTCATATCTGATTGCCTCATTTGGAAAGACCAATCAGAAAAAATGAATGCAATCATTTCTCTCTTGTCTACCTATAACCTGGAAGCCTCCTCTCCACTTCAAGTTTTCCCAACTTCACCTCGAATTATCCCATCATTTCAGACTAAACCAATGTAAATCTTACACACATATTTAATTATGTCTTATGTCTCCCTAAAATATATAAAACTAAGCTGTGCCCTTGCCACCTTGGCCACAAGTCATTTGGACCTCCTGGGGCTGTGTCACAGGTATGCATACTCAACCTTGGCCAAGTAAATTTTCTAAATTAACTGAGACCTGTCTCAGATTTTGGGTGTTTACAACCCCCCAAGTCTAACTTCAAGGTTACAGTAACCAAAACATCACAGTTCTGATACAAAAAAATCATTACACAAAACCAATGGCACAGGTTAGAGAAGCTTGTAGGCTGCACTCTTACAACCATCTGATCTTTGACAGTCTTTAATTAGAAGCAATGGAGAATGGATTCGTATTCAATGAATGGTACTATGATAACTGGTTAGCTATATTCAGAAAATTGAAATTGTACAACTTCCTCCTAACACATTAAAAAAATCAATGTAAGATGGATTAAAGACCTAAATGTAAAACTTAAAATTAAAAAAAACCTGTAGACAAAAGCCCAGAATATAGTATTCTGGACATAGGCTGTAGCAAAGGTTTTATGATCAAATGTTCCATGTTCTCACTCATTTCTGGGATATAAAAATCAAAACAATTAAACTCATGCACACAGATGGTGGAAGGATGAAAGCCAGAGGCTGGGAAGTGTAGTGAGAGAGTGAGCGAAATGTGGCAATTATTAGTGGATTCAGAAAAATAGAAATAATAAAACCAGAAATGCCAAATATGGGTGAGGGGGCAGAAGGCAGCAAAACACACTGCCATGTGTGTACCTATGCAACTATCTTGCATGTTCTGCACATGTACCCCAAAACCTAAAATGCAATAAAAATTAAAAAAAAATCTTAATATTTGAAAATAACATAAAGAATGTAGTTGGAATGTGTGTAACTTAAAGAATGATTGAGGGGATGGATACCCCATTCTCTATTATGCACTTTTTTTAATATTGCAAGCCTCCATATCAAAACATGTTATGTACACAATAAATACTATGTACACACAAAATTAAAAATAAAATATGAAAAATAACCATCTTTCTGTGTAGTAAACAGAGTTCCAAATCCAAGGCTACAGATCCCCATGAAACAACATACACTCTTTTCACTTGAAGAGTTTTCTCTTTGCTCTATACATAGGTATTTGTAGAAGTTGACATTCTGGGACATTGACTTCCAACACAGCAAGAGAGATAGCCACACATATAAAATACAAGCACAGAGCAGGACTCACCAGTGCATTCTGTTGAAGAAGTGAGCAAGCTGAATTAAAATTATTTTTAAACTAATTGATTTTTGCTACTGAAAGGCCTATAGGACATTATCAGAGTTTCTGTAGGACCTATGATCTAGAATGTGAACTTGAATGTGATTGTGATCATTATGCAGTAATTGCTGTAAAAACCCAGGTTGGTGTTGGCCATAGGACTACAACATTCAGATGGGGAGAATTAAAGTGTTTCTTTGAAAAGTTCCTTTAAAGGTGGCAGTAAACTTAGTGCCTTTCAGTGTTCTCCTTTTTGCCATAGACTCACAGAGAGTGAGAGACACCTGGCATCTCCACATACCTTCCTTATCACTTCCTTATCATCCAAGATCAGCATACCGCCCAGAACAAATTCTGGCTGTGGGAGAATATGGCATACCCAGAGAGATGGTTGGCATTTGGTAATACTTAGATGAGAGTTTTCTATGCTCTTATGAAGTATATAATGCATAAAGTCCATTTCTAAATACTAGAAATATCATGCTGTGAAAGCACAGAATATCTATAGTTAAGATGATAATGCCATGCAGTAAAACGTGGCAATGTCCAGTGTCAATAGTTTATATTTCCCCATTGTGTCACCAGCCCAATACAAAGTACTGTCAAAATTACACCTGGAGGTGCTAAAAGGAAAATAATCTGAGGAAATGTACATTTTTAGACTCAAGTTCCACAGATTGGTAATCATAAAGTGTGCTTTTGTCTATCTTGGCTGTCACCTTTACTATACTGTAGCTGTCTGTGGTGTGAGGAGTGAACACTACAGAGTTCTGGTTGCCCTTGTGAGGTTTGCTATCATAAACTTTGTCAACGAAAATATGCCTGATTACAGAAATAAATATTGTTTCCTGACAATCAATATAGAATCCTGTGTCACACTTCTCTTTACATTTAATAATGGCTTCTGCTAAATTTGTGATGTTCTGTGGGATTGTGTCACTTATATGTAACATCTGAAATGTGATGCAAGGCACTTTCATCAAAAACACCCGAGATGACAAATCCTGGATAGATGTATTTCACATTTCTTACTGTTCTGTAAGTGAGAGCTATCACAGAATAATCAGTTTGGTCTTCAAGGCCAAAAGAAGCAGAAAAATTTCTCAAGGCACTTTGTTATTAAACTGTTCCTGGGATCTCTTTAGTTTTTGAATTCTTCACAAGAAGAAAACATAATAAAAGTACTTGGTTTCAATTTTCATTGTACCACCTACTCTCATCTCAGAATATTGACTTGTTTTTCATTTCTGAAACCCAATATGCTTAAAGTCATAAGGCAAATATTTAGCTATTTCAAATATGTTGCCTAGAACTATTTGTGTGGATGCAGTTCACCAGGTTTTCAAAGCACCTGAATTGGGACATTTGTTTCCATGTTTTCTAGAAGCAAGTTATCATTACATTATGTTTACATGAACACAATCTTTTCTGGTCTTCATAGTGTGAAACCATATTTGTCTATAAAAAACCCACACACTTTACACTTCACAGTGGTTTTCTGTAGATGACCTTCACATATGTATCCACTCCCCTCTCCAGATTTTTGCCAATCTTTGGTGGAAAACAGCTTTTTCTTTTATCTTCCTGGCTCTGGTGGCCATGACAAATGCCATTTGCAAGAAGCAGTCTAACAGCATTGGATAGATATAGTATCCATGCACTACTCTCTGGATATCTTCATTGAGTGCTTGTTGTTATGCCATCCTTCAGCTCATCACAGAATAAAAAAAATGGCTTCTGCTTGAAAATAAAATATTAAAGTCCAACATGAAAGAAGCATCCAGAAAGTTCATCACTGTTTAAAATCAATTAACACTTACTAACAACTCTAAAAATCATCTTCTTTCTGTAACTTAAGAATTTAGTAGACACCAACCATATTAAAGTTCTTTCAAGGCACCCTGCAGTGCTTATGGAATCACACCTTTCTGTCTCAACAGAATAATTTTGAATTATGTATTAAGCCTAACATGACTTGGCAAACTATAAATCTTCATTTGTATACTCTTCATTGTCATCTTGTAAAATGACATACTACCTGATTTTGCTGGCAAAAACCGAGAACATTTACATTTTCATCATACTTAATTTACAGAAGTTTTTGCTTTCTTTTTTTACCCATTGGCAAAATGTTATGACTCTAAAGCACTTAGCCTCTCATCACATCATTTTTGTAGAGAAATAACACAAAGCAATAAGATTTTTTATATCAGCTAGCAGGGAGTAATTTATGTATCAGAAGAACCATTTAATTTGTTCTAAGTTATCTGCTGCAATGCTTAATATTTATATATAAATTTATATAAAGCAAACATTATATAAAGCAAACATTATATTTGCTTTTCTATGATGTGCTAGTACATGAACCCAGGTAAAGAAAGAAGTTTGAGACCTCATTTAACATGGGCTTATATTACTTTTCTGGGCATTGAGGAGATCATAAAAGCACCATCAAAACTATAAGTTAAAGTGCATTGACTGAAATTTTAAAATAATGAGACAAAAAAGTTACAATTATTTATTTTTGTTAAAACAAATGTTTTATAATTGTTAATATTTTCAAGAGACAGGGTCATGCTGTTGCTCAGGCTGCAGTGATAGGGTGCAGTTGCTGTTGACTGGCACCATAATTTCACAGTACATCCTTGAACTCCTGGGCTTAAGTAATCTTTCTGCCTCAGCCTCTGGAGTAGCTGGGACTACAGTTGTGCATTACTGCACCTGGCTTTTGTGATTTTCCCCCAGTGAAAAATAGTCAAACCCTAGATAAATTTCTTAATAAGTTAAACGTAGTTGAACTATTTTTTTCCTTACCAACTCTGTAGTTGATATGCTTTGTCATTATTGGATTCACTTTGAGATGCCCAGAAATAGACTCTTACTATGAGTGAAATCACATGAAGATGTTACCCAGGCGATCCTTGGTTGTCTTTGTGGAAGAAAGAATTTACACAAAAGACCAATTTGTAAATAAAGAAAAATTTTATTGGGAAAGTACAAACACACTCCAAGAGAGGAGGGGGCTGACCCTGCTGGAAACATCCCCATGATATTCTGCATTGTTATCTTCTATTACCTCAGTTATTTTTTTGCCCAGTTCTCACCAAAGTTTGAGGAATCCTCCCTTACTGTGCTTAATGCATGGAAAAGTAATCCTCCCTTACTGTGCTTAATGCATGGAAAACATTAATCAACACGAATCCTACCTAATAGTGGCACTGCATATTACCACCACCCTGGGAAGGTATAGCAGTCAATTTTGCACTCATCGTGTCTGCTCAGCTCTCAGGAATTCCCGTTTTCCTTCTTTCCTTATCATGATCTAGTTAACAACATTCTGACAGTTTGAAGATGGAGTACTGAGCATCCAAAAAGGTGTTCTGGGGGGTTCTTTCCAACATGGATACCTCCCCCTTGTGCCTGCTCATATCTGACTGTCTACTCCTCTTACATTCTCCCTCAAGTGTCTGGGACCCAGAAATCTTTTGGGTGATGGGGCAGACTTTATTCTCTGTAGCTACTTCCTGCAGAAAAGGGGCATCTATGGTCTTCAGGGTCCTTCCTCCTTGCTTGCTGTCATGGCGAGTAGGTTTTGATGATTGTTGTCTCTTAGAAGATCTTACCCGTGCTATCCAGAGGAGACATATAGGGACTTGGTTGTCCTGGAGGGAGAGAAAGAGGTTGATATTCCCATCACAAGACCATTTGAAGTCTGATGGTTTCTAGGTGGGAGGAAATAAACTGAGAAGATTCAGAGAGCAAGGCCCAAAAAGGAGAAGGAAGATAGAGGTCAGGGGGACCACCAGAGGGAAGAGCTATGAGAATGAAGACCAGGTGACACTCCAGCAGAGCCAACTCTTAATATACCTTTACCAAAGATGAGAGGCCTGGTCTATAAGATCTCTAATGTACTCCTGGACCTGCTCTGATCTGTTAACAGAAAAATACAAGAATTATGTTAGAAATCTGAAAACTAAAGAAAAGAGATACTGTAACTAACCTTTGACAAGTAGTTCTCCATTCTGATATTTGAAGACAATGAGCTTTTCATAGAAATCCTTAAGTATTTTTGTGGATTATGTATTCTGTTGAGACCTAAACTGTCATTAAACTTTCTACTGCAAGGTGATTCTTGGACTGGCATCATAGTATATGTGGCCAATACACATCTGGTCTGTTCATTCACTAGAAATTTGGTAGTAAAATCTGCTAGACTTTCCTTCTGTAAGACTGCAAAAGATAAATGCTGAGTGTTTACTTTTTTCCCAAATGATGTCTAAATAAAGTGAATAATGTGTATGCTGTTTAAAAAATTCACCATGAATGAATAAAATATACCACAAATGATGTGTCCCTTTTCCAAGTCCATCTGCTCTGAGCTCCAGCTGCATTGGAGCTCCAATCACTCTGAGCTCCATTTTGCTCTGAGCATCATCTGCTCAGAGCTCTGTCTTACTCTAAGCATCATCTTTGCTGAGCTCCGTCTTCTCCAAGCTCCAGCTTGCTCAGAGCTCCAATCACACTGAGCACCATCTTGCTCTGAGCATGATCTACTCCAAATTCCAATGGCTCAGAGAAACGTTTGGAGTGCCAATCACTGTGAGCTCGATCTTGCTGTGAACATCATCTTTTCTGAGCTCCATCTTACACCAAGCAACATCTGCTGCAAGCTCCATCTTGCTTGGAGGTCCTTCTTGCCTCAAGCTCTATTTACTCCAAGCTCCACATGCTCCAAGCTCCATCTTGCTCAGAGCTCCAATCACTTCAAGCACTACCTTTCTCTGAACACCATCTGCATATACATTTATGTTACTCGGAGCTTCATCTAGTCAGAGATTTATTTACAGTAAGCTTCATCTTGCTGGGAGTTCTAATCACTCTATGCTCCACCATGCTGGAATCTCCAGTCACTCCCAGCTCTATTGTGCTCTGAGCACCATCTGGTCTGAGCTCATCTTACTCTGAGCAACATGTGCTCTGAGATCCACCTTGCTTGGAGCTGTAATTACTATGGGCGCCATTTTGCTCTGAGTTCCAAAATGTAGCAACATCTCCTCCAAATTCCATCTTGCTTAGAGCTCATTTTTGCTCAGAGCTCTATCTACTCCAAGCTGCATCTTGCTCAGAGCTCCAATTGTTCAGAGCAATGTTCAGAGTGCCAATCACTCCGAGCTGCCTCTTGCTCTAAACACTATCTGCTCTGAGGTCCATCTTACACCAGCAACATCTGCTCCAAGCTCCATCTTGCTCTGAGCACCATCTGCTTGAAGCTCCATCTGCTCTGAGCTCATCTTGCTTAGAGCTCCAATCACTCTGAGCTCCATTTTGCTCTGAACACCATCTGCTCAGAGTTTCAGCTACTTGGAGTTGCATTTGCTTCAAGTTACATCTTTCTCAGAGCTCCAATCACACCAAACTCCATCTTGCTCTGAGCACCCTCTGCTCAGAGCTCCATCTTCTCATAGGTCCACCTTGTTGAGATTTCTAGTCACTTCCAAATCCATTTTGCTCTAAGCACCATCTTACTAATGTGAGCACCAAGTTCTCTGAGCTCCATCTTGCTCTGAGCACCATCTGCCCTGAGCTCCACCTTACACCAAGCAACATCTGCTCCAAGTTCCATTTTGCTTGGAGCTCCTTTTTGTTCAGAGCTCTGTCTGCTCTGAACTCCATCTTTCTTGGAGCTCTAATATGAGCTCCATCTAAAATCAAGCAATGTCTAGTTCAAGCTTCATCTTGCTTAGAGCTCCTTCTTGCTCAGAGTTCCAACTGCTCAGAGCAATGTTCACAGTTACAATCACTCCAAGCTCCATCTTGCTCTGAGTTCCATCTTACACCAGGAAACAAGTTCTGCAAGCTCTATCTTACTTGGAGGTACTTCTTGCTCAAAGTTCTAGCTCCTCCTAGTGCCATCTTGCTCAGAGCTCCAATCACTCAGAGCTGTATCTTGCTTTAAGAACCTTCTGCACAGAGCTTAATTTTTCTTGGAGTTCTGATCATTCTGAGGTTCATCTTGCTCTGAGCACCATCTACTTGGAGCTTCAGATTGCTCTGATTACCATTGCTTGGAAGCAATTTCTGTGAGCTCCATCTGTTCTGAGCTCTAATTATTCTAAGCTCCATCTTGCTGTGAGTACTATATGCTCAGAACTCCATTTTGCTCTAAGCACCATCTACTCTGAGCTTCATCTTGCTCAGAGCTCCATCTACTCTGAGTTCCACCTTGTTCTGGGCACAATTTGCTCAGAGCTCCATCTTGCACTGAGCACCATCCACTTGGAGCTCCATCTCACTGTGGACATCATCTTCTCTGAGCTCCGTCTTGCTCTGAGCACCATCTGCTTGGAGCTTCATCTTGCTAAGAACTCCAATCACTTCGAGCTCCATTTTTCTCTGAGTACCATCTACACAAGTTCCATCTTGCTCTAAGCACCATCTGCTCAGAGCTTCATCTTACTGTGAACAACATCTTTTCTGAGATCCATCTTGCTCCGAGTGCCATTTGCTCGGAACTCCTTCTTACTCTGAACGTTATCTGCTCTGAGTTCCATGTCGCTCAAAGCTCCCTCAGCTCCAAGGTCCATCTTGCTTGGAGCTCTAATCACTCTGAGCTTCATCATGCTGTAAGGACCATCTGCTCTGAGCTCCACCTAAAACCAAGCAACATCTGCACCAAGCTCCATCTTGCTAACAGCTCCTTACTAATCAGAGCTCCATCTGCTCTGAGAATCATCTTGTTGAGAGCTCCACCTTGCTCTGCACTCCATCTTACACAGAGGAACATCAGTTCCAAGTTAAAGCATGCATGGAGCTGCTTCTTTTCTTAGCTTAATCTGCAAAAAGCTCCATCTTCTCTAAGCTCTATCTTGCTCAGAACTAAATCTGCCCCGAGATCCATCTTGCTCAGTGCTCCAATCACTCTGAGTTCCTCTTGCTCTGAGAATCAACTGCTCTGAACTCCTACCACTCCAAGCTCTATCTAGCTCTGAGATCCATCTTACAGGAAGAAACATAAGCTCCAAACTAAATGTTGTTTAAAGCTTTTCCTTTTCAGAGTTTAATCTTAGACAATAATCTGCTCAGTTCTCCATATGCGCTAAGCTCCATCTTGCTCAGAGCTCCACCTGCTCTGAGTTCCATCTTGCTCAGAGTTCCATCTGCTCTGAGCTTTACTTTGCTCAGAGCTCCATATGCTCAAAGCTCCATCTGCTCTGAGCTTTATCTTGCTCAGAGCTCCATCTGCTCTGAGCTGCATCTTGCTCAGAGCTCCATCTGCTCTGAGATCCACCTTGCTCAGAGCTCCATCTGCTATGAGCTTTATCTTGCTCAGAGCTCCATCTGCTCTGAGCTGCATCTTACTCAGAGCTTCATCTGCTCTGAGCTTTACCTTGCTCAGAGCTCCATCTGCTCTGAGCTGCATTTTACTCAGAGCTCCATCTGCTCTGAGATCCACCTTGCTCAGAGCTCCATTTGTTATGAGCTTTATCTTGCTCAGAGATCCATCTGCTCAGAGGTCCATCTGCTCTGAGCTCTATCTTGCTCAGAGCTCAAACTGTTAAGAGCTTCATCTGCTCTGAGCTCTATCTGGCTCAAAGCTCCATTTGCTCTAAGCTTAATCTTGCTCAGAGCTCAATCTGCTAAGACCTCAAACTTCTCTGAGCTTTATCTTGCTGAGAACTCCATCTGCTCTTAGCTCCATTTGTTCTGAGCTCTATATTGCTCAGAGTTCCATCTTCTCTGAGCTCTATCTTGCTCAGAGCTCCATCTTGCTCAGAGTTCCATCTGCTCTGAACTCCATTTCCTCTGAGTTCTATATTGTTCAGAGTTCCATCTTGCTCAGAGTTCCATCTGCTCTGAGCTCCATCTCACTAAGAGCTTCATCTGCTCTGAGCCTCATCTTGCTCAGAGCTCCATCTGCTCAGAGATTTACCTTGCTCAGAGCTCTATCTACTCCAAGCTTTTTTTGCTCAGAGCTCCATCTGTTCTGAGCTCCTTCTGCTCTAAGTTCTATCTTGCACAGACCTTCATCTGCTCTGAGCTTCATTTCCTCTGAGCTCCATATTTCTCAGTGCTCCGTCTTGCTCAGAGTTCCATTTGCAATGAGCTCCATCTTGCTCAGAGCTCCATCTGCTCTGAACTCCATCTTGCTCAGAGTTCCATCTGCTCTGAGCTCTATCTTGCTCAGAGCTCCAACTGCTCTGAGCTCCATCTGCTCTAAGTTCTATCTTGTTCAGAGCTTCATCTGCTCTGAGCTCCAGTTCCTCTGAGCTCCATATTTCTTAGAGCTCCATCAACTCAGAGCTCCATCTGCTCTGAGCTTTATCTTGTTCAGAGCTCAATCTGCCAATAGCTCCATCTGCTCTTAGCTCCATCTGCTCTGAGCTTTACTTGCTCTGAGTTCTATCTTGCTCAGAGCTCCATCTGCCCTGAGCTCCATTTGCTCTGATCTGTATCTTCCTCAGAGCTCTATCTTGCTCAGAGCTCCATCTGCTCTGAGCTTCATCTTGCTCAGAGTTTTATCTTCTCTGATCTCCATGTTGCTCAGAGCTCCATTTCCTCTGAGCACCTTCTTGCTCAGACATACATCTGCTCTAAGCTTTATTTTGCTCAAAGCTCCATCTGCTCCGAGCTCCATTTGCTCTGATCTTCTCTGAGCTCCATCTTGCTAAGACTTCCATCTGCTCTGAGCTCCACCTTGCTCAGAGCTCCACCCTGCTCTGAGCTCATTTGCTCTAAGTTCCACCTTGCTCAGAGCTCCATCTTACTCAGAGCTCCATCTGCTCTGAGTTCCATCTTGCTCAGAGCTCAATCTGCTCTGAGCTCCATCTTGCTCACAGCTCCACCTGCTCTGAGCTCCACCTTGCTCAGAGCTCCATCTGCTCTGAGCTTGATCATGCTCAGAGCACAATCTGGTAAGAGCTCCAACTGCTCTAAGCTTTACCTTGTTCAGAGCTCCATCTGCTCTGAGCTTTATCTTGCTCAGAGCTCAAACTGCTAAGAAATCCATTTGCTCTGAGCTCTATCTTGCTCAGAAGTCCATTTGTCCTGAGCTTCATCTTGCTCAGAGGTCCATCTGCTCTGATCTCCATTTTGCTCAAAGCTTCATGTATTCAGAGCTCCATCTGCTCTGAGCTTTACTTGCTCTGAGCTATAATTTACTCAGAGCTCCCTCTGCCCTGAGCTCCATTTGCTCTGATCTTTATCTTCCTCAGAACTCTATCTTGCTCAGAGCTCCATCTGCTCTGAGCTCCATCTTGCTCAGAGCTTTATCTGCTCTGATCTCCATGTTGCTCAGAGCTTCATCTCCTCTGAGCACCTTCTTGCTGAGACATCAATCTGCTCTGAGCTTTATCTTGCTCATAGCTCCCTCTGCACCAAGCTCCATTTGCTCTGATCTTCTTTGAGCTCCATCTTGCTGAGAACTTCATGTGCTATGAGCTCCACCTTTCTCAGAGCTCCATCTGCTCTGAGCTCTATTTGTTCTGAGCTCTATCTTCCTCAGAGCTCCATGTGCTTTGAGCTCCATTTGCTCTGACCTCTATCTTGCTCAGAGCTCCATCTGCCTTGATCTCCATTTGCTCTAATCTCTGAGCTCCATCTTGCTCAGAGCTCCACCCTGCTCTGAGCTCCATCTGCTCTAAGTTTCACCTTGCTCAGAGCTCCATCTTACTCAGAGCTCCATCTGCTCTGAGCTCCATCTTGCTCAGAGCTAAATCTACCTTGAGCTTTATCTGCTCTGAACATCATCTTGCTCAGAGATCCAACTGCTCAGAGATCCATCTGCTCTGAGCTTTATCTTGCTCAGAGCTCAATTTTGCTCTGACCTTCATCTGCTCTGAGCTTCATCTTGCTCAGAGCTTCATCTGCTCTGAGCTTTATCTTGCTCAGAGCTCCAAGTGCTCTGAGCTCTGTCTTGCTCGGAGCTCCATCTGCTCTGAGATTCATTTCCTCTGAGCTATAGATTGCTCTTGATCCATCTTGCTCAGAGTTTCATCTCCTCTGAGCTCCATTTCCTCTGAGCTGTATAGTGCTCAGAGCTTCAACTTACTCAGAGTTCCATCTTCTCTGAGCTCCACCTTGCTCAGAGCTCCATCTGCTCTGAGCTTTATTTGTTCTGAGCTTTATCTTTCTCAGAGCTCCATCTTTCTCAAAGCTTCATCTGCTGTGAGCTCTACCTTACTCTGAGCTCCATCTGCTCTGAGCTCAATCTTTATCAGAGCTCCATCTACTCTGAGCTCCATCTTGCTCAGAGCACCATCTGCTCAGAGCTCCAACTGCTCTGAGCTCCATCTGCTCTAAGTTCTATCTTGTGCAGAGCTTCATCTGCTCTGAGCTCCAGTTCCTCTGAGCTCCATATTTCTTAGAGCTCCATCCTGCTCAGAGTTCCATCTGCAATGAGCTCCATCTTGCTCAGAGCTCCATGTGCTCTGAACTGCATCTTGCTCAGAGCTCCATCTGCTCTGAATTCCATCTTGATCTGAACTCCATATTGCTCAGAAGTCCATCTGCTTTGACCTCCGTCTTACTCAGAGGTCCATCTGCTTGGAACTCCATCTCGCTCAGAGCTTTACCTTGCTCAGAGCTCAATATCCTAAGAGCTCCATCTGCTTTCAGCTCCATCTGCTCTGAGCTTTTCTTGCTCTGAGTTCTATCTTGCTCAGAGCTCCATCTGCCCTGAGCTCCATTTGCTCTGATCTGTATCTTCCTCAGAGCTCCATCTTGCTCAGAGCTTTATCTGCTCTGAGCTCCATGTTGCTCAGAGCTCCATCTCCTATGAGTACCTTCTTGCTCAGACATCCCTCTGCTCTGAGCTTTAACTTGCTCACAGCTCCATCTACTCTGAGCTCCATTTGCTCTGATCTTCTCTGAGCTGCATCTTGCTGAGACCTCCATCTGCTCTGAGCTCCACCTTGCTCAGAGCTCCATCTGCTCTGAGCTTTATTTGTTCTGAGCTCTGTCTTCTTCAGAGCTCCATGTGCTCTGAGCTTCATTTGCTCTGACCTCTATCTTGCTCAGAGTTCCATCTGCCCTGATCTCCATTTGCTCTGATCTTCTCTGAGCTTCATCTTGCTCAGAGCTCCACACTGCTCTGAGTTCCATCTACTCTGTGTTCCACCTTGCTCAGAGCTCCGTATTACTCAAAGCTCCATCTGCTCTGACCTCCATCTAGCTCAGAGCTCAATCTCTTCTGAGCTCCATCTTGCTCAGAGCTCCATCTGCTCAAAGATTCATCTGCTCTGAGCTTTATCTTGCTCAGAGCTCAATTTTGCTCTGACCTTCATCTTCCTCAGAGCTTCATCTGCTCTGAGCTCTATCTTGCTCAGAGCTTCATCTTCTCTGAGATCCATTTCCTCTGAGCTATATACGGCTTAGATCTCTCTCTTGCTCAAAGTTTTATCTTTTCTGAGCTCCATTTCCTCTGAGCTCTATATTGCTCAAAGCTCTAACTTACTCAGAGTTCCGTCTGCTCTGAGCTTTATCTTACTCAGAGCCCCATGTGCTCTGAGCCCCATCTTTCTCAGAGCTCCATCTGCTCTGAACTCCTTCTTGCTCAAAAGTCCATCTGCTCTGAGATCCATCTTGTTCAAAGCTCCATCTGCTCTGAGCTCCATCTTGCTCAGAGCTCCATCTGCTCTGAGCTTTATCTCGCTCAGAGCTCTATCTGCTCTGAGCTCTATTTGCTCTGAGCTCTATCTTGCTCAGAGCTTCGTCTGCTCTGAGCTCCATCTTGCTCAAAGCTAAATCTACCCTGAGCTTCATCTGCTCTGAGCTCCATCTTGCTTAGATCTCCATCTGCTCAGACCTCCATCTGCTCTGAGCTCCGTCTTGGTCAGAGCTTCATCTGCTCTGAGCTCTATTTTCTCTGAGCTCTATCTTGCTCAGAGCTTCATCTGCTCTGAGATCCATCTGCTCAGAGCTAAATCTGCCTTGAACTTCATCAGCTCTGAGCTCCATCTTGCTCAGAGCTCCATCTGTGCTGAGCTCCGTCATGTTCAGGGTTCCATCTGTTTTGAGCTCCATCTGCTCTGAGCTCAATCTTGCTCTGAGCTCCATCTGCTCTGAGCTCCATCTTGCTCAGAGCTCCAACTGCTCTGAGCTTTATTTTGCTCAGAACTCAATGTACTAAGAGCTCCTTCTGTTCTGAGCTTTATCTTGCTAAGAGATTCATATCCTCTGAGCTCCATTTTCTCTGAGCTCTATATTTCTCACAGCTCCATCTTGCTCAGAGCTCCAACTGCTCTGAGCTCCATCATGCTCAGAGGTCGATCTGCTCTAAGCTCCATCTTTCTCAGAGCTCAATCTGCTAAGAACTCCATATTCTCCAAGCTCCATCTGCTCTGAGCTCTATTTCCTCTGAGCTCTTTCTTGATCAAATTCCCATCTGCCTTCAGCTCCATTTGCTCAGATTTGTATCTTGCTCAGAGCTCCATCTCCTTTGAGCTCCATCTTGCTCAGACCTCCATCTGGTCTGAACTACACCTTGCCCAGAGCTCCATCTACTCAATGCTCCATTTCACGGAGCTTTATTTTGCTCAGAGGTCAATCTGCTAAGAGCTCCATCTGCTCTGAGCTCTATTTGTTTTGAGCTCTGTCTTACACAGTGCTCCCTGTGCTCTGAGCTCCATTTGCTCTTAGCTCTATCTTGCTGAGAGCTCCATCTGCTCTCATCTCTGTTTGCTCTGATCTACTCTGAGCTCCATCTTGCTCAGAACTCCACCCTGCTCTGAGCTCCACCCTGCTCTGAGCTCTACCTGCTCTGAATTCCACCTTGCTCAGAGCTCCATATTACTCGGAGCTCCATCTGCTATGAACTCCATCTTACTCAGAGGTCCATCTGCTCTGAGCTCCATCTTGCTCACAGCTCCATCTGCTCTGAGCTCCACCTTGCTCAGAGCTCCATCTGCTCTGAGCTGGATCATGCTCAGAGCACAATCTGGTAAGAGCTCCAACTGCTCTAAGCTTTACCTTGTTCAGAGCTCCAGCTGCTCTGAGCTTTATCTTGCTCAGAGCTCAAACTGCTAAGAAATCCATTTGCTCTGAACTCTATCTTGCTCAGAGCTCCATCTGCTTTGAGCTTTGTCTTGCTCAGAGCTCCATCTGCTCTGAGCTCCATTTCCTCTGAGCTCTATATTGTTCAGAGCTCCAACTTGCTCAGAGTTTAATCTGCTCTGAGCTTTATCTTACTCAGAGCTCCATCTGCTCTGAGCGCTGTCTTTCTCAGAGCTTCATCTGCTCTGGGCTCCATCTTGCTCAGAGATCCATTTGCTCTGGGATCCATCTGCTCTGAGTTCTATCTTGCTCAGAGCTAAATTTGCTTAGAGCTTCCTCTGCTCTGAGCTCCATCTTGCTCAGAACTCCATCTGCTCTGAGCTCTATTTGCTCTGAGCTCTATCTTGTTCAGAGCTCCATGTGTTCTGAGCTCCATTTGCTCTGAGCTCTATATTGCTCAGAGATTCATATTCCCTGAGCTCCATTTGCTCTGAGCTGTATCTTGCTCACAGCTTGGTCTTGCTAAGGAATTCATCTGCTCTGAGCTCCATATTGCTCAGACCTCTGTCTGCTCTGAGCTCCATCTGCTCTGAGCTCCATCTTGCTCAGACCTCCATCTGCTCTTAGCTTTATCTTGCTCAGAGCTTTATCTGCTCAGAGCTCCATCTGCAGGGGGCTCCATCATGTTCAGAGTTCCATCTGATTTGAGCTCCATCTGCTTTGAGCTCTATCTTGCTCAGAGCTCCATCTGCTCAGAGGTGCATCTGTTCTCTGCTTTATCTTGCTCAGAGCTCAATATTGCTCTTAGCTCCATCTGCTCTGAGATCCCTCTTGTTCAGAGCTCCATCTGCTCAGAGCTCCATCTGCTCAAAGATCCATCTGCTCTGAGCTTTATGTTGCTCAGAGCTCATTTTTTCTCTGACTTTCATCTGCTCTGAGCTCTGTCTTGCTCAGGGCTCCATCTGCTCTGAGCCCTATCTTTCTCAGAGCTTCATATACTCTGAGTTCCATCCTGCTCAGAGCTACATCTTGCTCAGAGCTCCATCTTGCTCAGAGCTCCATCTGCTCTGAGCTCCATCTTGTTCAGAGCTCCATCTGATCTGAACTCCATCTGCTCTGAACTCCATCTTGCTCAGAGCCTCATCTGCTCTGAGCTCCATTTGCTCTGAGCTCTATCTTGCTTAGAGCTCTATCTGGTCTGAGCTCCATCTTGCTCAGATCTGCATCTGCTCAGACCTTTATCTGCTCTGAGCTCTGTGTTGCTCAGAGCTCCATCTGCTCTAAGCTTCATTTCCTCTGCGCTCTATATTGCTCAGAGCTCCAACTTGCTCAGTGTTCCATCTGCTCTGAGCTTTATCTTACTCAGAGCTCCATCTGCTCTCAGCCCTATCTTTCTCAGAACTCCAAATACTCTGAGCTCCATCTTGCTCAGAGCTCCATCTTGCTCAGAGCCTCATCTGCTCTGAGCTCTATTTGCTCAGAGCTCTATCTGGTCTGAGCTCCATCTTGCTCAGATCTACATCTGCTCAGACCTTTATCTGCTCTGAGTCCGTCTTGCTCAGTGCTTCATCTGTTCTGAGCTTTACTTGCTCAGAACTCCATCTGCTCTTGGCTCTATTTTGATCAGAGCTTCATCTGCTCTGGGCTCTGTTTTGCTCAGAGCTCCATCTGCTCTGAAGTTCATTTCCTCTGAGCTATATATTTCTCAGAGCTCCATGTTGCTCAGAGTTTCATCTCTGAGCTCCATTTTCTCTAAGCTCTATATTGCTCAAAGCTCCAACTTGCTCAGAATTCGATCTGCTCTGAGCTCCATCTTACCTAGAGCTTCATCTGCTCTGAGCCCCATCTTTCTTAGACCTCCATCTGCTCTGAGCTCCATCTGTTCAGACCTCCATCTGCTCTGAGCTGTGTCTTTCTCAGAGCTTCATCTGATCTCAGCTTTATCTTGCTCAGAGCTCCATATTCTCTGGGCTCTATGTTGCTCAGAGCTCAATCTGCACTGAGCCCCATTTCCTCTGAGTTATATATTGCTCAGAGTTCCATCTACTCTGAGCTCCATATTACTGAGAGCTACATCTGCTCTGATCCTCATTATTCTCAGAGCTCCATCTGCTCTGAGCTTCATCTTGCTCAGAGTTCCATCTGCTATGAGCTCTATTTTCTCTGAGCTCTATCTTGCTCAGAGCTCCATGTACTCTGAGCTTCATTTGCTCTGAGCTCTATATTGCTCAGAGATTCATATTCCCTGAGCTCCATTTGCTCTGAGCTGTATCTTGCTCAGAGCTCTGTCTTGCTCAGGACTCCATCTGCTCTGAGCTCCATATTGCTCAGACCTCTGTCTGCTCTGAGCTCCATCTGCTATGAGCTCCATCTTGCTCAGAACTTCATCTGCTCTGAGATTCATCTTGCTCAGAGCTCCATCTGCTTAAAGCTCCATCTGTGCTGAGTTCCATGATGTTCAGAGTTCCATCTGTTTTGAGCTCCATCTGCTCTGAGCTCTATCTTTCTGAGAGCACCATCTGATCAGAGCTCCATCTGCTCAGAGGTGCATCTGCTCTCTGCTTTATCTTGCTCAGAGCTCAATCTTGCTCTGAGCTTCATCTGCTCTGAGCTCCATGTTGCTCAGTGCTCCATCTGCTCAGAGCTTTATCTTGCTGAGAGCTCCATCTGCTCAGAGATTTACCTTGCTCAGAGCGCCATCTACTCTGAGCTTTATCTTGCTCAGAGCTCAATATACTAAGAGCTCCATCTCTTCTGAGCTTTATCT
>CM052652.1:95232716-95298364 GCA_028533165.1 Leontopithecus rosalia | reverse complement strand
TATCTCGCTCAGACCTCCTTCTGCTCTAAGCTTTTTCTTGCTCAGAGCTCAATAGGCTAAGAGCTCCATCTGCTCTCAGCTCCATCTGCTCTGAGGTTTACTTGCTCTGAGCTGTCTTGCTCAGAGCTCCATCTGCGCTGAGCTCCGTCATGTTCAGAGCTCCATCTGTTTTGAGCTCCATCTGCTCTGAGCTCTATCTTGCTCAGACCTCCATCTGCTCAGAGGTGCAACTGCTCTCAGCTTTATCTTGCTCAGAGCTCAATCTTGCTCTGAGGTCCATCTACTCTGACCTTTAGCTTGCTCAGAGCTCCATCCACTCAGAGATTTACCTTGCTCAGAACTTCACATGCTCAGAGTTCCATCTGCTCTGAGCTTTATCTTGCTCAGAGCTGAATGTGCTAGGAGCTCCATTTGTTCTGAGCTTTATCTTGCTCAGAGCTCCATCTGCTCTGAGCTCCATTTCCTCAGAGCTTCATCTTACTTAGAGTTTTATCTTCTCTGAGCTTCATCTTGCTCAGAGTTCCATCTGCTCTGAGCTTTATCTTGCTCAGAGCTCCATTTGTTCTGAGCTTCATCTTGCTCAGAGTTCCATCTGCTCTGAACTCCATCTTGCTCAGAGTTCCATCTCCTCTGAGCTCCGTCTTTCTGAGAGCCCCATATGCTCTGAGCTCCATCTTGCTCAGAGGTTCATCTACTCTGAGCTCCATCTTTCTCAGAGCTCCATCTGCTCAGAGCTCCATCTGCTCTTGTCTTCATCTTTCTCAGAGCTTAATCTGCTAAGAGCTCCATGTGCTCTGAGCTCCATCTGTTCTAAGCTTCATATGATCTGAACTCTATTTCCTCTGAGCTCTTTCTCAGAGCTTTATCTGCCTTGAGCTCCATTTGCTCGGATTTGTATCTTACTCAGCGCTGTATCTTGCTCAGAGCTCCATCTGCTCTAAGCTCCATCTTTCTCAGAGCTTCATCTGCTCAGAGCTTTATCTTGCTCAGAGCTCAATCTGCTAAGAGCTCCATCTGCTCCGAGCTCCATCTGCTCTGAGCTTCATCTGCTCTGAGCTCTATTTCCTCTGAGCTCTATCTTGCTCATGGCTCCAACTGCCTTGAGCTCCATTTGCTTTTATTTGTATCTTGCTCAGGGCTGTATCTTGCTCAGAACTCCATATCATCTGAGCTCCACCTTGCTAAGAGCTTCATCTGCTCAGAGCTCCATCTTCATGGAGCTTTATTTTGCTCAGAGATCAATCTTCTAAGAGCTCCATCTGCTCTGAGCTCTATTTGTTCTGAGCTCTATCATGCTCAGTGCTCCATATGCTCTGAGCTCCATTTGCTTTGAACTCTATCTTGCTCAGAGCTCCATCTGCCCTGATCTCTATTTGCTCTGATCTTCTTTGAGCTCCATCTTGTTCAGAGCTCCACCCTGCTCTGAGATCCACCTTGTTGCCAGCTCCGTATTACTCAGAGCTCCATCTGCTCTGAACTCCATCTTGCTCAGAGCTCCATATACTCTGAGCTCCATCTTGCTTAGAGCTCCATCTGCTCTGAGCTCCATCTTGCTTAGAGCTCCAACTGATCTGAACGCCATATTGCTCATGGCTCTATCTGCTCATAGCTCCATCTGCTCTGAGATTTGTGTTTCTCAGAGCTCCATATGCTCAGAGCTTCATGTGCTCTGAACTGCATTTTGCTCAGAGCTCCATCTCCTCTGAGCTCCATCTTCTCTCAACTCCAACTTGCTCACACCTACATCTGCCCTGATTTCCATTTGCTCTGATCTTCTCTGAGTAACATCTTGCTCAGAGCTCCATCTGCTCTGAGCTTTATTTCCTCTCATCTCTATATTGCTTAGAGCTCCATCTTTCCCAGGGTTCCATCTGATCTGAGCTCTATTTCCTCCGACCTCTCTATTTCTCAGAGCTCCATCTTGCTCAGAGTTCCATCTGCTCTGAGCTCCATCTTACTCAGAGCTCTATATGTTCTGAGCCCCATCTTGCTCAGAGCTCCATCTACTCTGAGCTCCATCTTGCTCAGAGCTCCATCTGCTCTGAGCTCTGTCTGGCTCAGAGTTCCATCTTCCCTGAGCTCCGTCTTGCTTAGAGCTCCATGTGCTCTGAGCTCTGTCTGCTCTGAGCTTCATCTTGCCCAGAGCTCCATCTGCTCTGAGCTCCATCTTGCTTAGCGCTCCATCTGCCTTGATGTTCATTTGCTCTGAGCTTCATCTTGCTCGTATCTCCATTCTGCTCAGAGCGCCATCTGCTCTGAGCTCCACCTTGCTCAGAGCTCCATCTGCTCTGAGCTCTATCTTACTCAGAGCTCCATCCACTTTGAGCTCCATCTGCTCCAAGCTGTATCTTGCTCAGAGCTCCATCTGTTCAGAGCTCCATCTGCTCTGAGCTTTATCTTGCTCAAAGCTCCATCTGCTATGATCTCCATTTGTTCTGATCTTCTATGCATTCCATCTTGCTCAGACTGCCATCTGCTCTAGCTCCACCTTGCTCAGAGCTTTATCTGCTCAGAGCTGCATCTTTGCTGAGCTTTATCTTACTCAAAGCTCAATGTGCTAAGAGCTCCATTTGCTCTGAGCTCCATCTGCTGTTAGGTCTATTTGCTCTGAGCTTTATGTTGCTCAGAGCTCCATGTGTTCTGAGCTGCATTTGCTCTGAACTCTATCTTTCTCAGAGCTCCATTTGCTCTGAGTTCCGTTTTCTCTGAGGTGTATGTTGCTTATAGCTCTATCTTGCACAGAACTCGATCTGGTCTGAGCTCCATCTTGCTCAGACCTCCATCTGCTCTGAGCGTTATCTTGCTCAGAGTTCCATCTGCTCTGAGATTTACCTTTCTCAGAGCTCCATCTTCTCATAACTTCATCTGCTCTGAGGTTTATCTTGCCCAGAGCTCAATCTGCTAAGAGTTCCCCCTGCTCTGAGCTTTATCTTGCTCAGAGCTAAATTTGCTAAGAGCGCCATCTGCTCTGAGCTCCATCTGCTGTGAGCCCTATTTGCTCTGAGCTGTGTCTTACTCAGAGCTCCATGTGCTCTGAGCTCCATTTGCTCTGAAGTCTATCTTGCTTAGAGCTCCATCTGCCCTGAGCTCCATTTGCTCTGATCTATATCTTGCTCAGAGCTTTATCTGACTCAGAGTTCCATTTGCTCTGAGCTCCGTCTTGCTCAGAGCTCCAACTGCACTGAGCTCCATCTTGCTCAGAGCTCCATCTGCTCTGAGCTTTATCTTTCTCAGAGCTCCAAATGCTCAGAGCTCCATCTGCCCTGAGCTTTATCTTGCTCAGAGCTCAATCTGCAAAGAGCTCCATTTGCTCTGAGCTCCATCTGCTCTGAGCTCTATTTTGTTCAGAGCTCCATGTGCTCTGAGCTCCATTTGCTTTGAGCTCTATCTTGCTGAGAGCTCCATCTGCTCTGAGTTCCATTTCCTGTGAGCTGTATCTTGCTCATATCTCCATCTTGTTCAGAGCTCCATCTGCTCTGAGCTACATCTTGCTCAGACCTCCATCTGCTCTGAGTGTTATCTTGCTCAAAACTCCATCTTCTCTGAGATTTACCTTTCTCAGAGCTCCATCTGCTCAGAGATTCATCTGCTCTGAGCTCTATCTTGCTCAGAGCTCAATCTGCTAAGAGCTCCATCTGCTCTGAGCTTTATCTTGCTGAGAGTTCCATCTTCTTAGGGCTCCATCTGCTCTAAGGTTTATCTTTCTCAGAGCTCTATCTTCTAAGAGATCCATCTGCTCTGAGCTTTACCTTGCTCATATCTCCATCTTCTCCAAGCTCCATCTGCTCTGAACTTTATTTTGCTCAGTTCTCAATCTGCTTAGAGCTCCATCTGCTCTGAGCTTTATCTTGTTCAGAGCTTTATCTGCTCAGAGCTCCATCTGCTCTGAGCTTTATCTTGCTCACTGCTCAATCTCCTGAGAACTCCATCTGCTCTGATCTTTATCTTGCTCAGACCTCCATCTGCTCAGAACTCCACCTGCTCTGAGCTTTATCTTGCTCAGAGCTACATCTGCTCTAAGCTCCATCTCCTCTGAGCTCTATCTTCATCAGACCTCCATCTGCTCTGAGCTGCATTTGCTTTGAGCTCTATCTTGCTCAGAGCTCCATCATTCTTAGAGTTCCATCTGCTCTGAACTTTATCTTTCTCTGAGTTTCATCTGTTCTGAGCTCCATCTTGCTCAGTGCTCCAATCCCTCTGAGCTCCATCTTGCTCTGAGCATCCTCTGCTCAGAATGAATGTATATGGATTCATTAGAATTTGGTTCAGCTGCGTAAGTAAAACAAAAGTAACAGTGGCTTTATTTTTTCTTTCATAAAAGATTTCTGAAGGGAGACTGTCCTGGGGTGGGATGGCAGCTCCAAGGTCATCGTGTCTCAGGCTTTTAACTTTTCCTTTGCCATCCTCAATGCTTGATTTCCATGTTATGGTTTAAAGTGGCTGTTGGAACTCCAGTTATTACAACTGCATTCTGGGAAGAAGGGAGGGAGGAAGAAGGGAAGGAAGGAGAAATAAAGAGAGGAAGGAAGAAAGAAAAAAAGAATCATTTTCTTTCTTTTTTAAAAAAAGACTTTTTAAAATGACAGCTTATAGTAATTTATCTCTATAATTGTCCACAACTTACCTGGCCATACAGGAGACTGGAAAATCTCCTATTACCTTGTAGTTAGCAATGTGCCTCAAATTACTTTAAGTCACTAAGATAGTGGGCTGGAATAGGCAGCTAGCAATTTTTCTTATACTAATATTCCATTATTATTTTTTAAGTGTCAGGGTGTGGTTGATCCCAAAAGCTTACAAGCAAAATTAATAATTGACATTGGACCTTTTTTTGAAGTATCACTGCAATCTTGAATTCAGCAGAAAACAAGTAAGTGTGTGAAATAAAGATTCCATCCCCCAACCTTCCTAGTATTCCCATGAACAATATTTGTTGATTCCAAGCTACACATTTAAAACATACAAAAATCTGTTCTGAGGCCAAAGAACAGCATGTGTAGTTTGGTTTGCTGCCCGCAAGGGAGGAGAGAGCTTGTGCATGGTCGCACACAGTGAACAGCAGGCCCACACACAAGCTGAGCTCGCTGGAATTGGGTGTATTCGTGTATTTTTCCTCATTCTTCCCAACATACACAACATAAGTTATATAAAGAAAAAAACACTAAATTTAAAATATTTCACTACAAAATATTACAGTGAAGCTACTACTTTATACTCTTCAAGCATTGCAATTCCTCAAACAGCCAGTAATGATAGAAAGGTAAAGCTGGAAGGACCTTAGAGACTGTCCACGCTGGGTGTCTCCTTCTCCAGAGAAAGAAACTGCTATGGGGAGAGGTAAAATAGTCTGCTCACACTCAAGAGAGATACCATCTCTTGACTCCCAGGCTCACTCCATTCTAGCCCCTTTGTGGCAGTGGTTGTGTCTGAGGGACCCCTTGACATTGGAAAACTCCACAGAACAGCCACCTAAGACTTCAGTGACTTCCAGTTAAGTCTAAAACAAAAACGTGGAATAAGCATTTTTTCCCAGCACCCTTGTGATTAAGGAGAGACACAAGGGGTTCTTCAGAGCTGTAGGGCAGCTTTGATGCCCCAGGATCTATTCCAAGTGGCCCAATAAGGATGCTGGACAGAGTCACCAGGGCAGGTGTGGCCTGGGCTCCGGAGCAGCTCATGGGTAGTGAAAGCACTAGCAAGATGTTACAGGGAGCATCAGAGGGATCTGGGGGAGGCGTTTCTTCTTTCTCCACATCACCAGCCCCTTGGTTCTTCATAAGTTACTTCTACATTTTTCTGGGGGTGGAGATGTATAAGAATACAGACACTTGGATTTTCCTCCCAGAAATTCTAAACTAGAAGGTCTGGAGAGGGCCCAGAAAATTGTATTTTTACTACGTGTCCCTGGAGATGCTGAGGTAGCCATTTTGCTACTATCTGAAGACAAGTGATCAGAAAGCTCTGCATCAGATGACTCCAGAAAGCCCTACCACCATCTCAGTGCTGCTCTTGTCTGGGAAGACTACTTGGTGAAGAGCTTGTAATCCATCCTCCCTTACTGTAATTAAGAGGCCCTGTGATTAGAAGTTCTTCCTCAGCCTCAGGCTCCCCTACATCCCACTTTCAGTGTCTTTTATTCCCTGGTAATGGGAAGCCAGTCTCCCTGTGCTAACCCTTCACAAACTGGAAGCCTATTACTAGGTCACCTGTCAGCCTTTCTGTCCCAATTAAGTAATCTCCATTCCTCTCACCACTTATCCATGCTCCTATTTTCCAACCCAACAATCACTTCCCTGCTTTTCTCTAAATGCTCTCCAAGTTCTCTCCAGTCCCCATGAATTGTGTTTGCTCCTAATTCTTCCCTTGAACAGTTTGTGTCTTGTGAGATTAAAAAGAAATTTCTGCTCCAAAAGGATTCAAAGGCTATTTTGACAAGATTAATTTAAGAAACCTCCCTGCAGCATCACAGCAATCTGGGAAAGAGGGCAGGTTGCATTAAAAAGTCTGAGGAAGGTAGTACAATAAATACTCCATTTTCTCCATGGCAACACACCCCAAAAGTTTTCTGGATGCTCACATAGGCAGGAAAGTCTGAAGATCCACCTGCTGGCTCACTGGAACGCCAGGAAGGATGGCTTGGCTTTCCCTTTATTCATGTGGTAGAGGTCAGGGCAGGCTGGGACTACCTGACAGACCATGGAAGTGGGAGAGAACATAATCAAATGTGGGAACCAGAGAGCAAAGGGAAGTAGTGTACGAGATGGGTGGGTCATCGCTGACCCCTGCTGACAATGGCATCCATTTAAGCCATAAGCAGAAATAAGCAGAAATTCACTTTTGAGAAGATTTTTAAGGATGTCAAAAAGCCTTCTGAAGGGAATGATATGAAAAATCAGCCAGGCAAGGTGGAAGGAGAAAGAAAGGAAGCGAGACCAAGAGTAGAACACAAAGCAAGACAAAGTTCAGTGGCTGATGTGGACCTATTTCCTCCAAAGAAAAGAAGGAAAGGGAGAAGATGGCAGAGGGAAGAGAAGGCAGTGGAAACGATGGAAATTGAGTGAGAATCTGCCTTTCCAGCCTTGATGGTCCAGAAAATACAGCACATATACATCATTAAATACTATGCAGCCATAAAAATGCATTCTTATCTTTTGCAGGGACATGGATGAAGGTGGAAACCATTATTCTCAGAAAACTAACACAGGAACAGAAAACCAAACACTGCATGTTCTTATTTGTAAGTGGGAGTTGCACAATGAGAACAGATGGTCACAGGGAGGAAAACATCTCACAATGAGGCCTGTCAGGGGTAGGGGGAAAGGAGAGGGAGAGCATTAGAATAAATACCTAAAGCATGAGGGGCTTAAAACCTAGGTGACAGGTTGACACCTGCAGCAAACCACCATGGCACATGTATACCTGTGTAAAAAACCTGCATGTTCTGCACATGTACCCAAGAACTTAAAGTAAAATTTAAAAAAATTTTAAAAAAGATCAGACTGGGAAACATGGCAAAACGCGGTCACTATGATACATACAAAATAATAATAATAATAATAGTAATTAACTGGTAGTGGTAGCCCACATCTGTACTTCTACCTATGTGGGAGGCTAAATTGGGAGGATCATGTGAACCCAGGTAGGTCAAGGCTGCAGTGAGCCATGATCATGCCACTGCACCCCAGCCTGGAGAAAAGAGTAAGACACTGTCTCGAGAAAAAAATGATGGAAGAGGAAGGTAGGAGAGTCAGGAGAGAGATTTGAAGATGCTACGCTGTTGCCTTTGAAGATGGAAGAGGGGCTATGAGCTACGGAATGCAGGCAGCTTCTATAGAAGTTGGACAAAGCAAGGAAACAGATTCTCTCCCAGCATCTCCAAAGGAATGTAGCCCTGACAATATCCTGATTTTATCCTAGTAAGATGCATTTCAAACTCAGACCTCCAGAACTTAAAGATAAAAAACTTTTATTATATTAAGTGGCTAAGTGAGTGATACTCAGCTACAGAAACCATGGAAAACTAACATAAAAACTAAGAGGAACAGTCGTTTCCCATTACCCACAGTGTAGCTTTCTGCAGTTTCAGTTCCCTGAGTACATTCCAAAAATATCAGATGGAAAATTTCAGAAATAAAACATTCAGCTTTCATTTACCTGCCATTCCAAGGAAGGTGATGAAATCTTACACCATCCCAACTGCCCCATCTGGGGCCATGAATCTTTCCTTGTGTAGCCTATCCTCACTGTCTACACTACCAATTCTGTCAGGCACTCAGTAGCTGGCTCAGCTATCAGACTATTGCAGTACATGCATGGGGCAGCAGCAGTGGCAACCCTGGACACTGGCCCCAGTAGCATGGAACCCAGGACCAGATGCTGTCCCAGTCAGCCCACTAGTGCAGGAGGGCAGGAAGTGCTGTCACAACTCTGTGTCTGCTCAGTGCCCAGTGCCTGTAAATCTGTGCTCTGGGTCAGGGCCAAGGAAAAGTGGACCCTAGGGTGGAATGGCAGTACACTCCATGATCTTCATGTCCTTGGGGAGCAGCCTCACCAGAATCTGCTGTGGGCTTATCCACAGCTGCCACCTGGAAATGGCGCAAGTCAGTATCAGTGGCAACCCTTGGCTCTGTCCTCCCCCACCAGCAGCAGAAAACCCAGGGCCAGATATTACCATGGCGCCTAATTTAGTTGGTTGGTGGCACTGCTGCAAGGGGGCAGAAACTGGCCCTCAGCCTCATCCCGGGGGCTGCAGTGGGCCCAGAGCCCACTGCCCTATGCTCTGCACTTGGGCAAAAGAAGCATGAATCTTAAGGTTGGGGGAGGTGCCTTGGGCAACTCCCAGGCTGTCTGAGACCAGCCCTGCAGCCTCTTGTGCATTATGCTGCACCTGCCACTTAATAGATGGCATGCAGAAGCAGCGGTGGCAACCCGTGCTCCTGCCTGCCTCCACCAGCAACGTGGACCCAAGGGCCAGACCCTGCTGTGGTACCTAAATCAGGCCTCACAGCAGGAGAAGGACTGGAAATGGCACCCAGCCCTATCCCAGTGGCTGCATGGTACCCAGTGCCCACAACCAGCACCCTGGGCCAGGGCCAAAAAGGAAGAGGAGGGTGGGAACCAGTGGTCAACCCCACCACTGAGGCTGCAAGTGCCCAGCACCGACCCTGCACTCTGGGCAGGGGCAAGGAAGATGGACCCTAGGTGGTGCACTGGGGATTCTCGGGCCATCTGGGGCCAGCCTCTGCCTTGGGCTCAGCTGCAGCTGCCACTTGCACATGGCCATGCAGCAGTCACAGTGACAACCACTGATGCTGCCCGTCCACTCCACCACAGTGAGGATCCCAGGGCCAGAAGCCTCCACAGCTCCTCATGCAGGCAGTTGGCCCTGCTGCTGCAGGAAAGCAGAAACCGGCCAGTTAACCTTGAGGATCCAACAGCTGCAGAGCACCCAGTGACTGCCACCTGTTGCTCTGTGCATTGGCCAAGAAAGAGGGGCCTTAGGCTGGGAGGGCGGTCCACTGGACGGCCCTTGGGTCTTGTGGGACTAGCCCTGCCAGCCAACACCATGGGCTCAGCCGCCCCTTTCAGATGGTGCACGTCAGCAGCAATGGCAATCCTGGACATGCACGTGGTGGCCAGCAGCACAGAACCAGGGGCCAGATGCCACTATGGCCCTAATGGAGCAGTAAAACCCCAGCTGCAGGAGGGCGGGAAGTGGCGCTCAGCCCCATTCCAGTGGCCACACAGTATAGAGACCCGCAGCCAAGCACTCAGGAAGCCACCAAAGAGGAGTGAATCCTAGGGTGAGAAGGGAGTATTCTATGACCCTCAGGCCTCACTCAAGTCTGGGACCTGCACTGCCACCATCTGCCACAGGCTCAACTGCAGCTGCCACCTGCACATGGCATGGCAGAAGTGGTGGCAACCCCATCTCTGCCTGCTGTAACCAGTAGCAGGGGTCCGAGGGCCTGAGGCTGACTCAAAGGCTGCCACCTGGCCACCTCTGCACCCCGTCCCTGCCCTGTTGGCATCCAGCCACACTCCTACCTCTCTGGTGCTCTGCAGTCTCTGTCACTGCCACACACTGCAGCAAGGCAAGCCATGGTGTCACAGGCTTCAGCCTCCAGCATGCAGCAGATGGGTCTTCCTTCTCCTGGCATGGAGCAGCTGGGCGGGCAAAGCTAGAAAAGCCTAGAACAGGACACAGAGAGTGATAGCATTAGACCCCCACCTTGTCATGCTGGCCACTTGGTGCCATGGGCCAGTTTCAGTGAAGGTACTCACACCCACCCTTCAGAGTCCATGGCATCTCTTTTTGGCTCAAACTGGCTAGGGAGTGGAGACTGGAGACACCATGGTGCCTGAGCTTCCCGCACAGGAATCACTAGGACCACCCAGGCTAGGCTCGGGAAGCAGTTGTGGCAGAAACTCAGCCCCAGACAGCCCTCCCCACCAACATGCTGGTTCCCATTCCTGAGACCTCCACCCACAGGGCCCTGTCACCCCATGGTGTCTGCTACTGCATGCCTGGGCATCCTTGGCAGTATCTGCAACACAGAATGTGAGGGCTCGAGCCTGGGAACCATGATGGGTCTGGGTGCCCTGCTGTAATCCAAATGTTCACATAAACATGTGCCTACCATGAAGCAGGAGATGGCCCTTTAGAGTTTAGAGTCCGGGGAGAGGAGGAACACTCCTCTCTGAAAGACCACCACTGTCACTGAAACCTCCATTGCCTGCCACCAGCGGTACAGCTTCTGACAGAGCTCCTAACCTGCTGCCACCAGCAGTGTAGCCCCAGGATAGTGCCAACACCCCATCCCCCACCACCAGCAGAGTAGCACATGATGGCAGCCCCTAACCTGCCCCTTTCTTAGACACTGAAGCACTCGATGGCACCCACAATCCAACCCCCTGCCATGGGCAGCACAGCCCAGGATAGCACCCCAACTGGCTCACTGTGGTGGGCAGTGTAGCCACAGATAGCATCCCCAACCAGACCCCCACCACAGGCAGTGATGCCCCCATGTGGCACCCAAACCACCCCCCACTGCAGGCACTGCAAGCCTGAACTAACCCACTCCCCATCGGGAGCAGTATGGCCCTGGATAGTGTCGCCAGCCAACTCCCTGCCTTGGGCAGTGTAGCCATGGAGAGCACTCCAAACTCCCTCTCCACCTTGGGAAGTACCACCATGGATTACTCAGGTAGCCCCTGTTAGTACACCCAACCTGTCCCTGTCATAATCAAGGCAGCCCGGAATAGCATGCTCACCCACTCTTTGCCAGCCAGTTCAGATCCCTGAGAGCACACAACACACCTGCCACCACCCCCTGACTCAGGTTGTGTATCCGGCCCCAAGAGTGCCCCCACAACCCTCTACCCCCCTCCACAGGCAGTACAACCCTGTGTAGAGCAAGCTCCCCAACTTCTGTCTCAGTGTAGTCCCCATAGCGCCTTTAAACCACCCCCACCACCAGCAGTGTAGCACCCTATAGTAACCCTAACTCATCCTCCACCACTAGCACTGCAGCCCCAGATAGTGCCCCCAACCCATTCCCTATGTGGGCAATGCAGCCTTGGATAGTGCCGCCAACCAGTTCCCAGACACAGGCAATGATGCCCTCTATCTGATGAACACTGCAGCCGATAAATCAAGTTCTGAGGGGGAGTTCCACAGCAAGCCTACCCCACCCACAACACGGCAGCTCCCACTCATCCCCCAAGCAGCAATGTGAAAGGTAAACTCTGCTGCCCTCAGCCACACTGGAGGTCATGGGCACAGCACCCTCCATGCCTGTCTGCAGGACTCAGGAAACCTGACTACCTGGCAAAGTTGTCTTCAGAGCCAGGAGTGAGAGGTGTGACCACAGAAGCCGAGTCTGAGAACATGTCCACGAGCAGCCCGCCACTGCTGGAGGGGGGGTCCCACAGGGGCCAGGAAGGCAGACCCTAGACCCAGCAGGTCTGCTGATGGAGAAGGCATAGACTGGAAAAGAAAAAAGGAGAGTATTAGCACAGAGCCTCCCTGGCTTGGCTGACCCCAGACAGCTCATGCATGCACGTCCTCCCCCACAGCAGCCTCTTGACATCCCCGAAATCCTGGAGGCCGGGGCAGGTGGCACATGAGCCAGTGAGTGGCCAGAGCATGAGGGCAAACAGCCACCTCCTGAGTAGATCCCAAAGCCCAGCCTGAAGGCGACTGCACTTCAAAGACAAACCATCATTACACTAAGATGACATACATTTTTTCACAATGGCTGAAGGAAAAATAATTTTCAAAAAATGTTTGCCATGAAAGGCATAAAAAAGAAACACATGGCTTAAGAAATAAGATCATGCATGTCACTGCCAACTGTCCAATAAGAAAATTCCAGAAGATAAAAAAGTAAATAACGCCAGGCGCGGTGACTCACACCTGTAATCCCAGCACTTTGGGAGGCTGAGGTGGGTGGATCACTAGGTCAAGAGATCGAGACCATCCTGGTCAACATGGTGAAACCCCGTCTCTACTAAAAATACAAAAAATTAGCTGGGCATGGTGGTGCGTGCCTGTAATCCCAGCGACTCAGGAGGCTGAGGCAGGAGAATTGCCTCATCCAAGGAGGTCGAGGTTGCGGTGAGCTGAGATTTTGCCATTGCACTCCAGCCTGGGTAACAAGAGTGAAACTCCATCTCAAAAAAAAAAAAAAAAAGAGAAAAGAAAGAAAGAAAAAGTAAATAACTTATTTGGGTGCAAGATCATTTCAATTATTAAGTTGTGACTAAACATTATGAGTTTAATCATTTAAAAGTCTACAGAACAGATACTTTTAAAAAATAACTGCTTTCTGGCAAGTGCAGTGGCTCATAGCTGTAAACCCAGCACTTCGGGAGGTGGAGGCAGGAGGACTGCTTAAGTCCGGGAGTTTGAAACGAGCCTGGGCAATATAGTAAGAGGCTGTCTCTGTTTTTTCTTTTTTTGACAGTCTCGCTCTGTCACCCAGGCTGGTGAGCAGTGGTACAATCTTGGCTCGCTGTAACCTCCACCTCCAAGGTTGAAGTGATTTTCCTGCATCAGCCTACTGAGTAGCTGAGATTACAGGCATATGCCACCATGCCCAATTAATTTTTTGTATTTTTAGGAGAGATAAGGTTTCACAATGTTGCCCAGACTGGTCTCAAACTTCTGGGCTCAAGTGATTCTCCTGTCTCAGCCCAAAGTGCTGGAAATACAGGAGTGAGCCGCTGCACCCAGCTTTATTTAAAAAAAATTAAATACTAGTAATAATGGCTCTTTTTTGTTGTTTTTGTTTCTTTGAGATGGAGTCTTGTTCTGTCTCTCAGGCTGGAGTGCAGTGGTCTCAGCTTACTGCAACCTCCACCTCCCAGGTTCAAGTGATTCCCCTGCATCAGCTTAAAAGAAGGTGGAATTACAGATTAATTTTTGTATTTTTAGTGAAGACAGAGTTTCACCATGTTGGCCAGGCTGATCTCAAACTGCTGACCTCAAGTGATCTGCCCACCTCAGTCTCCCAAAGTGCTGGGATTACAGGCATGAGCTGCCACATCCAGCCATCTATGGCTTTTAACCACTTTTTAAAGTAGGAAGGCCCTATGCCCTAGCAAATGAATTTGTACCCGAAACACTTGTTACCACAGAATGTGTTCCAAAGCCAGATGCAGGCCTCAGGAAGACAGGGTCCTGAAACCCACTGCGGGTTCCACATCTTCTTCTCATCCTCAGGCCTGGGAGACCCTCCTCAGGGAGCAGGCCTGACTCCTGGGCCATGCTGGTTCATCTCTTCCCTCCAATAGCAGGACAACTTGAGAAGTGAAGGTTCTGCCTACAAGGCTCCTGGGCTCCTGCACATGAGGCCAAGCAGCCTCTGATCCCCCCACCCAGGTGCTCCCCAGCACACCCAGGGACCCCAAGGAGCTGTGTGCAGAGAGAAAGGATGCTCAGAAGTAAATGTTCTGGCCTCATTGAAGATCTTAACAAAAGACATTTCACCAATGTGACACCAAAACAAAGCCACTGCCTCTCATGGGAAAGGCATGTGTGTCAATGCCACCCTGAAACAGCCACTTTGTGACCCATGCAGAAGACTCCAAGCAGGAGAATGTGCCAGGAGTGACCCCACATCTTTCCTTCCCTCCTTCCTCAACCCCAGCCCACTAGGGTCTCCCTGTGAGCAGTGGGGACAGATGGAAAGCACAGCATAGCACCAAAGCCCACATGTCAAAGCTCTCGGTCACAACAGAGGCCATTGCCTCCATCACAGACACTCCCTAAGGATCCCACCTGCCAGGCATCACTGACCAGCAGGAGGGAAGCCACACTCAGAAAATCCACAGAATGAGCCCTGACGGGGGCCCTCCAAGGAGGCACCTTGCAGAAATGCTGGCCCTCACTGAACCTTCATCCTCCTTTGCAGAGGGCAGCATGCCACCCAGTCTAGAAGCTTCCATCTGATCCCTAAGCCACACAGTCAAGGACAGGCACCTCCAAAATCCACCCAGAGCCTAGCTGGGCAAACCTGGGTGTGATCTTAGGCCTAGGGTATGGGCACACCTCACTTAGGGTCTATGTGAAAAAGACACATTAACAAGAACCACAGAGAGAGAGAGACTGATGACAACCCTAAGCCCCCTTCTGCTCCCTCAGTGAGCTCCTCTTCAAGTCAAAGCAGCTGAAGAGGAGCAAGAGCCCCTGGTGCCTTTCCAGCCTCCAACAGGCCGTTGCAGGATTCCTCGGAAGGCTTCCAGTGCCCTTGTGGAAAGCTGCCTCCCTGGGTTATGTCTTCCTGCCCTTGCCTCCTCATCCAACTGGGGCCACGTCCTCCTCTCTGCAAGTTGGAGACACTGCTGGCCCAGAGCCCATGGGACTTGCCCAGCACCCATGGGAAGGGCCCTGTTCCTGCAGCTCACAGACAAATCTCCACAAGCACTCTGTCTTCAGAAACCCAGGTCAAGACACCTGAAGGAGGAGGAGAGACGTTACAGAGGAGTGAAAGAGTGGCTACTGACATCCCACGGGACAGGGCCGAAAGCAGGTCACCAGCTCTACAGAGCACGTGAGAAACACGAGCATGAAGGTGCTCAGGCATGAAGGGAAGATGCCTACCTGGGCAGAAACAGTCACGTTTATCATGCACTCCAGGATCAGCTCACAGGCAAGTCAAGCCTTCTGAGGGCAGGCACAGCAGGGTGCCGTGACCAATGCAGAGAGGACACAGGGACAGGGGCTGCACACAGGGCATGAGGCAATGGGAGGAGGGCAAACCATTAACCCACATTAGGCTCAGCCAAGAGGGGGAGGAGGAAGAGGCAGAAAGGAGGAAGGAGGAGACCCGCTGTGGGAGGGAAGAGAAAGGGTCAGGAGGGGGAAGGAGAACCATCAGGCTCAGCCAAGAGGGGAGAGGGAAGGGGAAAGAGGGGAAATGGGGAGGAGGAGGAAAAGGAGAGGAAAGGGAGGGGGAAGGAGAGGGGGAGAAGGAGGAGGAGCAGGAGCTGGCTGTTGGGCGAGATGTCAGGCCTGGATATGGGCCCCATGGCAGTCCCTGCACTATCAGCAAGAGGGGCAGGACCCACGGTCAGCAAGGACACGTGGTCAGCAAGGGCACACAAGCAGGTCCCTAACTCAGAGATGAGCTCCCTCCCAATAAGCAAAGTGCCAGGGCAGGTACTGCCATGGGAGTTGGCCCCGAAAGCCCTGCCAATACTGAGTGGCAGCACTGGACTGGTGTCCTGGAGAGAAGAACCTGTCTCTAGAACTCCTCTAATTGGACAGAGACAGCCTGAGTGACCCCGACAGGAGCCCTCCCTGACAGTACAGAGGGGAACAGCCAGCAAGCAGAGGCAAGCAAAAACACAACTCTCAAAATGACACTTCTCACCCGAAAAATACCACAGGACACATTCTCAGTTACAGAATTACTCCATTGCATCACACATACAAGGAAAACCAGACCTAACCCAACTCACTACAGAAAACCTCCAAGAACAGGACAAGACAGGTCTGACCTAAATCAACAAAGCACGTGTCAACAGCCACCTGGATTAGGCAGTTCTGCAGGAGAGGGGCTGCCAATCCCATAATACAAGTCACCACAGAGGATGTGGGAGCTGAGCTGGACTCAAGACACTAATCTGGAGGACTCGACTAGCAGAGATAGTGGCCCCCAGGTCAGGCCATCATGGGTGTCCAGAGCCACAGCCGATGCCTGGGTTCTCAGTATATGCTGCTCCCTGACAGGCTAATGCCCTGCTGGTGCCAAGTCTTGGGGGAGAGGCCCTGACAGGTCTAGGTGCACAGCAGACAAGCTCGGGGCCCCTGTTCACATCAACACTCCTCTCCCACTTGGTGTTCTCCAGGTCTGTCACGGTGCTGGGGCCCTTCTACTTCTTGAGCTTGGCCAAAATGAAGGACTCCCACTCCGGGAATGGAGGCATCTCCTCCAGCACAGTTGCCTTGGGAAGACAGGGTGAGCTTGAGCAGAGCCCCGCCTGCCAGTTCCCGACCCCCAGTCACGTGAGCACAGGGTGGGGACTACTACTAGGATGTCGGTGCTGGCCACAGTGCTGAGCTGCAGGTACTCCATGGTGTGCTGCTGCTGCTCCACGTCCGTGTTCCACCAGCTGGCTGTCACTGCACAGCACATCCTGGATGGTGGGCTTCACCTCTGGAAAGAGGTTCACAAACTTGATGTAGGTGGACAGGAGCAACTCGTGGGTGGGGACACCGCACAGGTGGAACTTGGAGTGCAGCAGGTTGAACTGGATCAGCGGGCTGGGGGCAGGGAGAGCAAAGCAGGGAACCCATCATTCCTGCAGGCCTCCAGCATGATCCCTCAGGGAGGGACAGCTGACAGACCCCCTCGCTGCATTACAGGCCACTGGTGATGCCCCTTTTCCAGCTCCAGAGCCCACTACAAGGCACCCATTCACAAGGTCAGCTGTGGACCTAGTCTCTCTATTTTCCACTAGAATCCCTGCTTTTTCTGTCCCCTGAAGGGAAACAAAATGGCAGCTCCTGGAGCAGGAGCAGCTCTGCGGGGCTTCATGACAAAGCTGGCTCATGCCTCGGGGCTGTTCTGGTGACAAGCAAGGACATCGGCCACCCTGGCCCACTGGAGCGCACACAACTCTGACATCCACAGGGCCCCTCACCTGGATCTCGGGTCACTGGCTATCAGGTTTCCAAACTCCCCAGGGATGTAGCCACATACTTTGACCAGGTTCTCATGGCACATGGGAGTCTAAAGAGCCTGCGAAGCCACAAACACAATGAGGGGTATGGCAGCTAAGTGGCCAGAGTGAAGGCAGGCACTTCCTGGCAGGCTGCACACCGTGCCAGCTGCAGCCCTCAGCTTCCTGGAAACCACAGTCCAAGCGCAAACCCCCACCTCCCCCATCCCCCCACCCCCACCTTCCTGCAGCACCCTCAGGTCCTGTATCAGCAGCAAGGAGACGGAGGCTGCTACCCATTGACCTGCCCTGGAGGAAGCTGCAGCATCCTGAACAGGCTGTGGCCAGGTAGGTTCTGCTAGTGCCCTCATGGCACACCAGCTCTGGTGGCCTAATCCTTTCTATGGACAGGCATGCCCCACCCTGCAGGCACAGCATGCTCTCACACACACGGAGGCCAGCTTTTTCAGGTGGCTCCAGAGAGCCACAGTTTGAAAATCAGGGTGAGAAGAAACGGACTCAGCCAGGGGACACCAGCAGCAGAGGAGCCAGAGCCTCAGGGAAGAGCTAAGGGGCATGAGGGGTCAGCCACAGCCCCTGGTACCTTCACCCAGGTGGGCTGGGACCACTACTCACCTTCCACGACTGCCCCTACCCCCCCCTTCCTGGCAGTCCTGTGGGCCGTACCTCGAACATGGTCTTAGCCACGTAGCCCTGCTCGTTGTTCCAGTTGAAGACGATCTGAATGACTCGGTACCACACCTCTTCACTCACGTAATTGCCAGCAATTCAAATTAAGTTCAAGATGGTGTTTACATAACAGGTGTAGTCCACTGCGTACTTCTCAGCCAGAATGGTGACCTTCAGCACCTGCAGGGGATTGGCGGCTGACGGTGGACACCTGCAGGCCATGGCAATCCCAAAACCAACCTATCACCCAATGTCAAAGTGAGGGTTTCAGAAGCACCTATGCATCTACAAAAGTCTGGGATACACAAGGAGCTTGCACTAGATTCTCAAAAAAAGGCCATGAGCCCAGAAAGTATAACATTCCCTGACTTAAGCAAGTAAAGTCAGCCTGAATCCCAGGAAAAAGCGGAACCCAGTGCACAGGTGGCCACGACTGCAGCCAGGCCATCTCGTGCCTGGGCCCTCCTCTCCCGAAGCCCCAGGACCTGGCTGCAGCCAAGCCATCTCCCACCTGGGCCTTCCTCTCCCAAAGCCCCAGCATCTGGCTGCAGCCAGGCCATCTCCCTCCTGGGTCCTCCTCTCCTGAAGCCCCAGCACCTGGCTGCAGTGCCCTCTGACCATGCCACCCCGGGGTCCTGGCAGCCACTTCTCTGATGGTTTCCTCCTGCTCTGGCCAATCTTTCCTGTGAGTCTCACCTGGGGGTCCCCCTTCTTCCCCTGTCTGGCTCACTCTCATGGGAGACCCAACACTCCTTTATCCCCAGGCACCCGGAGATGCCTGCCCAGCCCACATCCACATGGCAGCCACACACATGGAGCTCTGCCAGGCTGTCCAACACCAAATTCATCTTCCCAAAGTCACCTCACCTTGCACCAAGCCCCCTCCAACTGCACCAGCTGCCAACACTAATGCTGGCAGGCGTCAAGACCACACACCTTCTGAGGACACCCCTCAAATGCCCTGCCACCCCTTCCCATGCCCTGCCGCCCCCTCCCATGCCCTGCCACCCCCTTTCATGCCCTGTTGCCCCTTCCCACACCCTACCACTCCTTCTCACACCCTGCTGCCCCCTCATGCCCTGCTGCTAGCCTCTCAGATGCTGATGACTGTGCCTCCCTAGAGTCCCTCCCTGGAGTCTGGACCCCAAAACTCCATGATACTTCCAGAGCATCATTCCAAAATGCATTGCCTCTGAGGACCTGCCTCATGCCTCACTGGCAGGGTCTCCACACACCCCTCTACCCATCTCACATGCCCTGCTCCCCACCCTGTGCTGAGCCACCCACTATGCCTCCACAAACTAGCTGCTCTTCCCTCCCAGTGGTCCCTGCAGCATCATCCTCTCCAGACCAGGCCCTTCCCACCTCCTGCAGAAGTCCACACAGTGCCTCAAGAGTGTAATGCCCCTGAAGCCCTGGAACATGGGACACTTCCTCCAGCCATCCCACCTACAGCACAGCAACCCTTGGCCCTGCTCTTAATCCAAGCCCCTCCATGGATGGGAAGGTGCAGAGTAGGAGGAGTGGGCCAGGTCCGGTGTGGACACCCAGCACCTAGCACAGCCACAGAGAACATGCTCTGCCATGCCTGGCTGAAGGAATGGGGTGTGGGGAGCACGACTTCAGTTGAGACACAGCACCTGTCTTACTCCCCACAGCAGGAGCCATGAGGTCACCGCTCATCACACCTGTACTATTCCTCACAACAGGAGCAGCTGAGGTCACTCATCACACGTGTCTTACTCCCCACAGCAGGAGCCAGCTCAGGATTACCTCTCGTCACAGAGAGGCGAGAGCAGACACCGGGCTGATGAATGCCCAGGACCTCAAAATCTGCACAATAGCACTCAGATGCACACTGCTTCTGTCTGCTCAGAACACTCAGAATGATCAGGAATGAGGCTCCTGTGACAGCCATCCCCAGAGCCAGCTTCACCCCACCACAGCTGTTGAGACCAGGCCACACTGCCCCAGCCAGGCCAGAGAGGGACCCATGGCCATAGTCAACAAGCACCTGCCTTGCCACTCCACAAACAGGACCTGCTCAGCCCTGCCCTACAGCAAACCCACCCCATGGGGCCTGCCCTTGGAGCCTCCTGCCAGGAGTCAGTCCACCCCTGTCCCATCCCCCTCACCCTCCCAGGCCCACTGTCCTGGAGGGTGGACAATCCAGTGGGAGAGTCGCCTCCTGACCCTTGCTCTCTGTAGGTTCAGCACCTCACTGAAGCTCAGTCTGTGGTCATTTCACCCTTGGCACCCCGGCCCCTCCGTTCACTCAAAGATCCCTGAAAACCTGAGTCTCTCACCTGGTCATGACCACACACACCTGCCCAGGGCAACTCTGTCACCTGCCACCAGCTCCAACCCTGACTCTTGGCAAAGCTCCCAAGGAGGACTCAAACTGCACTTTGCCCAAAAAGACAGATAACAAAGTGCTTCCTATACAATGGAGGCATGTCTCAGCCTCAACCAGAGGCTGTGGTCCTGGCTGGTGACAGCGGCCAGCCTCCCATGATGACACACGGGCCCCTGTTAAACCCCACCATCCATAGACACAGTGAACCTGAGAGGCCTGTGAGCATGGTGGAGGCCTCAAACCCTCTTCTCTGCTGACCATGTGGCCTCCACAAGGATTTCTGCCCTCAGGTTTTCAGTATGCTCAGCCTTCAGCCATCTGGCAGGTGTGTACACCTACTTTGTAATAAAAAAAACACGGGAAACTAAGCTATGGCCTAGATCGCATCCCTCCAAAGATCAAGAGACACACCACACAAAAGCCAAGCCATGAAGGATTAATTCAGGGGCTCGAATGCAACAGAGTTAAGAAGAATTCTGCCCAGAGAAATCTAAATTTGTGCAGCCCAGCATAGGCTCTGCAGCCTCACTCAGACCTGGGGCTGCAGTGCCACCACCAAAAGGACAGGTGGGCCAGATAAGCTACATGGGGCAGCATTTTCCTTACCTTCAAGACCAAATGACTCCACTGAAAATGCTAATTTTTTTAAGACAGATTCTCACTGTGTTGCCCAGCCTGGAGTGCAGTGACATGATCTCAGCTCACTGCAGCCTCAACCGCCTGGCCTCAGGTGATCCTCCCGCCTTTGGGACCACACCCAGCTTGAAAATGTGAACTAAAACACAGAGGCAGAGGAGCCTTGTATCCAGCATCTCACAGGTTCTCAGCCAAGCCATGCTGGACAGAATCACAGAGCACTAAGGAAATCCTGCAGTAAGATTCATGTCTGTGGCAGGAGAGGACTCAGAGGCCACCAGAACTCACAATCTCTTCTTGGATGGAGTAGTTGGCCATCTCCAGATAGCTCAGCATCTCAGCCACGATCTGTGGGGAATTGCTGCAGTCGCACATGGTGTAGAGGAGGTCCACAGCCTGCTGCCACACGCTCATGTCCTGCTCAGTCTGAGGAACAAGGCACAGAGTAAGAGGCTGCAGGAGTGAGTGCCCTGCCTGGTGCAGGCCATCAAGGCCTCTCCTCCATGCCGCCAAAGATCCCACTGCCTCTGGCACTGCCTTGGATCCGTCCCAGGTTCTCATACCCTACCCCAGAGCCTGAGCTGATGAGCTCCCCAGAGGATCTACAACATGAGAAAGCCTGAGGCCTGCACAGCTCTGCTCCCAGCAAAGGACAGGAGAGTGGCCACCAATAGCCCTAGTGTTGGCCATGCGCAAATGAGTATCAGCCTTTCTGACAACAGGGAGTGAGTAAAACACACACCAACCAAGACCAAGAAGAATCCAGAAGACCAAATGCCACCATGAGCCCTTGTATGCCACCCGGGACACCCATGAGCTGCACGCAGGTACACGGGCAGTGGGAGCAGCTCTGCCACAGCCCAATGCTGGCTCAGACAGGGAATGTAATGAACACACCTCAGGCAATCTCACATGGAGTAAACCCTCAGGGGCCACTCTGGAGACTCACAAAGACTGGCAACAGACAACCTCAACTGGGTTCTTCCAACTCTGAAATTTTAATCCTCAAAAAAAGTGAGTTTTCTTTGCAAAAGGGGGGCTTTCTTGGAGATAAGGTTAAAAAATTTAATCTTTCTACCAAGAACCATTTCTACTTGTTGGGACTATGCACGTGCAGGATGGCACATGGGGGCCTGCCCATGGCAGCCCTCTCCCTGTGCTCAACCTAGCCATGAGGCAGCATGGCCCTGAACAGTGGCATGCCCTCCTGAGAGCAGATGTCAGGTGGAGGCCAGCAGCACTGACACCACCTCCATCTCTGTGGGGAGCCAGAAAGCACTGCATCCCCCAGCCTTCACAGGAGGACCCATGGCACCTGCACAGGGAGTGAGCAGACCCAGAGGACAGGGACTTGCCTTCAAGGCATTGATGACCATCTGGATGTGCATCTTGACAGTCTCGTGGGAGAACTCAGAGCTGGCCAGCGTGCACATGCTCTCCATGGCCAGGTAGCACAGGTTGGTCTCCCCGTGCTGCAGGAACTGGCCTAGCTGGTTGCAGGCAGGGACGAGCAGGTTCAGCTCACTGTGTGGAGGGAGGGGAGGGGGGATTTTCTCAACACATGCCACACAAACTGGACAGAACTTGCATTCCCTGACGGGTCCAGATGGCAGACAGCAAAATCACACCACACTCACCACCACCGTGCTGCTCAGGTGGGAATCCAGGGGCCTCCCTGAATGTGGACACCCGACCCCTACCCCTGACATCTGTGTTGCATCCATTCTGTGCCTCCCCACAGTGAGAGTCACAGCCTGTGCATCCACCAGAGCCCTCCCAGCACCTCATGAGCCTCAATCTGCATCAGGCCCATGGGAGGCCAGTCAAGCTGTGACCTGCAATGGCCTGTTAGTGAGAGGCACCAGCCCAGGGCAGAGAGAAGGCTGAGGAGGTGTGGAGCATGGCTGCCACCCTGACTCTACTGTCTCCTCAGGATGTGGCTTCTTCTCCTCATGTAACAACAGAGCTTTCTCTAAAATGGAAAATTTCACTTTTAACAGCTCCCAATTCTGAAGCATGACTCTTGGACTGCATTTTTGTCATGGGAAACTACATTTGTAAAAGTGCTATAGTAGCCAATGGGGGTACCCACTAGCTGTAGAGAGCCTCTTCCCACAGCCTGGCATGTTCCCTGGTTATTGGGAGCCTGCTGGGAGTGCCATCTCATTCCCACAGCACCACACATCAGATCCATGCCAGACCACAAGCACTGCATCGCAGGAGCTGGGCAGAAAAGGCGTGGGGGTAGAGGAGGCAGACCCTCCAGATTGCACTGCTGCCACCCGTCCTGTGTCTCTACTCTGCGTGGATGGGCATGGCTGTCTCCAGCACTGCCCTGGCACCCTGGACCCAACAAGTGCAGCTTCACGCCCAGCAAAGCCAGAGGACATGTGTGCGCACACCTCCCACCCTCTCTGTCTCCTCTCTGTTCCATCACAATAGGCCCATCAGGAGTGGGGATGCTTGGGGATGGAGGAGAAGGCCTGTCAGGGATGAGACCACAGTAATCTAAGCAATCCATGGTGAGCTCAGAGCAGGAGGGGCCGGTTGCAGAGAAAGAAGAAAGGGGTCCGGCAGGGAGCACATGGGCAGGATGAAGGGAAGGCCCGTGGACCAGATAAACTATCTAGACATGATCCGCCCAGTCTCATGCCAGTGAGAAGGAGCATGTGCGCATGCACAAGGTGAAGGTGTCTCCGCAGATGGCTGACCCACCTGTCGTGGTAAATGATTAAGGTGATAGCCTCAAAGAGCACAGCATTTTTTGCATTGGAGTGCTAGACCTTCTTTGACTTGGGCAGTTCTTGGGCTTTGTTCAAGATGGTCTCCAGGCACTCTGTCAGGTGGCCTCGAACTGCAGGGTCTTCTGGACAAGACAGAATGGTGCTCACCAGGCTCCCATGGCCCACAGCCCACCCCACCTTGCCCTCCCACTGCACCTACGTATTGTGAAAGCATTTTTAATACTCACATTTGTGTACCCAGCTGGGAGCATTAACAAAACTAAGAAAGGCTGGGTGTGGTGGCTCACACCTGTAATCCCAGCACTTTGGGAGGCTGAGGTGGCTAGATTACCTGAGTTCAGGAGTTCAAGACCAGCCTGGCCAACATGGTGAAACCTCATCTCTACAAAAATGTAAAAATTAGCCAGGCATGATGGCAGGTGCCTGTGATCTCAGCTACTCAGGAGGCTGAGGTGGTAGAATCACTTGAACCCAGGAGGCAAAGGCTGCAGTGAACTGAGATCATGCTGCTGCATGCCAGCCTGGGCAACAGAGGGACACTCTATCTCAAAAAAAAAAAAAAGAAAGGAAGAAAGCAAACCTACTGCAATGATCTGATACTATAAAAGCATAAACAGACACAAACCCTAACAAAAGTGTAGGCTCTTGCAATAACTCCACAAAAGCTAGGGTGCACAGCAGCACCAGCAGCAAGGCCCATGAATCAGGAGGCAGGGCCAGTAACACACTTCTTAAAGTCATCAACAAACCACTTGAATCTGAGAGAGGGAATCAGCTGGTGCAGCTTCAGGAGCCTCGGCCTGTGCATTACCTGAGGGCGGGTGGCACTGCAGCAGCCTCAGCAGTTTGACAGAGAGCCAGGGAGCTGGGACAAAATAGTAAGTGTAATCCTGAAGATCTGTTGATGTGGACATCATGATCTGTAAGAGCACAGGCAATGAGACATGATGCCCGGCACGAGTTTCCACTGGGGGATCCAAAGAAAAGTCACACCCACTCCTCGAGTCAGGCCTGAGCTGGAAAAATGGTTTTGTTTCAAATGCCAGGAGCATCTGACACTGCTTGGGACCCCTCGGGGTTGCTGTAAGAGGTGGCACACATGCTGCACAGCTGAATGGCAGCCTGCACTCAGTAGAAGATACCACAGCACCTGGATTTGAAACTCCAGTCTTTCCTTTGTGGACTGGAACATGAATGAAACTTGGGCTTGGTGCAGTGGCTCACGCCTGTAATCCCAGCTCTTTGTGAGGACAAGGTGGGTGGATCATCAGGTCAAGAGATCGAGACCATCCTGGCCAACATAGTGAAACCTCATCTCTACTAAAAATACAAAAATTAGCTGGGTGTGGTGGCGCACACCTGTAGTCCCAGCTACTCAGGAGGCTAAGAGAGGAGAATTGCTTGAACCCGGGAGGCAGAGATTGTAGTGAGCTGAGATTGCACCACTGCACTCCAGCCTGGAGCCTGGCAATGAACTGATATTCTATCTCAAAAAAAAAAAAAAGAAAGAAACTCAAGATAGCGTGTGTGCTAGGCTCCTCAGAAGGTAGAAGCCAGCACCCTGACCCAACCCCAGAGCCCCATGGTCCCCCACAGGCTGCCCAGGTGCTGAGCTCGAGGAGGCATCTGCCCACCTCATTCACATGCCATCTCTCTGTCCGATGTGGCCTTTGGCTTGGCAGATCCTCCATCAACCTCTTGAACAGACTATCACTACAACCTCCATCCACGTTCATTGACAGCCTGGTGACTCCTGTTTCCAGGAGGTCAAGGTAGTTCCTCCCTTCCTACAAAGCTCACATGTGAGACACTTTTAGGCTTTAGGTGAACCTATCCAGAAAAGTTCACCCTGACTCCTGCCCTAAGCTGTAAGATGCCATCCCAGACGTGGGTCACAGACACCTGCTGAAGGGAAGTGTCTAGGCTCTAGGCTGTCTGTCAATGAGAGGGCTGAAAGGCACAAAGGCAAAGCAGAAAAGGCAAGAATCATAGCACTTAAATGACAGAGACACGGCCAGTGTGAGTTGTCTCTCAAACACGTATGCAGCTAAAGCCAGGCTCACCGAAAAATTTATAGCCTTAAATGTACATATTTGAAACAAATATAATGAGAAAAGCAACAAAAATTCATCTCAAGGGTTTAAAAAGTGACTAACAAATTAACCCAAAGGAAAGGAGGCTGGAAGTGGTGGCTCATGCCTGTCATCCCAGCACTTTGGGAGGCCGAGGCAGGCAGATCACCTGAGGTCAGGAGTTCAAGATTCAGACTGGCCAACATGGTGAAACCTTGTCTCTACTAAAAATATAAAAATTAGCTGGACATGGTGGTGGGGAGCACCTGTAATCCCATCTCCTTGGGAGGCTGAGGCAGGAGAATCACTGGAACCCAGATGGAAGTTGCAGTGAGCTGAGATTATGCTACTGCACTCCAGGCTGGGTAACAGCAAGAAACTGACTCAAAAAAAGAGAAAAAGAAGAAGAAAATACACACATTTCTCAACTTATAAAATAAACTGAATTCATAATCAGAAAGTTTCCCACAAAGAAAACTCCAAATTCAAATGGTTTTACCAGTTAATGATAAAAACTGTTTGGCAAACTAGAGAAAGGAACTTCTTTAATGTGATCAAGAGTGCCAACAACAAAAAATTCTAGAGCAGACATCATACGTAATGGTGAAATACTCGACACAAAAAAAGGGCAACCCAGGGTAAAAATGGGTAAGAGTCTCAGGCCCTCCACAAAACAAGATACCCAAACAGCCAATCAACATGCAGTTTCTCAGCCTCACTGATAATCAGGAAAATGTAGATTTAAATCACAAAGAAGCCGATTGTGATGGTGATGCCTGCAATCCTAGCAGTCTGGGAGGCTGAGACAGGTGAACTGCTTGAGGTCAGGAGTTTGAGGACAGCCTGGATAACATGGTGAAACCTCATCTCTACTAAAATATAAAAATTAGCCGGGCATGATGGTGCAGCCTATAATCTCAGCTACTCAAGAAGCTGAGGCAGAAGAATCTCTTGAACCTGGGAGGCCAAGATTGCACCACTGCCCTCTAGCCTGGGCCTCAGAGTGAGACTCTATCTCAAATGAAACAAAACAAAACAAACCCCAAGGGGCTAACACCAGCATGTGCTGTGCCCACACCTCCTGCTGCTGGGAAGGCCAGGTAGACCATGGGAGAAGCTGGTCTGACACCACCTGTTTCCTCAGGTTCAGGAGCTGCAGCCCTTAACTGAGCCATGCCACATCTCAACAGACACCCACAGCATCTCGTGTGCCTGGAAACTAAGGGACATCCAAAACTGCTCAGGCTAAAGGGGCCACAGCAGCCCCAGAGGGCAAGAAGCTAATTGTTCAACAGGACAGGGGGTCAACTGCAGGGGTCACTTCACACAACCGATTCTATGCAGCATCAAAAATGAATGTGTAACAGCTGCACACAAAACAAACATTTCACAATATTGAACAAAACAAAAGAATATGTTCTGCAGGTCCACCTACATACAACTCAAAACACAAAGCTGAGCAGCAGGCGTTAGCACACATGCCAGCTGGTGGGTCCCAAGGCACAGCCAGCAGCGCCTCCATGTGGCGGACACAGGCCCTGGGTGCCACCCCTCCACCCGAGTGGTACTAGGTGCTCATTCACAGGACAGAAACAGGGAACCGGGCTTCCAAACAGATGGGACAGCTCTCAATTAAGAAGGTTGAAAGAGAAGCCAAGTGGGTTTTCACCCCCGAATTTACAAACTGACCACATGCCTTGCATTCTAAAAGTAAGCTAATAAATAAATGAGACAAAACCCACCCTCACTTCTGCTCCCCCACAAACAGACTTACTCTGCTTAGCCCAGAGATGGCCAGAGACAGAGAGGTTTTAAACTCTTCTGGGTTATTCTGTGCTAAAGTGGTGATCAGACCTGTGGCTGCAGTTACCATACCCTGAAAGAAAACGTACACACACAACAGACAGTCCAAACACTTGAAGCTAAATGCTCATGTTAACTCATCTTCCAAACAAAACTTGAAGCCAACCAGCGACATTCCAGCAGCCCACAGCCACTTCAGCCTACTTGGAGAGACTGACAGCATAGGATTTCTTTCTCCAGCTTCTCCTTAAAAGCTGGGAAACTCAGTTATGCTCAGCCCAGATCCCGCCAGTGTGAAGAGCCAGAGGGTGGCGCTTGGCCATGCAGATCAAACATGGGGCTGCACACGCCACCTGGCATGCTGCCCTCTCCTGGCCTGACCTCCACTGTCACCTGCACTTGTGCCTCTGATTTAATCACTCCAGATTCACTGCAGCAGGAGACACCACTTTTAGACTGATTTAAATCTTTACAACCCAGAAGTGAGACCATAGAAAAAAGCAGCTGAAGAAGTCCTTTTCCATTCTCCTTTTTGGAAAATGGTCCTGGCAGTCACTTAACCACAGTCTGGATGAGGCCACTAGGCTCAGCATGCGAGTCCTCCTTCCCTGCTTCTTCTGGCCTCACTGAGAACAGATTCAGACCACAGGGCACAAGGGGTCCACTTCAAAGCACCAGGCAGCCTGTTACTGTCCCAGCACAAGCACGAGGGATTCAGTCACTCACACCTCTTGAAAGAAGATTTTAGTTACATAAAGACGTTCTCCCACAAATATTTTAAATAAACGATACCTATTCACTCTGAAAATGCAAAAAGCTCAGGAAATGTCTACTTGTGCCAGCACAGTGGCTCACACATATAATCCCAACATTTTGAAAGGCCAAGGCAGGTGGATCACCTGAGGTCAGGAGTTCAAGACCAGCCTGACCAATGTGGAGAAACCCCATCTCTACAAAAATACAAAATTAGCTGGGTGTGGTGGCAGGTAACCCCAGCACTTTGGGAGGCCAAAGCAGATGGATCACTTTAGGTCAGGACTTCAAGACCAGCCTGGGCAACATAGCGAGACCCTATCTCTACAAAAAACATGAGCATTAGCCAAGCGTGGTGGTGGTGCATGCTTATAGTCCCAGAGACTGGGGAGACTGAGGTGGTAGGGTCACTTGAGCTGGGGAAGTTGAGTACACCGTGATGGCACTACTGCACTCCAGCCTGGGCACCAGAGCAAGACCCTGTCTCACAACAAAAAGGAAATCATTAAGTCAACTATTTGGTAGATAACAAGGAAAAAATCAACACATCAGACAGGAAACTAGCATTTTTTTCTCCCTTAAATTAAACATAAGGGGAAGCCTTGAAAGCCCAGAGGAGGTTCTGCACACAGAAGTCAAATTAATTGGTGGACCGGAGGCCCACCCTGCACCCTGCACCCTCTTCCAAGTTCTCTTAACAGTTCAAGCCTTCCTGACCTGTTTCAAGGTTCAGTTCCACCCTGAGGGGACATGCATGTGGCTGAGAACAAGGTCCATGATTGGAGCATCCAGCAGCAGCCAACCCACACCCTGACAACTGCTCGAGTCCAGATTCCTTCCGGGAATGAGTCATTTTAATTGTCGTGGGTGAGATCTAGCCAGGGGATAATAAGCCGCCAGAACCCAGGTCACAAAGCTGTTTCCTGGGAAGACACCGATTTCCAGATTTCTGATCCCAAAGCTAAAACCCAGGCCATTTTGGGAAAGGCTGGGTTAAATGCTCCACTACCAGAAAGACCAAGGTGACATTATGCTGGGGAGGGGCGTCTGGGTCCGGAATGTCCTCAGTGGTGCCACAGCCACTGTGCAGCCCAGGAACTGGGAGTGTGCATGTGGATGAAGGACCTTCCCTGAACCCCCAGGTCCCACACCCCCAGACCCTGGACCCCACTCCACACCCCCAGACCCAGGGCCCCACCCCACACCCCTAGACCCAGGGCCCCACCACACACTCTGGCCTGCACCCCCAGACTCAGCACCCCAAGACTCTGAGGACTGCCCACACCCTCAGACCCAGGGCCCCATCCCACACCCTGGCCCGAACCCCTCAAGACCTGATACACCCAGACCCCAAGCTCTGCCCACACCCCCAGAACGCAGGCCCCCCTGCATTCCAGCCTGCACTCCCAGACCCTGGGCCTGGCTGCACCCCCACCTCGAGCTCCCACTCACAGACCCTCTCTGCCTGTGGCCCCTGTCCCGTGCCACTCCCACCACTCACAGTTGCAAATATCCAAGGTGAATTCCGCCAGGTCCTGCATCGCATCCCCCTTGGACAAGGCTGGCACCTTCCAGCGCTGGGGAGTGGCCTTGGCTGGCTGGCCCATGTGGAGGAGTGCAGAGAGCGGGAAACGATGAGCTGGGGCGCCGTCACTGTCACAGAGAAGCTGCCAGGGAGCTGCCGAACCACCGCCGCCTCAGGCTCCCAGCACCGCTTTCTGGGCTGCACCCGCATGTATGCGTGCACATGCAAGTGGTGATGGTCTACAGCTTGGGCGCCCATTGTGTGAGGCAGCATGCATGCATCTGTGGGGACTAGCAGGTTGAGGCAGGAGCGGCGGCGCCCCCTACAGGTGGACACCACAAATGGAGCCACCGGGCCATGGGTTTGCATCCCGGGACCGCACCTGGCGATGGCACCTGCGTCCCCCGCAGGAAGGGCATGGGGTCCAGGTGGGTACTTGCATGCACAGCATGGCCGCCTCCATCGTTGTTGCTGGTATTACGGGCAGCGAGCCCATTTGTGGGACACTCATGGTGGTCACTGCAAAAGGGGTGGCCACACGGGCACACACATGTGGCTTCACCCAGGGCATTGGCCAGCCTAGATCGTGCCCAGCAGGTCTCCGTTTTCCTACACTGACTTTAGTCAAAGGACCAGTGAGTGCTGCATGGCAGGGCAGCTCCGCGGCCAGGGCCTTGTTTGTCCTGGGTGCGCCAGGATCGTAAGGGCAGCACTGAAGGATACAGAGCCTGCGGTTAAGGGGTCACAGCCACGGACAGCCTTTCGCCAAGAAACTCTCCCCCACCCCCGTATCCTGAGACCATAGGACTGGCCTGCCCCTCCCACTGCCCTAAGTGTCCAGGGCCAAAGCTCTTGCGGTCCTGAGCTGGGGGCAAGGTGGGCACCATTCCCAACCCAGCCCAGGGTCTGTGTGGCAGCCCAGGTGCCCCTCCACATCACCTAGGCCTAGAGAGAAATGACCGCCCACCCCACCCTATGACAGCGGCTTGGGGCTGCAGCCCAGTGCGGAATCCAGCCCCTCAGCACCAGGACTTTCTGCCACTGTTTCAGAGACCCTGCTGCTCTCCGGCCCTCTGAGCAGCAGCAAGCTGGAGGCCTAGGCCAGCCCTTGTGGACCCAGCGGGAGGGAGGGCCTTCTGGGCCAGGCTGCAGACTCCATCTTAGACCAGGAAGAGTCCCCAGGGAGTCTGGAAGCAGATGGCCCTTTCCAGAGCCAGATGACTTTAAAGAGAGAGCTCCCTCCTCCTGGAGTGGGAGGATCTGGGGCCTGTACCTGGAACTGGCCCAGATCCATGAGCCAGGACTTTGTCCCACCCTGGCTCACTTCCCCAAGCCCAGATGAGAGCTTAGCCCGGTGAAGCCCAGCCAGGAGGAGGGGGCAGCACCTAGGCCCCTCCCCAATGAACAGGGAGCCAGGCTCTGGGCCTCCAGAACTCCTGGGAAAAACCAGGATCTGTGACAGACCCCAGTCGGCATGAGGCAATCAAGTGCATCACTTTCCAAGACAGAGGCATGGAGGCGGCCCAAGAGAGGGCCTCCTGGAGGAGGCTACACCCTCCCTGGTCCCCACTTCCTGGCAGAGGAAGTGGCCCAGCCAAGCCGTTCATCCTTCAGCCTGTCTCCTCCACCAAGAAGCTTCACTTCCCTGCCCCTGATGACAAATATAGGCTATTCTGGATGCAGGAGGGTCTTGTACCACATGAGGCATCCTGCGCTGCTCCCCAGGACCATCCCTGGAGTCACAAGGACCATCCAGTAACATGCATGGGCAGAGCATGGGCTCCAGGTGCTGGGAGGCTGGCATGCCTAGTCCAAGCTCCCATTGGCAATGGCAGTGTAGAAGATTGGGACAAGCAGACCACCATGCCCTCCGCCAGCAGAACTGCCACTCCCAGAACAGGGCACTGTGGGGGCTGCAGGGGCTACTCCCAGAACAGGGCATTTGGGGGGCCATTCCCAGAACAGGGCACTGCGGGGGCTCTGGGGACCACCCACAGGAAGGCTTGGGCCTGGCAGCCACCACCCTTCACCCACTCAGAAGTCTCCTCCTCAGTGCCAACTCTGTGATTCCCACAGACATCCTCCTGTCCATTCAAAAGTGTTGAGGAGTCCCAGAGGGCCTGACACACAGCCCTGCAAAAGACTCGCCACCTCCTTCCAGTGCTGCCTCTGGACCACTTACTCTGGTCCAGCCTTGGGTCTGAGTCCACGTGGGTCTTCCTGAGCACTGCCACTTTCACTCCTCAGCTAGGGAGAGGCCAGCTTTGGGAGGGTGCAGGGCTGGGAAAGAGTTTCTTTTTTTTTGAGAGACGGCATTTCACCATGGTACCCAGGCTGGTCTTGAACTCCTGTAATCCCCGCATTTTGGGAGACCCAGGCAGACAAAGCTCAAGTGATCCACATGCTTGGGACTCCCAAAGTGCCAGGATTACAGGTGCGAACCCCTCTTCCCAGCCTATTTATTTATTTATTTATTTTAAAATGGAATCTCGCTCTCTCACCCAGGCTGGAGTGAAATGGTGCAATCTCAGCTCACTGCAACCTCCACCAGCCAGGTTCAAGCAATTCTCCTGCCTCAACTGCCCAAGTAGCTGGGATACTAGGCACGTGCCACAACCATGCCTGGGTACTTTCACCATGTAGAGATGGGGTTTCACCTTGTTGGCCAGGCTGGTCTAGAACTCCTGATCTCAGGTGATCCACCCACCTTGGCCTCTCAAAGTGCTGGGATTGCTGGCATGAGCCACCATGCCCAGCTGTTTTTTATTTTATTTTATTATTATTCTTTTAGAGACAGGGTCTCTCCATTTGTCTCCCAGGCTGGAGTGCAGTGGTACAATCATAAATCACTACAGCCTCGACCTTCTGGGCTCAAACCCTCCTCCCACCTTGACTCCCAAAATGCTGGGAGTACAGGTGCACATTGCCACACCTGGCTAAGTTTTTTATTTTATTTTTTTTTAGAGATAGGGTCTTACTATATTGTCCAGGATGGTCTCGAACTCCTGAACCCAAGCAGTCCTCCTGCCTTGGCTTCCCAAAGTGCTGAGATTGCAGGTGTGAGCCACTGTGCTCGGCCTCAATTTCATTTCTTAAGTTATTTGAATGTTTGTCATGTTTTAGCCACTCAGGGTCACATTACTGTTCTGGAGGGCAGAGGTGGGATGAATCACTTTCCCTCATCCACAGCCATGGGGAAGCCAGGTCCACAAGTGCAAGCCCAGCATGCGCATCATGAAGGGGAGACAGGCTGGGCTGGAGTTGCAGTGTGGCATGCCATCTCATCACTGTGGGGTTTCCAAGCAGACAACCCCTGCAGCACTAGCTGGCCATGCCCTGAGTCTTATTGGACCTGAACCTATCAGTTTTAGTTTTAGGTTTGTTTTTTGTTTTATTATTTTTTTTTGAGATGGAGTCTCTCTCTTGTCACCCAGGCTGGAGTACAGTGGCACCATCCACTGCAACCTCTGCCTCCTGGGGTCAAGTGATTCTCCAGCCTCAACCTCCCAAGTAGCTGGGATTACAGGCACCTACCACCACTCCTGGCTAATTTTGTACTTTTAGTAGAGATGGGTTTTCTCCATGTTGGCCAGGCTGGTCTCAAACTCCTGACCTCAGTGATCCACCTGCCTCAGCCGCCCAAAGTGCTGGAATTATAGGCGTGAGCCACCACACTTGGCTGAACCTATCAGTTTTACAAATGACCCAGTTTCTCTCTCATTATTTCTGGTGTAAGTCATAACGACCCTTCCAGAGGAGGGGCTGGCAGCCTGTTCCAAGTGTGGCTTGGCCTTGTGCACTCACAGGAGCTCAGGGACAGTGAGGTGGTATGCTCAGACCTTGAGGCCCCCGTGATCAGATGATCACCTGCAGTCCCCAGTGGTGACATGCTCAGGGGAGGCTGTGGGAACCGACTGTCCCCTGCATGGATATGTGGAAGACATGAGGGGTCTCTTCAGGAACTCTCTGGTTCAAGTATAGCCAGTCCACGTGAAGAAGGAGAGGGTGAGCTCAGGCTCCTGAGTGCTCATTCAGGGCAGCTAAGAGCTGCTGTGACCACACGTCTCCTTTCTCACCACTGCAGAGCTGGGGAATGCAGAGCCATTCATGGCTCTGCCAAGACAGCACCAAGGCAGCTGCAGGGGTAGGGGGTGCAGCCTCCCCAGATACCTGGCAGGAAAGCTGGAGTGCTGTGCAGGGCCCAGAGAACTGTCATGGGATACATTCAATAATTGGGGACCCCAAACCCCAATTCCCAAGAACCCCCACCCAGCTCAGCTCTTGACCTGGCAGAGTCAGGCCCCAACACATCCACACCCACAGTCACAGCCAAGGGCAAGACTGAGCACTTGAGAATGGCAGGATGCTGAGTTTCTGTCAACAGACCCTACAGAACATGTGCAGGATGGGTTCTGAGCAACAGACCCAGACAATGGGTGGGTGTCTTGTGGCAGCTGCAGATTCTGATCAACTGAGCCAGCCTGGCAGCCCAGGGTCCCTCTGGCTGCTGCTGGGCCAGATTCCTGGAAGCTACATGCAGAGCAGCCCCTGAAACATGATTCCAGTGCCAGAAATCCCTGGACATCATGCAGAGAAAGGAACTCAGAGGACTCAAGGACTGAAGCTGCCCAGCCTCTCTCAGGAGACCCCTCCTGCCAAAGCCTTGGAAATGTGTAATTGCCACAGGGCCAGCACCTTCACAGGCCCTCATGGCCATCCTCTCAGGGTGCAGGGATGCAGCCACAGCCAGGGGCCCCTGCTCTCAAAGAAGGGCAGCTAGGGGTGACTGAGGTCAAGAAGCCCAGACACCTCACTAGGCAGCAGGGTGATGACATTGGCAGGGTCTCTCCTAAGCAGCTCCTGGTGGGGGTTACCTGCTCAGGGGACCCTTGGGCCAATAGAGGGTCAGCCCCCGAAGCTACTGCATAAGATGTATGGTCAAGAAAATTTCAGGCTCAGCATGGTGGCTCATGCCTGTAATCCCCTCCCTTGGAAGGGGGAGGTAAGCAGATCACTTGAGGCAGGGTGTTTGAGACCAGCATGACCAACATGATGAAACCCCATCTGTACTAAAAATATAAGAAATAGCTGTGTGTGGTGATCCCAGCTACTTGGGAGGCTAAGGCTGGAGAATGCTTGAACCTGAGAGGCAGAAGTTGCAGTGAGCTGTGATCCTGCCACTGCACCCCAGCCTGGGGGATAGAGCAAGACTGTCTCTTAAAAAAGGAGGCTGTGCACCGTGGCTCACACCTGTAATCCTAGTACTTTGGGAGGCCAAGGCAGGTGGATCACGAGGTCAGGAGTTCAGGACCAGACTGGCCAACATGGTGAAACCCCCATCTCTACTAAAAAATACAAAAATTAGCTGCACATAGTGGCTCATGCCTGTAATCCCTGCTACTTGGGAGGCTGAGGTAGGAGAATCACTTGAACCAGGATCTGAGAGGCAGAGATTGCCATGAGCTGGAATTGCACCACTGCACTCCAGCCTCGGCTGCAGAGTGAGGCTCCATCTCAAAAAAATACGGTAAGATAAAAATAAAAGGAATAAAAAAATTCCAGGCCTCATGAACAAAGGCCTGGTTTGAGCCCCTGTCCCTCACATGAGCTACCCAGAGGTGGAAAAAGTCAAGGCCAGGCCCAAAGGCAAAGCCAAAAGACCAGAGCAGGCCAAAAGATAAGGCCAAAAGGCCAGGCCAGGCCAGTCCAAAAGGTAAGGCCAAAAAGCAAGACCAGGCCAGACCAGACCGAAAGGACAGGCCAAAAGGACAGGACAGGCCAAAAGGTAAGGCCATGCCTGGCCAGGCCAAAAGTCAAGGAAAGACCAGGTCAGGTAAAAAAGTCAGGCGAGGCCAAAAGACCAGGCCAGACCAAAAGGTAAGGTCAGGTCAGATCAGGCCAAAAGGTCAGGCCAAAAGGCAAGACCAGACCAGACCAAAACGTAAGGCCATGCCTGGCCAGGCCAAAAGTCAAAGCCAGGCCAAAAGGAAAGGCCAAAAGGCCAGGCCAGACCAAAAGGTAAGACCACGCCAGGCCAAAAGGTAAGGACAAGCAGACCCAGTCAAAAGGTAAGGTCAGGCCAAAAGGCAAGGACAGACCAAAAGGTACGGCCAGGCCAAAAGGCAAGGCAAAGCCAATCCAGGCCAAAATACCAGGCCAAAAGGCAAGGCCAGGCCGGACCAGGCCAAATGACCAGGCCATTCCAAAAGGAAAGGCCAAGTCAGGGCAGGCCAAATGACAACGCCAGACCAAAAGGTCAGGCCAGACTAGGGAAGACCAAAGGTAAGGCCAGGCAAGGAAAGGCAAGGACAGACCAAAGGAACAGGCCAAAAGGCAAGATTAGGTCAGGCCAGGCTGGGCCAAAAGGCCAGGCCAAACGGCAAGGCCAGGCCTGACCAAAAGGTAAGCCCAGGCCAAAAGACCAGGCCAAAGGCAAGACCAGGCCAAAAGACCAGGCCAAAAGGTAAGACCAGGCCAGGCCAGACCAAAAGGAAAGGCCAGGCCAAAAGGCAAGGCCAAGCCAATCCAGGCCAAAATGCCAGACCAAAAGGCAAGGTCAGGCCAGACTAGATGAAAAGGCCAGACCAAAAGGCCAGGCCAAAAAGCAAGGCTAGGCCCAGCCAAAATGCAAGGCCATGCCTGTCCAGATCAAAAGTCAAAGCCAGGCCAAAAGACCAGGCCAAAAGGTGAGGCCAGGCCAAAAAGCAAGGCCAAGCCAGACCAGAACAAAAGGTAAGACCAGGCAAGGCCAGACCAAAAGGCAAAACCAGGCCAAAAGGACAGGCCAAAAGGACAGGCCAAAAGGAAAGGTCTGGCCAGACAGGCCAAAAGGACAGGCCGGTCCAAAAGACCAGGCCAGTCCAAAAGGCCAGGCCATAAGACCAGGCCAAATGCAATACCAGGCCAAAAGACCAGGCCAAAAGGCAAGACCAGACCAGGTCAGACCAAAAGGTAAGGCTAGGCCAAAAGGAAAGGCTAGGCCAAAAGGCAAGACCAAGACAGAGCATACCAAAAGGTAAGACTAGGACAGACCAAAAGAACAGACCAAAAGGCAAGCCCAGGCCAAAAGGCCAGGCCAAAGGCAAGACCAGGCCAAAAGGTAAGGCCAGGCCAAAAGGATCTCTTGTTTATATATAGACAAATAGAACTATTGTCAGGAAAATGTTATTAAACTACACAGTAACAAAAACTATTCTAGGAATTGGTGGAGGTGTTTTTCATCATTTAATTTTGTATTATAATATGTTAAAGAAAATCACTAGTAAACATTTAAGTTTCATAAATTCAATGATAATGCTGCCATTTTGTAATGTAAAGTGTGCTTAATTATAGTCCTTATATGCTTTACAAACGGAACTTGCTTGGGGGGCCTACTGTCTCCAAATTAGAAGGTAATCAGTGCATTCTCTTGGCTGCTTAAGAGTCATGACAAGTCCCTGGACTTTTCTCTCAAAAATAATGTAAAAATTGGCTTATCATAATTTTACTTAATGATGTCACTGAATATAAACATTCTTCCAAATGTGTCGCACTCATAGTTTCTGAAACTAATGAAAGTTTTGTTCTTTATTAATTGACATGTCTTTAGTAATTTCAGGTTTTGCTTTGTTGTTGTTTTGAGAGGGGAGGGCCTGGGCGGAGGGTATGGGCAGAGGTTTGGTTTGAAAAGAAGGTCTTCTTTTCTTTTTCTGGTTTTATTTAATTTAGGGTACTTCTTTGGTAGAGAGGCACTGTGTCTCTGTCCATTTTGTTCTTAATTATACTTTAAGTTCTTGGATACATGTGCAGGACATGCAAGACTGTTACATAGGTACACATGTGCCATTGTTGTTTGCTGCACCCATCAACCCATCATCTACATTAGGTATTTCTCCCAATGCTATCTATCCCTCCCTTAGTCCTCCAACCCCCAGCAGGCCCCAGTATGAGATATTCCCTTCCCTGTGTCCATATGTTCTCATTGTTCAAATTCCACTTATGAGTGAGAACATGCAGTGTTTGGTTTTCCGTTCCTTTGTTCATTTGCTGAGAATGATGGTTTCCAGCTTCATCCATGTCCCTGCAAAGGACATGAACTCACCCCTTTTTATGGCTGCAGAGTATTCCATGGTGTATATGTGCCACATTTTCTTTATTCAGTCTATTATTGATGGGCACTTGGGTTGGTTCCAAGTTTGTGCTATTGTGAATATTGCTGCAATCCACATATGTCTGCATGTGTCTTTACATGCACATGATTTATAATCCTTTGGTTATAATCCCATTATTAATAAATGGCATTTTTCCAACACCATTTATTAAATAGGGAATCCTTTCACTATTGCTTGTTTTTTTTTTCAGGTTTGTCAAAGATCAGGTGGTTGTGGATGTGTGGTGTTATTTCTGAGGGCTCTGTTCTGTTCCATTGTTCTAAATCACATTGCTGGGTCAAATGGGATTTCTGGTTCTAGATCCTTGAGGAATCACCACACTGTCTTTCTTGGTTGAAGTAATTTACACTCCTGCCAACAGTGTAAACTTCACATACTCTCCAGCATCTGTTTCCTGACATGTTAGTGATCGCCTTTCTAACTGGCCTGAGACAATATCACATTGTAGTTTTGATTTCCATTGCTCTAATGACCAATGATGATGAGATTTTTTTTCATATGTTTGTTGGATGCATAAATGTCTTCTTTTGAGAGATATCCTTTGCCCACTTTTTGATGGGGTTGTTTGTTTTCTTCTTCTGAATTTGTTTAAGATCCTTGTAGATTCTGGATATTAGCCCTTTGTCAGATGAATAGATTGCAACAATTTTCTCCCATTCTGTGGATTGCCTGTTCACTCTGATGATAGTTTATTTTGCTGTGCAGAAGCTCTTTTGATTAATTAGATCCCATTTGTCAATTTTGGCTCCTGTTGCCATTGCTTTTGGTGTTTTAGTCATAAAGTCGTTGCCCATGCCTATGCCCTAAATGGTATTGCCTAGGTTTTCTTATAGTGTTTTTATGGTTATAGGTCTTATGTTTAAGTCTTTAATCCACCTTGAGTTCATTTTTATATAAGGTGTAAGGAAGGAGTCAAGTTTCATTTTCGTCATATGGCTAGCCAGTTTTTTCAACACCATTAATTAAATAGGAAATTCTTTCCCCATTGCTTGTTTCTGTCAGGTTTGTCAAAGATCAGATGGTTGTAGATGTGTGGTGTTACTTCTGAGGCCTCTGTTACTCTCTCCAAATCTTCATTTTTGTCTTTGATATTGTCCTTGCAGCTGTAGAACAAGCCAATTTCCTCCTGTCTCAGGCCTCCCTACATGCCTATTCTTATGCCAGGAATTCTGTTCCAAGATGCTGTCTTTGTTTGTTTATTTATTTGGGGTCTATGCTTAACAGCCACCTCCATTCTTTTCCACTTTAACCCCATGATGTTACCCTATCACGCAGCCTTGTTAACATTTGCCATTATTTCTCTTGCATCCTGTTTACCTATTGGTGTATTTGTGTAAGAAAATGTTAATGGGAGCCTTTCCAGAATGGGGAACAGGGCTCTGACAGAGGACTAAGAGGATTTTAAGTTGTGTAGAGGTTGGTTGGTGGTGGGGCCACACATCACCTCCCCACCATTGGCCCAATCACACTCATCCTTAGAAGATGGTTGGACAGTGCCTCTTTCCTGACCAGCATCTATGCACATCCACATCTCAGGCTTATGTAAGAAAATGACTGCAGGTCAAAGTGAGCCACCAGGGACATTCCTCAAAAAGACTTTTTCCCCACCTTCTCCTAGTTGAAAACAGGCCTCTATTATTCTTGCTCATGGCAATGACTTTTGGCCCTACTTAGCATCCTTACAATCTGAGGTGTTCTCTGTCTCTATGGATATCTTTGTTTAATTCTCATCTCTCCTGCTAATCTTAAGTCCAGAAGAGCAGAGACCAGCCTGGCTATCTCACCCATCACTTTGCTGCAACACCAAGGATAGTGCCTGACATTTAATAGGAGTTTATTAAATATTTGTTGAATGAATGCTATTTACCTGGTTTTGTATTTAAAGAAACCTCTGGAAGGAAACCTTTCTCCACAGGGAAGCAGAGCTCTAAGGTTAAGTGGGCAGAGAGAAAGGCAGGTGGTTGTGGAGTGGCAGTGCCTTTTGGTAGAAGGAGCAAAACTAGAGAGGGAAGGGGAAGGGAGAAGAGAGGTCAGCTTGATTCCAGCATGTAGAGTGAAACAGGGACCAGAGAGTTGAAAGTCACACTGGTCTCATTGGTCTGGGTTCTTAAAACACATGCATGTGGGCACACACACACTCACATGCACACACACACACACACACACACACACACACACACAAGTAATAATAAAAAAAATGTGAGTTGTTACAAGCCAGACATCTGAATACCTCAGATAAGGAAATTAAGACCTAAAAAGAGATAGACAAACAAAATTTGTTAAATTGTCCCTGGCAATTCACACGTATTTTCTCATTAAATTATTAGGCCGAGTCTCAGCTATTACAATCATGGTGTTGCATATGATAAACCAAAATCCAAGTGGAAAGTCTCCAAAGTGTCACCAACAGAAAGGATAGGGTTGGTCCCAGAACCCCAAGGCTTATGCCACACTCAGTCTCTACTTTTTGCTGGTTGCTGCACACCTCCCTTGAGCCTGAAGCCTCTCTGGTTCTGCCCTACTGTGATTCACACTCTGAATCAAGCCATCTCTCTCCAGACTATGGCCACACCCCAGTGTCATCTTTTCCCTTCATTGGAAGTATAGTGAGAGCTCATCTGGTTCACTTTGCCAGGATGAGGTCATTTTGCAGAAATGCATGTGTCCAATAATTCACATATTTCCTATAAATGTTGGAACCTGAGAAAAAATAATAAGCTGCCTAGGTGATGCCTGCAGGGTCGGCCAGTGTGCATAGGACAGTTTGACACTGTGTTAATGTCCCCAGAGTAACAAGTTCTCAAGTTCTTGTGTCTGCTTCTCATCATTTTCCTGTCTCCGTACACTGCCAAGCAATTACATGTTCCTTCCTTGTTCAGGAGTCTTGGCATTGAGACCTAACACATTTGTAGAAAAAAATATTATACTCTATAAGATAGAGGTTTACTAGTTTAGACTAGTTTAGAGTTTTAAAAGGGAAAAATTCTAAACTTTGACAGTAAAAAAATAATCTGCAGATGACCTGTTCATAGCTATTGGTGGTTTTTCTCTTCCTAAATCTCTGTTTCCTTCAGGGGAAAAGATTACATATTAAATAAAAAATATGTTATTTTTCTGTCACCTGTTAGAAATTATCACCATTTTTTTCCTGTTTCCATCTAATGATAATTCTTAACCATCCCCTGGTTAAAAGTGAACAAATTTCAGAGTAAAAAGAGCCTCTGGAATATTCAAATTATTGTATTTTCCAGTACATTATAAGCAATATGAAGAGCATGCGGCCAATCTGCCTGGAAGTTTTTATTATTTCTCCTTTAAGAAACCACTGAGATGACTCATTTTGGGTGGGAGGGATGCAATTATCACTTTTATTATTGCTATCTTACCAAAAAAAATGACACCACATGGAAACATGAGTAAGGAACTTCTTTTGCCAGCAACCTTATGTTATTCCTTCCACTTAATTAAATGTCAACACACAAAGATAAATATGACTTTCTATGCAATAGATATTTTTTCCAAATTTAGCTCATATATCGTGAACAGAATCATGACATACAAGTCCAATATAATGGAAACTAGTTACATTTATTCAACTTATGCATGAACAGATTAAGTGAATTATTATCAAAAGGTTTTTGGAAGCTGGGCCTTGCTGCTCTGTACAGCCTGCACACCCCGGGAAGGAGGCTGCCTGAGTGTGTCCTGCAGACCAGGGAGGGCAGCAGAGGCAGCGTGTGGGTGGACTGGCCATGGGCTCAGCCAGGAGGATTCGGAATCTGAGTGGCTCAAGGAGGCGGCAACCTGTGGGGTCAGATGGATGCGTGCCCTGGGTGCCACACGAGGATGCCTTCTGCTGCCTGCAGCTGGTGGCAGCGCTGGAACAGCAGATCTTTGAATTTCTGGCTGCCTACCAGTGTGCTCCCACCGTAGCCAATTTCCTGCATCACAAGGTGTTCACCTTAGGCTTTGTGGGCACTGCAGCCTGGCTGGCGCTCGGGCTGGTCAGAGTGCGTTTATTGCCTGCTTCTACCCAGAGGCTGGACCCAATGTCCCAGGACCATGACTTTCTCCCGGTGTCCACGGGGCCCTGCACCACTCCAGGGATGGAGAACGTGCCGGGCTGCCAGCGGCCCCCGTGCTAAACTTCCCCTGATCCTGAGGGTTGCCGTGCCCTCTTTGTTTAGGCTCCCTGCTGCACTGTCCCTTCATGGAAGCCCTCAGCAGCACCCCCAATTCCTCCTGGCATTGCTTGGCTTCCTCTTCACCAGCTATGGGAGCAAAGTCTTCCTGAAGGAGCAGGCAGCTTTGACTTCGTCAGCGGCTTCCACTCCGAGGAATGCCAGGAGCCCCAGAAGACCTTATATTGACACCAACAGCTTCTGTGCAGTTCAGGTAGCCCTGCCCCAGTCGTGTCCTTGATGTTGGACTGACCTCTGGAGCCATGAGCTTGGCCAGGACCTGCAGGCACAGGCACAGTCCTGGGGGCTCAGATCCATTGCAACCTGTGGGGGCCCGAGGACTCTGCAGCTAGAAAGGCGGAGCAGCAGACTTGGACTCAGACTTGGCCCTTCACAACCAGGGCTTCAGAAGAATGGAGCAGGTATGGGAAGGGCCGCACATTCCACATTTTTTTAAAAAATCACAGCCTTGGTGTGAACTAAGGCTTCCCTGCCTTCTTCTTTTTTTTTTTTTTTTGAGACAGAGTTTTGCTCTTGTTACCCAGGTGGGAGTGCAATGGCGTGATCTCAGCTCACTGCAACCTCTGCCTCCTGGGTTCAGGCAATTCTCCTGCCTCAGCCTCCTGAGTAGCTGGGATTACAGGCATGTGTCACCATGCCCAGCTAATTTTTTGTATTTTTAGTAGAGACAGGGTTTCACCATGTTGACCAGGATGGTCTTGATCTCTTGACCTCATGATCCACCTGCCTTGGCCTCCCAAAGTGCTGGGATTACAGGTGTGAGCCACCGCGCCTGGCCTGGCTTCCCTGTCTTCTTCAGCCTCTTCCTTTTACCCTTCACCCAGCATCCTGCCCCTGTCCAGAGAGAAATGGCAGGAGGGCTGCTTTTCCCAACTCACTGCACTCCCTCGTCAGCCTGAGGAAAGCCCAGGGAACTAGGGGCAGGAGTCCTGGCTTCCCATCACAGGTCCATCACTGGCTCTGGGTGGCAGTAGCAGAGCCCTAGCCCTCTCTGGGCCTCAATTTTTCCACCTCAAGTCATTAAAAGAATCCCTTGGCAGCTGAGCTCTTCTAGTCTTCTCATTTGGCTCTGAATTCTGTGGGCTGGGGTGGGGTTACAAATCCCATTTTGCAGATGTAGAAACTGAGGCCCATAGAAGTGAAGTGGCTTGCTTGAGGTTACATTGCTAGATTTTGGTGGAAGCAGACCTTGAACGCAGTGGGCTTTCTGTAGTTTCAGGCTCTTAAACCCAGTGTCTGCTCTGAGTTCCATTTTCAAGCTCCTCACTATATTCCCGTATCACAGCCACAGCTTGCCAAGGCCTCTCCTAAACAAACACACCAGTTTTCTTGTCAGAACCAGATGAACAGAGCCATGAATTCAGCTCCACTCACTTCATAATTGGGCTTAGTAGTAGAAAACAAGGTCATGTGTAGCTGTTGATGCGGTCAGTTCTATGTGGTCATCAGATTTTTGTCCATGATCTCGCATTAACTGGGTTGTTATATTTTAGTCTCACTGTGAGGTGTGCATTTATTTTGCACATTTAGTGTTAACAGTTAACTTCTAAGATTTGGAAATATCCAGAAAAATTTATAAATTAATACTTCACATAAAGAAACTTAAAAATGTAATTGTGTTTAAAAAAGTTTATGACAGAATGAATAAGGCCTGTGGCAGTCACATTTAATTTTTTTTTTTTTAGAAAATAGGTGGCCGGGCACGGTGGCTCAAGCTTGTAATCCCAGCACTTTGGGAGGCTGAGGTGAGTGGATCACGAGGTCAACAGATCGAGACCATCCTGGTCAACATGGTGAAACCCCGTCTCTACTAAAAATGCAAAATAAATTAGCTGGGCACGGTGGCGTGTTCCTGTAATCCCAGCTACTCAGGAGGCTGAGGCAGGAGAATTGCCTGAACCCAGGAGGTGGAGGTTGTGGTGAGCTGAGGTTGCGCCATTGCACTCCAGCCTGGGTAACAAGAGTGAAACTCTGTCTCAAAAGAAAAAAAAGAAGAAAGTAAAAAGAAAATAGGTGCCTGCATTGCTTTTCTTTCTCATATTTGGACTGATATTTTTGGCTCACACCTGCAACCCCAGCACTTTGGGAGGCCCAGGCAGACAGCTCATGAGGTCAAGAGATCGAGACCATCCTGGCCAACAGGGTGAAACCCTGCCTCTACTAAAAATACAAAAATTATCCAGTCATGGTGCTGCACACCTGTAGTCCCAGCTACTCAGGAGGCTGAGGCAGAATTGCTTGAACCTGGGAGGCAAAGGTTGTAGTTAGCTGAGATCATTCCACTGTACTCCAGCCTGGCATCTGGTGACAGAGCAAGACTCTGCCTAAAAAAATTATTTTATAAGGCATATTCCAAATTGAGCGATCTCATTATTATGCCACATTGGCTTTCTTTCCCTTTGAATTTACAGGTGTGTGTGTGTGCATGACAGTGTGTAAAATAACTCTCAAGAGTTATTCTTCAACAGTGTGTTTCTTGAGAACAAGGACATTTTTCCTCCATAACCACAAATCAACATACCTGGGAATTTAACATTGATACAATATTGTTGATACAAAATTGTTCAACATTCATTTGTGCCTCCACAAATTTTTCTAAAATGTTATTTGTAGCTATCTGCACAGTTCAGAACCCAGCCTAAGATATTCTGCATTTGTCATCTCTTTAGTCTCCAAAGATCTTCCAGCTTTATAAAAACATTTTATTACAGTGATGGTACTAATGAATCCAGGCTAATACAGATGTATATGAATGTTTCCTCATGATAAAATTAAGGGGAAACCTTTGACAGGGAACCCTTGTCAGTGATATTGTTTTCTTTTAGGGCATTACGTTAGGAGGCATAGAATGTTGGGCTATCTGGGTTTTATGGTAATGAATGTTTAATTCACATGAGGTCTACAGACATTTTTGGAAAGGTAATTTTGTCCCTTTATAATTTGTGGAGCAATAGGCTGAGTGATACCTTCAGACTATGTAAATATTCTCATCATCCATATTCCTTTAGTGTTTACTGGTGACTCTTGCTTAAATCAGCTATTGTGGTGGTTGTAAGGTTGGTTTTCTGTTGCTTTTATTTCTTCTACACTGGAATTCTGTTGAAAAAACAAAAAACAAACACTTTCTTTTCCACTCTGTTCCCTTTCTAGTGATTAGACTCAAGATTCTTTTTTTTAATTGCATTTTAGATTTTGGGGTACATGTACAGAACGTGCAAGATAGCTGCATAGGTACACACGTGGCAGTGTGATTTGCTGTTTTCCTCCCCTTCACCCACATCTGGCATTTCTCCCCATGCTATCCCTCCCCAGCTCCCCCCCGCTGTCCCTCCCCTATTCCCCCAATAGACTCCAGTGTGTAGTGCTCCACTCCCTGTGTCCATGTGCTCTCATTGCTCATCCCCCACCTATGAGTGAGAATCTGCGGTATTTCATTTTCTGTCCTTGTGTCAGTTTGCTGAGAATGATGTTCTCCAGATTCATCCATGTCCCTATAAAGGACACGAACTCATCGTTTTTGATGGCTGCATAATATTCCATGGTGTATATGTGCCACATTTTTCCAGTCAAGATTCTTTTTTATTCAATATATAATAATCCAGTCCTGTCATTTATATATGGCTGCCCAAATTGTCCAAAATGTGACAAATGAAAGCCCCTTCAAGTAAACTTATGTGGTCTTTGACAAATGTCCCATTCATTTTTTTAGTATTTTATTCTTTTCTGGCGCAACAGGCCCCAGACTCATTCTATTCTTTCTTTCCTTGTCACTACCTTGGAAGCAGCTCTTTCTCCAGGTAACTCTTATTCCTTTTAGAAGGATTTATCAAAATTTATAATTTATAGTAAGAATAAAGGTATTTAACTGTATTGTAAGCCTGTGAATTAAGATTTTTTCCTTAGAAAATAATTTTTTATCTGTAAAACAAGGTGTTATGATTAACTACTCTTAGAAATTGCTTAGAAGATGGAGAGTTTAGCATATTATATATGATAAATCAGAATTAATTATAGATGTACAATTTTAGGGTGAATACAATTAAAATGGAGATCAGAATGTTGATCTTCCCCTTTTGAATTTAATCATCTTTTTAGGCATATAAAATATGTTTTATTTAGCCTGCACTTAAGAAACATACATTACTGTGCTAGGAAGTTCTGTGGCATTGACATGAGTGGGACACTGATCCTATCCTTCAGGAGCTTACAATCTAGTAAGGACATAAGTCAAGTATTCATATATCTATATTGAGAGATAAATTACAGTATGTTTTAACTGTTCGTACTCAAAAAATAGAGATCTGACCTGGGTCAGGGTATCTGAGGAGTTTCACGGCATGTTTGAATTAGAGCAGAGCACTCCAATCTACCTAGAAACAGCCACAAACAGGGAAGCGGTAGAAATGCTAGAAATAAGATGAAACTAGATTAGGGAGGCCTTAATTTTCAGTGTAAGTTTGTTCTGAATTTCATGGACAATAAGAGCCTGTTCATTTTTGTGTAGTGACATTGGGACATGTTCTTCAGAGAGACTGGATAGCTTTAAACTAAGACTAGCTTGAGTGATATGGCCAGACATTTAGTTGCAGGTGGCCTGAAAGGTCACTTCACTGATGACCCTAACTAAGAAAGACTAGGCTGCGTTTTACTTATGCTAGCCCTTATACAACCGAAATTAAATACTTTTTGAAATGTTTTCTCCTTTGAGGTCTATATGCCCCATTATGCTAGAAATGTCTTGGGAAAGACCCAGTCTGTCATGTTTTTCTTTACATATTCTACACCTAGGAATGTCTGATACACAACATTTACATCATGCTTGAGATAAATGTGCTGGAGGTTATCAGATTCAAATACCAGAAGGCTTGGCTTGTAAGTCAAAGATTCTAAGGAGACATGTTCCTTGCTGTGTCTGTCCCTTGGAGGCCTGCCAGAGGCCACTGCTAAAATGTGTTTGGTTATCTAGACCAAGTGCAGGCCACTGACCAGCAGCATCAGCCTCAGCTGGAGCCTGTTATAAGTGCAGGTTCATGGGCTCCATTTCAGGCCTACTGGATCAGAATGCTGGGGGCTCAGGCTCTGGGCTTCTAAGAGACCACTAGTTGATTTTTGCATGTGCCTAAATTTCAGAACTGCTGTCCTCCATGTACCCTAGTCAGAAGGTGGGGGCTAGCTTTGGAAACCGCCCATGGATAGAATTACATTCACCACCTTCAGAGCTTGATCTCCACCATTGTCTACCCACTAGAACAGCACTCCCTCCAAATCAAAGCCTTGATTTTACCAGAAGCTTTTTTGTCATTCACTGTACTGGTGTCATTGGGTAAACTGCTACTGCATCCATTAACAACTTAATTTAAAAAAAAAAAGATTCAAGGCAAAGAAGACCAGAAGAAGAGAGAATAAGCAAATTATTTAGAAAGGATGAATTATATTTTAGAAATGTTATTTAGGCTCAACAGCAGTGAATTGAGGGGAAAAGGAAACTGATAGTGTTTCATAGTCTAAGAAAAACCAGATTCTCACTTATGCTTCATTTGATTCTTATAGCAACCTGGGAAATTACCACAATAAAGAAAAAGATTGCTTTATTTGTGGAATAGGAATCAATTAGGAATTGGCAGAGCTGGGTTTGAACCCAACACTGTGTAAGACTGAGACCTTTACTCTTCATACTTTCTGCTGGTGATTGTTATAGAAATCTCTCAGTATCTGCGGAGGATTGGTTTCAGGAGTCCCCAGCAATACTCAACTCCAGAGACACTGAAGTTCCTGATGTAATATGGCATAATATTTGCATACAGCCTATGCACATCCTCCTGTACACTGTAAATCATCTCTAGGTTACTATTAATACCTAACCAAAAGTAAATGTTGTGTAAGTAATTGTTATACTGTATTGTTTTCAATTAGTATTTTTCACTGCTGTATTGTTAGTTTTTACTTTTTTCTCAATTATTTTGGATTTTCTGTTGTTGTCGAGTCTGACGGTGCAGAAGCCATGACATTTGGAAAAATGTCTAAATGTCTAACAACTTGACATTGTACATAGTGGAAAGCATTTTTTGTTAGTGGAAATGTGGTTAATCTGCAAACCACAAATATAGCCCCCAGAATTTCTTTCCTCTAGATCTTCAAATGATTAGAACATTTTTACATCAAAGATGCTTGAACAATATTAATTTTAAAAAGGAAGGAGGGCTGGGAGCAGTGGCTCAAGCCTGTAATTCTTAGAGTTTGGGAAGGCAAGGTGGGTGAATCACCTGAGGTTAGGAGTTCAAGACCAGCTTGGCCAACATGGTGAAACCTGATCTCTACTAAAAACACAAAAAATTAGCTGGGCATGGTGGTGGTTGGCATCTGTAATCCAAGCTACTTGGGGGGCTGAGGCAGGAGAATCACTTGGACCAGGAGGCAGAGGTTGCAGTGAGCCATGATCTCACCATTGCATTCCATCCTGGGCAACAAGAGCAAAACTCTGTCTCAAAAAAAAAAAAAAAAAAAAAAAAAAAAGAAAGGAAGGTATAATAACCCATTACATTTATATTTATTTTCTCTTGCTCTCAATTGAAGCTTAAAAAAGCAGTTGTCTAATTTCTAGTTGGTAATTTAGAATTTCCAAGAATGTACTGCTTTGCGAGATGGAAGATCTCAGAAGTAGCCACTTCCAAGAGAAACTCCAGATGAAATGTTACATTCTTCTTCCCAGCTGCTTCTGGTGCACTCTATTTCAAACACTGGCAAAGTAGAGAACTAGGTGGGACTTGAGACTTTCTGCTTATAATATTTTAAAAGGTAATCCAGAGGCAATTTAAAAAAGTTGTTGTCCAAAGTGGACCAAAACTCCAACCCACGCTTATGAGGGCCAAAATTCTAGGAGACATGAAATAATACATGAGCTGGGTCTGGCATTAGATGGCCTAAGGTCCATTAAAGCTGTAGGACTTTGGCTTGAATAAACAAGACAATTAGCTCTGAAACTTGGTTTCTCTGTATCGGTACTGTATCTCTCATGGTTTTAGAGAATTCAAATTCAATACCCCATGTATATCAGCCTGTCCATAATTAGCATCCCTGAGAAATCTTTCGTCACTGGCCTAGAATGAAAAGAATGAAAAGAATTGAGTCTGAACCATGCCCTGTGGATGAATTAAAATTAGGATGCTTTAAGCTGTTCTCCCAGGAGCCACCATGGTAAAAAAAAAGGGATCCTAGATTTATTGTGTAGGTTCTGCTGGACTGATTTAAGCAAATAATTCACTCCCTCAGTGAAGTGAGGAAATTTAGACTCAGAAAACCTCTGTTATGTCTTTTAGCATTAAAATTCTACACAAAGGCCAGGCGTGGTGGCTCATGTTTGTAATCCCAGCACTTTGGGAGGCAAAGGTGGGTAGATCACGAGGTCAAGAGATCGAGACCATTCTGTTCAACATCGTGAAACCCCATCTCTACTAAAAATACAAAAAATTATCTGGGCATGGTGGCACATGCCTGTAATCCCAGCTACTCAGGAGGCTGAGGCAGGAGAATTGCCTGAACCCAGGAGGAGGAGGTTGCAGTGAGCTGAGATCATGCCACTGAACTCCAGCATGGGTAACAAGAGTGAAACTCCATCTCAAAATAAATAAACATAATATAAAAGTAAAATAAAAATCCACACAATTAATGGGAGAAAAATCCAAAAGACTTGCATAATTCAAAACACCAAAAACATTACTTTCCTCAGAGATGGTTTACAATGGAAAGATTACCACCCATTGTCATTTCAGGCTCTGCAGTTCACAGTGGTAGTATGGAGGCCTGGGCTAAGTCACATTATAGCAGACTCACTCCACGTTTAACAGAGCAGGTCGGGGGGGTGTTCCCAAAGACTTGGCCAGTGTCAGGCAGCAAGGGGTAAGGGCTGCCCTGGGAGTGAAAGGAATCCAAGCTTTTGGAAAAACAAACTAGGGGATGTAGGGGTAAAATACCCACTAAATCTCTCTAGGGTTCTGTGTTGGAATCACATAAGGTGAGAAGACGCACATGCATACCTTTAAGGGTAAGCAAACTTTATTACATGTAAATGACAATGCAAATATAATAGCAAAATGATGTAATAAGCAGATTGATAATAAGCAAATTGCAATGGGAAGGGGAGATGGGGAAAGATATTTACATTCATCAGACTATGGAGGATTCACCACCAGATTGGGAAGCAACAGCCTGGGTTCCAGAGTTGGCCATGGCCACTCATCAATGCACAGATGAGAAGGATCTCATGGAGCTTAGGCACACGGTGGGACCCCAGCTCTTCTTGTAGCAACTTGTTTGGCATGAGGCTCAGTCAGGAGGGTCCTTCATGACTGGGCTTAAGGAACACAGAAATGTCAACTTGTTTTTGCAATTGTCTGTTGTTTTTCAATAACTAATGTATAGAAATAGACTGAAGTAGAGATTTCTCCCAAACAATGCTGGATAAATGCCTCAAGGGGGTCACTCAACCTGTTCCCGGACTGGGAGACCATTGTTGGTCTCCATATTCAATTGAGTTCAAATTTAATATTTAACTTTTCCTCCACAGTCAGGACTTCAAATAGGGTGCTGCCTGCTCTGAGAAGTCCAGTGTGGGAATTCCAGATGACCTGAAGGAGACACAGTCACCATCAAGGACTCAGTGGGAAAGCAGGAGCCAGGAACAGACCAGGGAGGTGGATGCTGGAAAAGGGACAAGTGGGGCCCCAGCCTTGGTTCCTTACCAGGGGAGTGGATGGAGCAGATAAGCACCACCAGGGAGGCCGTGATGAAGAAGAGACCATCTGAACCTTGGCACTCATGATGATGCCAAAGCTCTGGGGGCAGCAAAAGTCACTGAGTCTGAGGGATGGCAGGGCTGGGCAGGTGGCACCAGGAGGCAACCAAAGCCACCCAACCCGGTAGTGGTGATGGCTCCATGGTGCTGCTGGGTGCCCAGTGAGGTGCAGAACATGATATGATGGTGCAGGTGGAGCAGAGCCACATTGGAGCAGGTTGAAGAGGCCAAGAGGGGAGATTGAGAAAGGGCTGAAGCTACCTGTAGTAGGAGTAGGCAGTGGCGCCCTCAAGCTGGTGAGCCAGTGATGAAGTACTGTATCTCTGGGTACTGCAGTGCCAAGCTAGGGAGGTCCATGTGGGCAGAGCACAGAAGAGCAAGCTGAGAACAAAGACCACACAGAGTGTGAAGCTGCCCACAGCTGGTGCATGTCATGGTTGTTGAAGTAGGTAGTTGGTGGTCAGGCCGCACTGCACACTCAGCACAGATGATGCTGAGACTGGACAGACTGAAGAAGAGCAGGATGAAGAATGAAGGTATTTGCATGGCAGCTGGCCCACAGGTTACCCTCCCTTCGTGTATGTGGTGATGGTCACCTGGCTCACCAGCAAAGTGGATATAAGTGCAGACTGTAAGTGCAACAGGTAGTAAGTACATTTGATGTAGGTGCAGAGGGTTTGGTGAAGCATGTAGCAGGTGTAGCAGGTTGTAGGTGCAGCAGGTGAGGTGTGGTGGCTATACGTGCAGAGGGTGCAGGTACAGAGGGTGCAGGTGCAGATGGTGTAGGTGTAGAGGATGTAGATGTGGAAAGTATAGATGCAGTGGCTGTAGGTGTGCAGGGCGCAGGTGCAGAGGGCACAGGTGTAGAGGGTGTAGGTGCAGAGAGTGCAGGTGCAGAGGGTGCAGGTGCAGAGGGTGTAGGTGTAGAGGGTATAGATGTGGAGAGTATAGGTGCAGTGGCTGTTGGTGCAGAGGGTGCAGGTGCAGAGGGGGCAGCTGCAGAGGGTGCTGGTACAGAGTGTGTAGGTGCAGAGAGAGCAGGTGCAGAGGGTACACGTGTAGAGGGTGTAGGTGCAGAGGGTGCAGGTGCAGAGGCTGTAGGTGCAGAGGATGCAGGTGCAGTGGATGCAGGAAACAGTGAATGCACTGTACATGCTGCAAGGGTGTTAGGCCCTTTGTACATCAATATGATAAGAAAGCAAACAAATGTTTCTACAAAAACACAAGTGAGAAAGTTAAAAAGTCAAAACTAACTACAAGTTCAAAAATGACCATGAAGACAGAATGTTCCTTTCATGGTTTCTCTTTCAGGCTGGCAGGAGACCAGGTCCAATATAAGTAAGTGCCATCTGAAGACGGGTGCACAGTGCTCACAGTGCTGCCAACAGGGAGGTGAGTAACTGGCACTTACACCACCTGGCACACCTGGGCATGAAAGGGAGAAAATCTCCATTAGAGTCATAAACACATAAATTGAATTAATCCTATCAGCTCACCGTTAATGCTATTATGTCTGAGATTAGAATTCACTATGCTTCCTGGGAAAAATAAAATGAATATTTATCTCAAAGAATAATATAGACAAGCTATATGTCAAAAACATATAAGTTCATGCAATAGAATAAATATAAAAGATCATGCAACAGATGAAAAGGTTTTGTTAATACAAATCACTTCTTAATAGAAACAAAGTATTTACTAAACACTTTAAATCTGTTGTGCATATATGTTGTATCTAACACTTATTAGAGCAAAGTTTTAGAGAAACAGCACTTTCTGACATTTCAAGATCATTAATTTTATTTAATAAACAAGATCTGTGTCTTATTCATCTTTATATCTCCAGTACCTAATGCAAAGGCTAACTCAAAGTTATTTAATTTACATGGAAAGAAGGGGGAAAAAGAGACAAAGAAAGCAAAGAGGGAAAACTGAGAAGAGGGAGAAGGGGAAACAAAGTAAAAAATATGAAGGCCCATGAGAGATCCTAACTTAGCACATGAGGTTATTAAATTCACCAAGTTCATCAGGAGGAAAAGACAAACACCAATTCTGTATATTAGACATGAAGGCACATGCTTCTAATACTAAACATTCTTCTGTTTCAGCATAATGAATAAGCTTTGCACCACTTCATGTTAAATGTTTAGCTATGTATTAATTTTTACTGCCAAAGATAAGCACTTACAATGAGGCAATAAGATAACCACAAATACCTGCTGGCTACGTTTTTTTCTTTAATTCCAGAAATAGAAGAGCTGAGAAACTCAAAATAAAAATAATTAGAGGTCATCAGATGCCTTCTGGGAATAGTAAGAACAATGGTCAATTCCCCATTAGTTTGGGAGGGGGCACTGGTTTTTCTGGAGGCTATCTCTGACCCCTCAAGTGATTTCATATTAATGTTTTCCAGACATGATTTGTCTAGTTCGAAAGTAAAAACTCATTTAGTTGATGTAACCATACTTTGAACATACTGTTCCAGAGGTCTAGAAAGTTGACAGCTACTAATTGGCCTGTGGTATTCTCAAAGTGGTCCCAATGCACGTATGTAGTTCATGACCTGCAGCCCTGCTTTCCTGGACAGTGCCAAAGTTTCTGCAACAACATAGAGAAACCTGGTATAACTTCAAATGTAAACTAAGTTTTGAGATTTAACATCTGTTTAATTCCCAGTCTTATAACTTCTATTTCAAATAAATATCAGACATTCCCATCTGTCTACATTTGTGACAAGAAATGAGGTCAATTGGGCATCTATTTGTTAATTTCTTCAGTTTATTCATCCAACAATTATTGAGCAACTACTATGTGCTCTGAAGATGACAGTGGTGAACAAGACTCAGTTACTGTTCTCTAGGAATCATAGCTGAGTGACAGACAATAAAAAATGTAACATGCCACTTAACTTCTAGATGTGACTACTCTTGGGGCGCTCATGCCACAGATGCCAACTCTAATTGTTTAATCCACTTTTGGCTGAAAGGCAGAAAGTTGCAGTGTAAAGAGTTCAAATTCCAGAGCAGATAACCAAAGGTTCAAGTTTTGGTGCTGCTACTATTGGCTGTGTGGCGTTAGGCAAGTGACTCACTCTCTCTGAGCAGCATTCTTTCATTCAACAAAAACATTTGATTACTAGGTGTCTAGCCTCAGTTGCCTTATGTGTAAGAAAAACCTACCATAGTTATGCCTTGCAGGTAGAAGAGAAAATGATTGTAAATTACCTATGCCAGGGCCTGGCACATAGGAGATACTGAGGAAAGGTAGTTAATGTCAGGCACTGTGTTAATGTTTAGGGCTACACTGATGAGTAGGACAGGGTTTAGACTGAAAGGTGTGCAGGGACAGTGAAGTCAGAGAGAAAAGCAGGTAACTGCAGTGTAATATAACAAGTGTCATGGCATAGCGGCCTCAGAAGTAATGCCACACATTTACAACCATCTGATCTTTGACAATCCTGACAAACACAAGCAATGGGGAAAGGATTCCCTATATAATAAATGGTGTTGGGAAAACTGGCTAGCCATGTGCAGAAATCTGAAACTGGGTCACTTCCTTATACTTTATACAAAAATTAACTCCAGATGGATTAAAAATTCAAACATAAGAGAACTTAGAAAACATAGAAGAGAACCTAGGCAATACCATCAGGATATAGGCATAGGCAAGGACTTCATGACTAAAACACCAAAAGCAATGGCAATAAAAGCCAAAATAGACAAATGGGACCTAATTAAACTTAAGAGATTCTGCATAATGAACCAGCAACTGACAGAATGAGGAAAAAAATTTGCAAGCTACAAAGGGCTAATATCCAGAATCTACAAAGAACTAAAACAAATTCACAAGAAATAAACAAACGACCCCATCAAAAAGTGGGCAAAGGATATAAATGGACACTTCAAAAGAAGATATTTATATGACCAACAAACATATGAAAAATGCTCATCATCACTGGTCATTAGAGAAATGCAAATCAAAACCACATTGAGATACCATCTCACATCAGTTAGAATGATGATCATTAAAAAAATCTGCCACGTGTGTACCTATGCAACTATCTTGCATGTTCTGCACATGTACCCCAAAACCTAAAATGCAATAAAAATTTAAAAAAAAAATCTGGAAACAACAGATGCTGAGAGGATGTGGAGAAATGGGAATGCTTTTACACTGTTCATGGGAGTGGGAATTAGTTCAACCATTGTGAAAGACAGTGTGGTGATTCCTCAAGGATCTAGAAATAGAAATTCCATTTGACCCAGCAATCCCACTACTGGGTATATACCCCCAAAAATTATAAATCATTCTATCATAAGACACATGCACACATATGCTCATTAAGGCAATGTTTACGATAGCAAAGACTTGGAACCAACCCAAACATCCATCGATGATAGACTGGATAAAGAAAATGTGGCACATATATACAATGGAATACTATGAAGCCATAAAAAAGGATGAATTTATGTCCTTTGCAGGGACATGGATGAGGCTGAAAACCATCATTCTCAGCAAACTGACACAAGAACAGAAAACCAAACCCGCATGTTCTCACTCATAAGTGTGTGTTAAACAGTGAGGACACAGGGAGGGGAACATTGGAGCCTGTTGGGAGTTGGGGGGCTAGGAGAGGAATAGCAGGAGATGGGGAGATTGGGGATGAATAACAGTAGGAGAAATACCTAAAGTAGGTGACAGGGGAATGGAGGCAGCAAACCACCATGGCATGTGTCTACCTATGTAACAAACCTGCAAGATCTGTACATGTGCTCTAGAACTTAAAGTAGAATAAATAAATAAATAAATAAATAAGAGAAAGAAAAACACTAAAGCTCTTAATCCCTAACACAAATGATTCTACTCCAGGATAATTTCAAAGCTCTCTTTCCCACAGAGAGGCTGATAGAACAAATTGAATAAGGAAATTATGTTTTTCCAAAATAGATATGATTAAAAAAAAACAAGCTTGTATTTATACCATCTTTGACTGTCTAGAATTTTTTCTTAATCATAAATAGATTTGTTACAGGCTTTAGAAACAACACATTCACTCTGGCCCTGTGGGAAAAATCGAAGACACACACACACACACACACACACACACACACACACAGAGAGAGAGAGAGAGAGAGAGAGAGAGAGAGACAAACAAACAAACCAAAAAAACAGAATGCCCAAACTGTAACAATTAAAAGGATGCCACTCTAGGAGGAAAATATATAAACTATATTATTATTACTTCTGATGATGTCAGGAATTCCCCTAATGCCTCCAAAATGTCAAAGACGATGCCTTCATGTTCTGGTCAATGACCTGGAGGTTTATTATCCAAAGTGACAGGCCAGTTGAAAAGACTGTCACTGCCAAAAGCCACCTATGCTGGTTCTATCTCCTCGTCTGGCAGTACACAAATCCTCTGTGGAAGAAAACAGAGCATACACTGAATCACCTGGCTATGTCGGAAACCCCACAGGAGCTGTAATGAACACGAATATTTTTGACTAAATTTTAAAAAGTCATAAGTATGTAAAACCTCTGAAGGAAGGTGACTATATTACATTAACTTCAGAACTGACAAACTACAGCAAATATTGACATTCCACAATCAGAGGGAAGGAAAAGTTAGGGAAAAGATCTAAATGTAGACAAGACTTTTAAACTGTAGTTTCCTTAAACAGCAATTTATGGATCTTATATCCCAACTGAAAATCACTTGAAAATCTAATGTCAGACCCAAGGTCCAAGAAACTTAAGTAGAAAAATGTCCACTTATCAACATGGCGAAGTTACTGATATTGTTATAAAAATCCACAGAGGACTTTCTGGCTGGAAACAGTGAATGCAGGGCCAACAAACTCTTCAGAGACAAAACAAAGCTAAAATGCATTAACAAAACAAGATGGGGAGAGGTGGCAATAAGAGAAGATTGGAATTATTTGAATTACTTCAGACTTGTTATTTGATTAACAGCCTATGCAGAGCTGGAATGGACCCCGAGTGTCTTCTTCACAGAGATTTATGCAAGGAGGAAAATGTTCCAGCCAAATCATTTAGGAAGTCCCATGCAACTGGCCTGAGAATATCATGTAATCCAGACCCCAATCTGCTTACTCCTCTTCCAACTAAGTTAGTAGAATACAGGTAAAGACTGCAGTAAGACAGCATCCCAAGTCAGCATCTGAAAGTGTTTTTTCACAGGTAAATTATATATATGCTTTTTCTATTGAAATTATAAACATATTTTTTTCTAATGTAAAAGCCATTAGGAAACTGAGTGAACTATAACCTCCCACTTCCAAAATGAGAGCTTCAGTATAGATTTCAGAGAAGATGGCTTGAACCCCCAAATAAACATTCAAAATACATGTGGACCAGGGACCAAGGGAAGGTCAAATAGTTATCAGCGGAAGAATGTGGTTTAGCATGCCAAATGTTTTCCTTTCTTTTTGAAAGCTTGACTGAGTCAAGTTTTAAACATTCCCAACTACAACTTGAAATGATTAATTCTAAATTTAATGAGTACAGTATAAGTTTTATTAATAATTATATAGTAAGGGAGTCATGAGCTCTTATAAGCTCAGAAAGTTACCTTGAACCTCTTTAAACATCAGTTTCTTTATCTGTAAGATGAGGATAGTAATATATACCTCAAGCATTACAGAGATAGCCAGATGAAATAATAGAGGTAAATATATCTGTCTTGTTCTCTGGTACAAAGCCAGAGAAAATAAAATTATGTCAATATACTATTGATATATATTGAACTAAAGTCTCCTTCTGTGGAGTTTCCATTCAGAGACTTTAATCTTACTCTCTGGAAGAACGTAGCACAAAAATTAAATATCTTTTCTATTTCAGGCTGGGTGTGGTGGCTCACACCTGTCCTCCCAGCACTTTGGGAGGCTGAGGTGGGCAGATGATGAGGTCAGGAGATTGAGATCATCCTGACTAACATGCTGAAACCTTGTCTCTACTAAAAATACAAAAAAAATATCTGGATATGGTGGCACACACCTGTAGTCCTAGCTACTCGGGAGGCTGAGTGAGGCAGGAGAATCGCTTGAACCCAGGAGGTGGAGGTGACAGTGAGCCAAGATCATGCCACTGCACTCCAGCCTGGGCAACAGAGCAGGAATCTGTCTAAAAAAAATCTTTTATATTTTAAAACAGCAATATGTTTCCCCTTAGTTCTTTCTTCCTCAATCTAAAATAAATAGTATATCTTTATATGATAATAATTGGTTTACTAACTTATATTACAAAGAATATGCCATAAATTGGAGCTTATGGATAAAACTTTCAGCCTTTAATTTCATAATCATTTCATTCACTATGTTTAAGTGGAGTCTTTCCACCTGAAGCATACCTTCTTAGGTGAAGGGTATGCAATGTCACACCATCAAATTGGTACTGAAAATACTATACAATTCAGTCTACTTTACAATTCAGTCTACTAATCTGAGACAACTGGGACGTGTACCTATGGGTTTCTCAAAAAACATTTCATTAAAGTAGGTAACCATTTTAAAACATTAACATTTTACCTTAAAACTTATACATGATATTGACTCACCAATCTTTAGATTAAGGCACAAGGCCTCTTGAGTATGCCTCTGTGGAGGGGCAGAAGTGAAAAGGACAAAGAAGACTGGCCAGGACTGGATACTCGTTGAAGCTGAGTGGTGACTACACAGGGCTTATTGTAGTATTCTCTCCACTTCAGTCCAACACGGCAGATTTCAACATTAAAAGTTAAATAAATTACTTAAAGACTATTATAAGACCAAACAGACCTAACAGACATTCACATACCTTTCCACTCCACAACTGCACAATGCACGTTCTACTGAGTAGCGCATGAAGTATTCTCCAAGACAGACTGTGTTAGCCCAAAAAACAAGTCATAACACTTCTTAAAAAGAGAAATTGTGTCAAGCACTTTTTTGGACCGCAGTGGAATAGTATTAGAAATCAGTAACAGGAGGAACTTTACAAACTGTACAAATACACAAAAATTAAAATACATGCTCATGAACAACCAATAAATAAATAAATAGGGAAATTAAAAATTTATTTAAAGGAGAATAGAAACACAGCATAACAAATCCTGTGGGATGCAGCAAAAGCAGTTGTAAGAGGAAAAGAAGTGCCTAGCTATAAATGCCTCCATCAGATAGGTAAAAATATCTCAAATAGCCAATCTGACAGTACACTTAAAGCAATGAGAAAAGCAAGAAAAAATCAAATGATAAAATTAGTAGAAAAATAAATAAATAAATAAACAAACAAATAAATAAATAAATAAAACAGGGTCAGTGAACCAAAAAAAAAAAAAAAGAAAAGAAAAATTATAAATATTACATAAGAAATTTTAAAAACAGAAACAAAAAATATAAAAAGTCAATGGAACAAAGAGCTTGGGTTTTTTAGAAAAAAAAACAAAATTGACGAGTTTTGACTAGACTAAGAAAAAGAAAAACAATATCATAGCTGAAAAAGAAGACGTTACAATTGATAAGAGAAAGGCAAAGAACTGTAAGAAATTTTTTTAAATCACCCATGTACAAATAAATTAAAATATCTAAAAGAAGTGAACAAATTTCTGGATACATAACAAGTTATTAATCCCATATTTACATACATACATACATACATACATACATGAAAGAGGGAATCAGCAGTCTTCATTGACTTGCCAAAGTTTGTAAATCCAGATCTCAAATTTCAGGTTTTCTTTTTCTTTCTGTTATATCAGAAGTGCTGCTAAGGTGTTTTCCTAACTTCTTCCACAAACACAACACTCACCCATGGATGAGCACGGGTGGGCATAAACCTGCTCAGGCTACACAGTGACATTTTTCTCGGTTTGCCATTTTTTCCATCTCTGATGTCCTCTTCTCTGTGAAAACAAATCCTATCCATTTTTGAAAGCATTTGGGTTCCTCAGCATGACATAAAAAAAATTGTCCTTTCTGTTCAAAGCAAAATTGCCTGATCCTTAAGCTAGACCAAGGTTTTCTTGGCCTGAGTGCTAAAAACAACAACAAACCAGAATTAATAAAAAGGCCCTACATGAATGAGAAAGCTACTACAAGGAAACCAACAAACAAATAGAAAATAACCAAAAAATAAGGTGCAACCACTGAGAAGAAATAATTGATACAACTAGTCTTTTAGCTTTGGCTTTTAAGAAGTTGTAGGACTATTGCATATATATGTCTATGCTTTTTTTTCAAATTATATTTGTAGTAGACAATTCTAAGATGACCTCCAGTGGGTGATGGCCTTGCATAATCCATTCCCTTGATTGGAGGCAGAAATTCGGACTTGGTTCTAGTAATTGGAATATGGTAAAGATAATGGAATAGTCACACCCATGACTCAGTTATTATATATACGACTTCTTTTTTTAGCAGACTAGAGAGATAGAGAAATTCTCCATTGTTCTATAGAAAATAAGCTGCCATGCAATGAGAGGGTTGTACAGCAAGGATATGTGGGCAGCCTCTAGGAACTGAGACAGTTACCTGGCTGACAGCCAGCAAGAAAAATGTTATCAGTCCTACAATCTCAAGAATCTAAATTCTGCCAACAGCCACAGGGTTTGGGAGAATACCCTGAGTTCCAAAAAGGAATGCAGCCTGGCCAGCACCTGATTGCCCCCTTATGAGACTCTGAGCAGAGGATCCAGGTACGCCATGCCTGGACTCTTGACCCATGGAAACTATGAGATAAGAAATGTGTATTCTTTTAAGCCACTAAGTTTATTATAAAAGAAGCATGATACTTAGTAAGCACAAAGCATGAAGCCATAGGAAGAATACAGCTCTGGAACCTAGGAGACATGTTCCCTCCCTTTATCCCAGTAAATTGCTAGGGAGCATCAAGCAAGTCCCTCAGCCTTTGGGAGCTTCAGTGACCTGATATGTGAAATGTGAATCTTTTTAAGATCTCTTTATGGTCTTGCTACTGAAATCATTTGACTGATGTTGAAATGAATTGCTGTAGGACTGTTAGTCATACCAAATATACTGTATATTATTGCCATACATGTTAATCTGGTCTATTCTTGATATTTTTATAATTGTTCTCCTAACACTCCAAGTTTAAAAAGTTTCAAGTTCATTACATCAGTATTCTAGGATTTTGATTTAAGAAGTCAAGAAGAGGTCTAAGGATCAATTCAGAAAAGTATTTTAAAAAAATTATGTGGTGATCTGGCCCAGCATGGTGGCTCACACCTGTAATCCCAGCACTTCAGGAGGCCAAGGAGGGCGGGTCACCTGAGGTCAGGAGTTCAAGACCAACCTGGCCACCATGGTGAAATCCTGTCTCTACTAAAAATACAAAACTTAGCCTGGAGTGGTGGTGGGTGTCTGTAATCCCAGCTACGCAGGAGTTTGAGGCAGGAGAATCACTTTGCTTGAACGTGTGAGATGGAGGCTGCAGTGAGCCGAGATGGGGCAAACTCTTGGCATCTCTGGAGAGAATTGAGCACACTCCCAAGATGAGAGTTTTATGTTAGAAGGCAGCATCCTCTCATCACCATCAGGATGCTGGGGGTTCAGCTGATTCACCTTAATGGTGTGCACTTACTTATGCATAAACAAATAAAGTGAACAATGGCAAACCATCAGTTTGTGTTTTGTTATTATTGTGAAACATCACATTTCATATTTAGTGCAAGTAATGAGGCTTGGTGAGGCAAAGCTCCATGCTATGCAGGGTAAATAATATATTTCCTCCTGATCCTGCAAGGCTGGCTATGAAAAGAACCTGGGTCAGGAAACATTTTCTGCAAGTATTACTAATCAGTGCACTACACAGACAGTATAAGGTAAGGGTTGAGGTAATTATTATCCAGTTAGGAAAATCAATGAAATCCTGAGGAAACCAATAAGTGATTTCCTTTGCTTTCAGTGGCAGTTGGTGTGACCAGATGGAGGATTCTTTATTATTTTAATTTCTCCTCCTTGCATTGATTTAGCCCCACAGTTGACACAGGGACACTGGGGTCTACTCGAGGAGTCAGTCATTAGAGCATAGGAGCTAATTGTCATTTGCAAACTCACCACTGGCTGGAAGCAAAGCTAGAAGTTGGGGCTGCCAAAGCCAACCACTGCAACCTTTGGCAGGCTCCCCTGCCCCAGCTCTCCCACTGCTCTTGAAGTGAGATCCCTCCTCCTCAATCCTGCACAGTGACTTTGCTGGCTGCAGGTTTCCCTGAACCTGTCACACCTTTTGATTTTGGCAGAAAGAAGTGAGGAGACGTTACAGTTCATCTGTTTGAAGGTTGCCCAAATGAAAAACAAATCCAGTGAGTTTTGTTTCTTTTAAGTGTACAGAAATGCAGCAGCTTATGTCACATAGGTGATTAAAGGAGCCTTTTAAATTTAAGACACCAAAGTGATATTCTTCCTGGTTTGATCCTTGGTGGAGATTTGTTAGCAAACTTTAGAAGGAAGTTACAGAAAAAGATTAGGTGTAGTAGAGTTGTCTAGTTGTGAAAAGTTCTTTGTAAAGCTCATTGTGTGTTCATTGCAGATTTTTGTGGAGAATGTGACAGTGTAGTGAGCCCAGAAGTTGTGTTTTGGATGATTGGACTCAAGTGCAAAGTAGAAAAATATTTCTTTAATAGAGAAATAAGGTAATATGACTATTGCCTATGAATTATCAATTAGTGAGAAAGAAATATATTCTGAAGCACTCAATAATTTTAGGACTTTGAGTAAAATGACATTTATTCTTAGCTCCCAACATTTGAAGTTGTCTCTTAAAAATATTAAGGCATTATGGAGGTAAAATAACTGACATTTTATTTTCAGTGTACATTGCAATATTTTAAATAGCTTACACTTCAGATAATTGGGGCAAACAAAATGTATATTTATTATTTTCTACTAGTGCCTTGGCGGTTAATTTTCTTAGCATTTTAACTTGTGAAAGAATGTAAAATTAATTTTCATTGTGGATTACAATGGAAAAAATAGTAGTTGAGTGTTAAGACTTTCTGAACATAAAAATTTTAGATATATTTAAAATTACAATTTCAATTTTATCTTGGTTGCAATTGGTTAGTAGGCTGGTTTTTAAATGATATGTACTCTAAAGTCATTTTCTTTACTTTGAACATGTTTTAAATAACTTATTGATCCATCTCTCTCCTTTACTTAGTGGCAGAATATTTTAAAGTACCATATAAATAGTACTAAAGCAAATGTGCTCACTGATCTATTTTCAATGTTTTGTTGTTCATGTTTATATTTGCGATGAAATCTATTTTGCTTATGCTGAGGGTTTTTCATCCTATTTCTTCTTCAGACTCAGTTAGCTGCTTTCAGCTAACTATTTTTTTCCTGGCTAAAACAATGTATCTAAAAAATTAATTTTTATTTGGTATTGTTTTAATCCACAAATTTGAGAACTGTTTAATAATTATTTAGTCAAGTTTGAATTTTATTTTGACAGCATTTAAGGGTCTTAAGAGTGGAAAAGAGAAACTGAGTGTGGAAGAGGCTCTTCAATTAAAAATTTTTAAAGGTTAAACATCAAACACTCATTTCTGTCATCATAATAATTGTAAAATGCACTTGACTATAGACATTGATCTCTTTCTCCAATACATTTTAACTTCCTTGAGTATTTGTTCTTCTGTTGACCTGATTTTCATTTTCTTAGCCTCTGGGATGTTAGCTCCATAAAAGGTAGGTTTGAGGACAGGATCCTCTAAAGATAGATTTTTATTTCAGCTTCATATCAGGCAGCTTACCAGAAGAATTCCAAATGAGGTGCTTGTTGGGTACTCTGTCTCAAGGTGGTCTTGTCAAATTACTGAGATGTGGCATTGGTTTGTTCTCAAGTGGAAGGCAACTGATTACTTGTATCTATTTCATCTTTAAATGATGTATGTAAAGTTTCCGGAAATAAAACTTCAAAAAGTTTATAGTCATTCACCAAAAAAGCTATTTTTGTTTTCCTTCAAATTTGAAGATTGATTCACAAACACTTTGATTTGGTGATTGGAATATGGTTGTATGATTGTCTTCTGCCTTCTGTAATAAATGTCTGTCTTCTTCCTTGGGTAATAAATGCCTGCATTTCTATTATTTTGGTATATAAAGTTTTTATTTTCTAATTCATGTATTTCTAAATAAAGTGATTCAATTTCTAAAATAAAACCTCTAATATTTTAAAATTAATTTTACTGGACATTTGACTGAGATTTATTTTTTACAAGGAACAGGAGCATGAGAGTTGAAAACTTTATCAGATAGTTGCTTATAAATTCAAAGCACAATATTAATACATGTGAGTTAAAAAAAAACGTAAACATGAAACATGTTTATGGTAGAGGAATGAGAAGACACAGAAAAGTACAGAAATATTTATAAAAACCACCCAGTCTCAACAGGAACAACTATTGAATATCATGATATATTTGCTAGTATAAAATACATATATATATTTAAAATTGGAATCATACTGTATCCAAACTCTATTCTGCTTTTTTTCCCCAGAAAAATTAACTATTTTAAAGCATTCTGAGCTATTTGGTAACTATGTAATATCCTACCATTGGTTAAACCATAATTTCATTTTATTTTATTCATTTAGCTTTTCTTTTTCAAATTTTAGGTTCAGGTGCTATATGTGCAGGCTTGTTACATGAGTAAATTGTGTGTCATGGGGGCTTGGTGTACAAATGATTTCATCACCCAGGTAGTGAGCACAGTATCCACTAGGTAGTTTTTTGACTTTCACCCTCCTCCCACCCTCCATTCTAAAGTGGCGTCTATTTTTTTCCTTTTTGTGTCCAGATAAATAATATTTTTTTTCTTTTTATTGCATTTTATGTTTTGGGGTACATGTGCAGAACATGCAAGATAGTTGCATAGGTACACACGTGGCAGTGTGTTTTGCTGCCTTCTGCCCCTTCACCCACATTTGGCATTTCTCCCCATGCCATCCCTCCCCCGCTCCACCACCGCTGTCCCTCCCATATTTCTCCCAATAGACCTCAGTTTGTAGTACTCCCTTCCCTGTGTCCATTTGTTCTCTTTGTTCATCACCTGCCTATGAGTGAGTATATACGGTGTTTCATTTTCTGTTATTGTGTCAATTTGCTGAGAATGATGTCTCCAGATTCATCCATGTCCCTGCAAAGGACACGAACTCATCATTTTTGATTGCTGCATAATATTCCATGGTGTATATGTGTCACATTTTCCCAGTCCATTCTATCATCGATGGGCATTTGGGTTGATTTCAGGTCTTTGCTATTGTAAACAGTGCTGCAATGAACATTCGTGTGCATGTGTCCTTATAGTAAAACGATTTATAGTCCTTTGGATATATACCTAGTAATGGGATTGCTGGGTCAAATGGAATTTCTATTTCTAGGTCCTTGAGGAATCGCCACACTGTCTTCCACAATGGTTGAACTAATTTACACTGCCACCAGCAGTGTAAAAGTGTTCCTATTTCTCCGCATCCTCTCCAGCATCTGTTGTCTCCAGATTTTTTAATGAACACCATTCTAACTGGCGTGAGATGGTATCTCAATGTGGTTTTGATTTGCATCTCTCTAATGACCAGTGATGATGAGCATTTTTTCACATGTTTGTTGGCCTCTTGTATGTCTTCTTTTGTAAAGTGTCTGTTCATTTCCTTTGCCCATTTTTGGATGGGTTTGTTTGCTTTTTTCTTGTAAATCTGTTTGAGTTCTTTGTAAATTCTGGATATCAGCCCTTTGTC
>CM052652.1:95214104-95232216 GCA_028533165.1 Leontopithecus rosalia | reverse complement strand
TATTGGGGGAAATAGGGGAGGGACAGCGGGGGGGTGAGCAGGGGAGGGATGGCATGGGGAGAAATGCCAAATATGAGTGAGGGGGCAGAAGGCAGCAAAACACACTGCCACGTGTGTACCTATGCAACTATCTTGCATGTTCTGCACACATGTACCCCCAAACCTAAAATGCAATAAAAATTTAAAAAGAAAAGAAAAAAAAGAAAAAGTAAAATATCTCCCTTGAAAATCAATTGAGTAGAACACAGTCCCAGCATTGTGTGTGACACTTATGAAGCTTCAGAGGAGAGACTTATGATCCCTGTCTGTCAGTCATTGGGGCAATAATTTCTATATTATCAATGAGATGCATCACACAGAACCACAGGAGAAGGCTGACCTTCTCAAGGCAAAAAACATCTAGTGTTTTGGAAGAAATGAGTAACTCTGTCATTTTTCTCCATTTTTGGCTTGGATTTTATGGCTATTTCTGCTTTTAGTGTGGTTTTCCCATGTAAATTAGTTATAGCATAAAGAATAAAATTTCTAATCAGCTGGATGTACCTTCAGAATCTAACATAAATTGCTTTGGCATTATGCTTACTGAAACTGAATTAACTATAATTGACTTTAAAATAGAGCAAGAGAAAAATATATACTTTTAAGGGTGGTTCTACACATAAGTCTTCCAGTATTGTAGCAATCAAGCCATAAAATAACACAATCCAATCGTCTTTCTGAATCACTTCATTATGAGAATTCCTATAGAAGAGCTGACACTACTTGATGGATTGAATAAACTATTAAAGCATCTTGTAGAAAAATGTCTTTTGAGAAATGAGCAACCGACTGCCATCTTGAACTTTTGATGTGTTATTAATTATCATTAGAGACTAATAAAGTATGCCAGTCTAACTTTGTGTCCTTTTCATTTGTGTTTCGCATACAACCAATTCCTGTCTCCATTCCCACAATTTTACTTCTTCACAGAAAAAGTACACCTACCAGGTGCTGTCTGGAGACATTGCAACCATGATTTTCAAACTTATTTAGGTAGCTGAGAAACTGAACAGTAGGGAGTTCTTTGTGGCCCAGCACAATAATAATAAAACAAATTTGGAATTATAAAATATATATTTGTAACACAATCATACATTATTTCACATTAGATTCTCTTAGAATCAAGTGATAACAGCAACTGAAGGTTGAAATAAATTGTTAGGAGATTGACTTAGTAAATATTTTTATCATTAACCCATTGTTTTTCTTTGAAAGTTAGAAAAACATTATTTAGGTTGAAAGCTATTTCATCTGCTCTTGTGAATACCACCAGTGTTTTGAACCCTGGTTTGGAAAACAGTAGGTTAGGGTGCAGTGTGTCCTAGCCCTAAATATATATTAGAATCATCTGAGCAATTTAAAAAAATCCTGTCAGTACCTGGGACCCATCCCAGATGGATTTATTGAGAATTCTTAGATGTTTTGCTCATTTACAGTTTTAAAAAGGTTTCCAAGTGATTTCAAGTGTATAGCCAAGGACATGGGTATTATTCCAAGTAAGGCCATGAAGAGACTTTGTGGGAGGTTCAACCCAGACATGTATGTGATAGGCAGGTCTGCTGTTACTGTTACTCACATGATGTGTTCTGGGTGTTTGTCGTAACAAGTCCAGTCAGTGAGCAGCTACTATCCTCTTACCCAATGATGTATACATTCAGCTACTGTAACACTTAAGTCAGTCTGTCCATATGCTCTATGTGGTTATGTTTGCTATTCTGTCTTCTGTTGTCTCATCATGTTTCTTAATTTCTTTAATACACAGTTAAAATTTACTTGCCTCCAGATAGATAGTATTGTCTAGTGGACTAGGCATAGGCTGTGAAGTCAGGCAGACTTGGTTAAGATTCAAACTCAGCTGTTACCATATCAATACTTGACTTTCTAAGCTTCGGTTCCCTCACTTTTATACTAGGGCTTAAGATAAAGTCAGTCATCGTATGTAAACACTACCTGATGCCACATGTTGTTACTGTTCATGCCTGTGATCCACACCTCTCTTGTATATAACATGAGTAATAAGCACCGTAGATATGGTTTGTTGCAAAATTGTTTGCTTCATGACTTTGTATTCTGAGTCCACAGCTAGATTTCACGTAGTTTTTTTGGTCAAAAATTCTGTGTTCTATTTCTTGGTCATTCGCAGTCTTCCTTTCATAGTCCCCCACCTTATTTTGCTTATATGCCTGTCTTCACATACGGAAAGCTTATATGCTCTCTGTATGTTAGTTGTGTTCCAAATGTTGATGACAGGCTGTTCTTTTCTGATTTCAAAATGCAATAGATTTCCTGAAGTAAATATGGAAGAAATCACATGGAATAAAGTTTTAGTAGTTCAATAAATAAGCTATGTTGAGTTAAAGACATTTTGAAATATTTATTTAATCCCAAGTAGAATCACTATTTTAAATCAATATTTAAAAGGCATAATAGTATTTTTATGTAAAATACATTTTTTCTTTGATAATCAGTATAATTGTGTCAATGCGTGCAGAAAATCAGAGTCTGCTGGAATTATCAGCAGACAGTTTTCACTTCTTACTACTTTTTAATGTAAAATCAGTTACCATGGCCTTTTTCTTGGAGCTCAGATACAGCTTTGATTATAGTTATGGACTACACCATGTGGTTCTGTTAGCTTTCACACTGCAAGGCTAAGAGCAGATGGAAGAAGGTGTTATAATATTACAATAAAGTCTTCAAATGGGTGTAAAGAATCTATCTCCTAAAATTTCACAGATTTATGCTTCTTGTGGCTGGACCTGTGTGGTTTATAGTGTAGTTAACATTACTTGTTTGGAGGCACTTCAAGTCTCTTCCATAGTACCCTGTTTGGGATCCTTCCCATGAAGCTCAGATGGACAGGAAGGCTGCTCATAAAGCTGAGAATAGAAAAGAAAAGAGGCCTCTGGGTTTGAGTCAAGGCTACACTTATTCTCTGTGTGTTTTATACCAGGGATAAGGAGCCAAAATATATTGGGGAGGAAATCCAGGAGTACAAGACGTATGCTCAAAAATTACTTATTGAGACTATAAGGATCTGAATGAATAAATCAAGCTTCCACTAAGTGCCAGACATTACTACATATTCTTGTATATGTAACTCTCCTATTTGACTGATATCCAGACACCTTTGTGTAACTAATACAGCCTTTAAGTAACTCAGATTCTAAATTTTATTTTGGTTCATTGTTCAAATAAAGCAGGTACATTGTGAGGGAAATTTTCAACTTTTACTTTCTTCTATTGTTATTCCATAGATCTGAAAGAACATTTTTAAATGATGTGTTAAATATTCTTCACAAAAGTAAGTACAAATGAAGAGTAGCACTTCTGTCTTTCTAGAAATGAATGCTTTTCATGGTACTCTCACACTCCAAGCAGGGTTCTTGTGTAAGTTTGTATAGATTTTGCATCACACAACTCTTGGTGGGTGGACACTCTCATTATAAAAGTGAATGTCAATCCCTAGAATTGTGCAGTGCATTACCTGGACAAGTATACCTAGGGTCCAGCATATGTGTGACCTATTCTCCCAAGCTATACTTAAAAGATTTTGAAATGTGGGTATAGTCGTTATATACATGAAGTTTTAAAAAATTTTCAGCACTAAGCCAGAGTGATATGTGCAGTTACTATTAGAGGAAGCTGTAAGTAATCAGCCATCCCCAATATTTCACTGTCTCATCCCTGGTTGACTATGTTAGGTGACCTTAGACCTTTTAGTGGGTACTAGTTTGTGGCTTGACTTTTTCCCTTGTGTGCTGCTGTCTTACATTAACCAATTTCAGTTCCACCTGAAGACCCTGTTTCTGGGTGACTATTTGAAATTTCGATTCCATAGATCAGAATATCTGCAATTTAAAAATATCAAAAAATGCAAAAATATCAGAAATATGTGAAAATACAAATTACTAGTGCCTATTTCATGTTTGTAGAACAAGAAGTTTGAAGGTAGGGCCTGGGATTTTTAAAAACCTGCTCTGGGGTATCATATTTCTTATGATGTGACATTGCTCTAGCACAGCATTTCCCACACAGCTTTGCCACTACCAAAGCCTGTAACCAAAGCCAAGCTGGCAGATTGGGGGTATCCCAGAAACTTCTTACAGGGTCATTAAATCTGCACATGTAGTGAAAGTCCTTAGGGTCGCTTTTATAAGTTACTCTTAAAAGGATCACTGGAGTTCAAGAGTTTCAGACTGGCCTGGTCAATACCAGTAGTGTTCTTAAGTTTATCTTATTTGAGTTAGAGCTGTTACAAAACACAGAGCCATAGTCCAGCTAACACAGAAGTTACTGACTGGGAACTCTCCACTCATTTAAGACGGGAGGGCATGCTTTTCTTCCATAAAGCCAGAAGAAAGTTACATGCATGATTAAGAAAACTCTTTGGAGTTCTGTCTCCTTGCTCAGGCTGCAGCATACTTGCCTACACAGCATTTTGTGGAAGTTCATGCACGACTGTGTCCATGTTACCAATGATGAAAACTGGCAGTCAGTGAAGTTTGATCTTCCAGAGGCACACAGTCAGTAACTGGCATGGCCAGAATGCATTTCTCATTTCCTGGGATTCCAGCTTAATAATGTTTTGTTTTTCCTCAAAACTGTAGCCCCTCTATATATAGTATATGTTGTGAGGAGGTTGGGGAGAGGGCATATGTGATCTGATCTGTTGGTCACTCTGTGGTCATGAGCAGAATAGATGCTCTGGGCTGAGCCTGAGCATGTGACCTGCGGCAATGTGTGTACAAGTTATGCTGACTTACGGGGTAATAAAAAGTGATCATTGTCTGAAGTTGCTTTTTATTGTCATTGGCCCCCAGGGGGCCATTTTGCTTTGTGGCAAAAATGAAGGAACTCCAGACCAAGAGATGCGAGCTTTCATTTGGACTTCTCAGCCTTTCTTTTCTGCTGGCCTCTATTTTGGCACCAGCACTTGGGGATGCTGAATGTCTTCTCCACATAGGGGGAAGGGCCTTGCCCTGCAAGGTGTGCTGGTTACCAGCCTTGATCTTTAGGAAAGTGGATCCATGTGGGTTTTGGTTGTTGACTCTGCTTTGAAGTTGTTGAGAGACAAACGTGTAAGAAATGCCTGTGGAGGAGTGTTATCTAATCTTGAAAGACCTGTTATCCTTGGGTTTTGGCAAAAGACTTGAGGTATTATTTCATCTCAAGGATGAGAACTACGTTTTTCAGATGGCTTCTTAGTGATTCCAAATAAATAATTGGCTTTGGCATTAGTTTGGATTATACTTGTCCCATGTCCATAATTGTAGGCTGTGTCGAAAAGTTTCAGAGCAAAGTTCTGGTCAGATAAAATAATGTTCCAAGACAGCTGTCTTCACGTTGGTGTTCATACAAACACTGGGGTATATGAAGACATCACACTCTTAATTTATATATGTTTCTTCCTAAAATTGATGTGTTCCCTGCTCCATGATTGCCTTTTTCTGGCATTACCCTGTTATTAAGATATTTTTTATAGAGATACGGTCTCACCGTATTGACAAGGCTGGTCTCAAACTCTTGAACTCAAGTGATCCTCCCATCTCAGCCTCCTAAAGTGCTGGAATTACACACATGAGCCACCGCACCTGGCCAGGGTTACTCTATTATTTATATCCAACTACAGTGCTTTTGAGAGTGAATGAGGGCACTGTTAATAACTATGCCAAGGCATCAGGTGTGAATCAAGATTACTTTGGACAAAACTGCATTTTATGGTCACCTTACCCTTTCCTATTCTACAAGAGGAAGGCAGACATCCTCCCTTTTCTAAATCTTGCTATACTGAATGACCCTAGGCTGAGTAAACTTCCAGATGCCAAACAAAAAGACAGTTGAGGATGAAAGCCTCCTTAAGGAATAGCTAGTAAGAGCAAAGCAAAGGAGATTTCAGTAGGAAATAGTGCAGGGACTGCACCTCATGTCAACCATGCAATAAACTCCTGGTAAGGCCCTGTCACTTCTCCCTCTCTCTCCCTATCTTATGATTAAAATTCAGAGGTGAGATGGTTGTGACAGGGATGTGTATTAATATATTTACTTAAAACAAATAATGAAAGCAGACTTTTTGGGGTGGAACACAAATCTGATTTGTCTGATGAGCCTGACAAGGAGGACCATGTTACAAATTTGGTTATGTAACAGATATTATACTTTCCTTAAATCATATGAGTGTAATCTTCAGCTCTAGGATTTTGAAAAAAATATATTTTTAAGCCCACATACTTTTTAAATTTCACCTGTAGCAACTATTAAACATATTACTATTGAAAAATAAACATACTTAAGTGATACATAACTTTTTACCATTCTTTTAGCAATTTTTTTCTATAATTTGAACTTTGAATTTAGATTCAGGAGGCACACGTTCAAGTTTGTTACCTGGGTATATTGTGTGATGCTGAGGTTTGGGATATGAATATCCCATCACCCAATACTGAGCATAGTACACAAAGTTAGCTTTTCAACCATTGCCTCCTTTTCTTCCTCGCCTCTCTACTAGTTCCAATCTTTATAGGAACTATTGTTGACATCTGTATATCCATGAGTGCCCAGTGTTAGTTTCCACTTCTAAGTGAGAACTTTAAGTGTTTGGTTTTCTGTTCCTGTGTTAATTTGGTTAGGATTTTGGCTTCCAGCTGGATCCACGTTGCTGCAAAGGACTTGATTTTGTTCTTTTTTATGGATGTGCCCATGGTAAATATGTGCCATATTTTCTTTTTCGAATCCACCATTGATGGGCACTTCGTTGATTCCATGTCTTTGCTATGATGAGCGGTGCTGTGATTAACATGCAAATGCATGTGTCTTTCTGGAAAATTTTATTTTATTTTGAACATATACTCAGTAATGATATTTAGCAAAGATGCTTAAAGACAATTTGAAGCATGTGCATTGAAGCAGTTGCGATGTTTACTGTCCTTGCCTCCAGCCTCAGAGTCACTGTAACAATCTCTACAACTCCCATACATTTTCAAAGTCCACCTGCCTAAACACACATGCACACACACACACATACATGCACACACACACATGAAACCACCATGGATGCAGTAACTCCTCAAACGGGTGAATTTTTTGCTGGAAAATGATCCTGAAAGGAAGCCTCTATCATCTTGTCCAGTCAGGCAACTGAAATTTCCTGGCCTGGACACTTTATCTGTGACTGAGTCTGTCAGAGTATGAATCCACTGATCTCTGGGGAACTTGTCAAGGCAATTTGTTCCAAAGCATATCCACTTTTTTGACCATTTGGAAGCCATGAGGTGAATCTCTGTTCATGCGTTACTAGAATTTATACTCAGGCCATGGTTGTCGCTTTAAGTAGAACTTTATTTATTAGATTGGCAAAATTTTTCCTTGTTCCTAGCAGATAGTCATTTTGTCTTATTTTGTTTTTCAGTGAATCTTGATACAATGAAAGAGATGGAACCAAAAGGAAGATGCTTGAAGAATTTCTTGATGAAACTGGACATCAGTATTACTGGTCAATACCTAGGGTGTGAGGCAGTTATGGGAGAAGGGGTCCTGATAGGGAAGTAAAATCATGTTTACACAGGAAAGAAAATGATGATGGAATGACACTTTTACATTCTTTGTAAAGCCTTAAACTTAACTTACTAAAATAAGACTAGAGAGTTTCAGTTCTGAAGGCAAGAAGGCAGCGGATACCAAAGAACATATTAAGGAAAAGGGCCTGCTGCTTAGAAACAGGAGAGAGAAAGGAGGGCCATATGGGACTGCTTAATATAACAACTTACTCACCTGTGCAAAGGACAACACAAACGGTGGAATTATGTGGAGGCAGACTCATTGGTGGGTAGATATTTCTAATTCTTAGTTGAGGTCTCTGGATGGTTCTGAAAAAATCAGTTCTCTCTGAATAGGTCTGCTATACTGATACAACTGTGGCATTTGATTGGAATATTTACAACAAGTGGCCTATATTTTTGTGGATTCTTAGAATATGGCATCCTGCCATATTTTGTTCTGTTTGACTTTGACAAGAGGGACTTACCACACATGGAAACAGAGTTTGTGCTGAAAAATTCAACAACCAGGCACTCTTGCAAGGCTGGTAGTTTCATGAAAAGCATGTTTCAGGGTTGTACTATGCTTCTTGTGTAAAGTACTCACACTGGTAAGTTAGCCTGTGAAATAGTTGACTCATGCCTAATTAAAGAATGTCTCTATAGCCAAGATGAAAACAATTAACTGGGTAATATAAACATTTGTTTTTTGACATTTGACAGAGCTCATTATGCCAACACTACCACTGTAAGTAGCCCAAAACTGAAGAAAATCTGACACAGAATTTTAGTATCAAAAAGCTGACATAAAGGGCACCTGCTCTGACTGGCTGAAAATGTGGCCAGGGTCCCCACCCACTCCTCTCACTCCACCCTCAGAAGCAGAACATGGTCTGAAAACCTTCGAGCCAGCCAGTCTCTAAAACCTCACTTAGCCCACTCTAAACCAAGGTTTATCCACCTCAGCACTTGACGTAAGGGACCAGGTAGTTTTTTTGTTGTGGTAGCTATCCCATGGATTGTATTTTTACTAGATGCCAACAGCAACTCTCCTCCCACCACAGCTGTCATCTTTGAAAATGTGCCTTAGGAAGGTGGAGGTGAGCAAAATCATCCCCGGTTGAGAATACTGGCCTAAGCCACCTTTTCTACGATCCTGAACCTGAGAATTTGGTTGCTATTTGGTGCTAAGGAATGTGCTCAGAGATATTTCTTTAATAATATCCCCACCATAGACCTTAACCAACCTTGGCTGCATTAGCAAGAAGCCTTGAGATGTTTCCATTCTCTCTTCATAAAAATGTACTGTGTTCCTAGACAAGGGATGAAGCAGCTCAGCATTGCACTCCCACTGCTGACTGCAAAATCTACTCATGGTTGGTCTGCTTTGTGTTGCTTGGAGATGGCACAAGGGTAGGAACTGGGCATGACATGTTCACACCTGCCCTCAAGATGCCATTAATAAGGTAGCAAAATATGTAAGCAAATAAGTAGTGTGCATGAGCTATTACTCTCTGCTTTAGAGGCAGCTTCCATTACTTCATTTCTACTTATTAGGAAAATAATACATCACTAGAAATTTCACTGAAAGAAAACAGGACATGATGAACTGTTCTGGCACAAAGTTGCTTATAAGCTATGGAAAGACATTTATAATAGATTATATTTGGTGAAAATGGTATGCAATGCATGATCAGAGTTGTGTAAAATATACACACGTGGAATGAGTTATATCAAAGTGTCACAGTGGTAGGTTGTCTCTGGGTGGTGATGAGTCTTAAGTCTCTGGAAAAGAACCCTGAACCCCTGTCCTGGTGGGAAAAGAGAGGATGCTCTTTCAAGATCATGGATTCTCTCATTGCTTGTTTTCTATTTACAGATGAAAACTAGAAGAGCTGATATTACTGAGCACTTACTATGAACCAAGTACTGTTGCTAAGCAAATTATATCATAACTCATTTAATCCTCACAGCAGCCTGAACAGGGCTGTCTAATTCCAGTGCCTATTTCTCATTGTTTCTTCAAGTGTAACTGCATTTAGGGGACTGTTTTCTCTTTTACATAGGGTTGGATACTGTTTTTTGTCTGTTAAGGGGGACACTCTGATTTCTTTAACTGATATTTTCTAATTTTTCTGCACTGCCCAGCTATTTCTTTTCACTGGAAAAGAATGAGTCATATAGTTTAATTTTTGTCAGCATGCTCAGTGTCACAAGGATGTGTACACTTGGGAGCTCGAGTCATTTTCTCAGGGTGTTGGGGTCCATTGAAAGACACAGGCAGGGGAGGGGCTACATGGGATGCTGGTTTGGAAACTCCAGCTTGTGCTTCATGAAAGGTAGGCAGCTTGGAGGCAGAGAGGCCAGTGAGAGGCCGGAGCAGAAGCCCAGGTTGTCATCGAATACGGGAAAATGTGGCCAACATGAAGGAGTGCACTTGAGTCCAAAAGATTCTGACAGATGTGGATTTCAGCACCTTCTCTACCCACAGCTCACTTATAAGCTACACACCTGGGGCAAGGCACTTCTCTCTGTGCTTCCATGACTTAGTTGAGGTGACCACTAAATGGGAAAAGTGCCTGGCTGGTGGCATGTAAAAAGGAATTGCAAGTTATAGCTCCCTTTTCTAGGCCTTTGGGGCAGAAACTGGTGACCAATTTTTCCCTCTGAGTCACCCAGCTGGCACCAGAGAAAATCTGGGGCTGCTAGTTCAGACAGGGACACCACAATGCATAAGGAGCATGGCAAATCGGATTCTTGGACCGGTTTGGAAAAGGTGGGAAAAAACAGAGTCAGAAATACTGGGCCAGATTTCTGGATTCTAATTCACACTCAGAACCAGTCCCCTCAGGTTCTGGCTGTGCTGTGTCCGGCTGGGTCCAAGACAAGTGACACTGATCTCTACCCTCAGGGAGGTCCCCATGGACCAGGGGAACTTACCTGTCATATGAAATATAGTATTCTCATTGTGGATGTAAAAAGAATGCAGTCTAATCATCATAAACTGTAAAGCCCACTGGCAAAGGAACATTTTTAGCAGGGGCATTTATCCTGCAGAGTAAGGTGAGCATGAGAATGAGCAAAGTCCACCCCACTTGATTTCCACTGAGGAGATGTGGCACCATATCAAAAGACACCAGCTGCTAAGGTCACAGGAAAAGGAACAGGGAAGTCCTGAAATGCTGTCTTCCTCTCAGCCCCCAGTCCAGGAAGGTCTCCACTAAGGTTCAAAGATGACTGAGATGTTTTATCAGCCTTTGTCAATAGAATGGCTGTCTTGGACCAGTTTATGTGCCACAAAATAAACTCACCTCTCAGAAATCCCACGTTTTGGTTTTAACCTATGGTCCCTGTCCCATTAGGGATCTCAGTTAGCTCACAAAAGGCTGCTAGTATGACCTCACCCCATTAAAGAGGAACGAATGTCATGGAGTTGGTGCATCATTCACTAGTGGCCCTGCACTGTAAAAAAGGAAAACATCATGTTCCCTAGAAGAGAAAATGCAGCTGTCTGTGGATGGGAGGGCCTGGAAAGCAGTTTGAGGGCATGGGCAAAACACACCTCCATGGGGATGGCCATGATTTTCTTTAAAAAGTTACATTTCAAAGACATCACAGTGTTTGTCAAAGGTGGGCACTGTCAGATAATCTTTAGGTGCCCCTTGTGTATTTTGAATGAAAGCAAGCTTGAAAACCAAAGGGAAGAAGTTGCTAGGTACCTATTTTAGAATGTGGATGTTCATAGAAGAGCTTACATTGTGTGGGAATCTGCCAAATCAGTCCTAGGAATGACTTACTCTTGGAAAAATGGAAAACTTTCATGGCAAAATTGCGATCCCCATGAGGTACCTGCTGCACAGGTGATGAACACAGAAATACTTTTGGAGAGATAAGCTGCAAGCTTTTCATTCCTTTCCTCCAGTAAATCCTGTTAGCTAGTGATTCTTAAGTCCCAGCGAAGCCAGGGAGTATGAGTACCAGCTTGGAAAATAGGAAAATGAGACATGTGATGACTTCTTCTTGGGCAGGAGGAGGGCATGGGAGCACAAGGATTGTGGGAAAAAGATGAGATGGAGGCCAGACATGCTGGTGGGGGTTGGTGATTAAGACACCTGGCTCAGGAATCCCGGAGGGATCAGGGAAGAGAGAGGGGTAGGTGGAAAGCAGCTTAGCTTGCATTTGGAATTGGGAACATTAGCTTCTCAGGGCTGAGTGATCACCACTGCTTTCTGTGGAGTCTCAGTTCCCCTCCCAGGCATGGGACACTGCACTTCCATGCCCCCTTGTGGCTAGGTGGGGCCATGGATAGGCTCTGACCAACAAGCCTGGGGTAAAAGCAGGACACTGCTGAGCCTAAACTGCTGTGAAAAAAGCAATCAGCTCTCTCCTTTTCCCTTCCATAGGGGGACCCAGAGTTCCCCACAGGCCATTGAAAGGAGTGGGGAAGTGAGTTTCAGGCTGCATCTAAACAGATGAGAAACTTACAAGAGAAATTAAACCTGACTGCTCAGGCCCCATTTCTGGGAACAGGGATTGACCAAGAAAACACAAATGAGGAAGGCCCCTCACAGTTTCAGAAGCAGGAACTTTCTCACATTCAGAGAGAAAGCCAGACAAACTGCCCCCTAGAAGACAGTAGTGAGCTGACAACCCAAACAAGGGGTGACTGACGGCAGGATGTCTCCTCCCATTGTTCAGATCCTCTGGAGCAGGAAATTTTCCTGTACATCCAGATACCACCTGGAAACAAGCAGGAAAAACACAAGACAGAGGAGCATTCCTGGAAGATGCTCGCCCATTCAAAGGAGGACACCGAATTGGCAGAGAACAGGACAGCCTTATTCTGAGGGCGAGTCTGTAAGCTGGCGTACTTGGTAGATTAAACTCACTGATGACACTGCCTTTCTGAAGGCTGCTGACAACAATACAAACATGTCTACTTGATTCTGGTTTGTCTCATCCTTTAACTTGGGCTCTAGAGAGGGGTCTGGAGACTCCAAAGCTGGAAAGGGGACGTGGAGAATCAGAGTATAAGAGTGTTTCCCTTCTACATGACCACTCTACGGCAGTGTCTGCATGAACCTTGTTATTTCAGAGCTTCTCCTTTCACCTGCAGCATGCTGTATGTCAGACAAGCTTTGATTTAATCAAGCTACATGGCCATGAAAACAGTGCCTGTGTATTCAAACACTGGCATATTTTACATGGAGGCCATCACATTTGGCCTGTTCTCAGCACAGAACACCTACACTGCATCTGCAGGGTTGTTTTAAAAATCAGAAAGAAAAAATGGTGGCTTAAAAATAGAATATCAGTTGGCCTTTTAGATCTAAAAATTTTAGAAAAGATAAGTTAACATAATTCATGATCTGTTGTACAGAGGCAAAAATACCTCCAGATGTCATGCACCTTTATAAAAATGAGGTTTTCAGGCTCCTTTATTGTGATTTGAATTTTATGGTCTAGTATCTGGGAGCACAGGCCAACTCCATCTGGCTCCTTCCTGGCCTGTGAACATAAGTGGGAAATATAAAAAAACTATGATTTTATAAATAAATGGGGAAAATATTTAGTGTTATTTTAAGATTTTCATCAGGTGAAGTGGTTGTCAAAAGAATTGGGGGTATTGTTTAAAAGAAAAATAGAAAATGGCAGGCCAAAATATAACAAATGTCCACTGCCAAAAGTAATGTTTTTCTGTCAATTTTTAAGCATGCGTGTATGGTTTCAATGTATTAGTAAAAGTATGGGTTGGTGTATGCATATACATATAAGGATATGATATATTCTATATACATATATACACATACTATATGTATTTATAGATATCCACATATGTAATATCTATATTTTGAAATATACGAAATAAAGCTACAAGAACTTTCTCAAAAAAAAGATTTTCATCAGATATTTTAAATTGATTTTGATTTATATCAGGAATTTACATTTTAAATATTTTATTTTTCAAATTTTTAGATATGTGTTTGATTAAAATTCAGTGACTTTTACATCACATGCTATTTGAGATATTGTAGAGTTCAAATAGTCAGAAGTCCTATTTTATAAGAAAGCATTTAGTATTTTATTGTCAGATCTAAGCATTTTTCCCCAATCTAATAATTTTTCTCATAAAAACGTAGAGTTTAAATGTATACTACTTCCTAAAGTGAAAAATAGATATGTTAATGCTGAGAATAGTTTCTAAAATGCTCAGCCATTAACTGTATTGAAAGCATTAAACAGATTATTTCTTGCTTCCACCAACAAATGAACCAAGTCTGTGTTTTGGGGAAGCATGCTCAATGGCTTAATGTTGAGATGGTTGAGAATTTCAAGGAGAATAGAAAATATCTTGTCTGTTCCATCTGCATCTACTTTCTATTGTACAGTAAATTATATCCTCTGAAATGTCACTTTTGATCAAGTTAAATTCAAAGCAATTTCACTTCCATCACTGTCTCTGATGTCATTACCCCACTAGATTAGGCACTTTCACTGTCATGTCCCATGCTTTTTAGCATCTGAGTTATGAATGGAGTGGCCCCTGCATCTGGAAATGGGAGGCTTAATACAGGCATTTTTGGGTAACAGGAAAAAAAAAAACAAAATGTTTCTATGTTTCTTTCTAGTCAAGTGCCAACAGCTTGCATCTCACCAAGACCATGCATCTTCACACCAAGCCTGTACTTGCAGATCACATGACTAAAGAATATGAATTGAGAGTTGGAAAACAGCATCATCTGAAATGCTACAGAGCCAGCTGGATCAATGGTCACCTAAAATAGCAATAGTTACTAAAACAAAAGACTATTTGTACAACAAAAATGTAAAATAAGGGCTGGGCCTCGTTTCTCATGCCTGTAATCCCAGCATTTTGGGAGGCCAAGGTAGGCAAATCATAAGGTCAGGAGTTTGAGGCCAGCCTGGCCAGCATGGTGAAACCCCATCTCTTCTAAAAACACAAAAAATTAGCTAGGCATGGTGGCAGGCACCTGTAATCCCAGATACTCAGGAGGCTGTCAGGAGAATCACTTGTACCCAGGAGGCAAAGGCTGCAGTGAGCTGGGATCACACCACTGAAACTCCAGCCTGGGTGACAGTGTCACACTCCATCTCAAAAAAAAATGAAAAGGAAAATAAAAGTTTATGGCTAACTGAACAATGTTTTTACTTTTATTTTTGTATTTACTTTTACTTTTTTATTCTTTTAAAAACTCATTTTACTGTACTTACATTACATTGTTTCTTTAAAAATTTTTGCTTCCTAACATGTATCAGTTTTTCAAAATCATATGTTCAGAACTCTGAGACACTACTTTCTTAGCAATTTATGTTTCTTTATAGAATAAACTAATATATACCAGGAACATGTTATTTGTTATTTAGAATCTAACCTCACATTTCAGGAAATCTAGAGAAAGTGTAAGAGATTTCAAAAATAAACTCTGGGAGCATTTAATCTACTGTTGAGTGATGATGCCAACAGGTAGGTATCTCTACAGAGTAACCACCTCTGTCACTGGGGAGCTCATGAACAGCAGAGAGAGAAAGTCTGCAGCAAGACCAGGAGTCGAGATGCTCAGAGCCCTTGGGGACGTGCTGCTCTGCCCTTGGACCCAGGAAATGCCTGGACCTGCCCAGACTTCAACACTCACTCCAATCCATACCCTTCATGGGCTTTAAAAAAAATTTATTTAGGGCAGTTTCCACTTACCCATGGTTTCACTTTCCACAGTTTTCATTAACTAAGGCACAGTAAAGTAAGATATTTTGAAACAGTTTACATTAGAATTATAGTCTATTGTTATAATTATTCTATTATTAGCTAGTTAATCTCTTACTGTGCCTAATTTATAGATTAAATTTTATTAAAGCATATATGTATGTATAAAAATAAAACACAATATACAGGGCTCTGGACTGTTCCTGGTTTCAGACATCCACTGGTGAGGAGGGGGTCATGGAGTGTAACCCCTATAGATAAGGGGGTTCTATTGTATCACAAGTACTTTTCTAAGAAGTATTTTATAAATAACTTGTCACTCACAAACAGAAAAATTAAATACATAAATAGAATGCATAAATAAAATACATTAAACAGAAAACATAAAATGTGAAATGCATTTTTTTAAAATAAAGAACACAGATAGCTGGATATTTATTTTTAAAGCACCAAATCAATACCATCCCCTTCCACACACTAGGTGAAAATGTATGGAACAGATGAACATGTACACAGACTCACTGCAGTGGCTGCCTCTGGAGGGAACAGGACTGTGACAATTGGTTAAAGGGAATTCTACTTACATCTTTATGTTTTTTTTTTTTTTGAGACAGAGTTTCCCTCTTGTTACCCAGGCTGGAGTGCAATGGTGCGATCTCGGCTCACCGCAACCTCTGCCTCCAGGGTTCAGGCAATTCTCCTGCCTCAGCCTCCTGAGTAGCTGGGATTACAGGCACGCGCCACCGTGCCCAGCTAATATTTTGTAATTTTTAGTAGAGACGGGGTTTCACCATGTTGATCAGGATGGTCTCGATCTGTTGACCTCGTGATCCACCCGCCTCGGCATCCCAAAGTGCCGGGATTACAGGCTTGAGCCACTGCGCCCGGCCCTCTTTATGTTTTGTTTCTTTAAAAAAAAAATGGGACCAGGCACGGTGGTTCATGCCTATAATCCCAGCAGTTTGGGAGGCTGAGGTGGGTGGATCACCTGAGGTTGGGAATTTAAGACCAGCCTGACCAACATGGAGAAACCTCATCTCTACAAAAAATACAAAAGAATTAGCCAGGCATGGTGATGTCTGCCTACGGGAGCTGAGGCAGGACAATCTCTCGAACCCAGGAGGCAGAGGCTGCAATGAGCCGATGTCATGCCATTACTCTCCAACATGGGCAACAAGAGCAAACACTCAGTCTCAAAAAAGAAAAAGAAAAAGAAAAAGAAAAGGAAAAAGAAAAAGAAAAAGAAAGTTTACTTCAGTTTGGTGGAAATGTAGACACATTTTCTGTCCTTTTTGCTTATTTTTCAAATTTTTGTGTATACTTCCTCTGATGCTCAAATACATGCCCTCTTTCAATACTGGGAGAAAACTGGTAGTGCGACACACACTGAGCACAGTATATTACTAAATTTTACATACGATTTAAATGTCAAAGTAAATTTTGACTATTTGTGATTATAGCCTTAACTGACAACTTTAGTATTAATCCTCTTTAAAGTTGAGACTCACAACATTTAGCAACATGGTGACTTAAAAGCAAGCTACATGTAAAACAGCTTCTTCATTTAGATAAAGATTTCTGAAAGACCAATCTTATGCATAAAATTAATTTAATCAAAAGGGTTTCTACAGCGCCATCTGGTGGAAAGAAGAGGCAAACTCACTTGTACCTTCAGAGCACCATTCTATTTTTTTTTCCCTGAGATTCCGTCTTGCTCTGTCACCCAGGTTGTAGTGCAACGGCTTGATCTCAGCTCACTGCACCACCTCCAGGCCTCAAGTGATTCTCCTGCCCCAGCCTCCGGAATAACTGGGATTACAGGTGCCCACCACCACACACAGCCAACTTTTCCATTTTTAGTAGAGACAGGGCCTCACCATGTTGGCCAGGCTCCTCTTGAACTGCTGACTTTGTGATCTGCCTGCAAGTGCTGGGGTTACAGGCATGAGTCACTGCCCCCAGCCCAGAGTACCATCCTTTACAAAAAAGCTCCCTCTTTTATTCTGAGATTGCTGTGTAGTGTACTGCTGTTCACTTTCTTTAAAGCCTTCCTCAAACTGGAAATTCTTCAGCCTACAGGTTAGATAAGAAGCAAGTGGATATTCTTCATATTTTTTGGATTTCTTAGTTTCCACTGACTTGACTTTTGCAAGGTATTGTTTAGAAAAGGCTGTTCTTTTACCTTTTGCTCCAAGATTTCTTCTTCACTATATTTAAATCAAATGATGGTTTTAACTTCTTTCCCCCAGACCATTCTACAATCACAATCTGCATTAATCTATATTTCAAGCTCACTAGAATAAAAAATTCCAACAGTTGATTTATATGTAAAACATGTTAGTGTTATTTTGCTTTACATAAACTTACAATAGGAAATTTTTATTCAAAGGATTTAAAAAATGTAATAGTCAATATAAATACGTATTGGGAATTATAAACAGTTTTTTCTTCCAAGCACTAGATGAGATACTAAAAAACATATAGTATCTTTTTTTTTTGAGGAGGGGAGAAAGGGAGGAAGGCTGGAAGGGAGGGAGGAAGGAAGGGATGAAGGAAGGAAGGAAGGGAGGAAGGGAGAAAGGGAGGGAGGGAAGGGAAGGAAGGAAATCAAGCAATGAGAGAGATATTGCCGACCTGGATCTAGAGGTTTACAAGTTGATTTCTTTCTTTTTTTGAGAGAAGGAAAGAAAGAAAGAAAAAAAATGAGTAAAGGAGAGGAAGAAAGAGGAAGAGAAAGAGGGAGGGTGAATGAAAATATTGCTTTGTTCTGAAAAAAAAATGGGTATTAATAATGACCAATCAATGTTTCATTTAA
>CM052652.1:95170060-95214004 GCA_028533165.1 Leontopithecus rosalia | reverse complement strand
TTTATTTTTGCTCTCCCTTTGGTTGGTAAATCTTTCTCCATCCCTTTGTTTTGAGTCTTTGTGTATCCTTGCATGTGAAACGGGTCTGGATATAACATGCCATTGGGTTTTGGCTGTGTCTTTTGAATCTTACTTGTAGCCATTAAAATAGGCTAAAATAAAAAGAAACCATTGTAACAAGGTTACTAATCCCCTAACTTTCAATACTGAGTTCCTTCATCATCCATGTGCAATCCAGAGTTGACACTTAGCAGGGTGGTAAAATTACTTTGGAAAATGCCAACTGTACTTAAACAAGATAAGTTAATTCTATCTGGTTGTCCATTAAAGTTTTATGTGGCTATGATTCCACTTGAGCTTTATAATTTGCTTTTAACTGTTTCCAAATCAGCACTAGCAGAGGAGAGAAGTAAATAAAGCCAATGGCACTCCCTTCAGAGGCTCAAAATAGTTAGATTTTGATCAGATTTAACCTTAGCGAGTTTCAGTCAGTCCATTTAGATAATCCTGTAGGTTCAAACAAATACACTGAACCGCTGGTTTAACTTCTCTTCCTTTCTCAAAGTTTATGATAAAAACACTCATCCCTGTATTGGAACTGACTGACATAAGTTCAGATCTTCTCAGAATGGCTGGTAAGAAACACTTAAGGGGAGTCAGAAAATAATCCAACAGGCTTTCCATGAAACCACCGTGACTCACAACTAAGATACTGGCTGCTAATCCTGGAATGCCACTGTCTGAAATAACTTAAGAGCTGTGATTTTTTCCTAAAGGAAATATCTCTGCCAAAGAAGTTTCCAGACAGTTGCTTGGAGATCCTTGGGAAAACCATTCTTTTTCATCTGCTTCTTTCAGGATTAGTTGACAAAGAAATTCAAAAAAGTATTTTCCATGCATTTTCACCTGGTCCAGTGGCTCTCCTCCAGGCAGTGTAAAAAGAGGGCACTCTTCCCTGGCTCCTTTGGCCATGGCCCTCAGCTCACTCAGGACTTTGCCTTCTGCAACCTGTATTTCCTTTCCCGAAGTCTTGACTCATACTTTACTGTCATATCTTTGCAAAATTTGCTTTTCTCCAAAATTCCATGCAGTCTGCTTTGTCCTCATGAGATCACTGGAGAAAGCATGAGTAAACTTCACATTACTCAGAAATATACCAGCAGCTGCTGCTTGTTTAAATCCAGTTTCTGAAAGTGGTTCATCTACTCCTTGTCTGCTGGATAACAGAGTGAAGTGAGCCATGTTCCTGGAGCCACTTCCCATCTGTGGCCCCACGCCCTGCCACTCTCGCACTGCCTGCATTTTGTTTGTTAGACAGAGTCTTGCTCTTTCATCCAGGCTGGAGAGCAGTGGTGTGATCTTGGCAAGGCTGGTTTCAAACTCCTGATCTCAGGTGATCTGCTAGCCTTGGCCTCCCAAAGTGCTGGGATTACAGGTGTGAGCCACCATGCCTGGCCTGTGAAGTAAATTTTATGTAATGAATTAGTGTTTGCCGTGTGTTAAATCAGTGATGTGTTCTATTTATAAATAGATAGTTTTTGTTTTTTAAGAGATAGGTTCTCACTTTGTTGTCAGGATGAAATGTAGTGGCTCTTCACAGGTGAAATCATGGTGCACTGCAGACTAGAACGTCTAGGTTCAAACCATCCTTCTACCTCAGCCTCTCAAGTAGCTGCATGCCACCATGCCTGGCTCATAGTGACATTCTTTAAACCGCAAAATACCTTATTTTTAAGTTATTTTGGCTTTGTAGAGGACGTAAAGTGGCTAAATTCATACATGCATGTAATCTATTTACAGGCTACTCATCAGCATTCTGTTCCAAGTATAATGTGTAATCAGCTATTATATGTAAAATTCTGAGCATAAGCTGTAATATTTGAAACAATTATAATTCTTTTTTTTTCTAGATGAAGTTTCACTCTTGTTGCCCAGGCTGGAGTGCAATTATGTGATCTCAGATCACTTAAACCTCTGCCTCCTGGGTTCAAATGATTCTCCTGCCTCAGCCTCTTGAGTAGCTGGGATTACAGGCATCTGCCACTGTGCCGGTCTAATTTTTTTCTATTTTTAGTAGAGACAGGGTTTTACCATGTTAGCCAGGCTGGTCTTGAACTCCTGGCCTCAAGTGATCCACAAATCTTGGCCTCGCAAAGTGCTGGGATTACAAGCATGAGCCACCATGCCCAGCAAATTCTAATTTTTAATAAAAATTTTAGAAGCTCAATGACTTCTGGACAAATAAGAAATTGGGGTAATAAGAGAGATGACCTCTTTTAAGACCTATAAAAACTATGACACAAACCAAGAAAACTTTAACCATATAATCATGGATTCTAACACGATATTTATCCCTAGATCAAGCACACAATTCTCAGAAGGCCATAAACTACTGTATCTGAGGAATCACTGTCATCAATAAAATTATCTACATTTTATACTCATTTTCCACTCTCCACATTTTAAATCATAACAATCTAAAGTGAAGTGAATTACTGTGTTTGCCTGTGCTCACAAAGCCAAGGGAAATGCCCAGAATGATGCAGGTCTGCTGTCTCCAAACAGAAAACACAGAGAATCCTTCAGGAAAGATACTGGTGAAGTGCTATCTAAACCATGCTTCAGAAGTGGGGATGGAATCTGACCAGCACACTACACAATATGGAGTGAAATGCACCCAGAGCAGCAACCACTATAAAAAACGAACCCAGCACCTGACTGCCACCCTCCCACAGACACTCACTCAAATTCAAATATGCCACAACACAGTCCAAATATAGAAAATAAAGTGCACAACAATTTCCTAATGACTGCTTTCATATTCAGAGTTGTTCATCTTGTAATTAAATGTAATAGAGATAAGTTTATTTTATCCTTTGGGATTTTTTTCTTCTTAAAGCTTGTAAACTTCACAGTGCCATAGTGCTGTCTGCAGTGAAGCCTGAATCACAAGGGGATCTTGTCCTGCAAATCAGGAACACAGAGCCCTTGTGTTTCTTAAAACTAATAAAGTGCTGTAGTTAATTTTTAAATATATTTTGGAAAAATATATTGAAAAACTTAGACAAGGCAATATTAGAGTGCCTACCAGAACAAAAATGGTTACTTTGTTAATGTAATTACAGTTAAAATATTATTTCAATGACAATATATTTTAACTGTGTTCTAAAATGATGTGAAAGATACTTTGAGCATAAATCTCAGGCTACAAAATGCTTCTCTATGATTGCAGTGGACAGTATGGGCATGATCTCCACTATAATGTACCCAGTTTTTCTCTTCTGACCAATCTGATCACTTACTGGGTGATTTTTAAGCATTTGGTTTTTAAGTAACAGTAAAATTCAACCTACATAGATACTCTGTTCTTTGACTTATTCTATAATATAAAGGGAGAAAAACAATTTCACAGTGATAGCTCCGTCATTCGAAACAATGTATTTATAGGGGGCAAGTTAATTTTAAGTTATGCTTCCTGAATTAATCTTTCATATTAAAATGAGTCTACCCCTTTAAAAGATAGTAGAATACTTGACTTTTAAGTGTCTTAACTTATTTAATTAATTGAACAATTATTTGTGCAATAGAAAAACTAATTTACTTAAAGACACTTGAGTAAATGGGTTACTCAAGTAATGGCACCAATGGGTTAATACATCTCCAGCAAGCAAGCCATCAGCTGTCTTACCACTGACAGAATGGGAATCCCTACTTTCAACAGTAGCCTCCCTGTGTTCTCCTCCCAGGTGAAGGCCTCTGGGACAGGTGTCATTTATTGATATTAGCCCTGGCATCTTCACATCCACAGATGTTACCTGGTGGCTTCTTTAACTCCACCTGGTGGCTACAACGCTGACCCATCTGTTGGTTGTTTCAGAAATTCATCATCAGCTCTCATGATTAGTCACTCTTCCACAGCCTGTTCTAAAACTAAGATTTGAGAGTATAATTGGAAATCATCTATTGCCTCCAATAACTGTCTTCTGACTTGATTTGCCTTTATGAGAATTTACTGGCAATCAATAGAAAGGGAAGACATAAAAATAATAATTTATAAAAAACAAGAAGAAAGCAAACAATATGATGAACCTGTTTCAATTCCATTAAAATACAATATAATTAATTTTCAGCTACAGAAATTAAAATTAACTACTAATGATAATCATTTATTTGATAATCATAATGGATTAGCAAGAAGACAACAAATTCACCATCTCTTCTATTAAGACTTGCAAACCAAGAGCCATGGTTGCTGGACAGCTCTGTGGAGATACTGAAGGAAAAACAAGGCAAGACAGAGGCCAGGGGAGCATCACAGTGAACTGCAGGAGAAAAACGTCACATTCAGGTTAATATACTGATTAAAGCACCCTTTTCGTCTTTTTCTTCCTTCTTTCTTTTCTTTTATTTACCTATTTTTATTTTTAATTTTTAATTTTTGTTGAGACAGAGTCTTGCTATGTCACCCAGGCCCAAGTACAGTGAGATAATCTCAGCTCACTGGAATCTCCACCTCCGGTGTTCAAGCGATTCTCTTACCTCAGCCTTCTGAGTAGCTGGGATTGCTGGTACATGCTACCATGCCCAGCTATTTTTTTTTGCATTTTTAGTAGAGACAGGGTTTTGCCATGTTGGCCAGGCTGGTCTTGAACTCCTGGCCCCAGGTACTCCACCCTCCTCAACCTCCCAGAAGGCCAAGATTATAGACGTGAGCCACCATGCCTGGCCTATTTTATTTTTTTGAGACAGAATCTCACTCTGTCACCCAGGCAGGAGTGCAAAGGCACAATCTCAGCTCACTGCAACCTCTGCCTCCTGGCTTTAAGTGATTCTCCTGCCTCAGCCTCTTGAGTAGCTGGGATTATGGGTGCCTGCCACCAGGCCCAAATGCATTTTTGTATTTTTAGTGGAGATGGGATTTTACCATGTTGACCAAGCTGGTCTCAAACTCCTAACCTCATGTGATCCAACTGCATTGGACTTCCAAAGTCCTGGGATTACAGCACCTGCACACAACCCCTTCTCTCCTTTTGTTTTAGTTAACAGGCTAAAACTGCTACAATTTGTAGCAAACATCAGTCTTAATCAGAGGCATGCTGGTGAGTGTTTCCCACAGGCTCCTAAGAACAATAAAAGCCCTGATATGTAGAATTTGCCATTTTCTGTGGTGTAAATACTCCCACCACTGCCATTTAAAGCAGTCAATGGGATGTCACTGAACATAAAGTTGGAAAAAGATATGCTGCACCACACGATTCTAGAGGAATTCCACCCTGCATAAACAAGATAAGTATATAACCTACAGCACACAGATAGGCGATGTCATGAAGTGATGAGTGATGAGTTTTGAGAGTTTGTCACTTTTGTTTTTACTACGACTTAATTGTGAGTTTATACACTTTAACTTGTAATAATGTTTGTGTTTTAACAAACGGACTGCCAAAATCTTAAAAAGTTAATGATTGGCCTTGGATAGCTGCTAAAAATTGCTGCTAAATATTCCAGCATACCATTACACAATGGTGAAAAACAAAAGTGACATTGGAGAAAATATTATTAATATTTCCTTTAAGAACAGGATGAAGACTTTAACAGGTATCACTTCTTCTCTGGACATTGCCCTGAAAGTCCAATCAGTACACAGGAGAAAATTTTTTTAAAAATGAAAGCAAAATAATTGAATGAAAATAAAAAAGCAACTGTCATTTTTTCCATAGACTGTGACTGTGAAGGTAGAAAATCCAAAAGTAACCAACTAGCTCTTAGTTCAACTGTACAAAAACATTGTATTAATATTTCTAAATTCCATTCATACTTTGAAAGTAAAATAAAATAACAAACTTCACCCACTCCACCCTATAATCTCACTCGCTATGTAGATAACATTGGAGATATTTCATGTAGCTGATTTACTTAAATATTTGCACTAATTCAGACATAACCAATTTTTACCATTTGTTATTTTTATTTATTTGCTTTTGCTGACTGTTTATTAGTACTTTTAATACATTTCTTTGAGTTTATTTTCTCTTCTTTCTGGAGTACATCCTCTAGATTTTTTTTCCATACAGAGTTTATAGGTAGTCAGTATTATATACTTCTGAATCAATTCTGTTTTATGTTGGTTTCAATAATATTTTGTCTGATTGTAAAGTTCTATTTTCAATGGTCTTTTCTGTAAGAACTGACTATTCATTTTTGCATTTCTTTTTGCTTCTGATAACACTGTTCTGATCAAGTCAAACTATTTCTTATTCCTTTGAAGCAAATCAGTTTATATCACTATAGTGGCATAAAATGTGACCTTCATATTTCTGGGTATGCTTTTTGTTTTTGTTTCTGTTGTTTTCCATTGATCCATTTAATCATAACAGATTCAGGAAGTTTGTCTCTATTATTTTTGTTATTAATTATTTGAAATTTATTAAAACTTGCTTTATGGCCAAATAAAGTTGTAAATATTCCATATGCAATTGAAGTGACTGCATAATATTCTCCAATTGCTATATATGTTCACACAAATCAAAGTGAGAAATAATCTTATTCAAATCTTTTATATCTGTACCCTTTCACTTTACTCTATGTTATTTGTCTATTTTATCTAGTTTTGTTTCTCTCTCTTCCTGCTTTCTTTTGAATACATTTAAATTCCTTCCACCCTCACCCAACAATTTTATCTTTTTTTCTTTGATTTGGAATTTAAACCTCTATTGGTTTGGAATCTGTTAAAATTTTTTATTTGTCTTCCTTGAAATTTTATACTGCATTTTGCATTACAATTTAACAAAGCCTAAAATTAAGCTAATTTCCCTCCACAAAATAATCAAGCACTGTATAATTCTTTCACTCTGATTACCTCCTTTTTGTATTTATTTTCAGTTGTTCACTTAGACTTATTTTGTCTTATTTCATCTAATTCCACCAATCATAAACAGAAGTTGTTGAACATACAGCTTTGTTATTGTTTCAAATACATGATTAGATTTTCAGATGTGTCTTCTGCTGACTAGCTACTAGATTCTAACTACTCATAACTGCCCTCAGTAAAGTTTCTCTTTCTTGCTAACCTTGTCATTAACATTTCTTTAGTGATACATTGTTGGTCTTAAGTGCTCTTAATTCTTATCTGGAGATTTTGTTTTTCTGTTAGTGACTACTTCAAATTCATTCTTGAAAGATGAGACTGCATTTCTCCAGAGTTCACCTGTCTCTACATTTCACTGATGTTTACTATTCCTATCTCATGCTGCTTTTAACATCTTCTATTTGATTCTGGTGGTGTGCACTTTCAGGATAGTGTTGTTGTGGGTGTATTCTTTTTCATTACAAGGGATTTAAATGTCTTCTGAATGTAAAGATTTGTGATTTTCTTCAATTCTAGAAAATTCCCATGGATTATCCCTTAAATATTTTCTCTTCCCCCAGTCTCTTTTTTCCAGTACTCAAATCAGATGTATAGAATCTGATCTCTCTTCACCATGACCCTTAATATCTTTGATATTTGCCATCTCTTTGTCTCTCTGTGGTGCACGCTGGTTATTCATTTCAGATCTGTCTTCTAATTTGCTGAGTCTCTCCTCACCTATGTCTAATCTGCTGTTTCAAAATACACTCAATTATTTTTCTGATTCTATTTTATTTCTAGAAACAATTGTTTTTCAATTCTACTTGATCATTTTGATACAAAGAATAATTATCTTTTCCCTCTCTCTATTATTTGTTTAGACATATTAAACATGTTTTATGTTCTAAATCCATGTCCAGTATTTATATGTATTGTGAGTTTATTTGATCATTCATTATTGCCACAGACCCCCATTCATGGTGGCTTCTTTCCTCTTTGTCTACAATTTTCCCTTAAATGCTTGCTGCTTCTAGTACGCACCACTCCAGATTCACTGAGACCAGACTCTCAGGACACATCCATCTTTCGTAGTCACTCTCATGATTGTCATTATTTGATAACCTTATTTTTTATGGAGAAAGATAAACATACTAAAGATTTTATAATTATTTTTCACTGATGTTATATTAACAAGAAGTTCAATTATCAAATAATTGCACTAATGCCAGTAGTTAATATTAGATAGTAGTACAGTTACTTTCATTTTTTGTTCCTCCCATAAAAATTTCTCAACTATGTATTTATCTTGCCACAAAAGAAGCTTAAGGGATAAATCTATTCAGATAGATTTGAGAAGAGTAGTTGACTCCACCAAAATACATGTTTTTCTATTTCAAAGTCTGAGTTAAGGAAACAAAATGGCAGTGCTCACCTGGAAGAAGACACTAGCAAAACATATATTCAACAAAATATTTGTAACCAAAATATACAAAAAGCTCTTATTATTCAATAGTAAGAGGATAAATAACCCTAGTAAAAAAATGGACAGTGGTTTAAATAGATACTTCACCATAAAAGACATGGAGACAAAAGTAAGCAAAAGAAAACATGCTCTACATCACTAGTTAGTAAGGAATAAAAACCCACAATGATAGCACAAGACATATGTATCAGAATGGCTGAAACTAAAGACAGGCCATACCAAAGTTGGTCAGGATGTGGAGCCACTGAAACTCTCATACACTGCTGCTGAAAATGGAAAATGATTCAACCACTTTGGGAAACAACTTGGCAGTGTATTAAAAACTTAGGCATGACTTATTATCTGTCCTAGGCATTCTAATCCTAGGTATTGATCCAAGAAAAATGAAAGAATATGTCCAAATAAAAAGGCTAGTTCACTACTGTTCATAGTCACATTTCTGATTTTATACTTGAGGTTCACAGGAGCAGTAACAGTGGCTTAAATTCACTGAGATTTACTAAGTTCTAGGTATTATTTCCATATATTAATTCATTTAATATTCATTAACAGCTCTCTGAGAAAGCAGTGAGGGAAGAAGGATATCTCTCTGACCAGCCAAATTCCCTTAAGTCAACCAGCAATCAATTACCATCAAGGCCAACTTCATCCTCCTTCAAGGGAAGGCTAAAGATACTTATGGAGGATCACTTTATATCTCTTGGACAGGAGAAAAAAATGACTTCTTCCCTAGAGAGTGGAGTCTTGATCAATGGGGCCATAATTAATGATACATGTGTCCTTTTCATGATGAGTTTCATGGTGAATCACAAGCTAGCCTACAGGCTGTACCTTCCCAATCTTTCCTGTTTTACTTTGCAATGATATTCACTACAAAAAAGCTCTTTTTGGGGGCTAACAGGCAGTCAGTCTTCCAGTAAATGAACGGGATCACTTAATTACGAATGACTGAAATCAATCATTCATGCAGTGATGCAGATCTCTCACTGGTCAGGTTTATAGGTTTATGAAGAGAAATCAGTAGTTCCTGTGACAAGGAACAATAAATTGTTACGATCAAAATTGCATTCTTATTATTTGAATAGACTAATACTGTCTTTTTATTTATTTACTTATTTTGAGATGGAGTCTTGCTCTGTGGGCCTGACTGGAGTGCAGTGGTGCAATCTTGGTTCACTGGAACCTTCATCTCCTGGGTTCAAGCTATTCTCCCACCTCAGTCTTTTGAGTAGCTGGGACTGCAGGCATGTGCCACCATGCCCAGCTAAATTTTTGTATTTTTAGTTGAGTGGGGTTCTGCCATATTGGCCAGACTTGTTTCGAACTCCTAATCTCAGGTGATAACCCCACATTGGCCTCCCAAACTGCTAATATTACAGGTCTGAGCTACTGCACCTGGCTAATGCCTTGTAGTATACATCCAAAGACAGCATTTGGCTTTATCTAACACGTGCTTGACTGTGAAATTTGTTAACTGCATGTCTTCTATGTCTGAAAGTATTTTTTAAATTTTTCTTGAAACTTTAAGGAAGCAAATAGCAATGTGGTATGTGTTCTCTTCAACTTTCTTAAACTTACTTAAAACCATTCAGCATATCATTCTCCCATCCTCACTTTTTGTAACTCTTGGTAATAAGTATCTTTCACACCATAGAAAATAACCTGCTTTGAAACATCAAGGCTCACAAGCTGGCCTTACCAAACCTCCATGAACCAAACACTGCAAAAAAGCCTTAGAATCACAGATGCATAACACCTAGCTAGCCTGATAACATCACACAGCTATTTATTTTTCATTTTTGTGTCTGTTATTTTTAGTGTAACATTTTTTTTTTATTGCATTTTAGGTTTTGGGGTACATGTGCAGAACATGCAAGATAGTTGCATAGGTACACACGTGGCAGTGTGTTTTGCTGCCTTCTGCCCCTTCACCCATATTTGGCATTTTTATACTCAAATTTATAAGCATTGAAAACTCAGGAAATGTAAAGCTATACAATAAATCTTTAAGTTTGACAGCCTTCACACATTTGAACAGCATTATTTTTCTTAAATGAGCCAATCCTGAGACACAAATTTCATAATTCCTGGTATATTTTCTTCTGTAATAGAAGTTTTGGTTAAAATGACTTTCTTTGACCTGAATCAAATTATGGAATTATGTTGAAATACTAACTGCATTCCATTTATTACATCTATTAGCCTTTAAGCCAAAATTCTGCCAGTCATTTCTCATCTTAGTGCTGTGCTCACAAGGGCAAAAAGCAGGTACTAATACTGGCTCTCTGCCCAGTAACATTCTAGAACACAAGGCACGTCAGCCACATAAAGGCAATAGCTTCAACTGGGTCAGGGCACGTGCCCTATTTTTTTTAATCACTCACACACTCAGAAATCCACACCAAAAATTATCCATTTTGCACGGAAGAAGAAAGAAATGACTCAATCCCACCTAGGGGGATTCCTGCCTCATTCCCTCACAGCACTCTCTACCCAACCACCCCTCCTTGCCTCACTCAAACATGCTCACACCCATGCAGAGTGATGATTTGGCCACTTTTCCCATCAATTTACCACTCCTAGAAAAACTTTAATTGGCTTTATCAAGCTGTCTGGTTGCCTGAGTATTTATAGATATTAAAATGAAAATCTAATTGCAACTCAGAATACTGCAGTAGCACCTGATTTAATGTCCAAGGCAAGCAGGCTGCCAAGCACACTGAGAAAGGGAAACCCTCCCACACTCTTCATAATGGAGCCATGATAAAGATCAGCTTGAAGAAACCTCAGAAAAGTAAAATTAGCCCTATCATGTGCCCACAATCACACTGACTGGTATACATCAAAAGAAGAGAATACATCAATAGAAGAGAAATATTTCAAAAAGAAAGAAATGAATATATTAAAAAGATAACTGCACTCCCATGTTTACCTCAGCCCTACTCACAACAGCCAATATATGGAGTCAACCTAAATGCCCATAACAGATGAATAAATAAAGAAAATATGGTATGTATAAACAATGGAATACTATTCACCCCTAAAAAATAATGGAAATCTGTCATTTTCAGCTATATACAATAAATGGAGATCATTATGTTAAGTGAAATAATCCAGGTGCAAAATGAAAAATATTACATGTTCTCACTCATATATAATAGCTGAAAAAGTGGATCTCATGAAGGCAGAGCATAAATTGATGGTTGCCAGAGGCTGGGAAAAGCTGTGGGGTATGGGGGGTGTTGATAATGAGAAGTTGATTAATGGATATAAATATATAGTTTGGTAGAAGGAATTAGACCTATTATTGGAACAATAGGATGACTATAGTTCAGAACAATCTACCATACATTTCCAAATAGCTAGAAGAGAAATATTTGAATGACTCTAACATAAAAAAAGACATACTAAGGTGATATAAACAATACTCTTATTTCACCTTTAAAAATTAAATAAGTGTATAAAATTATTACCTGTACCCTGAAACTATGTATATCATATGCATCCATTGTAAAAAATGATTCACAGGAAAATAATCACTAAGGCAAATGATGGTAACACAGTGATAGTTTCTGAAATGCACATTTTAAAATTGAAAGGCCCATGAATTTATATGCCTGGCACCAATTGTAATATCACCTAAAATTACTCATCCAAAAATGTTGTATTTGTCACTTTAAAAAGCAAAGCTTTTCATGTTTCTCTCATGAGTTGAATATAAATAATCGACACATCTTCTAGGCGCATCTTCTCTGTGTAAGTGCATCTTATTCTAAAATAATACCAAGTCTCAATGTAACAAAAGCCTTAGACCCTATAAGTCATACCACACCTTTTTTCCATTTGTGATTACAACTTTGGAGGAAAAATATTTTACAAACAGTATATTAAATAATTATATAACAATCATGTCACTTCTAATTTTAAACTCAAAATGTCAAATGTTTTCTGATTTAACTATTTCTCATATGACTAAATCCAATATGGGGCATGAAAATACCCATTATCTAAAACCTAAGGAGGATAATTTTTACCTGTCTTCTGTCAGACATCTTATTTTATTATTAAAGCCCAAAGTTTCTAATGACCCAGAAAGAAAATTTATTATAAAGCAACAACCAAACTAAGCACAAATAGGGTCATGAAATGCTATGTGCATTCCTACAGAATATATGCAACCCCATGTCAAAGCATGATTTCCAGAAAAATAAGAATTCTTAAGCAAAGTTTTTGAATTTTAAGCAAATATACAACAAACACATGCTAAAGAGTAATAAATCTATTACTGAACAACCCAGTAAAAGCACATTTTTTTGAAACTGAGAATTTACAGGCATTTTTAAAAGAATGTTAGAATGAGATTTCTAAGTTGCATAAAACCCGATTTGTGTTCTACAGTGTAATAAAGCCTTTGTAGTTATTTTTGTACCTAAAAAAAAGAAATAATTGACAACAATATTGATTCAATCCAAGATGACCGTCTAGCAGCAGTCCAGGGTTGCCACTCTCAGTGAAGGCACAGGGAGTGAGTGGACGCCAGACTTCCAGATAAATTTTTGCTGCTTACAGATCAGGAGATTCCCAGTGGAGGAACCCCACGGGTCGCCAGCATTACTCTTTTGGCTGGCGTGGCTGTTTGCTGGTGTGGCAGTTCTCAGTGCGGAGTATGTGGGACTGGGTGTCCTTTTAGTTGGCGTTTGGAGCTCCAAGAAGGCAGAGTCACCCATCCAGCTGATTGGGAGGGGGACTGAAGTTGGGAGCAGACCGGGAGATTCCCAGGCAGAAAAGCACCACAAATATCAGCACCACTGTTTCAGCCAGTGAGTTGCATAGATCCCGGTGCCTTTTTGGTGGGCAACTGGGGCATCTGGGAGAGAATCGACCTTTCAATGCTGGGGCCAGAGATATAGGCATGAATGCCAAAGTCCCTGCCTAAAGATGCTTACAGTCTAGTGGGGGAGTACAGACCAGTTTCAAACAAGACTGCCAAAGCTTGTTTGGATGCATCCATAGATGCTCCAATATTAGTTTCCTTGCAGCCTAAAAGAGCATGTTGTCATTTTTAATGGGGGTTTGGGGAAGGAGTATAAATAGGTTCCATGGAAGAGGTGACACTTGAATTTGGAAAGATGAATCATACTTCCCCAGGTATGCTGAAGGGGATGCATACCAAACACCACAAGATGTACTTGTTCTGCAGCTGACAGAATCTAATACAGTGAGAGGAATAGAAACCTGTGGAATACTCTGTGGAAAACTGATACATAATGAATTTACTATTAGCCATGTAATTGTGCCAAAGCAATCTGCGGGACCAGACTATTATGACGTGAAGAATGTGGAGGAATTATTCAATGTTCAGGATCAACATGATCTCTTCACTCTAGGATGGATCCATACACATCCCACCCAAACTGCATTCTTATCTAGCATTGGTCTTCACACTCACTGTTCCTATCAACTCATGTTTCCAGAGGCCATTGCCATTATTTGCTCTCCAAAGCATAAAGACATTGGCATCTTCAGGCTCACCAATGCTGGCATGCTTGAGGTTTCTGCTTGTAAAAAAAAAGGGCTTTCATCCACACACCAAGGAGTCTCAGCTGTTCAGTATATGCAAACATGTGTTGGTAAAAGACATAAAAATAACCGTGTTGGAGCTGAGGTGATATGTTCTGAATATAAGCACCATCAACATCAGATACCTACTCATGGACAACTGGTTGCCGAATTTTCTTAAGGTGCTTCCAGAAAAGACTCATATTTTATATTTATATATTTTAGATTAGAAAGCTTAATATTTATTATTGTCGCACATTTTGAAGTTTTTTTTTTGGTTGCTCCATGACAAGATAGGTTACACGGTGTTAAATCATTAATGTACCCAAATACTATGACCAGGTAATAAATTGTGCTGCCAACAACAACAAAAAAATACAGCCTCTTCTACTTGTGTAGAAGTGTGCTTATTGGTATGTGCAGTACACATTTGCTTGGTCACAAGCAATGAGCCCACGACAGGATGAGGTGCCCTGGCTTGAGGAACGGAAGGGGAAAGGCCTGTCTTGGGCCTCATGGCTGGAAGCCACCAGCCCCATTCCAAGCATGGGGGCACCCTGACAGGATCTGGAAGTCTTCATTTACCCAAAAAGTGCAAGAGCCATGTTCAGTCATGGCAACATGTGGTACTGACTGACCATGTCCAGCCTGGCTCCATCCCTCCCACCCAGGGGACAAACCTCTCCAAGGAGGCCTGAACAAGGTGACACTCACAAGTGTTTAGTGTGCTGAGGAGGAGGAGGTAACATAGAAGCTTTCTTTTCTAGGTAAAGGGGCAGCAGTGTGGATTCTTTAGTGTGTTCTGATAGCCATTGTCACTATGCACTTCTTTGAGTCTTTATATCTCCTCCTGCTGCATTTTAAAGCACCCTTAGGTGGTGCCTATGATGAGTTCTTTGCTCCTCAGCTGGACAATCTGCACAGCTGCTTCTGTGCCCTGCAGGCCTTGATAGATTCCTGTGCAGGCCCTGGCTCCCTGGCCATGGATACTCACGTGTGAATGATTACACTCTATGACAAAGAAGAGCTGGGATCTGAGAGTGCACAGGGAACACAGTCACTGCTTACAGAGCTGGTGCTGTGGTGGATCTCAGCCTCATGCAAGCACCTGATGGCCTTCGAGGAAGCCATAGGTCCTTCATAATCAGTGCAGACATGGCCCATGCCCATGCCATGCACCCCAACTATCTGGACAAGCATGAGGAGAACCATTGGTCCTTATTCAACAAGGGCCCCATGATCAAGGTGAACAACAAGCCACACTATGCCTCAAATGCAATGTCAGAGGCCCTGATCTGAGAGTTGGCCAACAAAGTCAACGTCCCCCTACAGGTCCTCATGGTCCAGAATGATTCCCCCTGTGGAACTACCATTGGACCCATCTTGGCTTCTTGGCTGGGGCTGCAGGTGCTGGATTTAGGCAGCCCCCTAAATGCACTCTATCTGGGAGATGGCCTGCACCACAGGAGTTCTCCAGACCCTCACCCTCTTCAAGGGCTTCTTTGAGCTCTTCCCTTCTCTGAGCCATAATCTCTTATTGGATTGAGCCCTCTTGGAAAGACTTCTCTGGCAGCCCTTTGCACCTGAGAGGGGAGGTTCTCAGCTAAGCTGAAGCTGGATTATTAAAGTGGATTTTTTACTCAGAAAAAAATATGAATTTACAGAAAGCCACAGAGGTGCAACTTGGCTCTACTACTAGCAAGCTAGCAGTGAGGTGTACAAGTACATAAGTACATACATTTTTGTTTTTTTACTGAGTCAGAATTATTTTATCTCCAAAACCACTTTTTCACTAATCAAAATCCACACATAAATTAAAGCACAGTAACAACAACCACCAAAAGCCAGTGAGACCTTGAAAACAGTAGGATCTGAAGTCATTTTCCCATCATAGATTACCTGATCAGCAGGAGCAGCTCTAACCCAGGGAGACCTGTCTGTGGCTTCAGCTCAAAACCCCCGAATGTGGAAGGAGGAAACACAGGGGTGTTGTAGTAGGACTTTGTGTTGTTTTTGAAATGCTTGGGTTTTTAACAGCTTTGTTGAATTATAATGACATACCATACAACCCAGCCGTTCAACATTCACAGTTCAATGATTTTTAGTATATTTAGAGTTCTGTAACCATCATGATCGATTTTAGAACATTTTCATAAACCTCCCAAAGAAAAACTCATACTCCTTAACCATACTTCCTCCGCCTACTTTCTTAGTCCCTCAGGCCACTAATCTATTTTATGACTTAGATTTGCCTATTCTGGACATTTCCTATAAATAAGATGGTAGATGCATCTGGCATTTGCATCTGGCCTTTTCCTTATTTGAGACATAGTTTCACTGTCATTGCCCAGGCTAGAGTGAAATCTCTGCTGCAAACTCCACCTCCAGGATTCAAGCAATTCTCTTGCCTCAGCATCCCAAGTAGCTGGGATTACAGACTTGCAGCACCTCGCCCGGCTAATTTTGTATTTTCAAATTTAAAGATGTAACAATGTACACCTTTATGAACACTTGTATGGTGTATGTACAGGCACCAATGCCTGCCCTTGGGGTCCTTTTTTATTTTCTGAAAATCACTCTCAGGACTGCTGTCCTCGCTGCTAGCCCCTGTACCACCACTGCTGCTGTCTGGGCAGGGGAAAGCGGGGGGCACGGTGCCTGCAATTATTAAACATGAATTTATCTGAAAGTGTGGTGTCCTCTCATTTTCTGCTCTTTCACTGGGAGCCACTATCCCAAGCTGCTAACCATCAGCCATCTTGGATCTCTCTCCTTTTTTTTCTTTTCTTTTTTTTTAGTTTGAAAAATGTTTTATTCAAGAATTACATAATTTCAAATATCTTCCAAAATACAGTTTCCTAGATTGCTACAAAAGAAATCTGATAAGAAATTTAAATCATTAAATATGTTTCACTACTATATACATACAGAATGCCAAGCAGTAGTAGTCAGCCCTGGAATGCATACCATGTCTTTTTCTTCCTCACAAAAGGCTCGACCCATCATTTTGTATAGGCTATATACAATAGGCAAAGTTCTGTATTCATGAATTTGACTTTAGCTGCCTCAATTTATAGCTGTGGTAGTTTGTCCACTGGGGTATCAAATTTGAAGTCTGTAGGAAACAGATCTGGGGCTTGAGGATAGATAAGTCTGTAGGACTGTCTGATTGTAACATCAGCAACACCAGAAATACCTCCAATTTCTTTTTGGGTCCTCTTTTCAGCTGATGCCTGTGAGGCCATGTAAATAGCTGCTGCTGCCACAGAGATGGGGTTCCTCCTGGAACCAAGTCCAATTCCACAGCTTTACGGGCTATATGTGTAGCTGCCATCTGTACTTGTTTAGGAAGACAAAGGTTGGAACAGAACCTGGACATAAAGTCCCCAGATGTAATCAAATCCACACTGGTTTCTAGCGCTTTCAAAATAAGTTTAAAACACAGACCAATTTCTTTCTTAGAAATTCGTGATACAGCACATATTTCTTCAACAGTGAAGAAGTCACTCAGTGTCATTATGATGATGAAGAACCGCAGATCCATCATGGTGGAGCAACATATAGGCAACATTTTTATGTTTAGTAAAGTGGCCAATGCAATTCTTTTCTTCTGCTTGGATATTTGCGTGGACCTGCTTTACATCACACTCTGCATAGTGTTCCTGATGATATGCAAACGCCCCCTATATATGGGCCCTGAGTATATCTATTACTTCAATGTAGGTGCACCTAGTACCTACATTGTGTAAGTACACTAGAAGTATTTTCCTGCAAAGTAATGTAGCATGATTTTTCAAGGACTGTTAACAAGCCTGGGATTGGGAAAGATAGGACTAAAGTTGTACCAAACTATACCAGTAAATTTTTTATTTAGCAGAAATAGGCAGCCTAATGGTGTTATATTTATATAACATAGTCCAGAGAACTGATATGCAGGTCAAAGGTGAGGTACTCAACCTCCTTATCTGCTAACTCTGTTATTCTTCAAACCCAAATGGGTAGTGTCATTGTTCCTCTTTCCTTCCATTGGCATATTGTATATTTATTTACTAAACATTGAGTGTCCATCCTGTGCCAGGTACTATGCAGATGTTGACAGATTTGGGGTCTTGTTAGTCATGACTGTCTATCCTGAACCTAACAGTTACTTCATAACTAGAAGACTGAATTAGACCCTAAGATATCGTGTGTGTTGCAAATTGCTCTGCAATGGAATCTTTTATATCCAGGGTAGATTTGTGTCTTAACTAGGTGTTCTAATCACTGTACAAGACTTTATCATACACAAAATTAAAGTTTTTCTAAACCTTTATCATTTTGTGATTCTTTGAGAAAGGGCTTTTAGGAAACTTTATGTTCTAAAAAATGTTTTTAATATTCATGAAATAAAAGCAAAACCTGTGACTCATATGTCCCCACTGGCATTACTCAGCAGGAGCTCCCAGTTGCCAAAAGTTGGCAGTGACCCTGCAACTTCAAGGGCTCTTTCTTCCAGGGGATGTGCTTTGTGGCTTCTCTTTACTGCTTTGTTTCTACATCTGTTCACTGCTGCATGTTGTTTGGAATTTATCACTTTCTCACTTCTAGGGGAGAAGGAAATGCAGGGCATTTAATCTGGACTTCCCCAGACAATCTGGATTTCACAGAGACAGCAACCAGAAATTAAACCATGCAACTAAAAATGCATCTGGCTACTTTTTAAAGTGTGTATGAGACAGAAACTGATTCTTATTATCCTATTAGGATGACACTTTTCGTTGCAAAGTTTGTGTCAAGAAAGTCACTAATTTTAAACATTAAAAAAGACACTTACAGTACCCTTACTTTACATACATACTTACTGGGGGGCAGTACTGGCAAAAAACAGGCAGTACTTTAATCTATATGTCGATATATAGAAAAGTACATACTTTTTTGTATATATGTGGATGTACAAGTATATATAGTATATATATGTACATATATACTGTATATATACATATATATGTATATACAGTATGAACTACATGTACTGTATGTATACAAGTACTCTTATGTGTACATGCCACTTATGTATGTATATACATTACATAGCGTATAAGTGCCACATGTACAGTATATGTAAAAAAAGTACATCTCATACTTTTTTGTATTTTTTCTTCAGTGGAGCAGCCCCCATTAGGTATATGGTAACAGTTCCCAGGTTGACTCAGGAACACACACATATGCACACACACACACACACACTTCAAGGGCTCTTTCTTCCAGGGGATGTGGAAGAAATACACACACAATATATATAATTTGAAAAGAGTGAGTAATTAAGTATTCTGACTTAGGCTTTCAGGTTTTAAAATTATATTAGTGGCATCAGTTATGATAAGAATAATTATAGTACTTTTCAGATTTTATAACACAAAGCAGATTATTTACAAGTTGATTCATAGGTTTTATACAGTTTCTCGTTTGATTGTGCACGTATAGTCTTTAATTCCTCATAGAATCACAATCAGTTTTATATTTCATATTATTGGAAGAGATTCATCTTCAGAATCTCCAATTTTTCACAGTGCCTCACAGGGTTAATCATGCCTTTTGGAGTTATAAGGGCCTTAGAATTTATCTAGTTATTCTCCTTTATATTATTGTAAGGGGATGGAATTAATAAGAAAGTAAGTTTCTGCACGAAGTCATGTTGCCAATTGGTGACAGAGCTCGAAATACATAGAGATCTATACTCTAAATCTCCCTCTTGCATACCGATATGCCTTCTACAATATGCTGTATCTTTGTGGAGCTCAGGGTGATGATCATATGTGTCATTAGAACATGAGTCTTCTGCTTCTGATCTAGGCATTGTTCTGGGATTCTTCCTTAAAGGAAAAAGGAAGCCATTCATCTATATTTAGTAACCCAGTAATAGCTCACTTAGTTTATGGTTAGACCTTTAATTAAATCAACCCTACTTATCAAGCTGATAACTGACACATATTCCCCGAATTTTAATTTGATAGACAATACATCTGCCTACTCCATGATTTCTTAAAACTTCATTGAATAATTTAAACAAGATTGGTTTTGTTTTGTTTTCAATTTGTATTCATTCTTCATAGAATCACAGTTACCTTTATATATCATATATTATTTGCAGAGATTCCTCAGTAATCTCTGGTCTCTCAGTATCTCACAGTTTTGATCAATGGCTTTGGAACTAGAAGGACCTTAGAACTTACGTGATTATGCTCACAATAGGCAATAGCAGACAGAATTGTGTGATTAAGAAGGGAAGATAAGTATTTTTCAATGGGTAGCAAAGAAAGAAGTTACAGAACCAAAGCCATTTGGCAAGCCCTCAGCCTGGGCCATTTAGGGCAGGGGAAGCCTCAGCCACTGCACCCCTTAACCATCCCAGAGAGCCACAGTGCATATGACCCAGGTCCTAAACTAATGAGAAAAAGTCAAGGAAGGAGGGGATACAGTTGGAAATATTCTCAACAAATGGTTGATCTCATTATCTGAAAATGGGTATATTAGAAAATTTCCTTCCAAGATGATTTTGCATAATAAAAGTTGTATTCATTTAAATTGGAAAACATGTATAAAGTTGTGTACATAAATATGAATACATACTTTAAAAATATATACAATTTTTTGGGGAAACCAGCTCAAGTTTAATTGTGACATTTTAAAATTGTACAAGTATTTTGACATCTGCCCCCCACATTTAATCTCTTAAAATGACAGAAAAACATCAACCAATCATGAGTTTGATATGTTTACCCCTTCAGTTCCTATTTGCAGCACCCAATATTCCTTTGAAATATCAAACAGACCTGGCAGTGGCCAAGAGTAAATTTCTGCCCGCTGTCTCCCACCCCCAACAGATTTGAAAAGTTCAGGTTTAGTGTTGTTGCAATGGCAACAACACTAATTCTGTTGTCCAGAATTGGTACTTCCCCATAGTTGAGGGACTTTAAATGTACCAGTGAAAATAGCTTTTTCCCCTTCAAGGGGAAAAAAGAAAATCACTCCTCAAAACCCAGCAGATCTGGCTGTGAGGTTTTTTCCTCCCATCTCATCTCTTCAGGTTTTTTTTTTTTTTTTGCAGTGGAACAAGAGAGACCAAAACCTAACCTGAGTTACAAGAAACAAGATAGTAATGGCTATAAAGGGAGTGACCAGGAGCAATTGGGACTCTTCTTTACCTCCCATATCCAATGTATTTGCTTCACAGAAAAATGACCAAAATAATAAATCCACAAAATACAACAGCTAGAATTACAAAATCCATTCATCCAATGGTGGTAGAAGGCAGGATGGAAAGGTGGGAGGGTAAATGGCACAGGGAGAAAAACAAAGTATTCAAATCAGTCCAGGCACAAGGACTGGCAAATGCTAGAAAATAGCTGCAGAAAAAACTGTGGTCCTTTCAGACTCACGGTGATGTTAAAAATTCACACACTGGTGTTGGAAACATTCTACCTTATGTGCACTAGAGACAAAAGTTCCAATTCCTCAGAGAGAAGGGAATACACAGAGGGCCCTTGGCAGAGTGAGTCCTGCCTTCCCTAACAGGGGGAGGTGAACAAGGAAAGAGCTGCCATAGCCTCCTTCCAATCCCACCCATCCCCTTTGGATGGTAGGCAATCAGTGGCCTGCAGCATCCTTCAGTTTGGCAGGAGATGGATGCAGTGAAGGGAACTTCTCTGCAGAAGTGGAGCTACTCAGGGCAGACTGCAGGTAGTCTGTCTTGTGGAAGAGTCTGTTGCTTAAGAAGACCACTGAGAAGAAGAGGTGCAACTGGAAGAGATATGCTTTGCCAGGGGTCGTTGCTTCATTGGTGCTGATAATGAATAAAGGAAAAAGGATACAGAAAATACAAGTAAGTGTTTGTGTACTGTTTTTGTACATATGTCCTTTATGAGCACATGTACATACTTAAAATGGATATAAGTATGTATACTGTACATACATGGATCCCCATGTTATGTTTTTTTTTAACTGCACAGTGACATTTATTGTTCCAGCCTGGAAATACATCCTTTTTAAATTTCACACAGAGAAACATGTTAAAAACTTCACTCATCTAATAAATGATAATTTAAACAATAACTTGCTAAAGAAACTTCATCACAACAACGTTTTAGGGCCTGATCACTTTAAGTCTATGAGGCCATTACTGAATATCAACCACGTGTCTCTTTATAATCTGCAAGCCGTTTATCCTACAACAAGAAGGCGTAACATGTTTCCTTGACTCAGGTGATACATAAGAAAAGAAATCATGATTTGTTTCCTTTGCTGTAACAGGCAGACACTGCATTTCTTGTTGTGATCAGGAAAGATGGAATGACTGATGCCCTTTTCTTGCTGCTATCAACACTTTTTCATACATTATCTCAATGCTTGAACAGTCCAGCAACTGAAGATAGTTCACACAAGTCATTACAGAGGGCAAGAAGTCATCTCGGTTTTCTGTTGATTCAAATGTCTTTCGGACAATTGTCAAAGGTGAATTCAAACTCCGGAATCCTCCAACAGGCAATCTTGGGCTACCAGTCACAAACTGGAGAAACAACCTTTGCTGCTCATTATCAAAACTACTGAGAATCTCAAGCAAAAATTTTCACAGCTCGACTGTCATGAGTGTAACTGTGATCAGGCTTGCAGCATTCCATCAGTGTCTTTGCATCTCAAGTGTCTGCTTTACTGCCATAAAGGAGCTGATTCAGTTCCTCCAGGTAGAAGTATTGAAGATGACTGAGTGGGAAGACTGATTCAAATCCATCTCTGAATGAATCAAATTGCCTAGAAATGTCTTCATTTAGTGCCCAGAATATAACCAGTCTTAGATACTCCTCTAAATGGTGGATAGTGACTGATATATCCTTCCCTCCTTTCTTCAGTTCGATAGTGGGAAACCCTGGCAAAATGAAATCCAGTCCTAGATCTTCAAAAGAGCAGCCATTCATAGTCAGGGTTTCTAATGCATACTGCAGACTCTCTTTGGTCTGGGATTTATCTTGTTCAAGTCTTTTCTTCTGCCTGACAATGTCTTCTAGGTAATAAACTGATCTGGCTACAACTGGGTCAATGTCAAACAAATCATGTGATGTTAGTGAAGTTTCTTGCCATAGCATCCATTTATAAAAGGGTAAGCCAAGGGGAAGGTCCACCAATCTGAAATCCATGATAGCTTTGGCCATTAATTTTCTTAAGAAGCAAAACTTCATCTTAACTTTTGCAATATAAGCTGCCTTAGCTGTCCTACCAAAGGGAAGTGCAAATAAGCCCTGGAGGTTTTGAATATACTTGGTCCCTTCTTGGCTTCCTTTTGGATTTCTAAGAGTTACTTCTTCACCTCTCTGAAGCCCCAAGTCAGCTCTTTGTAGTTCCTGAGATACAAGTGCACAAAACTCCAGTGTAGGCCCAAGATCTGTACCAACCTCATTTTCATACTCGATTTCTAACACGGCCCTTGAGCTGCCAAGGTCCTGCATCACAGACTCAGCCTGTTTCAGCAGCTCCTCTCTGTTCACAGTACATTTTTTTCTATCCAACCTAGGTGCAACTCTGCTATCTTGAGAATCAGACTGGTTGATTTCTGGGTTCGTATCAAGTAATCTTTGCATTGCCTAATCCTGATCAAATGCAGTTACATAAAAAAGCATTTGCTGGTATCAAAAGGAAAGAAAAATGGGCAGATTTTCCTAGCTCAGTAAGCCATGTTGGGATGATTCCTGTCATGATTACTAAAGGATTTTGAAATTGCCTATTTGCTTTTGCTGTTAACTTACTGTTAATAAATTCACTAGTTGGAATAATTTCCTTGCACATTGCATTATCATGCAAGTAATAAGAGTATCGACTGATAGCATGCAAAACTCTTAGAAGGAGGATCACATCTAATGACGGGTCTTCAAATGTTATATTTTCAGGTCGTGTGGGAATGAGGTAAACTTCTAAAGGATTTGATACTGATGAGCACACTCCATCATGCCATAACTCATCATGCTTTTTTGCATTTCTAGGGGTAGTTTTTGTTGGAGCTGTCTGGGCTCTTCCTCTTTTACCACCAACACAATCTTTATTACTTTCTTCATCCTCTCTCACAGGTTTATGCCATATTGTATGAGTCTTTGTTCAAATTAGCTCTGCCTAGAGGATTGCTCTCAGCATCCGTGGATTCTCTTTCATCTTCAACCTGTATACTAAACTGCCATACTGCCTGATACACAGTCATGTTATATGGCAGCAAATGTTCTCCAATATAAAACTGCAGCCTGTGTCTTACATTTCCAGAATGTAGGAGAGGTGGGTACAAGACCTATCACTTGTCTGGGAAGTGGGAGAAAAGCCCATAATCACAGGCTTCACCGAGTTCCCACACAAACTGAATGTCTGGTCTCACTCCCACTGTGCCCCACACATAATATATATAATGTAGACCCACCTTACTAATCATAAAAGAATTCAAACTGGAGTGAAATCCCACAAATGTAAAGAATGTAACAAATCCTATAGGTGGTTCTCAGATCTTGCTAGACGTAAGATAATTCATGCTGAAGAGAAACCCTACAAATGTAATAAATGTGGAAAAACTTTTAAGTGGTTCTTGGACCTTAGTAAACATAACAGAATTCACACTGGACAGAAATGCTACATCTGTCAAGAATATGGCAAAGCCTTTACCTGCTGCTGAACCATTATTAACCACAAGAGAATTCATATGGAAGAGAGACTTTATTAATATGAAGAATATAGCAAAACCTTTAAGTGCTTCCCAGACCCTACTAATCATGAGAGAATTCACACTGGAGATAATTCCTACAAATGTGAAGAATGTGGCAAAGCATGCAGGTGGTTCTCACAACTTATTGAACATAAGAGAATTAATACAAGAGAGAAACTCCACAAGTGTTAAAAATGCAGAAAATTCTTTAGCAAGTCCTTATATTGTGTTCAACATCAGAGATTTAATACTGAACAGATGCAGGATAAATGTAATGTCTGATGAAGAACATTCAACATCTTCAAGAAGCTCTAAAAACTTGCTTTAGAATCTGGGTACTTTTGTGTTGGCTGCATATATAGCCCTTTCATACACAGCCATTTACTGTTTAAAGAAAGCACTTAGAGACTTAGAGATTATTAAAGTTGTTTTTTCAGGGGAAAAAAAAGCCAGGTGCGGTGGCTCACACCTGTAATCCCAGTACTTTGGGAGGCCAAGGCAGGTGGATCACGAGGTCAAGAGATCGAGACCATCCTGGTCAACATGGTGAAACCCTGTCTCTACTAAAAATACGAAAGATTAGCTGGGCATGGTGGCATGTGCCTGTAATCCCAGCTACTCAGGAGGCTGAGGCAGGAGAATTGCCTGATCCCGGGAGGCGGAGGTTGTGGTGAGCCGAGATTGCGCCATTGCACTCCATCCTGGTTAACAAGAGCGAAACTCCATCTCAGAAAAAAAAAGAATGGATCCAGAGGGATCCGGAATGGAGATGGGCCAGACTCAGTGCGTACATACACAGTCATATGTGTACAGCCCATAATTATTTGTGAGCTATTTCTCTTTTGGTCTAAGAATTTCACTGGCTATAAAATTTACCTGGATGTCTTACTTATGGAATTACTTTTGCAGAATCATAATTTAGCAACTATTCATCACGGATGAAAGAGATCTGTAAAACCTGCCCAGGAACTTACCAAATTTACTCTGCAGAACTGTTATCGTGCTCCATTTACATCTGTGTTACACGTGATCTGCTTACCAGGCATATTAGGAAATACCTCTTGGGAAGCAATAGTGGTCTCAGGCCAATTACTGGGGAGCAGCTTTCATTCCTACCCAGTTGCAAACATTGGCGCTGTTGTCTGAGATTGCTGCAGCCATTCTTGTGTTAACATGGTACTTCTCCAGCTTTATGAAAACCTGCACTTACTTTTCCTTGCATGACAGGTCCCTGTCTTGTCTGTCATGGGAACAGTTCTGCCAATTTAAATGTGACTGTGGTATAAACAGAGCAAAATAATTTAAAATTAAGTCATTCCTCTTTTATTAATTGTCTATTAAGTCGTGTTCTCATGCTCAGAATGGCCAGAGCTTTCCCTGCAGACATGTAGGAAGTGGGTAGCCATTTCTCCCCCTCCATATATCAGAGTTTTACAAAAAGGCTTACTTTGAGACAACTGTTGCATTTTGGGGTACTAAAATGATTGCCAATGGAAAAAATGGCAAAAAGGTAAATATACCTTTACACACTTCTGTTAGACTGTTTTTTTTTAACAGAAGGTGAATAAAGGCTTTAATTTTGTACACACAAGAAACTCTATGCATAATTTACAAAGGAAAAACAAACAAGAAAAAACCCTAAAGGATACAGAGGAACAGTTCTGCTAAGATGAAGATAAAAGTGCTACTCCATACAAAACGTAAAGAATCAGAATCAAAAGTCACTCTGAACATAAAGAAAAAATTACCTCACAAATAATGTGGCCATAGCTGCCAGAAAACCTGGTAGTGGCTTAATTAGGCAAAGTGTAGGAATTTCATTGTTTTTCTCTCCTTAAGTATTAAGAAACAACATTGATAATAGGCCAGAGAAGTTAGGGAGGAAAGGAAAAGCTCAGAGGGAGGCAAACCTGGGGACAAGAGGTGTGCATACCCACATGTGGTCTCACTCTTCAAACAGGCCCACTATTTTTGAAACAGACCAGTTTAGTTGACTGCTCTTCTTTGTTCTGGCATCTGACCAGGCAAACCTGTATCCTGGTCCAGATTTTCACCCACTCTATTCTCATGCCAATAGACATACCTATACTTTGAACCTCTGTACTTTTAAGAAAAGTCCAATGTTACAAAATCAAATGCTTACATTCAGACTGGCACACTTTTTAATAAAAATTGTATACACCTCTTATAGCACACATGGAAACAACTTACTAATTGTATATAAGTATGATACAATGAATGAGACTGTCTCAAGTCTAGTAATCAAAGCATGCCATAAGGTGAATGATTGTGGTGAAACACAGCAAAATAATTGTCACAGAACTCTCAAGGCCTAACAAACTAGTTTTCCAATAAAATAAAATTTTTCAGATGTTAATAACATATCAATAGAGACAAAATTAGAATTTTGAAGTAATGCAATAGAAAGACTTTAGAGGGCAGAAGTCTATTTAATTTTTGTATATATTTGTAAGAGTGCATTACCCAGTATAAAACAAAATGGGGAGGAAAAAGACATCTATTCATTTCATTGGAACACCTTTATGTGCCTTGCATCTAGTGTTGGGTTGCTGCTTTTCCCAAAAAGTATTCTATATATAGAAAAATCCACATGTACTTGGATTTTTTCCAGCTCTTTTTCCTCCGTTTAAAACAAAAGACCACCTGGGGGGGTCAGTTAAGTTAAAAAGGTCCCCCACACCCCAAAAATGGGAGAGTATCCACTGCAGTCATTTCAGAGGGCAAAGAAGGATAATATTTTTATTTGCTTTAATATAACCTCTTTTTAGTAGCTCACAAGTGAGTTTACAAACTACTTTTTTTCTCTTTAATTTAGGTGTTTGCAGATAATTTTCATTATACAACTATATCCATAGCTGTACATGTGTACAGTTAAATAACAGTAACTATACACAATGTGGAAAAATAAGTAAATTCATAGATTATTTTGCTGAGGTTTTAAATTTTAAAGCCTCTGTTTCAGAATTTGACACTTGATCAAGGAGAAAACAAATGTGTGGTCTAACATTTGCTTTCTGTAGTTAACTGACCGATCTGTAAGTAGCACTGCATTATGTCTTAAAATGTAAACACACTTACAGTTGTTATATTTGCTATTGAGCCTTTTAAGTTAGGTACAGAATGAACAGACAATAGCAAGTAAACAAAACTTTTGAAATCAAAGTATTAATAGAAGACCAATTCATGGATTTGCTTATTATATCCTGCTGGGACAAAACTCATAAGTGTGTACCCCCTCTGGTGGGCCTCTCAATGGGGCTGAGCTTGGAGTGCATGTGGTCACCAGGACCAAGTTGCTTGGAACAGCAGACTGCTCCTTGTGCACCACAGGGATTAATCCTGCTTGTGCTGGGAAATGCAGCTCACCTATTTGGAGAAACAGAAGTGTTCACTTATCTAGTGCAATATGTTCACAGTCTATTAATGCTTTAAACAGCTTCATGTTTTAGAATTTGTGTATCGTCAATACTTAATTTGGGGTGGGAAAGACTGAGCTATACTACTGCTGAACTATTTTTAGCGTAATATATATGATTTCTGTGAGTTCCCAAGTTTACTAGGAGGTTCTGGCCCATCAATATTCATTTCATTAATTCTTAATAGAAACAGTTTGGGTAGCAGGAAGTCAGGCCTCTGATCTGCAGCGGAGCCTGCTTGCCTTTAAGAGCCAGTTTACAGCACTTGCCTTAGCCTGCTTTACAGACTGGCCACTTACCTTGTCACTAATTTTGGGCTATGAGTGATCCTTTGATACTTCACTAAGGTGAACATGAGAGCTTTGTTTTGTACTTTTCACTCACTATTTCACTTTATTAAGATGACTGTACAGCAATTTATATATCAAGCTTATGATTAAAACCGATTTTGAACATACAAAAATTTAATGCCCAAAAATGTAGGTACTTTAAGTGTATATATATATATATATATATATATATATATATATATATATATATATATATACTTGTACCTCCATGTGGGGGTACATATGTACGTTTAGGTGTACAAATTTACAATATACATACTGTACATTTACTTTCCAAGTAAAACACCAAGAAGCCTGGGGGATCCCTCTCCAAAAAGCCTTTTTTCAAGAGGCCCCAACTCACTTCTCCCACATGCACCCACACAGATTTAGGAGCTTGGACATGCTCCTCATTTTCATATATTTTTAGTTCTTCTTCACTGCAATAAATATAAAGTTGGCAATGCTCATACACCACAGCACAGACAATATTTCAGACTTTAGCATACAACTGTAAACATTGACTAGGTTAAATTTTTAGAAAAAGTAAGTTAAATTGGAATTTTTTTTAAACAAATAGACAAAATTCCTAAGAGTCGGGCATGAGCTACTCAAGATTTGTTTTGTTGGGTTAAGGTTTCTGACAAAAGATTCTGGTTTAGGTAGATGCCCTTGAGAGTCCAAGTAGACTCAGGGTGTAGTCAGAGCACTGTCTATGGCAATTGAGAATACATGGTCTGGCAGACGACCTGCCCCAGATCAACCTTGGCAGTATGTACATCTTCAAGCTGCCACATTTGAGATATGACCACAGACATCTTTATAGTTCCATCATTGGCTGCCATCTAGTGTAGCAGGAATGCATGGACAAAGGAATACAAATTTGCTGGGAGAGGAAGATAACAGCATCTCTGCAAAGTTGGCCCCTTAATCATGATACACCGATCACAAATTTGGGTCAAATAAAACAGCAGACAAGTACTTAAAATACATTTACCATTATTTTTTTGGAGAGGGAGCAGGACCTCTTGGAGGGAGGGGGAGACACATTCTGCAGCCTCCTGGCCAGTGTATGAGACGTCCCTGGGGAACAGCAGAGGGGGCTGCTGCTGATGCATGGGGAGGGGCAGGGCTGCACCTTTTGGAGGAAAACCTGACTTTGTGCTGTGGGCATGGGGGGACTGTTCTGGTCTCCTTGATGGGCACCCTGGGCTGAAATGAGGTGGGAGCCAGGGCCTTGTCTCTCCTGGCAGGGTGGTAACAGGGCTTAAGGGAAGAGATTAGAGGTTGGAGACCCTCCAAGGGATGCTCAGGGCTGAGAAACCCAAGACCCTACTCCTCTCCCCAGACTCCAGATGTGGGTGGGCTGAGTGGGGGCTCCTGGCATGGTGAGGAGGTGGCAGAGGATGAGGGCAGGCCAGCTGACCCCATCCATGGGTTCTCCTGCTGGACCCTGTGGCCCAGGCTCCCTGGCATGTGAGGGAGGGAGAGAAACAGGGATGTCTTCTGTTTAGACATTTAGAACCAAGCACTTCAACTTCCTAAGCACAGGGTTGAGGGGGTGGGGGTCTGGGCCAGAGCCAGGCAGGTGCCTGAAAACCAGGACCTGCAGCTGGTACCCACAGCAGCCAGGGGAGCATGATGGCTCCCCTCAGGCCACAGTGAGAAGGCATCAAATGGGCTTTATCTACAGGTCAAAAGGCTCCATCAGTCTGCTAAGCTGCTGAGCAGTGCCCTGGGGTTTCCCTGGCTCCGGCCAAGACCCAAGGTGGCCTCCCAGGGTGGCTAGGTCTGGGTGTCCCTGCTGGCCTGGAGGGTATGAATGTGCTCTGTTGTGAGAGAGTGTGTGTGCATGTGGCAGGCACAGGAGGCTCCACCTGCAACCTGGATCTACATGCTCTCACGTTCACACACACATGCTTATGTACAGTCACTTGCACATGCTTATACACACATGCTCACACACATGCTCCCATGTTCATGCACACATACTCAGGCACATTTGCACACACTCATATGCATACACACATGCTCCCATGCATATGCACATGCATACACATACACATACGCATATGCTCTCACATGTGTGTGCACTCAGCCCAGGCATCTCTCCAACGCACTTCCCCTTACTCACCTCCCCACAACCCCACCTCTCCTCCCGCTCTGCCAAGGCCCTAGCCTCTGGCCATTGGTCCTGGTGCCAGGGCGCTCCGAGAAGTTCAGGCTGCAGAATGGCCCACTGGGACTCCTATGTGCTGACATTTGATGTGCTCAGATGGGCCCATTTGTTTTTACTGTATATTTATAGTAATAAAATCAGTCATTAAAAAAAAGGCTGCAACAGGGGAGTGGAGGGCTGGGGGCGGTGAAGGCCACAGTTGCAAACATGGCTCAGAGCAGAGACCGCAGAAACCCATCTGCTGAGTCCAGCGAGCTTGACAACTCCTTTCAGGACCCAGCCGTGATCCAGCACCGAACCAGGTGGCAGTATGCCACGCTTGACATCTACAACCCTTTTGAGACCTGGTAGCCACTGCCAGCCTATGGGCTTCCACCCCCTGCTCCATTGCCTCCACCCTCAGCTCCCTCCTTGCAATCCTCAAGAGAGCTCAGCCCCACAGAACTTAAGAACTATGGCTTCTCCAGGACTCAGGCCTCAGCTGCAGCAGCCACAGCTGAGCTGCTAAAGAAACAGGAGGAGCTCAACCGGAAGGCAGAGGAGGTGGACTGAAGGGAGTGAGAGCTGCAGCATGCTGCCCTGGGGGCACTGCTACTCGACAGAACAATTGGCCCCCTCTACCTTCTTTTCATCCCGTTCGGCCCGGCTTTTTCCAGGACATCTCCATGGAGATCCTCCAAGAATTTCAGAAGCCTGTATCCACCATGTACTACCTCTGGATGTGCAGCACTCTGGCTCTTCTCCTGAACTTCCTTGCCTGCCTGGCCAAGTTCTGTGTGGAAACCAGCAGTGGCTCGGGCTTTGGGCTTTCCATCCTCTGGATCCTCCTTTTCACACCCTCCTCCCTTGTCTGCTGGTACTGCCCCATGTATAAGGCTTTCCAGAGTGACAGTTCATTCAGTTTCTTCATTTTCTTCTTCATTTTCTTTGCCCAGGATGTGCTGTTTGTCCTCCAGGCCATTGGTATCCCAGGTTGGGGATTCAGTGGCTGGATCTCTGATCTGGAGGTGCTGAATATCAGTCCAGCAGTAGCTGTGCTCATGTTGCTGGTCGCCCTTCTCTCCACTGGCATTGCTGTGCTAGGAATTGTCATGCTAAAACGGACCCACTCCTTGTACCGCTGCACAGGTGCCAGGTTTCAGAAGGCCCAGAAAGAATTTGCTGCTGGTGTGTTCTCCAACCCTGTGGTGTGAACTGCAGCTGCCAATGCAGCTGCTGGGGCTGCTGAAAATGCCTTCTGGGGCCCGTGACCCTTGACTGGGATGCCCTGGCCCTGTAACTTGAGGGAGCTGACTTAGCTTCCGTCCCTAAGGTCTCTGGGACTTGGGGAGACATTACTACCTGATGACTCCTCCATAGTGCCCCAATTCTATGGCCATGACCGCTGAACCTGACAGGCGTGTGGGGGGTCCACTGTGACCTATCACTGCTCACTCTTCTCCCTCTATCAGGCCACACTGCTGCCACCTCCTACACACCCCAACCCAGCTTCCCTCTTCTGTGCCACAGCTGTTGCTTCGGTTATTTAAATAAAAAGAAAGTGGAACTGGAACTGACAAAAAAAACAGTGACTGTATTACACAGTACTCCCTTGTCCTTTTTGGTACACCATCAAAATACCTGTGATGTACTTAAGGGTAGAAGTGCTTTTTGTACATTAAAAAATATGTACAAAATGGTATATACATGCACCCCAGTTTTTCATCTGCACTGTCAAGACTGAGTGGTTGGATGGCAAGCATGTGGTCTTTGGCAAGGTGAAAGAAGGCATGAATATTGTGGAGGCCATGGAGCACTTTGGGTCCAGGAATGAAAAGACCAGCAAGAAGATCACGATTGCTGATTGTGGACAACTGCACAGTCAGCATGCACAGTACTCAACTTTAAGTGTACATTTTGTGTACAAAGTACTTATATGTATGCATATACAGTATATACTGTATATGTATATATACATAAAATAATTTTATTTTATTGCATATGACTAAGTATATGTACATATATATGTATGTACACATTTACTGAGGAGGCAATTTTAAATTTACATATATACATATATACTCACATATACTTTGTATACATACAAATAATTTTTGTACACATATATAAGTATATATACCACATGAGTGGATACATAGAGTGGCAGCATTTTACACATAAATGTAAATTTTTGTACGTGGTTTTATTTTCTTAGGAAATAAAATACATGTTCTCAAAGCATTTTTTCTAACCATATACAGTCTTAATTTAAAATCATATGTACTGATTCTTAATATCTTAGACTTTCAGAGTAAATAAAAATATCAAAATTTGGAGATTGAAAAAAAAAAAGGCGGCAGCTACACCACCTCTTTGCTGCCGGTCCCGGCCCTGCCCAGTCTCCCTACGCACCTCGGAGTCCAGCTTCATCATCACATCACGCGGGCCTGCCCTGTGGCCTCGAGAATCCTATCCCTGCAGCCCAACAACAACAACAAAACCCCCCGTCTCACCCAGTCACCGGGGAGGGGGGAACCATGTCCCAGAGGGTGAGGTGCAATGGGTCCCCCATGTCAGCCGGCTCCCTTGGGGGTGGTGCGGTAGCCACAGCCAGGGGACCCGGGAGCTGCTTGCAGCCCATGTGGGCGACGGTTCTGTTCCAGCTGAAGCAGCAGCAGCAGCAACATGGCAGACCCATGCGGAGCAGCGGTGGTGGTGGCGGCGGAGGTGACAACAACAGTGGTTGCTGTGGTGGCGCCTCAGGCCCCGCAGGTGGCTGCAGCGGCGGCGGCCCACGCACCGCCTCGCGCAGCACCAGCCCCACGCGTGGCGGCGGGAACACGGCCACACGCACCAGCCCCACAGTGGCCACGCAGACGGGCGGGGCCGTGACGTTCACACGAGGCACCAGCCCCACGTGCGGCGCTGTATCCGGGGTTCATGGGAGCCGCCGCCGCTGCTGCTGCCATTGCTTGGTACCGTGTAGTCGCCCAGCTCATGAGTGCGGCACCACCCCCAGCCCACGTCCAGCATTGGAGGATGTCTCCAGAGCAGAGCCGAAGCTCCCCAGAGAAGAGGAGCCCCAGCGCCCCAGTTTGCAAAGCAGGCCCTGCCGGCAGAAGGAGAAGAAGCTGCTGGACGTTGGAGAGTAGAGTTGGATGTCAGAGAAAAGCAGCTTGACTTCAGAGGGACCACTTGACAGCGCAGCTTCAGAGAAAAGTCTGGATGGCTGGACTCCAGGGGGAGATTTCCTTCCTGCTGTCCCCTTTTCAGCTGTCTTTCCCACTTAGAGCCATTTTCATTGACAATAAAATCCCCTACATTTACCATTTTAAAAAACCTCATATATACATATATATTTATCATATACTATATATATGATATATAGTATATAAAATAAACTATATACATATAGAATAAATTAATATATGTTGTATCACTTGCAATTTTTTTTGAAAAGTTTAAAACATGTACTTAAAATACAATTTATAAAATGCTGAATCTGCCGACTCAGGAGCTCACAGTGCAGGGTGGGGTGGGAGTGGGCAGCTGCCTGCTACACCAGCAGAGTAAGACTGCAGGGGTGCAGCCCTCCCTCCAATGCCCTTCTGTTCAGACACTCAGGGGCCCATGTCCACCCCTGAGATCACATGACCAGAAAACAGGACCCAAGAGGTTTCTTGAGTCTCTGCTTACCAGGGAGGCTGGGTACAGCTCTGCCAGCCCATCACTCCAGTGCCTCCACTCCATCCCCCACAGATCTGCTCTGTGTGCCATGGACGGCATTGTTCCAGATATAGCAGTTGGTACAAAGCAGGGATCTGACGAGCTTTTCTCTACTTGTGTCACCAATGGACCATTTATCATGAGCAGCAACTCAGTGTCTGCAGCAAATGGAAATGACAGCAAGAAGTTCAAAGGAGACAGCAGAAGTGCTGGAATTCCCTCCAGAGTAATCCACATTCAGAAGCTCCCCATTGACGTCATCAAAGGGGAGATTATTTCCCTGGGGCTGCCGTTCGGAAAGGTCCCCACTCTCCTGATGCCTTAGGAGAAAAACCAGGCCTTCATCGAGACAAACAGGGAGGAGGCCACCAACACCATGGTGAGCTACTACACCTCTGTGACACCAGTGTTGCGTGGCCAGCCCATCTACATCCAGATCTCCAACCACAAGGAGCTGAAGACGGACAGTTATCCCAACCAGTCGCATGCCCAGGCTGCCTTTCAGGCCCTGAACTTGGTCCAGTCCAGGAACCTGACCTCGGCTGCCTCACTGGTGGCTGTGGATGCAGGAATGATGATGGCTGGGCAGAGCCCAATGCTGAGGATCATTGTGGAGAACCTCTTCTACCCAGTGACCCTGGACATGCTGCACGAGATTTTTTCCAAGTTCAGCACGGTGTTGAAGATCATCACCTTCACCAAGAACAACCAGTCCCAGGCCCTGCTGCAGTATGTGGACCCTGTGAGTGCCCAGCATGCCAAGCTGTCTCTGGATGAGCAGAACATTTGCAAAGCCTGCTGCACACTGTGCATTGACTTCTCCAAGCTCACCAGCCTCAATGTCAAGTACAACAATGACAAGAGCCATGTCTACACGCATCCTGACCTGCCCTCCGGGGACAGCCAGCCCTTGCTGGACGAGACCACGACCACAGCCTTTGGCGTGGTATAATCTCAGCCTCTCCATATGCAGGTGCTGGTTTCCCTCCCACCTTTGCCATTCCTCAAGCTGCAGGCCTCTGTTCCCAACGTTCACGGAGCCCTGGCTCCCCTGGCCATCCCCTCAGTGGTGTGGCAGCTGCAGCAGTGGGCTGGGTCATCATTCCGGGCCTGGCTGGGGCAGGAAATTCTGTGTTGCTGGTCAGCAACCTCAACCCAGAAAGAGTCACACCCCAAAGCCTCTTTATTTCTTTTCGGTGTCTATGGCAACATGCAGCATGTAAAGATCCTGTTCAATAAGAAGGAGAATGCCTTGGTGCAGATGGCGGATGGCAACCAGGCCCAGCTGGCCATGAGCCACCTGAACGGGCACAAGGTGCACAGGAAGTACATCTGCATCACACTCTCGAAGCACCAGAATGTGCAGCTTCCCTGTGAGGGCCAGGAGTACCAGGGTCTGACCAAGGACAATGGCAACTCGCCCCTGCACCACTTCAAGAAGCCAAGTTTCAAGAACTTCCAGAACATATTCCCACCCTTGGCCAGCCTGCACCTCTCCAGCATCCTGCCCTCAGTGTCTGAGGAAGATCTCAAGGTCCTTTCCTCTAGCAACGGGGGCATCATCAAAGGATTCAAGTTCTTCCAGAAGGACCGCAAGATGGCACTGATCCAGATGGGTTCTGTGGAGGAGGTGGTCCAGGACCTCATTGACTTGCACAACCACGACCTTGGGGAGAGCCATCACCTGTGGCTCTTCTTCTCCAACTCCACTATCTAGGGGCATGAGCCCCCCATGGCTGGGCCCCCTGGCAACAACTTCCATCATTTTAGAGAAAAGCCACTTTAAAAAGCAGCTGAAGTGACGTTAACAGACTGGAGATTTTATTTTTTTAAAGAGAAATCAGTTTACCTGTTTTTTTAAAAAATAAATCTAGTTCACCTTGCTTAAAAACAAAAAGAGCTGAGTTGGGGAAAGCTGAAAACAGGAAGATTTGGGGAGTAGCCAGACCCTAAGGACTGGAGCTTTCAGGACATGGATGCCTTCATGCTCATCTATGACATCTGTAGCCTGGACAGTCTCGACTACATGAAGGCCCTGTGGCAGTGCATTGCAGAGACCAGGTCCTCCATGTCCTCTTGTTCCTCCCATCTGTTCCATCAAAGGTCCAAGGAGCCCCCCAGGGACACCTCGTCTTCCTCCACCAAAGCCACCTCCATCCATGCCCTGGCCACCACGGAAGCCACCTTTGTCTCCTCCATGGCCACCTCTGAACATTCCACCAGGACAACCACAATCCATGAGGCCACCTCTTACTCCCCGCATGCTTCCAGGGCCACCTCTGCTACGATCACCACCTGAGGTGAGAAAAGCAGGGCGACAGCAGTCAGTGGTGGCTGCAGAGACACTGAGGACACACCAGAAGCTGCTCTGCTTCCTTCTCTTATGGCAGAAACAAACCAAACATTTCACTCAATCTCAGCATCTGGCTGACAATTTAGAAATGACATGACAACAACCCAGGGTTCTTAAGCAGAGGGCAGCTGCAGTTTACCAAGCCCAAAGTAAGAAAAGAGGTTTAGCACCAGGAAGCTGAGGGTACACTCATGAAACCTGAACCTAACCGGGGGCAGGAAGGGTGGCAGGAGGAAGCCTTCAGGCTTTGTGGCCTCATACTGGTTGCACTCTTTTCTCCTGGTGAAGTTCTGGTTTCCACAACCCCTGCATACAATTACATCACAGCAGAAATCACCGATTGAACTAAAAAAGATAAACAAGGAAAGGTGGTGTGTGAACAGGTACATACTCACTATCAAGAGGATCTATGTACACCCAGGCTTTAAGGCACAGCCTCAGGCAGCAGTGCACCCACAGGACAGGTCAAATAAATCTTCTGAAGGCTCTGAAGCATCCAGGGAATGGCTGGTTAGTGGCCCTAACTAGCCATCAGGGTCATCATTCTATTCCCCTGGACAGAGCAATCCACTCTAGAGTCAGGATGGGGTGCAGGAAGGGTGGCTTCACTCGAAGGATATCAATTTGCCAAGACAAGTACATATGGATTGGGACACTGCCAGTCTCCAGCTTGGTGCTGGACGTTCCCAAAGGAACCCCGGGGTCCTCTGGGAGGGAAGCCTCCTCTATCTCCTCCATGGCCTCTCATGTGACCCATGGGTCCCCCAGGACCTCCTGGGGCCTCCTGGACCTACCACAAGAAACAGCAAGTCATTTCTCTGTAGCACCAGATTTGCTATGGGAAATAAAAATCACTAAGTAAACCCACACACACAAAAATGTATTGTTAAAAACCAATATACATCTGTTGTGTCTGGAGTATATTTTTTTCAAATCCATATATATGTACTTATACAATGATACATTTAAATCTAGTGGGGAACAATGTACATTTGCCACATGGGTACATACAAATACTGTACATATATATGTACTGTAAAATACAGTATACATATATATAAATTTGTGTACATAAATATGTACACAAATGTTCCACTCTTGTTACCCAGGCTGGAGTGCAATGGCGTGATCTCAGCCACATGTGTGTTCCTATGCAACAATCTTGCATGTTCTTCACATGTACCCCAAAACCTAAAATGCAATCAATTTCTTAAAAAATGTAAAAAATACAAAAAATATACATATATATATATATATATATATATATATATATATATATGTATATGTATAAGAGCATGGATCTCCTTGGCAACTGGAGGGCTGTCTGAACAGGAGCCAGCCCAGAGCAAGTGCTCCAGGTTTGCAGTGAGGATCGGGTACAGCAAGACAACAAGGGACTTCAAGGCGAGCTGTGCTCTGGCTCAAGGGCAGACACATGGGAGAGCTGACCTCTAACTGGATCATGTGGGAAGGCTTCCTGAGAGATGGTCTCCTTGCCAAGCCTTGAGAGACAGGATTTTGCTTCATGAAGGGGACTAGGAGAAAAATGCATTCCCCAGTGAGGGAAGGGCCTGAGTGGACACCTGGATGTAGGAAAGACTAAAGAGTATCTGGAGAGGAAACAGACATGTTTGGAAAGTTGGTGAGTTTGGTGTGAATTCCACATCTCCTCTGCTGGCCTCCTGCCTCCCACCACCCCCCTGCCCCGCAGGCTCCTGAGCCTTAGTGTGTGCTGAGCATCCCACCTGGGATGAATACAGCAGGGTTTTTTTCAATATTTGAAAGTATTTAAGGCTTAACTCTAAGACACTTCTGTGATTAGAATATATCTTGACATCATATAATCTTTCAGCCTGAAGATACTCTTTGATTCATTTTTCTGCCTTTAGGCATTCATTCATTCATTTCTTTGGTAAATATTTCTAACTGCCACCAGGTCCCAGGCACTGTGCCAGACCTCAAAACACAAGACAAGTGCTTCAAGAAGCTTATACACTAATGAAAGACCGACACATAAACAGAAGATTACCATGGAAAATAATTTGTGCTAGAATAAAGAGGTCTGTATGGTTCACCTGGACCTTCAGATAAATGCAGTTCAGTGTTTAACTAAGGATCCGGAGAGATTTTCTAGAAGAGATAAAATTTGAGTTAAGTCATAAAGGAAGAACAAGAAATGTGCATCACAGGAAAGGGGTCAAAGTGAGATGGGAAAGTGGGTTGAAGTTTGTAGACAGAAAAAGGATAGAGTGTGTACATAGTCATAGAAGAGTCTGAAAATTGTAAGTTTGGGGATGTACAAGTCATTTCACAATTTACCATCTCAGAGAGAGGATGACTGACCTTGATTTTTTTTGAAGTAACAGCTTTATTGAGATATAATTAGCATATCATCCATGATTTCAAAACGTATGTTTCAGTGAGCTATCATGTATTCAGAGTTTAATGTACTAAAAGAGTTTTAGTATATTTACAGGATAACCTGCATACTACCTAATTTCAGAACATTTTCATTTTCCTAAAAATAAGTCTCATATCCATTAGAAGTCACATCCCATTCATTCATCCCTCAGCCCTGGAAACGTGAATCTACTTTGTTTCTATGTGTTTGCATATTCAGAAAATTCTATATAAATGGACTGGCATCTTTTACTTGATGTTTTGAAGGTTTATGCATGTTGTTGCATGTATCAGTACTTCATTCCTTTCATATTGCTAAGTAATATTCCATTGTATAGATACATCACCTTTAAAAATTAATTCTTCAATTGGTAGATATTGAGTTGTTTCCATTTTGGGCTACTATAAATAAAGCTGCTGGGAACGTTAAAAAAAGACCACAGCCGAGAATAAAACATGCAACTTTGAAATACTGTATTTTTCAAACCAGAATCTAATGTAGATACTGAGCCTCCTTCCAGGTCTGCTATGAAGGCTGTGGAAAATATTAGTACAGCTATTGGAATCAGATGTAAAGATGGTGTTGTCTTTGGGGTAGAAAAATTAGTCCTTTCTAAACTTTGTGAAGAAGGTTCCAGCATAAAACTTTTTAATGTTGATTGGCACGTTGGAATGGCAGTAGCAGCTTTGTTGGCAGATGCTCATTCTTTAGCAGATATAGCAAGAGAAGCTTCCAACTTTAGATCTAACTTTGGCTACAGTATTCCACTAAAACATCTTGCAGACAGAGTGGCCATGTATGTGCATGCACATACACTCTACAGTGCTGTTAGACCTTTTGGCTGCAGTTTCATGTTAGGGTCTTACAGTGTGAATGACGGTACCCAACTCTACATGATTAACCCACCAGATATTTCATATGGTTATTGGGGTTGTGCCATTGGCAAAGCCAGTCCAGCTGCAAAGATGGAAATAGAGAAGCTTCAGATAAAAGAAATGACCTGCTGTGATATTGTTAAAGGAGTTGCAAAAATAATTTACATTACTAGGTATATATCCAAAGGACTATAAATCGTTCTACTATAAGGACACATGCACACGAATGTTCATTGCAGCACTGTTTACAATAGCAAAGACCTGGAATCAACCCAAATGCCCATCGATGATAGACTGGACTGGGAAAATGTGGCATATATATACCATGGAATATTATGCAGCAATCAAAAATGATGAGTTCGTGTCCTTTGTAGGGACATGGATGAATCTGGAGAACATTATTCTCAGCAAATTGACACAAGAACAGAAAAGGAAACACCGTATATACTCACTCATAGGTGGGTGATGAACAATGAGAACACATGGACACAGGGAAGGGAGCACCACACACTGAGGTCTATTGGGGGAAATAGGGGAGGGACTGCGGGGGGGGGGGAGCGGGGGAGGGATGGCATGGGGAGAAATGCCAAATATGGGTGAGGGGGCAGAAGGCAGCAAAACACACTGCCACGTGTGTACCTATGCAACTATCTTGCATGTTCTGCACATGTACCCCAAAACCTAAAATGCAATAAAAATTAAAAAAAAAGAAAAAAAATCATGGGGGACTCCAGAAAGCCCACACTGTATCTCAGAACCCCCAGATTTCATGGTGTTTATTATTAGAAGCCTTTCAGAAAGCAATGACTTCATTTTGAGAAAAAAAATAATTTACATAGTACATGATGAAGTTAAGAATAAATCTTTTGAACTAGAACTCAGCTGGTTTGGTGAATTAACTAATGGAAGACATGAAATTGCTCCAAAAGATATAAGGGAAGAAGCAGAGAAATATGCTAAGGAATCTCTGATGGAAGAAGATGAATCAGATGATGATAATATGTAACATTTACTCCAGCATCTATTGTATTTTAAATTTCTATTCCACTGTAACTATTTAGCCCTGTGGATTATAAATACTCACAAATTTTTATTACATTTTTGTCTCATAAAAAAAGTACATGTTTCAACAGTGCTTGGACTAAACCTGGCTCTCGTCCCCCACCCCGGCCGGCCACCCACAGCCAGCCCTCTGTCACCTCCACACCTAATCCTCAGACTGCCCCTAGTCCCCCGCCTCTCCAGCACTGCACAGCCACCACCATCACTGCCTCTCCTTAGCCACCGCCATGAAGACTGCATCACCATCGCAGGTGCGCCAGAACTACCACCAGGATTCAGAGGCCACCATCAACCGCCAGATCAACCTGGAGCTCTACGCCTCCTATGTTTACCTGTCCATGTCTTACTACTTTGACTGCAATGATGTGGCTTTGAGAAACTTTGCCAAGTACTTTCTTCACCAATCTCATGAGGAGAGAGAACATGCCGAGAAACTGATGAAGGTGTAGAACTAAGGAGGTGGCCACATCTTCCTCCAGGATATCAAGAAACCAGACCATGATGACTGGGAGAGCAGGCTGAATGCAATGGAGTGTGCATTACATTTGGAAAAAAATGTGAATCAGTCACTACTGGAACTGCACAAACTGGCCACTGACAAAAATGAGCTGCATTTGTGTGACCTCATTAAGATGCATTACCTGAATGAGCAGGTGAAATCCATCAAAGAATTGGGTGACCATGTGACCAACTTGTGCAAGATGGGAGCACCCCAATCTGGCTTCTTGGCAGAATATCTCTTTGACAAGCACACACTGGAGACAGTGATAATGAAAGCTAAGCCTTAGGCTAATTTCTCCATAGCCATGGGGTGACTTCCCTGGTCATCAAGGCAGTGCATGCATATTGGGGTTTCCTTTACCTTTTGTATAAGTTGTACCAGAACATCCACTTAAGTTCTTTGTACCATTTCTTCAAATAAAGAAGAAATGGACTTATTGTGTATTATGTACAGGGAAAATATGAGTACACTTTGTTTACATAATGTACTCATATTTTGTGTATGTATGTTTATGTTTATGTAAACTTTTTTTTGTTATATAGGTAAACTTGTGTTAAGGAAGTTTGTTGTAAAGATTATTTTATGATTCAAGTACTAAGCCTAATACTCAATAGTTACTCTTTCTCCTTCTGTCCCACATCCGGGACATGGGGCAGGAAAAACCTGCTGCTGACTGGCTGGAAATGCAAATGCTGGTTGGTGCCGTCAGTACAGACAAGTGGGGCTTGTGGCCCCACACGGTGGCTCTGCATGGGAAGTCGGGAATTGGAAAATCAGCTCTGGCCAGGAGGATCATGCTGTCCTGGGTGCAAGGTCCAGAATATGTTCTCCTATGTCTTCTTCCTCCCCATTAGAGAGGTGCAGTGGAGGAGGGAGGCCAGCATCACAGACCTCATCTCCAGGGAGTGGCCAGACTCCCAGGTTCCCGTGATGGAGATCATGTCCCTGCTGGAAAGGATGCTGTTCATCCTTGATGGTTTTGATGACCTGGTCTCCAACATCCACAGTGACACAAAGCTCTGCTAAGCCTGGACTAAGAGGCAGCCCATGGGCACCCTCATACACAGTCTGCTGAGGAAAGTCCTGCTCCCTGAGTCCTTCCTGATTGTCACAGTCTGAGACGTGGGTGTTGAGAGGCTCAAGTCGCAGGTGTTGTTCCCCCATTACCTGCTTGTGAGAGGAATCTCTGCAGAAAAAAGAATCCACCTGCTCCTGGAGCATGGGACCAGAGATCATCAGAGGGCACAGGTGGTGCATGCCATGATAAGCAACTGTGGGCTTTTCGACCAGTGTAAGGTGCCTGCCATGGGTGTGCTGGTCTGCATGGCTCTCCAGCTGCAGGATGTGGAGGGGAAGGGCATTGGCCTCACACTCACCAGCTTGTATGCCGCCTTTGTGTTCCATCAGCTCACCCTTCAAGACGTGGCCCAGCACTGCCTTGACCTGGAAGAAAGGGCAGTCCTGAAGTGTCTGTGCCACATGGCTGTGGAAGGAATGTGGAATATGAAGTCTGTGTTTGACAGCAATGACCTCCTGATTCATGGACTTGGGGAGTCTGAGCTCCATGCTCTGTTTGACATGGACATCCTTCTCCAGTATGGCCACTGCGAGGGGAGCACTTCACACTTTTCCACCTCAGCTTCCAGGACTTCTGTGTGGCCTTGTACTACATGTTAGAGTGGCTGGACATCAAGCTGGCGCTCTGTTTTCTGTTCATGGAGAAGGGGAAGAGGTCGATGGAGCTGAAACAGGTGGGCATCCACAGCCACCTGCTTTGGATGAAACGTTTCTTATTTGGCCTCATGAACAAAGATGTAAGGAGGCTGCTGGAGGTCCTGCTGGGCTGCCCTGTTTCCCTGGGGGTGAAGCAGAAGCTTCTGCACTGGGTGTCTCTATTGGGTCAGCAGACCAATGCCACTGCCCCAGCTGACACCCTGGATGCCTTCCACTGCCTTTTTGAGACTCAAGACAAAGAGTTTGTTTGCTTGGGCATTAAACAGCTTCCAGGAAGTGTAGTGTATTTGAAGTTCGGTAGTGTGATTCCTCCCGCTGTGTTCTTTGTGCTTAGAATTGACTTGGCTATGTGGGCTCTCTTTTGGTTCCATATGAAGTTCAAGGTGGTTTTTTCCAGTTTGTGAAGAAAGTCAATGGTTGCTTGATGGGGATAGCATTGATTCTGTAAATTACTTTGGGCAGTATAGCCATTTTCACAATATTGATTCTTCCTAACCATGAACATGGAATGTTTCTCCATCTGTTTGTGTCCTCTCTTATTTCATTGAGCAGTGGTTTGTAGTTTTCCTTGAAAAGGTCCCTTCCATTCCTTTTAAGTTGTATTCCTAGGTATTTTATTCTCTTTGTAGCAATTGTGAATGGCAGTTCATTCTTGATTTGGCTCTCTTTCAGTCTGTTATTGGTGTATAGGAATGCTTGTGATTTTTGCGCATTGATTTTATATCCTGAGATTTTGCTGAAATTGCTTATCAGTTTCAGGAGTTTTTGGG